>CM073779.1:59892141-61092141 GCA_037158775.1 Hetaerina titia | reverse complement strand
ACATTTGATAATCTTTTATCATATTAAGTTTATCTCTGATTGGAATAATGTCAGTACCTCGATCAATATCAACTGGAATAATTTCTATATATCATAGACTGATCGTCAATAATAAGGCCATTAGTTTATAGAGTATTTCGGGGTCTTATGATTCAGTTCAATTTTCAAAAGATCAGCCGTCTTGAGGTCCTTCGCGCTCTGAACAAAAGGTGAGTGAGGTAAAAATTGTCTGGAATATTCTTCAAAGCAGCAGCCGATCACCCAGATAATCACCCAAAATTCGGAAGGGCGATCAACTTCAATATGCGGCAGTTTTTAACTCAATACTTTGGTTATAATTGTTTCCATTTTCAGCGCCACCGGTCTCTAAAAACACTACGGGGCGCCCTATTGAGTAAAGCCTACATCCTGAATAGAAATATGTTTACGCTAAAGGCAAAAAAATTAGGTTATGCTAACATACACACACATTCATTTATATATTGCGCCGTTTACCCCCAGAGAATAAAAAATTCTGTGTTCAATAACTTGGTATGGTATTGGTAAAAATAATAAGAACTAGGTGACTAGCCAAAATCACAATCTCTTAGGCGAAGAAAGCTAATCTTGTGTTTTGCCGTTCACTGAAAAAAATTACGTCTTCACATTTGTAATATGTTGAAGACTGTATTTTTTTCCTTCTACTTTAGCCATCCTACCATGGTGTGTGACGAGGTTTGGGGCACATTATTAACATACTTATAAAAGTTAACCACTTCTAATTTTCGTATTAGTATCAGCCTGCATTTATGTATTTGATATTCGGACAGAGGGTAATTACTTAAAACCTTTTCCAACAAACTCAACTAAGAAAATACTACTAAATTGAACGAACATCTTTGTACAAATCCCGTTCGTATTCGCTGCCCTCAATCTAAATCTGAAGTCTTAATAAAATCGGAATCGTGAAGAACCCATTTTATGCCAACATCTACCGAAGCCTGAGAAATGGCATCAGAATATACTCTTCTTTTACCATAAAATCACGGTTTCATGGAAATTAAAAATGGCAGCCTTGGAAAGAGGACGAGAGGTACCAGAGTAAAAGCTAGGTGAGTCCACCTGCAATTACATATTTGCGACCACATGAGGGGCGTGTGTACACATGCCCCTCATGCGGTTGCCCCTCATGTGTGAGAAAGAGATCACTGATGAAAGGCGACTGGGAGGAATCGAAATCGAACGCAGTATGGTATGAATTGTCTTAATACATCGCGCACGTTTATCTGTATCCCGAAACACTCATCCGACTGGGGTAATAGTCAGGAATAAAGCCAGAGACGGAAGCAGTGGAGACGATGACAACATTGGCTATTTTTATTCCACAGAAGAGCAGGAGCAACACTGTTATTTCACGAGCAACAGCTTCCAGAATTCCATGGTTGTGTAGTCGTTGAACTGCGGGTTCGAGTGCGTGGGGCAAATGAGACACGGAAAAGCGTTCGAAAACTGGAGGCGGGAGGACACGAAAATCGGCTAATTCACTCCTTTTCCTCCACTCCTTCCACACCAGATGTCATTCAAAAGTTAACATACTACACAGCGTCAAGAAAGGGTACTCCTTCCACCGAGAAAAGTTCACAAGAGTTATCAGTCTTTATCCCGGGGCGAAGAAAGGAAGCAGATTCTCCGGTAACTTCTGCGAAAACGAGAAGAGCCCATCCGCTGCACTTTTCACAAGAGCCTATGGGCTAATGTATGGTAACGTCTGGAGGGAATATTGTTACGGATATATGATTAGAGGTTATGAACGTCTTGGAACGCCACGAGAAGTTGAGGATATTGATCTAATGACATTCGAGAGATAAAGAGAATTAGCACGAGATAGAGCTACTCTAATAATACTTCAGAAGTATCCATCACGTGTAAATGGCTCATTGCTATCAATTCACCCGAAATTTTCTTTCTTTTTTCCGTAGTAGTTCTAATTCATAGAGTACATCAGTTTGATCATGTATCGCATCGTTACCGGACAATGAATACACCCATGACTGTAGTTAGAGATAAAATAATGTCAAAATTCAAATAAGAGTCTAAATTTCAATTAATATAAAACAACCTTGGCTTCTCACTAGTTCAACCTAACACTTTTATGTCCCGACGACAAAGGGAATTTTAAATTCGAATTAAAGCGGGTTACTTGACGACGAAGGGGCTTAACAGACTCTCGCTATTTGTAGCATTGTCCCAAGATATGATCGTATACTACAGGTTTGGAGCTGAGTGAAGAGTATTTATGAGAAATTTCGTCATTTTTATAGTTTAAATTTAAATTTTATATGGTGTTCCTTGGATGTATGAAACCTCGACATATTAAGTATGCATCTGAAGAGCCTCGCATACCTTTTGCAAACCTTTCTGGGATTTTGACTCTGAGGGTTTAACAGAAAGAAAGCAAAAAATAAAGAAATAGGTTGAGGAAATTACCGTTTAAACATTCTACATTTTATTATTGCCAACTTGTGGTATAGGGAATAAAAGTACGTATTCCTGGAGGAAATTGCAGTGAGATGTACAAATCTTTGAAAAAACATCAATAAATGCATGGGATATTTTCTAATTCGATTTCCTCAGTATTGAAGATAAGGATCTATAAACTGAAGTACTATTTCGCACCGTAAACTCAAACAAAACATGTCATAGATAGCAAGGTTCTTTATTGGGACAACGTTAAGCCAGCAACTTGGTAAGGAATTACTGACGAGCTCTCAAGAGGATTATGACTAAAACTTGCATAGTTCTCATGCTTTTAAGGAAACTTACACCAGTTATGATATTATCACGTTAAAAGCAATATTGATGAATTTCTCTTCGAAGATTGAAGTGAAAAATTTGGAACCTTTCGAGCTGTGGAATGTTCTCAATTTTACGAATAATCCGCTCAGGCTGTTGCCTCACCAATGGTCTAGGCTTTGGATCAAGCATAAGCAATGACAAGAATGTTTACTTGAATCGAAGAGAGAGAGCTCTTGAATAAAGAAATCAGAATTCACAGTTGCACATACAAAACCTAGGAAAGTTTGCAGCTCCAATATTTTATTACCTGAGGAACTTCTGTGGGATTATATTTACGATTAGATGTATTCGTACCAACTTGTACAGTAAGGATTAAATGCCCGTAACATAATTGCTCACATAGGTCTCTTTCAGAATAGCTAAAAAATTTGAGGGATCTGATACGATAGTAAATGTGTGTTGTAATTTTAAAATAAGTTACTATTTTCAATACACATCATATTGGAAATGGATTATGTTGCTCTCATCTAACATAGAGTTCAATTTCACTAGCTTTTCCTGCAAAGAATAATAACAGTAATTTGATAGCATAATTGTAACTGAAAAATTTTATACTATTAGCTAACGGAAATTGTCATCAAACGCGAGCAAAAGAACGGAATTCTCTCATAGTGCTTTTAGGAAAACCCAATTTTCAAATAAATTTTCAAGAGTAGAGTCTTTCCGCCAAAATCGTTATCAGTAATTTTGTCTAGATAATTTAGTATGTTTGAAACTCATTCCCGGCAGGAAGTATGATTCATAAGGTAAACTGATTTAGGACATAACAGATTTTAAAAAGTATGATTTCATGGAATTTTGAGTCGTATTGAGAAAAACCAAAGTAAATATGACTTTTTATCCGCATGTCTTATGATATATAATCCATTTATTTCAGCACGAGGTTATTTCAGATACGATTTAAAGAATTTGTAAACGTTAATTGACGTTGGTTTAGAATAAAAAATGTGAGTGACTCTAACAGTGCACGCTATATAGCCAATGAAAATGACGATCGGAAAGTATAATACTGCATGAATTTCAAGTAAGAGCTCCTGAATGACTGCATATTTATCTTATCTTTAAAATCACAATGCCACTTATTTTGTGTCGCAATGAATTACTATCACAATCAGATTCTCTCCTTAACTTTTAGTAGCTTAGATGTAAAAGTTAAAATTTCAGTACATTATTTGGAGCAGGGTTTTATCCTTGTGTATAAGGATATTAGCAATGTTTGGACAAAAAAATTTAACTTTGAATAAAAATATAATGTAAAGCGCTGTAAGGCTAACTTTTAAAGCAAGGTACTCGCAAAGCGACTAAATGAAATTTCATTTGAATGGCGTCGTCACATATTCGCTAAGTAGTTTTTGAACTGCTTGGGGCAGTTTTCAAAATTTTCGTTTCAATTTATTTATGTTTATATGGTGTAAAACTGGATTTTTAAAGTGTTGAAAAGGATTCTTATTTTTTTATAATACTAAATCCAATTCATTCCTTAAAAAAGTTAAAATATTCTTTATTTTTCTCTCCCTTATTTTAGATGCACTGGTAGTCCTTTTTCCGCACGTGCTCTATCTATGCCTTAACTCATTTCGCAAGCAAATAAATGGAGCAATTAAGGAAGAGCTGTCAGGAGAGAACATATGCTAGTCAAGCTGAAGAAAACTTGGGACAGCGACAAAATACAAGTCCTTCACTTGGGTATTAAAGGGAACCGTGCTAAATTATCGGATAGAGTATCCGACTCCTGACCGGAGGGCTCTGGTTAATATCCGGGCGACGCCTCCTGATATCCATGATTCATCCAGTCCATGTGATTATTCAGGCGCTAGATCTTCCCAGGAAATCAAATGCCGATCAAGGCAAGGAAATGGGCACTACCTCCTACACTGAAATGCGTATTATCCACGCCTAAGGGCCCAGTATTTAGTTGCTTTCTAGCGTTAACTAAATTTAAAACTAATTGCCGTCGTAGAGTTTAAATGAAAAATTCTTATGTGAATGCATATTTAGTATTTATTAGGTCAATATAAGCGATATGAAAAAATCAATGCGGAGAGATACGTACCGCCAAAAAGTATATGGTTTCATAACATATACGTATACATATGTATATAAACACTGGAATAGGTTTTTTTAAACATAGAAACACATATAAAAGACACATATGTAGTTTTGACTGCACGGCCGATCATCAACATCATCATCCGAATGCCGTTCACGGGGGAAGACCGGGGAGGATGTGTGTGGGGGGTGAGGGGTGGAGATGAAAGGGACAAAAAGGAAACCGACAAGGGGGTGGGAGAGTGTATGCAGGCGGCTATTGGATGGATTCAGTGGCCTTGATTCAGCCCGGGAAGTTTAAATGACTGGAGCACCCATATATGCACAATCGCGCGGGTTCTCACCTCTATGCTACTTGCAGATTTGGGAAGGGCTTCAATCAGGGAAACACAGATGCAGTCTTCTAAATATTGGTTGTGGGGTAGCAGTGTGAGTAAGGATGGGATAGTTAAGGAAGATAGGAGATTTGGTGGAATAGCGATGGTTATTCATGCGGAGGGAAAGGGTGGAGGTGCATTCACCCACGTAGAAGGCAGGGCAGAAGTTACAGGAGAGGCAAAACATACAATATTATGTTTTCTGAGGTGCGGGTGGCGTCGGGTTGGGAAATGGTAATGAGGGAGGTGGCGGGTCTATGACATGGGCAGTTGCATGGTGTGGACAGGGGCGAAGAAGAAACAGGGGTGCCCGCAGGTGCTCGCGGAGAGCTTACGCTTGCCCAATTCGTCTGTCAATATAAATAACAAGCGCGTTCTTTCAATATGCCCATAGCCTCTGCCTTTCAATATGCCCATAGCCTCTATATTTAATTCGACAATCGTCCAATATCATTTGGTCAATGATTTTGATGTTATAGGTGGTTATCGCAATTTTTGGCAATCCTGAACGCTCAGCCTGATACAGCTAAGCTGATACGGCCAAGTTTAAATTCAGCTGACCAAAATGTCAAAGTCGTAAATAATGCTGCGGCATCTCCATACAAATCCCCCCACATATCTTTCATTTGCGGTATCATATTGGCTTTCGAAAACAAAAATGAAAGTATAGCTAGATACACAGTTTTTACAATAACCTTCAAAATGACACTCAAACGATTTTCAAACAGGTAATGTGGCAATATTGGCTGAAAATTCGGTGGTTACCTTTTCATTTCCCAGGGTTTGTTGAAAAGTTTTACCACCTTCATGTTGAGGTCGGGAACTATTCAGACTACTCTCATATATATATATATATATATATATATATATATATATATATATATATATATATATATATATGTATGTATGTATATATATATATATAAACTACCTTGATCAAAAAGTTCCCGGAATAACCACCGTGTGGCGCTCCCATCGTTCCGATTTGAGTTCTGTTTTTTTTTGTTAAATTGGTACATCTGTTGTTGATATTTCCTTTAAATCTTAGTGTCATAACTTGACATTTTCAAAAGTTACGTAGCCAAGAGTACATCTACCTCTGTGTGTGTTGGCGATTTTTTACAATTGCAGAAATGGATTTAAATTTGCAACAACGAACTTGTATTAAATTTTGCGTAAAAAACGGATTTAGTGGCGCACGGACGTTGGAAATGTTGGAAAAGTGTTTCGGCAACGATTCTCTAAAAAAAACGGTCGTTTACCAGTGGCACGAGCGGTTCAGAAGTGGTCGTGAGTCAATCGAAGATGATGAACGCAGTGGCAGACCATCGACATCGAAAGTCGGTGAAAAAATTGATAAAGTAAAAGAAATGTTGGTCAATAACCGCAAATTAACCATCAGAGAAATAGCGGAGGACTTGAACATTGCCTATGGATCCGCCCAAGATATTGTGGTTAATGATTTGGGTTTACGTCGTGTAGCAGCAAAGTTGGTGCCAAAAGACCTCAATTTCATGCAAAAAAGAGACCGTGTTGACGTCGCAAAAGACATGATTTGCGAGGCTGAATCCGATCCCACATTCATCAAAAGGATCATTACTGGAGACGAGACGTGGGTTTATGAGTACGACACGCAATCCAGACATCAGGCAAGTGAATGGCGTTCACCAAATGAGCCGAGACCAAAAAAACCACGTCGTTTTCAGTCAAAAAAGAAGGCAATGATGACGGTTTTCATGGATTACAACGGTGTAGTGCATCATGAATTTTTGCCAGAAGGCCAGACAGTAAACAAAGAGTATTATTTGGGCGTTATGAGACGTTTGCGTGAAGCAATTCGCCGAAAGAGACCAGAAATCGTCGCACAGTGCGTCGAGACCGTCGCACAGTGCTATCATTATTCGTAATTTTTTGACGAAAAATGCAACAAATACCATCCAACAGCCACCGAATTCACCTGATTTGGCTCCCTGTGACTTCTTTCTGTTCGATCGAGTTAAAAAACCATTACGGGGAACGCGTTTTAGCAGCCGAGAGGAAGTAATGGAAAAATCGCAGGAAGCACTGATGGACATACCGAAAACCGAATATAAAAAATGTTTCGAGGATTGGATCAAGCGCTGGCATAAGTGTGTTGCAGTCGATGGGGATCACTTTGAAGGGGACAATATAGATTTAGATGAATAAACTTGTATTTTTAATTTTCTGAATAAATTCCGGGAACTTTTGTTCAAGGTAGTATATATATATATATTGGTAGTATGTTGTATAAGGTAGTATATATACCAAGATTGCACTAGTGAACAAACACACAAAAAAGAAAAGAAACTTTCCGAATTTTTGATGGTGAAACCACTTTTCTCGAGGAAGGAGAGGAAGTAAATATATATATAATAGCATATTTATGTGTATATATATTATATAAAAAGTATATATATATATATACATAGTATATATGTATATATAGTATATATGTATATACAGGGTTCGTCCGGAATATAAGTGTAATAAACTCATTGTCTTTTTTGACAAAAGGGGAGTCGTCCACTACGAATTTGCACCTGAACGGCAAACTGTAAATGCTGCATTTTACGTCCAAGTACTCGACAGGCTTCGAAAACGAGTCGCCAGCGATCAAAAACATCTGGCGGCTGCATCACGTCAATGTGCCGTCTCACACCGCGCTTGTCGTGTCGGACTTCTTGGCCAAGCACGGCGTGGCAACGCTGCCGCACCCGCCCTACAGCCCGGACTTGGCACCACCGGACTTCTTTCTGCTCCCGAAGATAAAGAGGAGTTTGAAAGGAACGCGATACGGGACGTTGGACGCCGTCAAAGAGGCCGTGACGACGTGTTTCGAGAGGTTCCCGACGATGCCTTTGCGGGAGCGTTCCAGGAATGGGAACGCCGTTGGAACAAATGTATTGACTCACAAGGGTCCTATTTTGAGGAATATTAGCTTAAGATATGTAACAGTGTAATAAATTTTTTTTCCTGAGCTCAGTACACGTATTTTCCGGACGAACCCTATATATAAAAACCATAAACACAGTATTCAACCCGAAGGTCGTTTGGGTAGGTGATGGTAGAGTACACCCAATACAAAGTCCGACGGCGTGTGAAATTCACACATCAGGGTAGGGGGGCCAGTTTCTGTCCCTGTGCCGGTTATGGTTTCCCCGGAAGATCTGGTACCAGAAAAGTCACATAGCTTGGGTAGAGCTGAGGGTGCCCAGAGAGACTAGCCCGTGAATTGAACCCGGGCACCCCGCTCAGTAGTCCAACGTTCTACCCATGTAATATATATATATATATATATATATATATATATATATATATATATATATATATATATATATATATATATATATATATATATATATATAGTTTCACTTTTCTGGTTTTCATGACGTTCCATTAAAATATTTTTAACGCCAAGTTTTATCATATTTATTATACACGATCCGATTTCCCTCCACTCAACACCGGCGGTGGAGTCGGTATTTCACCAGTAGTGAATCGAATTACTAGCTATCTAGCCTAAATTTGACATTTTTGGCCACAGAACTCCACAAATGGTACTGAAGTCAAGATTGGGCTCCGAGGGGTAAAGTCAATTGAGAAGAACTCATGAATATATATGGTATATAGAATCAATATTCCATTATACATAAGTATTAAAGTTCAAAATAGCAATTGTAGGTCGTATAAAGGCCATCGTGTAAAGTTAATTGTCGTCATGTTGTTTTACAATATTAACTTCCCGACATTGAACAACATTTAAGAGAAAGATATAATCGTTTTATTTCAGAAATATTTTAACAATACTCTTAATTAACACATGATATAGGAACAATAATCATTGGATGAATTGAGGGAGAATCATAAGAAAAGAGATTTAAGATTTTTTCCCCACAAAGCACATACCTATGATTTAGATACATCTACATCTACATAAATACCCTGCGAGCCACCAAAAAAGGTGTGTAGCCGGGGGTGTAGCATCATGAGGGAAGGGTAAGATGAGGGAGTTGGGGTTATCAAATAGGTGAGGAAAGGTAGGGGGAACCTCTAAGAAAAATATATATATATATACATTCATGCATATATATATATATATATATATATATATATATATATATATATAACTTAGACAGTAACACACAGCACGAGAACACATAAAAAGAACACTCACAATAATGTCTTGATAATTTCGACGGACTCGAGCTCCGTCTTCTTCGGAAGATAAGATATGACTGCGAGATATGCAAGATATGAGTCATATCTTATCTCTTCCGAAGAAGATGGAGCTCGAGTCCGTCGAAATTATCAAGATATTATTGTGAGTGTTTTTTTTATATGTTCTCGTGCTGTGTGTTACTGTCTAAGTTTTTTATTCAACACTTCCGTGTTACTTCGAAGAAATCATCTATATATATATATATATATATATATATATATATATATATATATATATATATATATATATATATATATGCATACACACATACATAAATATGTTCAAATGCCTTCTAAATTTTTTGTAGATTTTTTCTCTATTTTTACTCATAATATGTATCAGTATATGAAGTCGCTGTACCATCATTGTTAACTTATAGAAACAATGTCATCCGTCTTCAAATTGCATAAAATAGACTTGAGCCTCTAAATTAGTATTTTGGTCTAATGCTTAAGGTAAACCCATGCGAGATACATGAAGTGTTCCTCAGGTAGATCGGAGTCGGTAATATAAGAGAGCTACTGACGGTGGGTTTATGTCCGGGGCCCCAGGCAAGGTGGCTGTATCCCTAAAGCTCATATCGATAACCATGAACCCATTGCATACTAAAGAAAGGCATTGAGGTTCGGAAGTTTCAATTATAGGGACTATTTTTAACTCATCCCTCGTGTAGGTCTGAGTCTTTCCGTTCAAACCGCCCGAAGAGAATATAGAATGGAATCATAGATCACCAATTTATAGGGTATTAGGAAATAAATAGAGTTGAATATAAATACATTATTGGGGAGTTAAAAATGTTGTACGTGACGTTTTCTTCCATGGTAGCCATGAAGTGTGAATGAATAAGAATTCCTTAAAACGGTCTCTTCGGAATTTTTATTTACCTTTATTACTTGTTGTGGTATAGCTAATCAAATCAATGCGTCACCAGAGTTATTCCCACTGTTGTCAGTGTTAAATGCCTACTATATGCGGTAATCTAGCAGTTATGTTTTGTATTGAAATAATCTAAGATTTCCATTAATTTTCTATTCGTCACACCAATTAGCTACCTACTCGCCATAATGATTTTTCAAGAAACAGGTGTTTAATATTTCTTTCATTCCTGTATCAGTTCCTCCTGCTTAGGGTCCGAATTTCTTAGCCCATATCCAAGGTGACACCTAACCTACGGGAAGTAAAATATCTCCAGAAATTTATTTTTCGAACATTTACCTATGATACGTTTGATGACGCCGAGTTTTCGAGTCGTATCCGCCGATATATTAGACCTACTTCTCTAGATTGCGTCCAGTAATAGGAGACCCCCAATTACTTTTCTTGATTCAACCTTTGCATTTTTAACCCTCTGAATCTCTAGTGAATGATGAAAATGGCTTTCTTTTTCGCAGACACGTTTTACTTCGCATTTGTTTCGTATTTTTCGTATTAAACCTGAAGATCTCGCACCTTAAATGAAACACTAAAGATTAAATGCATACATTTGAATTAAGCGTAATATTATTCAACACTATTTCACTTGTGCTTTATAGCATTAATTCCCGGGATTTAGCCATCAAAATGAAGAGGCTAGGGCAGCACTTTTATTTGCGTATTTTCTAGGTAGTTACTCTTTGAAATTGATTTTTTGACAAAGTTGCCTTAATTATCCAATTGAAAATTGAATCCGAGCGCAATGAAATTGATTATAAAAGTCCACTCATTACTGGAAAGTCATCGTGCTTTTCTGATTGCATAGTAATTGGCACAATACTGGGAAACCCCTAACTGTCCCACTCTTATTGCCGTTTTATATCTTAATTTCTCTTTCAATTCTGCCACCATTCCCCAAGGAACACTTAGCGGTTCTTCAGAGCTCTCCATGACCCGTCAGTAAACCAGACCTAGACGTCCGTTTTCTGGAACGGTATACTTGGGATTCCTCTTAGATTTCTAGAAAATACCGCTACTTTTCTGAACGCATGGACGCAGCAACCTTTCCTAAAGTCCCATTTTACTAAGAGACGCCCCTTGGAACCCTACATTCACCCTGCATCTGTCGCATCTGCCACCGTGAGAAGTACACGACGTGCTTAAATACGCTTCCCAGGCTAAATATCCACCAGGTAATCTAAACCACATCCCATGAAAGATAGCACGCGAGACTCCATCCTTACTGTGAAGTTCTCATCAATTTACCTTTTGGCGAGGGAATGGGATCCTTACGTGCGGCCCGGACGCCCTCGGGGCGGGGGGGAGGCAATGAATTATTCGATTAAGTTCCTCCTGTGCAATGCGGAATATTTCACCCTGACTATCTGAAGAAAGGCAGTTTTTTCAGCCGTCTTCCTTACTATGCCAGAAGTAGGAAGAAGAATCCTTAGCAAAAGCCTTGTCTGAGACAGAGAGCGTGCGAACATTATTATGGCATAATGGAAATAAGGATGAACTTACCTATATTCAATTAAGGAGTCCTATGAATTTTATTTTTGGAGTGTGCTTACGACCTTTCCGCACGACCTTGCGGATGTTTTTCTCGCTATCCGTGGGAGTTTATGTAATCACATGTGAGTTTCTTCAGAAAATGCCCTGAGTCAATCCGGTTGAAGTGTCAAGGTTACGCGGCGTTGCCTCTTTCTCTCCCATAATGAAATGTAAGTGGTATAAACGCTTGAATGTGAAATGTATTAGTGAATTTTTACTTTCGCCTCTCCTTCCTGTTATGCAAATTGTCGAAATATTCGACGATTCTTCATTAATAAAACTTCTTCCATTAAAAACTTCCTCTAACATTTTCATGCAGAAAAGTGGTGCCAATTCCTCATAATTTTCCTTGTTAATTCCTCATTGGATAATTTACCTCGTGAAAACTCAGCGTTCATACGGTGCATGAAATGTTTTACAATATGTCATCCAGGCATATGTATTGTTCTTGAAAATATCTAAAACAGTTCAATATCCTCTTAGTGAACCTCGTTTAAAAGAAATAACTTTTTAACAGTACATATTTTATATTAGGATTATGCATTTTATTTGTTTTTCTTTAGGTTATTGTAGAACAGATTTAAAATCAGGGGAAATGTTGTTACTATTTACTTCATCGACGTCAGTGGAATTGGACTGTAACATCTTAGGTCACTGGGTAGTAATTTATAAGGAACGAGGTCATCAATCATTTTTATTTATGGAGAAATGTGTCAGCAGAGAAAGTATTCGATGAAGCTGCATAAATTATTCAAATTTTATGGAAATATTCGAGCTTTTATCAATTACTTTTCCGTACTCTTTTTAAGGCGGTCGCTATGTCATCAGGTGCGGAATCTGGGCGTGCCGGTTTTGCTGCATTGAATGAAAAATAAGTTATTTCAGCTACTTGCGGGCCTTTTGTAAGACCATAGATATGAAACCTGGGGAATATAAATGATAGAACTGCATCATTGGCGCAAAGATATTTTTGTAAGAGAATGAAATCAATTTTGAATTGTGTGCCTCTAACCCAACGCGTTGTTTATCATTCTTCGCCGCTAATATTCAGATTCGATTGTCGATATATAAAACATCCACCTTCGGGTGGAAGACAGTTCCTCCCTCGAAAATGGAAAATAGATTCTCGTGAACGCAACACGTGACTCCATGTGAAGGGCGATTGCCAAATCAATTTTAATGCGTCCGAGTGGAATGTTTCAGTAGTATCACTGGTGCACTGTTACGACAAATGCATTTTCTGAAATAAGTAGACACGAAATTGATCTGAAATATGAATATAGTAGTAAAATATAACTGTGCAACATGATATATTTATCAAGTAAAAATAGAGATTTAATAGATGAGTAAGTGAATAAACTTTCCTCAAACTCGATCTCCACATTTTCCCTTTGCGCCTCTTCCCTTCCGTTCATTTGATGCTCAAGTTGAATTGGGAAAAAAATGAACGCTCCAAAATAATTTATAGTGAAAAAAGATGATCTAAGCCTTGAAGTAATCAAACATTTTAATAAAGCAAGGGGCTTCATTGAAAATAGGCTAAAAGAATCCCAGAAAGAGGAATTATGGGGGCAAAGGTTTACTATAAAATGTTCCTCTAAGTTTAATAAAAATGTATCTCTCTATTAAACTCGGGCTTCTGTTGACTGGAGGGACTTGTATAATTCTGTTTCCGTCCTTCTTTTTGCTGTAGGATGTGTAATGTATGCATCGCAAGTTACTACTTGAGAAAATACTTCGAGGGCATTAAGATGACGCCATCCTTTGGAGTGTCATGTCATCAAGGCTCTGCTGGGTTCCTTTCATGAAGTGTTGATGCTTTAATGAGTTTATAGCGAAAAAACTTCCCATCTGTGGAAATAAAACAGTTGCCGTTGAGAGAAGGAATAACATAATTTTTTTCGGCTCTTTCCCTAAAAAAAGAATCATTAACCGTTAGAGCTGATGGAATTGGAGACAAGTCGATGACATAAACTTCGCAGATCCGCGGGAACGCTTCGTTTTTTGAGTGGACCAGAAAGCAAGCCTATCGTTCAGCGGTCTTTAATTTACCATTTTTTTTGTTTGTTTCTGGCGATAGAGTCTCTGGCATTAAGGAAAAGTCGTCGGGATTTTTTCAGAGAGTAAACATAACCCCATGGTCGGCCTAAATGCAGGAAATCTAAAATAGAAGCAAATAGCTTGTATCACGAAATCTGGATGCCGGATTGTACACATATAACGTAAATATCAATTTGCATGCTTACTCTCGACTTGGAGGATATAATTAAGTCCTAAAAGCCTTATCGGGTTAGAACGCTCATACAAGATAAAGGAAATCTACTGTCAAATAAACTTCCCAGAAATCTCTTGCAGTAATCCTAAGGACAAAAATGGTTAGATAGAAACGAGTGTAGCACTCAGGAATGAAACCTCAAATAAGAAAATCATCAACTCATTATATCAATTATTTTAGTGCTTTCCAGGTTTACAATAACCCAGTAGTAGCTTACTCCATTTTTAAAGAACCAGTAAACACTTCCTGCCCTAGATGGCATGAGAAAGTAGACTCATAAGGTAGCATAAAAAACTTTGTGAGTAAATTTCAATATCATTTAAATACCAAAGGATTACAAAAAATACTAGACTAATGAAAATTTTCTTAAATATGCTACAAAGTGGAAATTCAAATTTAATTGCAAAACCATAATCCCTCGTCTAGTAAAAGAACATACGATATTGCCCGTACTGCTGATTCAAGAAATGTGATTTCTAAATCCTGAGTGAAACACATAAGATGGATCCATTGAGGAGATTTAAAAAAGTCATTTATTTACACGCATCTATGCGATGGCGTAAACATTTAAATGATTTCTGAATACCACCATTCTATAATGAGCTTTCAAATAAAATGTTCAATTTAATTTTTTCATTGTTAAAATTCAACCTTACGATACCAATATATCAGAGCGTGTGCAAACTAGCATTAATTTTTTTGAGTTCTTACTCCTTTTATCATCTAATTAATTATTACTCAAAATAAACTATTGGCCAAAATTGCTATTAGATAACTTTCAGTAAGTTGTAAGGCATAGTATGTAGTTGCTTGTATGCTACGTATATTCACCGCAATATTAAGAAGGCGATTCATTATCAACATTTATTTTAGAGATATTTTAAAATTTTAACAATATCTTTCTAAAGCATCATTCTATTCTCAACTCCTCCAATTTGTACACCCAAATGGTTTTTTAGTGCGTAGAGATGAACTAATTTCCATATTATTTTTCACTAGATTCCTTTGCAAGGCTCAAATGCATGAGTTTTACCTATACATAAGACACATTTTAGAGTGAATAGGCGGTTTAATCAATAACGGTTAATTTATGTTACCGTCCAGCTTAAAATATGCGCTCAAATCAATTTATGTGTGCAAATTTTCATCCAGATAACGCCAAATCTGTTTGAACTAAAATAATAATCTCTCAAAGTACGTTACACATTTTCCCGCGATTTATTTCTTGTGTTTAACATGCATGAACACAGTAATTAAATTTGACTCAGATTAGAAAATGCGGTAAATCAAGAAAAATATACTCAAAGACTGAGGCAAGGAGCAAAACAAAATTTTTGGAGCATTTCATCAAGCAGATGTGGTTCATTTTATATCAAGAATGATGATGAGAGTCACCGCTATTAATAAACTCTATGACTGACTAATATTGTTTTATTCTCAAAATACTGCTTAAGATGCATTAATTATATGAAAAGGCTTATCTATTGCACATAGATATGATGGAGTGATCTAAAAATGACGGATTCAAGGGAAAAACTTTCGCGAAGGCTTTCATCATCAGAAATTTTCCGCTCAAATGTATGCTTAACTGGAGCGAATACGAGTGGTGTGTTATTACCCTAATGAATACGTAACATCCTTCCAGTCGGGTCGCGATTATATTCTCGTGATGATGTGAGCGCAAGTGCGTCGATCTCCAGCAGAGGATGTGCAGGAGGGCGCGACAATCGCATTCCCTTTTTATGTTTAAGCATAGAGGGAAATAAGATTACCCCTCCACGGTACATATTCCGGCAAACAAAGCCGAGAGTACCTTGTGTAATCCCGAGAAACCGTGAGCGGGGTCTTTGAACGCGGCGTTCGCTCCTTGGCGGTGCCGAGGATGTGAGAGTGGGAAGCTTGATCGAGGCAGCTGGGGAGGGCCGGAGGAGAAGGGGCTGTTGGGCAGGGAGGAAGGTGGCAGATTGATGAGGGGGAGGGGAAGAGAAGGGAGTTCGTGGGAACGGAGGAAAGGGGCGGGGGTGAGACGAGTGAGAGAGAGAAAGAGAGAGAGAGGGGAGGGACTCAGGAGAGGAAAGATTAGGGTGAGTAGTAGTTAGAGCGAGGGGTTTGATGATGGTGGTGGTGGAGGAGGAGGAGGAAGGAGGAGCGAGCACATCTATGGGAGGCTCGTGTTTTGGGGGAGTCTGCGCGGGTGTGGGTGAGTGGGAGGGGGGCGGGAGGGGTCGAAGGGAGGTGGGAGGGTTGGGTCGCTGCCTCTCTCCGTGTCTGAGGCGAGGGGCGCTCTCCCGCTCGCCTCCCGAGAGGAGTGGGGCGAAGGGGGGGGGAGTAGGCTGAGGAGGAAGGAGGCGGGGAGAGGGGGGCAGGGGGAAAACCTTAAGGGAAGCCACTTGCTCTCTTGCCTATCCCTTACTTTCCCACGCCTCCGCTATCACGAGTTCGTAGCCTCCGTGAGCCGACCCCAACGGGCGGCGGGAGTCCACCCACCCGCGACCCATCGCCCACCCAACTACATTCTAACCCCACTCCTCCATCTCGCTCCCAACCCCCACACCCTCTGCCCGGAAAAGTTGCGATAGTTAGAAAAACGGGCGACCATTACACGGCGCGGCGAGGGCGACTGGGGAGCGGGCATGTGAGGATTGGTTGCGGACCACCGTGGAGCCGTGGAGAGAAGGTGGGAGAAGAGGGAGGCAGGAATTAGTCAATGGGGAGGCTTAAGGCGGGCCGCAGGGCGAGTGACGTACTCGGGTGGAGGGGCGGAAATGGGCGACTGTCGCGAACCCTTTTTTGCAGAGTGCGGTGCGGGAGCGTTTCCGGGGTGGGGAGGCTGGCGGGGAGAAGTTGGGCGGGGGAGAGGCGAGAGGATGAATAGTATTGGGAAAGTTTGCTCACGTCAGTGCAAAGGGAGCGGAATGCCTTATGCATGCGCGACTCGAAGACGATGGATTCCCGATCGGAGCGGTGTATACGGGTAGTTGATTGCCGCGGCTGAATTGGTCGGGGATGCGACGTCTCTCGGTGGCTCGGGATTCCTTCTTTCTCCAAAGACCACGGTGGCGTAATTGGGACAGGTTCGTCTTCCGAGACTACGTCAACGCATGCAGTAATCTTGTACTAGAGGTCGCATTCATACACTCAGTTAAATGAAGTTCTCAGTGCATTATTGACATTGCTTCCAGTTGCCACAAAATGTACTTACTTCATTGCTAATCAATTCATGCTTATTATTGGAAAAAAGAGGCAACGAAGCAGGTTGTCATTTATTTTATTTTGGAGATTTCGAGGACAGGAACAACTCAATGCAAGGATGGACGAAATGAAGTCTTGTATTTGTTGGACATTTGTGTTTGCCTTTCTTGCCCGCTGTTGACCCAAAATAATATATTAGATAAGGGTAGTCGATTGGAGGTTGTGATAATGTAAAGGGTTTCTTCCCAAAGGTATTACTCTAAATTTTTGGGTTTAAATACATCTAGTGTTACTCCTACTTCATTAATAATAAAAAAAACTCAATTTAAATGGTAAAAGATAATTATTTTCACAAGATTTCACAAAGTCATCTCTTTCATACGTGGTCTGTGCTTGGCAGATCATCGAGCTGTGCGTATTATGCCAGCTATGTTTGTTTCTGTTGTCCTTGTTTTTACTTGTTGTCAAAAATGGAAATTGACGAAATCAAGAAGCAACGAATCAACATAAAGTTTTTTGTGAAGTGCGGTAAAAGTTATCAAGAAATTACTGAAATGTTGGCAGCTGTTTATGGTGATAATGCTTTGAAAAAAACATCCGTTTTCAAGTGAATTAAGCGTGTTAAAGATGTTCGACAAGACTCCACGGATGATGCCAGGCCGGGACGACCTTGAACCACCTCTGTTGACGACAACATTGATCGTGTGCGGTCTTTTGTCCTTACCGATCATCGAAAAACTGTCCGAATGAAGCTGATAAATTTAGGAAAATCAACAGTGCATACTATTTTAACCGAACATGATGGATGGATCCTTCACCACCTTATGCCTTTGTTCCCTTGCTTGGAAGAGCATTCGTCACGGGAAATATCTTAATCTGTAATTTACAAATATCATTAAGTCATTTCTGAAATTTCGACTACGCTGTGAGAGCATTGATGGTGTCATTCCGTATCCCCATGTACTGTTTATTTCTGCGTCGCTGGTTAAATAGCAATGATATTGAATAAAAATGACTAAATTTCTCATATAATCTACAAATATGGTTTTACGAAATAACACCAGAATTTTTTGAACCTTAAAAAAACAGCAAGTATTGATGTGTCCAATTTTTTTCCCAAGCTTCCATTTGAGAGGAAGCGTCGTATGAATTGGTGCTCGTTGCAGATTGAATGCTCGATTTCAAGATTTCTGCGTATCCACAAGGCTCAAAACGCACTGCTTAATCGAATTCACTCCATCCCTCAACGAGAATTCTGATGTGTGCTCAGACAAAATGTTCCGATCTGCGTAAAAACTTGCAGAGAATTCGATGAAAGGAATACCTCTTCGATGACTTGCTGCATTAAAAGTCCATCAAACAAATCACCGAAATCATGGTGAGAAATAATTTGATTCCACGGTTTTATTTATCAACATTTTCCGAGGAAGAAAGGCGATCACGTGTCCCACTTAAGCTACACAAATAAACACGTTTAAAATGTGGAGGAAGGAGTCGAATGCCTTGCCATCTGGGGAGAATCATTCGTTCCAGGAAATTTTCCCTACTCTCCACGGCGGAAACTCCTCCACCAACACACACCCTCCCCCTTTGCCCAACCGCCACGCCCACCTCCACCCCCGCTCTTCCCCTGAACTCGCCATCCATGCCCCTAGCCCCCCTAAACCCATCATCTTCTTCTCCACCTCCCCCGCATTCTTCCCATTCCGTCCGCTCCCACCGTCCAACAGCCACCACCTCCACCCTCGGTCCCCTCCCCTTCTCCCCGGATCCCCCTTCTTCAACAGACGGCTACACACCACTCCCCGCCACTTTCGCCTCAACCCAGAGCCTCCGTCCTCCCACAAAGAGAGAGCTCTTCCCTCAGCCGCCATCCCCCCCTCCATTTCAGCCGTCTCAGACCCCTCCACATATGCCGCCAATTATTCACCCCTTCACGCCTCTCCTCCAGACCCCTCCCCGCCCACATCCTCCACCCCAACAGAGTTAAATCTTGCTCTTTCCCTTTTCCAACATTTCCCCGAACTTCTCCACGCCCCAGCCCCAGGCCGCCCCCTTCTCTGTCCCCGGAGAACTGAGGTGGCTCGGCTGCCAACTCCACGTCCCACCCGCGGAAATAATTTCCAGGGGTCCCTCACACGGCTCACTTGTGGGTACACGAGCACTTTGTCTCCCGCGGTAAGGCGCTCTATCGAAGCGGTTTCGGGGGTGAGGTGGGAGTGGAAGGTTGAGAGGAAGGATGACTGTGAGATTTCGGGCCAGCGAATCCGGGGTCTCGACTCCGTAACTTTTCGGCTCTTTAGGTTCCCGCTGAGAAAAGACTGGGTTGTTGTCGAGGCTCACTCACGGAGGTCGCAACCTCACTGAGAGAATCTGAGGGAGAAAGGAGAGTGAACGGGGACTGGCTCTTCATGGGAAACGAATCGTATGAAAATTTATGACTTTGGGATTATTAGGATGAGATTTACACTGGATAAAAGCGAATTACCAAATGGAGTGAAAATTCGCTTCGCTGCTGCGTCACCGAAACCACAAGACAGATTTCTAAGGATATGTATTCGGGTTTTCAATTTAGTTTAGAAGAGATTCAATCCTGGAAGGGTAAAAGTACATAATTACTGTGTTCATAGTGAAATTTGGCACACAAACGATCTCAGTTTCGACTCGTGGGTGTTAAGTACGCACACTGTTACAAACGCAACGAGCACAAAAAAAACAAGCTAGGTGGTAGGTTTAAATAAAAAATCCCTTAATGCACATTAAAAGTTATCATGCAACAGCAGTGAAGCCCATTTCTTGCTCTTTACGCGCAAATATTGGATTAACAAGAAATAAATATGGTAATATAGGGGTCACTAAGTCTAAACTACATTCAAAGAAATATGGTAAGCCATAAATTATGCAGAACCCGATACCTTAGTGTAATTAATAATTTGATACTCCACATAAAATGTTACCCTCCAACAAATGAGGAATTATCGGGGATAAATGGACTCGTGGGGTGGGCCCCCTGCGGCGGCCGAGGCGTCTGGACACCCCGAAGGCAAGAAACACATATCCACCAGCGCCTCACCCATCCCCCGTCTCACATTTCAGCGTGGTCCGTAAGCACCAACGACCTTTGGAAGAATCACCGTCACTCCAGAAATGTTCGAGGACATATAAGGAAAATTACTGCAAAACATTAAATAAATTTCAACTCCTGTGCCTACACATAGAGAGGACTCATGTGTCATTCTCAAGTTTCTCCAGCAAATTTATCATGTTCATTGATACTGTTCTCACACAAATGACGATACTCATTCGGCTTTTTATGTTCTTTTGTTTGCTGTGTTGTTATGTATCCATTAACTCGAAAAAAATATCCAAGTAGAACGTAAAGTAATTTCAGTGTAATTTTCTGTGGGAGTGGCGAACTAGACTAAATTATAGCCTGGTTTCGAATTATATATTGTCTCTTTTCCCTGAGGTCTATTATATGTACGAAAATATTCCTATGAATACCGTCCAAGATGTGGAGGCAAATGAACTTTGTTCCACAAAATGGAATTTTTATAAGAATATCCATCCTCATTTTTGTACATCACTGCAAGTAATTGCGCTCAATTATTTCCAGCAATACCGGGAATATATTAAATAATAGAGGGGCCGAAAATTAACAATGTCTGATCTAAGAGTTACGTGATTTCAGTGAATCTTTACCTAAAAAAATAATATAAATGTATCGAATGCCTAAGTAGAGGAGAAATCCTACTTTCCTAACTTTGCCATCACACTTAATGTCTCTACTACACTACTAAATACGATTTTTGGACTCACTGCTCATTAGAGTTTAACTTGAGAAATACATTCGGAAAATCATCCTTGATTAAAGCATCAGTTATTCAAGTTCCTCGAAGTAATCTTTTTCCAAAAAGGATAACCGATATCTTGTTTTTTTTAATACACTTTCAGACAAAATAAAAAACTCTATTGAAGAAGGCATGGGTGACATCTCTCTCATTTTTGGTAGAGCCCATAGAAAATAGGAGGTGATTCTTCATAGTCAAAAGGCTTCAGTGATTTGCACGATTAACTTGCACTGAAAATTTTAAGGAGTAGTTGGCAGTAAGTAACCATTATTAATCACATGTATCTAATTTTAGGAATAAGCCGCAATAATTCCATAACATGCATTACTACTACTACTAGGTCAGCATTCTATCCACTATGCTAACACGCCCCTTTTAGAGAGGACCATCCAGATGCTAACGAAATACTAACGGTCGTTCCTGAAGGGAATTAAGGAAAACCAGAGGCATTGCAAAGTTTCCATAAAGTTGGTTCCCCTGATCTACCCTATGGGACCATCCTTTTTTGAGTGTCTCAAGTTTTGTTGTATTTCGTGCTTCCCATTCGGCTGTCTTCAATCAATATCTGACCAGGTATCGGCAAATTACCAGTCAATACTCCGAAGCTCCGATATCACATAGTCCCCATGGGGCCGCACGAAATTCATTTCTAGTTAATCCAAGTCTTATCGAAAAGTTTGCCTTTATCACATGTAAACGACCGCAGCATCTACTTCCATTTGAAAAAAAATCATAATAGTCTGCATCTTCGTCGAATATTACTGGCGGCGTTGCTATCGCTGAGCACCACGACACCGACCCCGTCCACTTCGTAACCTTACCCACTCCATCGCGCCTCCTCAAGCTATGGGAGGGGGAGAGCCCCACTCCCGCGAACCGGTTTCCTCTTCCACGATCCTCACCGGAAACGGTTCGGCCTTAAACGGACACCAACTCGTCGAAGGGCCCTCGATCACTTTCGAGAGGGCTTCGTGTTATATGGTCACGAGGTCGAGATAAAAGGAAAGAGGTTTGCTCCGGAGAAAAATCACATCTGAGTCTCTACGATTGCAAATTGACCTCATGCAATCTATGACCTGGCGAGGTGAAAGATAGGCAGAGAGATAGATATTGATTTATTGTCATGGGCATTATAAGTTACAGATCCAAAGATAATTTGTGGTTGCGCAGAAAATCGTTACTGATTTGCAGGTTACTTTATACCCTCTCGTGAACAAAATAAATTGGAAGAGTGTTTTTAATTTTCACTTCATGAACGATATTTATCGCTCAGAATGGTTGAGTACCGTACTTATAACTTCTACAGGGACAATCTTTTGAAGGTTTTTTTTATCTGCCATATCACCTTTCACTGGCCACCTTCATATACATCAACATAATACCCCGCAAGCCGCCACAAGGGCGTGGGGTGTTAGGTAATCACCCGTAAAAGGGAAAAAAGCGCGTTCAAAACAACACATACATGCAAACCCATACCCACAGTGATGCATATATTCATGCTAAAATCCTATTATTTTACATGCATGCAAATATATATAAACCTCCTTTCATTCTAAACACATGTAATTGCATATGCTATCATCTAACAAATAATGGAGCCTTAGAATGCAGTAAGAAACTTATCCTTCTTGTGACAATTGTAACAATCTTGTAACAAAACACATTATCTCCCAAACGGTCTGGATTGAATCTGGTATTTGTAGTAAAACATTCAGTCTCTAAATTGCTTGAGTTATTTTCTCCATCAGGAATAATTAGACTTAATTACCATGATAGGATTTTGGGTGAGAAGAGCGGGCTTAAAGGTCTCCGGCATAGTCAACGATTTATACCTAATCTGTGGTTCAAAGAAACAATAAAAGATTTTTAGCTCCTCGCTGTTTAATATTCAACCTATATACTAGCATTGTAATTGATTTCGTTGACAGTGGAAATATTTGGCGCAAATGATATTAGACTCTAGTGCCAAATTAATTACTCGTATGTCGTCGTGCGAAGAGAAAATAATACCAACGCTAATACCGGTAACATTCAGAAAACAAAGCATAGAAAAAGATCCGAATTTAAAGGGGAGGACTTGATAATGGTTCCATTTGATTCTTTTACAGTAGAAGGTAGAAGAAATGTGACCACCTCAACCTCATTTAACCTGTGGTCTTGAGCATCTGGAAAATAGCAGAAATCTAAACTCACGAGTGAAACACGCCTCCTGCCCGGAATGAATGAAATATGTGGAAACCTTTGAGTTGGCAAATTTGAAACCATGGGACAAAATGAAATCAAATATAATTTTTTGAGACTAAATAAAAACAACGAAAGCAGTCCAAAGTTAAAATATAGTTTATGAGATAAACAGTCCCTAGTTTGTTTGAAAATTTAGATCCATTGCCCTAATATTTTTATGTTTTTTTTATTTAGAATTCACTTTCATTTTTCTTTATATTTTATACAATTTGGAATTATTTTCCCAATCAATGGGAGACATTGACTGTTGGCTTCATCACAAAGGTTATTCAAGTGTTCTTCTATGGTGAAATGTTGGTATATCAGGGTCCACCTGTTTGAGTGGTTCTATCATTACATTATAAAATACTCCTCCACATTTCGAGACTAAAATCAACATCTATCAACATCTACAAACGGGGAACACTTACAATTCAGGCTAGAAGAGTGAATAATTAGCACACTAAAAACCCACTCATACACTACTTTCGACTGAGGGGAATGGTTAATTAAGGATCGTCTCACTGAAGTAGGTTCCTCTTTGCCCTTCAAATCTCATCAGCCGACGCTATTGAGTTTTCCTCGTCCCGGATTTTCTATCTTGAGTTCTCGACCGGAAATGCGGACTAATTGATGCACAATGAATGTGAAAAAAAACTGAAGATTTACTGTGGAGGCGGAGAATATCTTTCAACGGAAAGTCTTTAAAAGCTTTGGTCTCGGTGGACCTAAGAGGCATGTTTTGCGCCATGACCTCATCTCTAGGGAAAGAGTGGTCACAAAACGCTTAAGACTGACTCTAGGCCCGAAATAAGAATATGGAAACCATTAAGCTCCGAGGAGGAAAATAACGAAAGATAAAAAAGACAGAAAAAATGAGTACTTAGCTGAGCTATCAGGTTTGGGCTGTCATCAGCATAGGGTGAAAGCTTCGGGGGCATAAAATGCGGCATAAAAACACGCTTGTTTTTGTAGGGCGTTAAAAAGCGAGGCAATTTTTACGGACGTAGGGAATTATGCTCTAGAGATTAATAGCTGGTTACTAAAACCGCTGACTAATTACCCTCCTCTCATTTATGTCCAATGATGGCATTATTCATTTAGGAGGCGTAGGTTGAAACTAGAGAAATTTTTTAACCAGCACATATATCACGTGTATATAACTTTTGTGCTCATTCCAAGAAGTTTCCTTCGTCAAAATAAAAATATTAAGAATTTTGGACATTTTAAACGCAATTGTACGATCGATTTCAAATCAGTTGTTATATACAGGTTTGACTCTTCATTAGGAATTAATTAGTTTTTAGCACAACATTTTTCCTCAATGTGCGACATACATTAAGAATTTAGTCATTCATATACATATTAAAAGACATTTTTCACTCGACAATTTTCTTATTGTGGCTGAAATACGCTAATATACATGTATATATATCTACACACATATTTCTACACATATATACACAAGGATGGTCGGAAACGTTTTCGACCGAACAAAGGTGCAAGATATTTTTCGGAAACTTTCGGTCGGAAAGTCAGAAACTCAGAAAATTTCAGAAAAAATTTCTTGTACCTTTGTTAGGTCGGAAACTTTTCAGACCACAAATGTATATATATATATATTAAGGATTCGTTCCAATAGTAATGCCATTATTTTTTTAAGTAATTGATGAAACAGATATGCACAAAAACCCTTAAAATTCCTCAAAGTACTGTCCTTGAGCTTCTTCATATTTTTCAAGAAACTGCGGGAGATTCCGCAACAGTAACTTTAACGGAGTCATCCGCTACGGGTGCATTACAATGCAACAATTACAGAGAGTAAAAATCATCCCAGTCAAGGTTAATGATTTTTACTCTCTGAAATTGTTGCATTCTACACATTTTTTCCAGCGACTCTGCCATGATCGGTACGCGCCTTGGAAGGCGTCTACGGGGACTTCTTGCAAGGTCTTCGTCACGGTTGGTTGGATATCTTCTATGAACAAAAAAGGGTCCATTTCAGGAATATAATCTGAGGGAACAAAAAGAAGTCTGTAGGGGCGAAGTCAGGACTATAGGGAGGTGGGGCAGCGTTGGAACTTTTGTTTCGCCAGGAACTCGCGGACTCGTATATTCCCTCTTCCAAGATGACATTTATTATGTTTCATACGAGTAGGTTGTAGTAATACAATCTTGTAGGTTGCGTTATACCATGGCCAATTACGAGTTAAATAAGAATATTTAACTAACCGCTATATATTAAAAATAGATACATTGTCTTAATATGTAGAAATTAGTCATGTGGCCAATTTTTGTAAAGTTTCACATAAATGTTAACCAGTGTAAACAGTATACCTTATGTCAAAGAGATTAACAATCAGTACAAACAGATAAAGAGTATTTTTATACCATACAGAATACGATGATTAACATTATTTTTTGCTATGGCGAGGAATATGTAAATCCGGCATCACATAAGAACATTGTATACAATAAACTGTGAACCAAAAAGACGTTATATCTTCACTGTTTTCGGCAAACAATTACACCAAAACGGCTATACTTTCTTTACCATACTCCGTACTTACAGTTTCCCAAGATTTCTTGGCCATCATACACGGCGTATATAATTAATTAAAATCGGCATTTTTCCACAAAATAAAATTTTAATACGATCGGTTCCGATGTAACTACGAGGGTCATCCGGAAAGTAGTACCCGTTCGTGAAATAAAGACACAAAAGTAAATATTAACAAACATAAAAAATTTTATTTGAAAGAGGATACTTTAAACTACTTCTCAACATAATCTCCAAGCAAATTAAGGCATTTGTCATAACGTGTGACAAGTTTCTGTATTCCTGCTGCATAGTCCTTCGCCGCCAGCTCATTGAGATACAGGGTCATTCCTTCTTTAAGTTCTTCATCGCTGTCGAATCTTTTTCCTGCCAAAAAGTCTTTAAGCTTTGTAAAGAGATGAAAATCTGAAGGGGCCAAGTCCGGGCTATACGGTGGATGGTCGAAAGTTTCCCATTTGAATTGCTGCAAAAGTTTTTGTGTTATCCCAGCTGCATGAGGCCTGGCATTGTCATGAACGAGAATGACACCAGTAGACAATAGACCTCGCCGCCGATTTTGTATTGCCCGCCGTAATTTCTTTAATGTTTCATGATACGCATTGGCATTAATAGTGTCTCCACGGGCCATAAAATCAATAAGCAATACACCTCGTCGATCCCAGAAAATGGTTGCCATGAGTTTCCTGGTGGACAGAACTTTCTTGAATTTTTTTGGTTTGTTTGGTGAATGAGCATGATGCCACTCCATTGACTGTCGTTTACTCTCAGGTGATGCATAACAAACCCATGTTTCGTCACCAGTAATTATGCGAGTCAAGAAAGAGTCTCCTTCATCAGAATAACGTCCCAAAAACGTCAGTGCTGCAGCCATACGCTTGGTTTTGTGCTCATCTGTAAGCATGCGAGGGACCCATCTTGCACAAATTTTTGCATAATGCAGATGGTGTTTAACAATTTCATGAACAATTTTTCGAGAAACATTGGGAAAATGCTCACAGATGTCATCAATTGTGACGCGCCGATCGTTCCTCACGAATTCGTCAACTGAGCTCACCAGTTGGTCTGTAATGACAGACGGTCTCCCCGAACGCTCATCGTCGTGTGTGTTCCCCCTCCCCATGTTGAAGTTGCGACACCACCGCCGAACAGACGACTCGTCCACTACATTGTCTCCATACACCTCCTTTAATTGGCGATGAATATCACATGGGCGAACGTTTCTTGCATTGAGGAATTTAATCACTGCCCTCACTTCACAACTGGCGGCGTTCTCAATTTTTTTAAACATTGTAAACAATCACAGAAACAACACAGGCAATGCTAGCGTCACGCAACTTGGCTCAGAGAAGGCAGACAAGCCACCGAAGCTATCTGACCTCGTCCAGCGGCTACTCGCGTCGTCAGCACTTAATGCGGCACGAACGGGTACGACTTTCCGGATGACCCTCGTACATCATCTTCTGGTGAAACCACCACCAGAAGATGTTGTAGTTATATCGAAACCGGTCGTATTAAAATTTTATTTTGTGGAAAATTGCCATTTTTAATTAATCATGATATTCCACCATATCACGCCTAAAACGTCTCTTTTATTAGACGCATATAATGGTCAAGTCCTACAATTCCTACAAGATCCTACAACTAGACTGAATAGAATTCTTTCAAGGATGTTTATAAAAACGGTCAGAATACCAAAAATTGTTCTATTAATTTTATAGTAATATTTTAGTGACAAAATTTACTTCTCAACTTAACTTGGATCAAAATGAGCTTACTGGAGAGGTATTAGCAAAAACTCATTGCCGAAAAAAGGTTTTACAACGACGTTCAACTTACTCGTAAATACTTTGGCAGTGAGCGAATAATTTAGGTTGAAAATCGATGACATCATTCCTAACTCAAAGAAAACAGAGCATATATGGGTTTATTGGTGCGACTCGAGTTTAATAGCAAGCGCCCCATTTAGAGTGCCCAGGCAAACGAGATAAGAGCACCGAGTCGGGCGTATTCGAAGCGATTACCGGAAACTCGACAGGATTCAACTGCCTTTGAAGACGAACTACATTTCGCTGCTTGAAAAATCGTCGAGCGAATGCAAGCATAGTATTAGAGCACACCTTATTTCAAATGATTTTTCTAGTCCAATGTGCGCCATTCCGCGCGTCATCATCTACAAATGTCAAGGTGGGATTATTTGAGGGCTCCTTAGGGTAGAACGACAAAGGGCTGAAATACATGTTAAAGACCGTGAAATGGAATGCGATTCAACAAATAGATAAGAAAACGTATTTGGAGATATATCGATTGTTTCTTTACACAAACGGAGAAGGCAGTTGCGTATTCATTGGCTTTGAATGCAGGAAATATATGAATATGAATGAAAAATTTTATTCTTAAAGGCAAAGAAGCTTAAGGGTGAAGTAGGTGGGGGAGAGTGGAGGAGGAAAAGTGGGTTTGACAGAGTGTATTGTTCGGCGTGTGCAATTGAAAGGCTAGTGTATGTAGAGAGGAATGATGTCTGGGAATGTCACAGGATTGGTGGAATATAGGATGTACCGTAATGGCAATTTGTTTATAGATTATGGAAAACGCTAAAGATGAATTTAAATAAAGTAGGGTTAAGAGGGAAAGCATAATTATTATTACTGGTTATTTACGGGTGTATCACCATCTTCAACATGCCATTGCCGATCCAAATGATCAGCTACGATCTCTCCTGCCTCCATTGGATTTCTCCCTCTCCCTTGCCTTCCTCTTCCTCCACCAAGCGTTGCACTTTCTCCTATGTTTTTCTTTCTGCCAATTTCACCGATTCTATCCTACACCTATATTTCAAAAGCCTCCAACTTCTATCATCTTGTTTCATTTACCATGCTTCCTCGCCATAAAAATACTCTCAATATCATACCTCTGAGAACCCTTTTTTTAAACTTCCTCACTCAAAGTCCCTGTCATCAATTCACACTTCCTGTCTTGAACATCGCATAAACTTTGTATTGTTCAAATGTAATCTAATCCGATACCCATCATCCTGATTTTATAATGCATCCAGTAATTATAACAATCCATTGGCTGACTGAAAAACTGAAGCATGATTATTATTGGATTGAGCCTCGATTTGGATTTATTATTGGAGTGCCTCAATTTCCGTACTGATTTAACTATTTTTTGAGTTGCCCACCGACTCTAATCTCTATCACTATTTCTTATCACGCCTCTTTAGCCAATTTTTAACTATACAATCCACATTTTTCTGATTTCTCTTATAAAGGACCCAGCTCCTTACTCTCGGACATATTTTCTCTACAGACTACTGATATTTCCATTCTTGTCGCTACGGCTTACATCTGCCTCTATATTCCATTTCCTATACCGCCTTTCCGTGAGTAATGAGGGGTTAGATGGTACAAGATACTCCAAAGTCTCTATCTCGTCCCAAAATAAAGACGACCGTCTAACAATCTATCTTTCCTATTTTATTGTTTGAATGAAACGCTACATTCCATTAGTACTAAATGATGATCTGAATTTGCGTTTTCTACAGGGAAACTCTGCGAGTTAATCACACTGTTCCTAAATTTGTGCCGAACCATAATATAGTGTAACTGATATCTATGCGAATCCCTGGACCTTATTTTAAATCCTCTAGAACTCTATTAGTTTCTAACTCACTACTATCTATCTTCACCGAACGTCAAATTCCAAAACTGTATCACTATCTAATCTTCTTCTCCAGGACCATCATCAACTATGTCCTCTAACTAATCGTATACTCTGTCTACTCCTTATGAGTACCTGGTGGCACGTAGACTAGAACAATCGCCTAGTCCGCCGATTAATTTTTTACTTCTAAAACCATAAACACAGTAATCAACCCGAAGGTCGGTTAAGTAGGTGATGGTAGAGTTCACCCAGTACTAAGCCCGACGGCGTGTGAATATTCGCACATCAGGGCAGGGGGGCCAGTTCATTTGCCTGTGCCAGTTATGGTTTCTCAAAAAGATCTGGCACCCGAAAAAACACATAGCATGGGTGGAACTGCAAGTCCCCAGAGTGCCTTGCCCGGGAAACGAACCCGGGACCCTCCGGTCTGTAGTCCAACGCTCTACCCCATGGACCACCGCAACCCTTTTTACGTCTACTAATAATATTTTTTCAGACGCTTGTCCTATGCTTGCTACGCTTCTTCCTACTTTTTTGTTCGGGAATACTGTAACCCTTAATAGATTTCCTCCCCTCCGCCGTACGAGGTGTGTTCAAAAATTAACGGGAATTTCTTCATTTCGCGGGCTTGGAGAGTCCGATTGTCAAACTTTTTTAAATTATGTTGGTATACATGCCCCCGAAGTATGATAAAACTTTCAGCTGTTTTCAATGTGAACTTTGTCTGTTACAGCCACTAAAGTTAGACGTATTTTATGAGCTCGGTGATTTTCGTTTGTTTAAAGAAATGGAGCAAAGAATTTGTATCAAATTTTGTGTAAAAAATGAAATAAAGTGTAACAAAGTGTGTGAAATATTAACAAAGGCCGAGGGTGAGTCTGCTATGAGTAAAGAAAGCGTGTACGAGTGGTATAAGCGTTTCCAAGAAGGCCGTGAAGACCTTGAAGATGACGAATGCCCGGGACGCCCCAGCACATCAACAATCGATGAAAACGTGGAAAAAATGAAAGAAATGGTTAGGAACGATCGCCGAATCACAATTAGAGAGGTCGCTGATGATGTTGGCATATCGATATTATCATGTTATGACATTTTTTTCCAATGTTTTGGATATGAAACGCGTGGCAGCAAAATTAGTTCCAAAATTGTTGAATTTTGAACAAAAACAGCGGCGAATGGAAGTTGCTCAGGAGTCACTAAATATAGTAAACGACGATACAGAATCACTGAAACGTATTATAACATGTGACGAAATGTGGGTTTGCCTGAAACAATCCGAAAAAAACGCCTGGATCTGTGGAAAAAAATCATGCCTTTTGCAACACGCTAATGCACCACCTCACACTTCAATGCTTGCTCGTGAATTTTTGGCCGAAAACAAAACTGCAACGATGCCCCAGCCTCCATATTCGCCAGATATGGCTCCGCGTGACTTTTTGCTATTTCCCAAAATTAAGAGAATCTTGAAGGGCCATCGTTTTACAGCCGTAGATAACATTAAAAGCGCATCACTGAAAGAAGTAAAGGCTATCTCAAAAATCGAGTTTGAGAAGTGTTTCGGGGATTGGAAGAAGCGCTGGCACAAGTGCATAATCTCCAATGACTTTGAAGGTGACAACTACAATGTATAAGAATAAATAAATATTGTTTTCTGAAAAATTAAAATTCCCGTTAATTGTTTAACACACCTCGTATAATACTCTTTAACTAACACTTTAGTAATCCCCGTTATCCTTCCGTCTCACCTCTTATTTCCCTAATAATTGCATTGTTTAGAACTTGGGTAAGATCGTTAAGTAGATGATGTGTAAGATGATTCGACTATAGTCTCCTTCTGAGTTACTTTATTTCAAGACTGATTACAAGGAGTATCTGTTCCTTTAACAGGCCATGACATTCACAACACTCTCGCTTTCAGACAGCGTAACAGGTCTATTCCTTCTCGCGAATTCTCTTAACGTATCTTCCTCCGCGTCAACCTTTCCGAATTGAGATATCCCTCCGCCGGGACCTCACGTCTGAGATCGGAGGTGGCACGAATACAACATTAACTACTAGCACAGCCACTTCGCAATTATGCTCTCGGAACTATCATAAGTCGATTTATTGAAATGTAAGTAGTAAAAAAATGTGAAAATTGACCTGGGAGAGAAATGCATTTCTCCAACGCCATTATCAACGTTTTCCGATTAGCCATTAGATCGAGTTTGTATGGACCTAAACACATAAAAAACATGAATTTCAATACATTAAATAAACGCATTAATCTACAAAAAACATTTATGGGATAATCTAATCCATACTTTGGGGTAATTATGACCGCGGATATTCAAAACACTTCATGAGACTACACAGACTCGGTGCTTCAGGACTCGGTGCCCATGACCACTGAAATTCAAAATGTATATGAGTAAACCGCTCCATACGTACCCTGACATCATCCTTCACCGTCAAGGATAAACCTATTCTGGCGCAACCGTAAAAATCTTTTGGCCACAGTCGCATCTGCTCCTTTAGCTGACTTAATTATCTTATATCAGGCAGAAGCAACACGCTTCAACCAGTAGCGTCACTCACGTATGCCCTCCCGAATCTCATTAAGGTCCGAGTATTTCGAAGTGCGCTATGTATGCTTGGAGTTTGCTCGCTCGGTGAAGCATCACGAAACCCGCAACGCTCCCGATTTTAACGTTTGCCTTCTGGAGTTGGGTCCTACCCTGGAACCTTCATCTGGCTGAAGTTGGCCCGCAAAATGTCTCAAAATGCAAAATGCATAACTCTGATACGTTTTAGATCATGTGACAAACCACTTGGAGCGGTTTGAATAAGTGGGATGATGGTTTCAATGCCCACTAGCACCTGAAGCTCCCCTGTCGCTTTTTTGCAAGGTAATGCTCAGAATTAACTGGATTCTCCACAAAACAGTCGACCATTTTGACTTCAGCCCTGCCTAAATCCTTATTAAGTTCATGATTGTACGCATACCCTGCGCAACGTGTCCAATTATTCTGTGAATATCGGGAGTTTTAAAAATATATCGAATATTCCGTTCATCAAGGCACTAAATTACTGATAAAATATGAAAATTGGTACTAGTGTCCGTAACGATCACTTTTGGGGCACCAAGAAAAAAGATAAAAAAAATAACGAGTACCACTGAGTTTCATCTGTTTTCACGAGTTTTAGGGAAATCAATTTGCAATATTTTGGAAAAGAAATAGTTATTAAACACGACCTAGGTTTCGACTTTCAACGACCTGATGATAGCTTTGTAAGTCGAAACCAAGGTCGTGTGTAATAAAATACATGTGGAAAAGCTAAGTATTTCCTTTCCGATATGAATCGCTTCCACAAAGTTACCACTCAAACCATTCTATTGTAATATTTCGTGAAATAATCGACTAGTACAAGGATATTTTATAACTATTAGTCGACACTGGTAAAGGGCCCAGGCAATCGACATGTATTAGGAAAGAGTTTCTCAGGTATTTGAACACGTGACCCCTATAAGGGGCCAGTACGAGTCCTTCTAACAGCGAAAACCAGGTAAGGTTTAACATAATTTTTGACAAATTTTCTCAGCCACGGAAACCACAAATACAGCAGAATAGCAAAAATTGGATTCTCGGTTCCAACGTGGCACTACTGGTCAAAATGTAAACTTTGGAGTCCAAGCACACTCTATTTGGGGACGTTGTAGCGTAATATTTTCCCATTATCTTTATAAATTTGTGTGGCAAAGAAATCCATGTTTTTTGGCGGATAAGTTTCAGTCTAATTCTTCCTTCGCAACTCAGAAATCATATGTTGAACATCTGAATTTCCCTTTTGTCCAATGCACAACCATGTACCGTGCCGGGAGGTTCGTAATACCGAGACAGGTTTACGGCTAAGGTTAGTCAACGCGGCTTAAGTTCTAGCCTTTGCGGTAAATTATCTCAAAATCAAAATCCTGCATATATGTCCATTGTCGGGAAATGTGAGGAACAATGACTTGCTTATTATCTTCAATTCATGGTAGTATTTAGTATTCATATTAAAAGATATTTTACTTTCCCATAGATTTGATTTTGAGGTACAACGCATTTCAATGACGTGCGGCATCATCAGGTACATCCCACGATGTGAATCAGATACACTCGAAAACTCTTAAGGGAATTGAATATGGCCCAGGTGTCATTCAAATTCATACGAAGGATAGTTTGCTTCGGTCAAGGCTGTAATATGCTACCATTTGGCTATTAACGTCATATTTTTGAATGAGGATTCCCCCGTATCCGATTAAATCAGCATGTCTGGGCGTGAGTAACTCGATAGGCAGGTCGGGGTTGAATACCATTACAGAGGTTGAGAACTCAAACGGCTGATTCCGTAATTTCGAGCCTCTTCATGCTAAGCCATCCGGACGAAACTTTTGTTCTTATTAGTAAGTTCATAAATACACATGGTAGGGCTCCCGAACTCGGGAATGAATTTCCGGAAATACACAGTCAATCCCATGAATTATGCCTGCATCAAGTCAGTATGGCAAGGCAAATCGTTCAACTCATTGACCTTACTCTTACTTAGACGGATGACATCCTCGGAGACTTCACGTCAGGGGCATTTGGTTTTTGACTGAAAATTCGCATTTGTAAATAATCAGCAAAAACTCTCAAGGATTGCAAAACTTTATCCTGGCGTAGTGATCAAATTTCAACAGTTTAAGATTGAATGAGGATATCGTCTACGTTAACTAAAGCCATCTTAAGTTTCAGATACCCCAAAACAGCGTTAATCGATCTCTAAAACAGAGCAAGTGCATAGAATATTTAAAATGACAATCGTGGGTCACCAAAGCCGTCTTATGCATTGAATTTGGATGCACAGAGATTTGATGAAATACTGATGCCATACCAAGAGAGGTGAAAAACTTTCCTCATACAAGCCCAACTAATTGATTATCGATTTGTGTTAAGGAATATTTATCCCTCGCTGTCTGAGCATTTAACTCTCTAAAATTGACATACATTCGATTAATTACTTGCTTCTTTCTAGCCAGGATGATCGGACTCGCATATGGGAATATACTTCCTAAAATGATGCAATTGGACATCAAGCCAACAGTGATTTTGAGGATCTCCGCGTTCTCTCTGTTCTCAATATCTACTTAACATCATAAGTTCCTGGTTTATCTCAATCCATCCTCTTCTTTACCCTCTCTGCTGCTGATGTTGCCTTTGCTTTACAAAGATTTGCCTCTCCCGGTGCCGGGCACGACACATGACTGATTGGGCCCTAAAAATGAATGATGTGGTTTTCAGAACTTAGTTTCACTATGATGTCTATTGCATATGGGGTTACAAAACTGACGTTGTTTCGTAAGAGAAGCATTGTGTCACTCTATTAAAGCATTGGATAGTAAGCGTTATAGATACCGTATTATACAGTCACTGGCTCATCCAGAAAGTCATCACTAATTTAATTGGAAATCGAGAAAATATTTGTATATATACTTCTTTCGAAACTTCAAGGGTTGTAGCGTCTATATCCAGATTTTAATTAGCGTCCAATACCAGAAATTAAAGGAAAGTAAATGTGCGATCTTTTCTGATTGACTAGAGATCAAATGTGTCACTGATTCTTTGCGTTAAATGAAGAGATGAAGATATTTAAGGAGTTTAATACAGTTCTTTATATCCAGGACACTTTTCAATTTTTCGCGTTTGAGATTATTCTAAAAGTAAATGAAAACTTTAGCAAGTATAACATACTATCTGGGAATAAAAACAGGCAAAAGGTTATAGTAAAACGGCGAAAGGATTAACGTCACTGAATTTTTATAAAAAAATATTGTCTTGATTAAAAAGTGAAGAACAACATGTATTATCAAGAGATGGAATCAATCCATATTGCCGTACTTTTCAGTTCGTGTTGCTTCTAAATTTCACAACAATTTGCTGTCTTAAATTAAATATCAGCATATGCAATAAAACATCTCACGTCAAAATTACTCTGATCAGACACATGTTCATTTCACGTAGAACGTATGTTTTCTGTTAAAAAGGAAGTTTTGACCGTAATGTGGTGATTCACCTTTGGAAATAAATAGTAAATAAAAATGCTGGATACATGGCACAAATTGTCGTAAAATGAGAAGTATCATTTAAAAATATTTTAACTCAAACTTTGGGAGAAACATTGTACAAAAGATCAATTACAACTCACTTTAACTCATAAAATGATAAGTTATATAAAATTGATCTTCTGTTAATCAATGCATGCCTTCTTATGGAAGCTGCAGTTAATGGTTTTCTGGACAACCACTTGGCATGTGTTACGTTGATCTTAAGACCCTCAACTCATCTTCTTAGGTCTCCTCAATTCGTCCCTGGTTTGTTCTCACTCAACTCATTACTACCAGTTCATTTGTTAAACTATCTTCTACATTCTACTTATGAAGATGCACCTAAATAACGATTGTCCTTATCGGATCTTTTTAAAATCTCTACGAAAATATTCCATCACTCAGCTCAATAGTGCATACAGACAGACTCTTTCTAATCTTCTCCTTAATGCTGCAATAATTTTCTGACCATTCAATGAATCCTCCTTCGTTTCTGTTGCTGCTGCAACTGTTGTTGAACGAATTGGTACGTTGGCTGCTGCGAAAGCTTTGTCTCCCATGCTGACGGGCAGGACACACCTCACATCGGGGTTGGCTCTGTGGGTGACAACATTCATTGCTCTCATATTTTCGCCTATTATAATTTCATGACAATATGAACGACTGGGTTTCCTGTTACCTTCTTCAATGATGTCTGTAAGCGATACTAGCACTTAAATGGACGACCAGTTGGATCATGCGCCTTAGCAATCATCTCACACGAGCATTGATGTTGCGTGCTTCATGATTCGCCCTTCTTCTATTCGTCGATCTACCTGATATGCGTGGCCCGAAAAGAATAAACTTCCACTTCTGAAGTACAGGGGACCAGCACAGGTCTTGGGGCAATTTACATACGTATTACCTATCAAAAAGTCAAGGGAGATAGTCCACAGAGAAAGATATAAATATAGAGGGTAAAATAACAAGTTACCTACATTTTCACATTAAAATTGCATTGAGAAGCGCTGGTAAATAACTCTATCACAAAGTTTTTCTTTGGAAAAATAAAATGAAAAAATGGAGAGTTTCAAGCTAGAATCAATTTATTTGGTCCAAAGATTTGTTCACAGTCATTTATTTTCAAAAATTGATATTTATATTAAGTTCACCATTTATTAGGATTCTTTCTATGTTTACTAAATCTTTTTGGTATTAATCGAAAAATTTAGCACGTAGTGGTGCTTATAGGTTTGCTGGCTATACCCTAGTCAACTCTGAAACGTTACAAATGCGGTTGGATGAAAGAGGTGATCCATTATTTGCCAGATGGATATTTCAGTTGAATGACATAATACAATTAGTTGCGTCATCTTGTTTTTCAGAAACCGTAGGGCATTTGTGGATTTATTTGATTAAATTTTACAAGAATATCGTGTGCTCAAAATGTGTATTTTTCATTTCTCGAAGAACATATCATTTCCATGCATTAACAGCCATCTGCTGGTTTTTAAGTGCCCAGAGTTACTGTGGTTACCTAAAAAAACTGTTGTATTATTTATATTTATTTACAAGTACTTTTATATGCATTAAAACGTAAGAAAAAATCACTCATGTAACATATTATTCACATCTGTGAACGTATATTTTACAAGAGCATGCGGCAGATCGATGCAATATGATAAAGAATCATTGTAGTGTAGGGTGCAGTATCTTCTATCCATAATCAGATACAATGCTAAAATATTCTGCAATTGTACTATTTGAAGGAAAATATAGAGGGGAGATTAAATGTATTTCATTGAGATGTTTAATCTTGTGACAGTATTTGAGTATTTAATTACTGCTTGAAAAGATTGTTCTTTTGAAGAAAGACTGGAAGTCAATTATTTGTGTTAACGTTTCAATAAAGATCATGTTCACGCCGAAGAAAGCTCGGTTTCTATTAAATTTATTTTCTGTAACTCTAATCATACAGTCAAACCCTAAACTATTTATTTATTTAAAAAAAATGAGTTGGTGCTAAACATTATTAGAACATTAATGTCTGTTGGAAATTATTATTTATTTTACAAATCGAGTGTAAGCAAACATTTTTTAAGCGGTACCTAATTAAAACATAACAATAAATTTATTTTAACATAAAATAATAAGACATAGCATAAAATATCACTTATTTAGATTAATGTGAAATTCAAAGAACTTAAAGAGAGAAGTACAAGTGCAAATTGAAAAGGTATATAATATCCATGAACAACAACAATAATATAATAGCCGCAACAACAACACAGAATTTGTATTAAAATATCCGTATTATATCTACTCTTGAAATCTTTTCAACTCGACGGAATGAATTCAAACATCTCTCTAGGCAACTCGTTCTAGTCCACGAAAGATCTCATCAGAAATAAGAATATTGGTTTTTGTTTTGACATTTAATATTTAATGTTTCTTTTATTCAGTACGACTTTATAGCGCCATTTCATTAGGACTAATGTGATAGCAAAAGCTATGGGGTACTCATAGGTACTTGCATATGTATGGGTACTTGCATCAGGAAAAAAATCTTTTGCCCTCAGTGGAGATATACCGCGAGTCATAACTTAGTATTCAGGCTGGCCTTGCCTCGGTATCTAACGTCAAAATGAGAAGGAATACTCCCGAGGGTAACCAGCGCAAGTTGATCCGTGTCATTATTCGCCAAATCCTGAGTGAACGAAAGGGAGGCCGCTGCGTTGGCACGGAAGCACTCGCCTCCCGCCACGCAAAAAAGGAGGAAAAAAGGAACCTAGCTCTCACCCGTCCCCCGCACTCTCCCGTATTCCCTCCCGATTACACTTCTCCACCATTTCCTTCTCAAGAGGCAAGTCTCACAACATTACACCAAGTACTTTGAATTCTTTCAGTCGTAGAAAACGATTTCAAGGGTGGAAAAGGAGGAGGGGAAGCTATGGGGGAGTCGCTGGTCGGGATTCGGTCGGGAGATTGAGGGTGCGCGGAGGGAGTGGCGGCGAGGGTATTAGATAAAGGATGGGAGGGCAAGGGAGAGGAAATGAATGGACTATTGCAATCGGGTGGAGGGAGGTGGGTAGGAGGAGGGCAGAGGGTTGGTAGGGTGGGGGAATTAGGGATTTTGGTGGGTGGGGGAGAGAGGAAATGAGAGAAGGGCCCAAAGGTGCCCAGGGGGTAGAGAAGGGGAGCCCGAGAAGGGGTTCCCAGGGATGCCAACTTGATCCGGCCCTTTCATCACTTCCGAGCATCTTTCCGTTAGGGCACGCAACCAATATTTTTATTCTCCAGACTGTCGCATTGGTTTTTTCACGTTGAGACTGGCGTGACATTTCGACGGCGTGGCAACTGGAACGATGGAAAAGGCATTTCCTCCGATGAGAAATGAAGTTGCACTTGGATCACCTTGGCCGCCCAAAAAGTCGAGCAAGTAGACCACAATTTCCAAAGTTGGCCGTTTGCAATTATAAGAGCGGAACCGTTAGTTGCCGTAAGAGTCACTCTTTGCGTTTTATGAAATTGAATGCGATGACAAGGGAAGAGTGTGTGTTGCACCTATCCCAGCAGAAACCTTCACACGAATCAGAAATATTTCATTAACACCTTCAGAAGCCGCCATTCATTCAATTACATATTTATAACCGAAAGATTTTTGAGTGCGTTTGTTTAGGGGAATATATTATTTTATTATGACCAGTTTGTATTTAAGAGATCCCCTTTGATTTTTTAGATTCAATTTTCTTCCAATGTCGTATTTCCTAAGTTCCCCAAGGAACTGTGAAATGTAAAGGGTTAAGTATATTCAAACGCGAAAATACGCCAAATGGCGAACAAATATTCATTCATATAGAAATTAATAAAGGAAAAAGGGCAAGGAAAACATATAAAGAACGAACACAAGAGAGTAGGGGAAGGCTGAATCGAGCAGATCACAAGCGCAAAATTATTTATTTGATTCGGAGTTAAACCACAAATCTTTTGACTTGCCGGGCGAATGCTCTAACCATTTGAGCTATCGAGGAAACGTAATTTACACTGAAATCTGCGGGGTTTTGATACAAATTCTTTGATCCATTTCTTTTAACAAACGAAAAAAGCCGACCTCATAAAACATGTCTAACCTTAGTGGCTGTCACAGACAAAGTCCACAATGAAAACAGCTGAAAGTTTTATCATACTTCAGGGGCATTTATACTAACATAATAAAAAAAAGGTTTGACAATCGGACTCTCTAAGCCCGCGAAATTAGAATATTCTGGTTATGTTTTGAGCACACCTCATATCTATACATAATCAGGGGCGCACCCAAAGCTGGTAGGACTGATTTTTTTACAAGAATTTTATTGACGATATACTTACATTGACTAAATAATCTGCAAAGTATGCTCCTTGAGCTGCTACACACTTAGTATAACGTTGCTACCATTCCCCGTACGCCCGCTGGAAATTTTCTTTGAGGATGCCGTTGATGACCCTCGTCGAAGCCACTTGAACGGCCTTTACCGAGTCAAAACGTCGTCCCTTAAGCTGTATTATCATCAGAGGGAAGAAGAAGAACCGGTGGTGCCAGATTGGGAGAATAGGGCGGGTGCGGCAACGTGACAACGCCGTATTTGGCCAGGAGGTGTCTGACGACGAGCGCGGCATAGCACGAATTTTCGGCACCATCTTGGCGCACACCTTGCGCATGGCCCAATCCTGTGAAATAATGCGTTGGACGTTGGATGCAAACAGACCCAACTGGCCTGCAATTTCTTCACTGGTTAAGCGTCGGTCTGTGTTCAGCAGTGTCCTCACTCTGTCCACATTCGTGTCGGTTCTTGCCGTCGACGGCCGTCCGGAGCGATGGTCGTCTTTAACGAGCTCCCTACCCTCTTTAAACAACTTGTGCCACTGTGGAACGGCTTAAAGCAGTGTCCCCATAAGCCTGCTTGATCATATCGAGGGTCTAAGTTGCCGTCTTCCCGAGTTTCGCACAAAACTTCACGGAATAACGTTGCTCTAAATTCAGATTCATTTTGTTTTTCGACGCGGACAAAAACCTTGCTTCACTAAAAACGGGGTCCTCAATCAACGACAGCCCGCAGTCGACTGAGGTTGGTGTCGGTCTGTTTCTAAGAGCCCCCTCCACCTTATCCTGCCAGGAAGATCCCCCTCCACCGCTCCGTTCGCGCCAGAGAAAATCAGTTTTACCACTTTAGGGTGCGACCCTGTACATTCGTATGTGAAATAAATGTATAATATATACAATATATGTTATTTATATATATTTATGTAATAAATACTTTTTTAATTATTTATGAAAATATATCATTTTTTTAGCTAATTAGTGATTACAAAGGTTTTACAAGCCGTGAGCCCTTGTTAAGAGATACAATTCACTATATTAGTTTTCGCAATGATGTTTCTCAAATATATGAAATCCAAATAGGCTTCCCTTTTTAATTCATTGGGAGGAAAAGATTTGACTTCCCAAGCAAATTGTCTCCAAAGGGATTGAGGAAAAGCCCCTATGCTTTACCTTAATCTTTTAAATAGTTACAAAATTTTTCTTTATGAATAAAATGAAGCCATAAAAGTTCCCAATTTGGAGAATATAACATTTCATTCAGACTTATTTTGAAAGGTTTTTACTCATAAAACCATATGCCAAATAATGCTTAGCAAATAAACAGGGCTAGGAAAAATCAAATTTATTTAGACTTTTGTGAAGAAAGATATTTCAAAGAAAAACCTTTAGGAAAAGATGAGGCAAAGCAAATAAAGAGATTTAAATGAATTGAAATGATGTGAATAGGAGAGTAAAGAAACAGCTAACGTTAAAGTTTCCTACACAGAAATTAAAATAATAATTGATTTTCTTCAGCAATGCAAGTATTTTCGATGAATGAATAGCCATAAGCTGAAGTATTGATATACACATATTTTCGGTCCTAAAATGTCTTTTGAAATGGTGAAAATACTAAGATAAATCCTCTCCTTAACATAATCATCATTCATCATTAGATTTTTTGTGGTCAATGTTTTCATATCATCTGATGACATGACGATTCCACAACTCCCTCCAATCCCGAATTATCACCAGAAGACTATTTCCTGTGCCCAAAAGTGAAATCCACCTTTAAAGGACACCACCATGGGAACCAAAATGCTACCAAAGAAGCTTGCAAGGGTTCCCTTAAGGACCTGCGGGAATCCACCTGCCAGGGAGACATCGAGTAATGGAAATGCGGCCGGCAAAAATGTATCGACCCTCTAGGGATGTACATAGAAGAATGATGAAGCATTGTAGAAAAATCTGAAATATTTCTATTTTTCCGAATGTTTTTCCGTTATTTGTAATTCAAAAAGTTAATATCATTTATAACGTATATATATATATATATATTATTAGGTAATCTACCGGTTAAGGTAGGTTTTTGGATGGACACAACTATCAAATACATATTTTGTAACTCCAAACAAAACCCAATCCAGCAACCTAAACTACATCAGGTCCCTCTTCATCTCTGTGTACTTCTTTCCTCCCTTCATCCCATCCAAAATCCCTATCCTGTTCCTATCCTTTCCTCGCTTGCCCAACATTCTCCCCTCTATTACTTTCTTCAACATTCCACTACCATTTTATACGCCTTTCATCCATTTTTCCTGCCTCCATAGGATTTCTCTCAACAAACCCCTTTCCTCACCCACCATCTCCAGTACTTCCTCATTTGTTTTCCTATCGGTCCATTTCACTTTCTCCATTCTTCTCCACACCCACATTTCAAAAGCCTCCAATCTGCGTCTATCCTCCTGCATCAGTGACCACGTTTCCGCACCGTACATAGCTACGCTCCATATCAGAGCTTTTACGAGTCTTGTCTTAACATCTCTACTCAACGTCCCCGTCATCAACTCTCTCCTCCTTGAGAAAGCCTCCTTGCCTAGCGCAATTCTTCTCCTTACATCCCTACCACTTTGACCGTATTGGTCCAAAACACTATATATAAACTGTTCTACCTGCTCTAGTTTTCCCCGCCTATTTTAATATTTAGCTTAGCCTTTTTCTTTCTGTAAATTCGCATAAGCTTTGTTTTATTAATATTGATTCTCATCCCATATTTATCGCACTGAACCTCCAATTCACTCAACAATGCTTGCAACCCCTTGGCTGACTGAGCAACTAATGCTTGGTCATCAGCAAACCTAACCGATTTTACAAATTCCCCTCCGACTTTCATTCCTACCTCCAGTTCTTCCCATACCTCTTTAATCATTTCCTCTACACATACGTCGAACAGTACCGGTAACAATGGGCAACCCTGCCTTACACCTCTTCCTAACACTGCCTATCCGGACTCTCCGTTCCCCACTCGCACCTGAGCTTTCTGAGACATGTACAGGTTGCGGATCAGTCTCCTGTCCCTCCAATCCATTCCTATTTTCTGCAATATACGCATTAATTTTTCCCAATTCACTCTATCAAACGCTACTTCGAAATCTACAAAACAGGCGAATACGTCCTGATTGTATTCTACATTTCTCTCGACTAGTGATCTCATTACTGCAATGGCATCGCGTGAACTTCTTCCTTTTCTTAACCCAAACTGATAATCCCCTAAGTAATTATTTGCCTTACTCTCTATCCTTTTGTTGATGATCCTGAGAATAACTTTTGCTGCGTGGGATATCAAACTTATTGTTCCGTAATCCTCACATGATATAGCCTTTGTCTTTTTTGGAATAGGAACTAATACCGATCTCACAAAATCTTCCGGCCAGATTCCTTCTTCATAGATACTACGAATCAGTCCATATAGGGCCTTCTTCCCGCATTTTCCTAAACACTTCAACAGTTCTACAGGTATGTTGTCCACCCCCACGGCCTTATTTGCTTTCATCTCCTTTAATGCCCTTTCTATTTCATCGTCGAGTATGCCTGGACCTAATCTATCTTCTTCTACGTCATGTTCCTTTTCTATGTCTAACCTTGTCGGCCTAAGTGCTTTACCATACAGTGTTTCTATATATTCCTTCCATCTCTCTTGGATTTTTCCTGATTCAACTATTATATTACCCCACTTATCTTTAACTGGTAACACAGATCTTGTCTTCTTATTCCCCGATTATAACTCAACCTTGATATATAGAGCACCAATTTCACCCTTCGTCTGTAAACTTTCCATATCCTGGCATTATGTTTTCCACTATTCTTGTTTCACTTTATTTGTGGCCCTTCTCAATTTATTGTTTAACTCTTTGTACTTCATTTTGCCTAACTCTGTGTTTACATTTTTCCATCTTCTCCTCTCCTCCATCTTTACAATCATCTCATCCGTTACCCATGGTTTCCTTATCCTTTTCCCGTTGACGGTTCCTATAATGTCTTCAGCGGCTTTCGATAGCACTCTCTTGATACATTCCCATTTTTCTTCGATATTACCCAGTTCTTTACCGTCATCCATGATTTCGTCTACAGCCTGCTGATACTTCTTCCTTTTTAATCCATTTAATGATTACGGCAACCCCTCGTTGGCTCTTGTCTCCGCCGCTGTATATCACTCTATAATTGTCACTCCAGTAATCACCACTATCTTTCCATCTCAACTCGCATAGACCTAAAACACCTATAGTACCTCTTTCCATCTCTCGCTTAATATTTTCTAATTTGCCTGTCCTCAACATTGTCCTGACGTTCCATGTTCCTATTTAAACTGCTTTCGTTTTCTTCTGCATCTTTTGTCCTGCTGCTGTCATTTCTCCCCTGCAAGGGTTTCGTGGGATGACAACCGCGGAAGCCTTGCCTCCCTCGCTGCCGGGCACGACACACGGCCGCTTGGGCCGAGTCCCGTAGTTGCCAGGACTCATATTCTCTATATTGCCCATCATTACATTCTTGGGAATGATAATTGGGGTGGTTTTCCGTTGCCTTCCTCAATAGTGTTTTTAACGCTACACCATCACTTAATGGCCGCGCCACTGGGGTCAGATGCCTTTGCAGCCGCCTCACTGAGGAACAGACGCTGCGTGGACTACCTTTCGTCTTGTTCCTAACCGTCGACCTATCCCCATGGGTGACCCTACCAGGAGCAATTCTTATTACTCCCGCCAGCACAGCTCTGGGGGACATCGGAACGCACAAGCCCTTCCACTACGACAAGGTTGTAATCCATAGGACGGGATACATTGATATTAAATAAATATAATATGAATGTCGTGAACGTTCTCACGAATAAACAATCGCAGAAAATTAACCAGAAAGTAAGTTAAAACCGAGAGAGTAAGCATCAATTAGAGGCTACTATGTACTATGAAGAGTAAGATCAAAACTTTGCTGATGGGAAAGAAACTTATGCCAATCAATAGATGTCCAAATATGGGGAGAAGTTAAAATTATTTTGTTAGAAATCACCTAAGTTAATATTGGAAAACTGGTTCGCCCCTAGGCGTGGCAAGAATCACGTAACACCTCGATAACCAACAATTTTGACGAATGCTAAAATTTAGCCTGGTTTTTACTAAAACGGACAGAATTTAACAACTACATAAATTAGCTATTTAATAGCTTAATAAGAAAAATGGTTGAACCTTTTCAAGTAAATTCTTCCATTGAAAACATTCCCTTCGTGCCTCATTCCAGAGAGGAATACTCAGAAATTTGCATAAAATAAGTTCCTTAATGATTTTTTCTCAGAATTTTGAGCCACAGCTCATTTTGGAATATCCTATTAAATGATCAAAAGCTTTCGTTTTCAATTCTCGGAATGGATTTGCTACATATTGGATTCACATAATCGTAGCTACTTATTGTTAGTTGATATTAAACAATAGATTAAGAGCTTGTGCGAATACGTGTGACGCAAATGGATCGCATAAACATATACTTAAAACATTTTTGTATTATATTTGTCATGGAAGTGAAATGAATGAACTATTTGTGAAAGATGGAAACGATGGAAATTCCTTCTGATTTAGATCATAGGATACATTTCAGGAATTATTCTCAAAATATTCTTAAGAACTGATGAAATAGACGATTAAAATTAAAATTGTATTTTATTCATTTATCTTAAAAAAAATTATGTGACCGCTGGAAACTCACTCGTGTGCTCTTCGAAGGAAAGAATATATCAACAGCGATAGAGGTTTCATTCGAATTCTTTACTCATAGCAATGGACAGAAGTCAAATTTGCGAGAAGTACCGATGGAGTTAAACTAAAATGATTTTAAATCTGATAAAAACGTGACTATTATCGATCATTATCCTTAATATGTGCAACGGACATCATGATAGGACAAAATTGAGGTATTTTAATAATAGAAAATTTGACACACATCGAATGCGGAAGAGGGAAATAGAAGTTAGAGTAGCCCTCTCGGAGAAATGTATCAGTGACAATAAACAACTAATGCGCCAATTAAATCTTACCACTTGCAAAGGAGTGAGGAAGTCTACGGCAGTTAGGAGAGAACAGTCATTAAAACATCGGAAATGTGAAAGAGTTTTAATAGTAATAAAATTAGAGTTAGATGTACCGCGTGACTAATTTACATGACGAATACAATAAGAAGTCTTTCGAGGAGGCCGAGGAAAGGAAATTTGTTGAAAGGAGCATTTGAAATATGAATTGAGTGCAATTACAATAGCTCCCTAATGACCTGTATCCTTGAGAGAAAAAGGTCTACAAAGGAATATCTAGGAGGAAATCCGAGAAAAATATGGAAATAAACTATGTGATAATGAAGGCATTGGATCGGAATAGGCTAATTTGGATGTCCGCTATACCCAACAGGATGGATGATCTATGAAGATGTTATGATTAGTCATGTCCATTCTATTTTCGTTTATCTAATATTTTACGATGGGCGTTTTGTATGAGTATTCCAGTGATGTGTCCATTTTCTATCTTTTTTTAAATTGAGTGTAAGGTCTAAGTAAGGCTAAACGTGCGAGAAATACATCTTGATAAATTGCCGGAGACTGAGTCCCCTTCACATATCTGATGAAGTTAATTTAATATCGAATCAAATTCTTTGCGAAGGTGAGGGGGATCTTGATCCGGAAAAGTCAAAATTCGGAACGTTGGCTGCCCTATCCAGAGGGTCTATGAGGTTAGAGGAAGGGACCTGGTGTATGCGGGAGGTGGGGGTGGGAAGTGATGGAGGTCTCCCGCTTGATGGGATATGCTTCAGAGTTGCGTAGGAAGAAAAGACAGATTTCCCCTTTTAAGCATTGCCGAGGAGGGAGGAAGCCTAGAGACTTAGGGTAGGGCCCCAAGGGAGGCAGCTCCCGGTTATGTGCTTTCTGACTGGAGCGGGGGAAGAGAGGGAAGAGGGGGATGGCTGCAGGGGAGTGAGAGGGGTACTGGGGACGGCTCTGATGGGAGAGTGTTTGCCAGGGGTGGGTGAGGGCCCGGCAGGGGTCGCGGGGCCGAAGGTGGGGGAGGAGGATAGCTGAAGGGCGGCGCGGGGCGGGGCGACTAAAGACTTCGCCCCGAAAGATTTGCAATTCCACCTTGGCGAAGAGGCCAGCTCCAGGCCCTCTCTCAATAATTGAGTTGGAGCATTTGGAAAGCTTTACCATAAATCTTTGCTGAATGGAGAAAGCGGTCTACAAAAATATTATTTGAATTTAATGCTACTGTGCAATAAGCGACGCGAAGGAGGAGTGAGACAACTTTACCATGAATACTAAAGCGTATTTGTTTGAGAATCATTCGCAAATTTTGCCCCTTTCTCAGCTCAGACATGGGTATACTTCGAGAGAGAGGGAGAAAGAGACCATACTCCGAATGCTATGAAATTCATTTCTCGACTCAACACTATTTTAAGATTTTTAAATTTTTGAGACTGGTACTCTTTACATTTTTGGACTTCTCGTGAAATCCTTTATCCACAAACAATTGAGAATGAAGTTTGGATGAAGTGCGTCCGAAGGAACGATGTCGAATACTTCGGTAACACTTTTTCTCCACCAAAATTAATTTTCTCAATGTCTGACGAGAATAAACTTTGATGCGAAGCAGGGGAAATATGCTGAAGGCATGTGACACAATTAAACCTAATAAGACAGGTACACTTGTAAGTGCTGGCGATGTGAAAAAAATAATACGGTTATAGGATTTTCAATATACAAAGTTTCGCATGGCATGTTGATGATCATGTCACATGATGTAAAATATTAAAGTGTTGGCGCCCAGAATAATGAATTTGTGCATACTTTTATGCTCATGATTCTTAATTCTGGACAAATACACTCACTTTTTATTGCTATAGAATAAGTGTTATTTGGAAATTGAAGAAAAATGAATTGGTAAAAATTGATAATGGCATCATATTGAAAGTCTTGAGAGGGACCATAATTCCTTTATTCCCCTGAGAAGAACTGTCGCCAGAAAATTTCTTTTTATATCGAACGTATGGAATTTTAAGGTCTCCGTTTGAGTCCTGGCTCATTGTCCAACTGAAGATATGTCACCAATATAATGAATACTCTCCCTCACCGTGGATTACATCCTTAGAGTGGTAGATGGGCGTGTGCGTTCTAATGGGCTCTGGAGCTGTGCTGGCGGTGGCAATGATAATTGCAACTGGTTGGGTTATCCATGCCAGTTAGGTCGAAGCAAGTTGAAAGGTAGTCTGCTCAGCTGTTTCTCAATAGAGCTGCGGTAGAGACGTGTGTGAAGCCAGCGGGATCAGACATATTTGCAAGCGGTCATTTGAGAGATGATGCCACCTTATTGTTGTGGAAGGCAATGGGAAACATTTTCAGATGAGGTATGGGGAGGAAAAGGATAGGTTTGCTGGACGTAATGAACGAAGGTATAAATGACGTTTAATTGAAGAAAAGTTAAATATAATGTGAAGCACCCGAGTGTGTCTCCTTAGACGATGCTAAGAAAGGTATCGACGATCTTAAACATCCAAAATTTGCCCTAAACGATTTAGACTATCTATAATAATGATAATGACCACTCACATGGGCTTTTTTCAAACGTATGCGATAATCAGAGTATTTAATGAAGATAAGTATTGCTAGAGGTATTTTTTCGGCTACTCATGGTTTTTAAATTCGTTAACCGATGAAAAAAACTGCTTCCCCTACTTCTTGATATCCCTCTTCCACTCGTCGTTCGAATTGACTCCACACCGTGTTCTTTCAAGCTTAATGAACTCCTCTCTTGCCATCCTTTCGAAATTCACTTCCTTCATTGGCCTAGAGAATCATGTACCCCGTAGTACACCCCATCTCATTTAATAAACTCCACCACCAACTATAGAAGAATCAGCTCACGCGGTAATTTGTCCATTTTTGGATGTTCCATGGAGGGAAATAGGTTACCCAGCGACTGGATGTGGATGAAGGGGCCGGAGAGGGTGGGAGAGGGGTTAAATTCTTTGAACGCCCGCGTCACCCTGGTTCCCGCCACGGCGGCGGCCGCCGTTGCCGACACAACGCCGTCTCGTCCCCTCCACCAACTCCCCTCCTTCCCACCTCAGCGGCGAGGAGCCGCTCGAAATGAATCTCTCCCACACGTAATGGCGCGTCCGAGGCCTCGTTTCCTTCACCCCGGTCGCACTTGCGCTCCACCACCCCCACCGACCCTTCAATAATATCCGGTGCGCCCCAATGCACTTATCGCTTGGAGCGTCGCTCTGTAATGGTGTACCGAGAGAGTGAGTCCGCAAGGCGGCATTTCGCAATCTGGGAAAATCAGCGGACCAGAGCAGCGACCACCTCTCCCAAACTAAGTGGACGGAGACGTATTCGGGCTTTCCCACACCCACGTTGTGCACTGCGACCTCCCCTCCTTTGCCCCCACACACTCTCCTAACTTTACCTCCCCATCCCATGCGTCCGTAAATTTTACCTCGCTATTACCTTCTCCATTGTCACTTCCATTATCGTAGTCAGTGATCCTGGAGGCAGTCCACCGCGACGGGAATTAGAAGTGGTTCCTCATTAGTGCGCGCTAAGGGTTATCGCTAAGAGCACTTCAGATTTTGTTGACGGTTAAGATGCGAAATGATCAATAAAGACTGAGAATACGAACGGAAACTATCTAAGGTGCTATCTTTGCTCAACAAGTATGCAATGTATTGGAGATGCTTCGAGGAGTGTTACCGTCAATGATAACCTGCTTAAATTGTATTTTAGACGGTGACTGATCAACTAATTTGACCGTGCCCTCTTATCTTTCGCCTTCTGTTACAGTCACCTGAAATATGACATCTTAAGTTTTTTTGCTAAAAAAATGTTTTGTTATAAATCACTTAAAATTGTATTGCGTGGACTAGTATATGGAGCTCGTAAGGATAGGCGAGATTTCATTACTTTTTTCCTGAATTATTTCATAGGAGATTTAAATGTGTGATAGGGAGATTGTCATTGATGGGGAAAAGAAGTAAAAATACTGAATTAATAATTAAGAAGAACAAATTGAATAGACACTACACGTCGTGCAGGAAACAGTGTGATACTACTCAAATTATTGTAATAGTAAAAGAAAAATGGAGGTAATACGATTAGGGAGTTTAATAGAATGACCTAGTTCACTGAACTAGTCGGTGGTCTTAATAATATAAAATTACAATATTAAAATAAACCACAACGCCAGTAGGCCGGTTGTTTTCTCTTTAATTTATGATATTTTCTTTCTCTGAAATTTATATTTTGACAAAAAATTTGATATTTTTAACATTTAAAAATCAACTACTACATTTCCAAAGTGATACCTGTACATATTTAATTAAATCAATAGCAATATGATATAATTTAATTTCTTTAGATACACACTGAACTTGTCTATGGCACACAAATAAAATAAAACAAATCAAACATGGGCATTAATAGAATTATTAAAAAGATAGAGTAATCTAGGATTATAAATAATAACCGCTAAAGATAATTTGTTTTTTTCTTTGAATGAGGACTTAGTGTGAGTTTCAACAAAAAATTGTTTATTCAATGCTCTCTGTCAGCATGTTTTACAATCATTTTGACATTTAAAAAATTATTTCCAAGGGATGATATACTACGCAGTCGCAATTTTAAAAAATATGTAAGCACCTATTAGAGGTATTCATTATGATTTCCAGTAATATAATTGAAATGTCTGTGGATTATAGTGTTTGAGAAAGGTGATCGCGGCACCGTTTGATATAATTTCAAGCTACTGGTCTTAGATATTGCCATCATGTTTGAGGGAGTGAGTTGAAAACATTCTAAAAGCTCGCGTGACATGGTCGCCCAAAGGTCGCCCATGTTTCAAGGACGTGAACATTGTTATTTCCAACCGTCGACTTTCGCGAAATTATAATGGGAATAGAATTTTTTTATTCGATACAAAGACTGAATAAGGTTAAAATAAATTTTTCTCCACGACACAAGGGGGAAAAAACAATATTAATGCCTTGCATGAAGGATTACACTCTTCATTGCCCCAGGGCAGCCATGATGAGTTTGGGGGAAAGTTAAGGTACGCACGTAAAGGGCAAAATTGATAAATTATCCGTTTCGTTATCGGTTAAACGAACGGAGAATTTAAGGGAGGGGGAAGCATGTAAGAAAACAGTTTATTTCGGAACGGCTTTTTCTCTTTTGCTTTATTTTTTTGTTAATCGGTGCCACTACCTTGGATACCGCTGCCACGCAAACCCATCCGTGGGCCAAGTCCGCGCTCTTCCTTCTCACGCAACTCCGTCAGACGCCCCTTCCCGCCGCCCATACACACGTAACACACACACAAGAGGGGTGAATAGTCCCTACCCACCCCACGCACCCTTTCTTCCACTCCCGCCCTCCACCTTCCCTCCATTCCAGTTTAACTCTCGCCATCCTGTGACCCCGGGGAGGAGATGTTAAGACCTTCACAGATAAAAAAAGCCTTTCCCCTACGGAAGTCCATATTATGAGAATTTGATTTCCAGAATGCCCACAACGGCATATCATCAAGAATTTTTTTGTTTTGCAATTTAAAACGGGCTCGAAAATAACACTGTGGGAAAAAAGGGATTCTATGGCCTCCGTAGGCCTGATCATCAAAATACTCGAAATCTACCAATTCCTGTAAGGCGAATGATGGCAGTGGGATTTAAAATTATAAACAATTCGCTGGTAACACCGCAGGGCAAAAAAAAAGTGGCATAAGCTCACTCCTCAACTCGACATGAGACGTAAGACGTGTAAATAGGAAAACGAGGCCAAAGAAAAGAAAGATGTACGACAAACTCTCAGGATCCAGATTCATAATTGATATAAATTTTCCAGAAAATACAAATATTTCTTAACAAATGCAGCATAAATAAAAATAATAAAATGTTTACCACTGAGACGGATCTTAAAATAAATGCGGCTCTAAAATAAATGTTAAAACGTTTCTGAATTTTGTGGAATATTTTATACGTAATCATGTGGAAGCCGATGGAAAAGAAGCCGCATTCCAGATTGGGTCAATTCCTATTGAAAAAGAATAAAGAGCTCGAGGTTCCAATAATCGATAGAGGAGATATGCAATGAGTTGGTTTTCGAGACTGAAATCATCTCAACAAATGAAAAAAATATTAGGAAAATTTAAGCATAGTGAAGTATTTTCGCTGGAAGCAAAAGCGCGCGGAACGATAATTGTTTTGAAAAAGGCACGTGAAAGCTTGTAGAGAATAGATAGGTTTTTATGATAAGTATTACGTTAGAAAATAATTACTACCGAAAGGAAAAAAAATCGTAAATAGGAATATGAAGAGAGTGGTGAATAAACTAAGAGGGAAAACATGTCAAAGGTATTATTGAATTACTCAAAGGCGTAGCCTTCAGCGAAGAGATATGTCAGTGTGTAGATGGGAGACTTTCTGGATGGGTATTGCGGTGGTGAGAGTGAATTGGATCGAGGAGAAACCGTCGGAGATGATTGTATTTATTGGGAAAGGAAATCAGACTTATGGATAAAATACAGAGGAAGTAGAGAGGAGTGAATTTTGGGGATCTGACACAGAAACCAGCCGTAAGATATAGGAGAAAGGAGAGCCTTCGAAAGAAGGAGCGAATGAATTAGGAGAACTGAAGAAAATGAAAAGGAAAAGAATACAAATGAAAAGTTGAAATACCACAGGCAAGAATCAGGATGTCATAGTGTCAAATAATTTATTATAAGACAATGTGCATGCATTGAGATGCACATCATTCGCCCGCTCTATCAGCAGGGGCCGGCGGGAAATATTCTCCTGTTAACCCAGAGATTGTGGATTCGATTCCTGTGGATTTCGAGGTAGGTCCTCCCCCTTGGGTGTTTGCAACTGAACTTGTACGATGGTAGGCCGAAAAATAATGCACACATGCTTGTAGACAATAAACAAAATAACCTTTAGAAGCACTTCTGGTGGTGTGTGGAGTTAACATTCCCCCTCAACCCGTATGCGCTATTTGTGCGCGATATTTGTGGGCTCTAAATTTGTGGCTTCTGCATGCGGGTTTTTTTTCCCCTAATTTACGGGTGGTGCCCCCGCCACACTCCCTTGCGGTGGCTCGCGGGGTATTGAGTAGATACGGATGTAGGTAGATGCGCAGGTTTGAGGTCGTTACATTTATCCAGTGTATTTTGAGAAACGGAAATATAGAGACGTGTTATAGTGCTATGACAACGCGAGTTGTACAGCGTATTGTTATTGACATCTGCATTCACCTCATCGCCCGAGGTGTAATGATTACCCTTGAGGTGTCTCTTGAATTGAGAATAAAGGAAAAATCGCAAGGCGCAAGATCGGGTGAATAAGGAGGGTGTGGAATCGGTTCAAATTTCAGGTTTCGCAGAGATTTTTCAGTTGCGCGCAAGGTGCGTGCACGAGCGTTGTCATGTTGTAAGATTATTGGCGCCAGAGTACCTTTAACACGACAAAATCGACCAATATGGTTTGCGATACGCTTTTGAGTGATTCGCCAGTCATTTTGAATGAAATCTTCGACGAGTTTACGATATTTATCGTTTGTGGCAGTGATCGGGCGTCCGCTGCGTGTTTCATCAACAATTATAGATTTTCCAGGCTCGTAACCACGAAGTTTTACTACCCATTGATTAACAGTAGACCTATTAACAGTGTCGTCACCACAAACAGCCTTTAAACGACGATTAATCTCAGTAGGAGTCCTTTTTTCAGCAGTTACACTTCGATAAAAGAACTCGCGTTTACATAGCACTACTCCATACATACTCTATCTCCATACTTCCGCTGCTCAAAATACACTGGATGTACATAACCACTTTAAACCTACGCATGAGTTTTGAGGAGTATGCTACTTCCAAATGCGACCAGAAGTGCTTCTGAAGGGCATTTTTTTGTTGTCTATTAGCATGATTGCATTAGTTTTCCGCCTACCCTCGTAATTTGATTTTAATCCAATTTAAAATGCCAATATCTGATATTTTAGGATTAGCGCTCGAAAAATTACTGACACCTTGCGGGCGTTGTCGAAAAAATAAATAATTAATAGTCCTTCCCCAATGGCTATCTTTTAAGTGGTAGATTAATTAAGTAGTGACAAGTTTAATTTTAATTTTCGCTTTAGAGTAAATTATTATGAAAATGTTGGTTAATTGAGTGTGAGCAAAAGAGTTACCTAAGATACCATGCTAAAACCGGGTTTTGCCAAATCCCCCGTGTTGTTTATTGCGCACCACACAAGCATATCTAGTGAATTTGCAAAATTAAACCCCAGTGTGATTCAATCCTAGACATTATTGGAGTATTAACTTTTCAATGAGTCGCCAAATACTCGATTTCAACCGGCTAGTTGTCAATTGGTCTTTTACCAGTTTTCCTAAAATTACGCAAAGCAAATAAATACTATGAAGGGAGTGTGGTTTTCATAGTAAAATTAACATTAAATTCGTTCGTAATTGATTTTGAACTGGTTATCATAATTGGTGCGTGAACGAGGATTTCCAAATTTCAATTTATGAAAGTCACGCCACCTCGAAGAACTCATTTCATGGCAGCTCGCGCATATTCAGTAGCTCACCAAAATTCGATTGATCATTCCCTATCAACATTTCAGAACTCAAGCGTCCTCTCTCGACGAAGAAAATACCTAGAGGAGTCAAAAATGGACGGTTGCCATAATTTTCTCCCTCAATGGACGGGCCAGGCGGCCAGAGCACGCTGAAATGAAATGACCGCCAATTCTAGTCGGGATGGTTGGTAGAGGGGGGGGGGGTTGTGCCATTACAAAAACCCCTAAAACGCCCCGCCGCTCTCATCCTGTCCGTCCGAGGGGGAACTATCCCTGGGTCGTTTTTAATTCCAAACCGTGTTGTTGATTAGTTGTCGCAAGAAAATAAACCAAAGCGCACACACAAGAATTATATCGCGAAACGTAGGGTACGACGTTTCCCCTCGACCTCCTGAGCTCCGGCTCGCAATCCATCGCCCCTTGGACTGGATGCGTCAGCGTGGGCATCCACACCGGCCCCCTTTTCACTTTTGCCCCCCCCCCCCCCCGGTCCCAGCGGCATTACCCCCCGCCTTCCTTGCCCCCTTCCTCCTCCCCGATGGACCGCGCGCAAACCCTGCCGCCAATGCTGGCACCCCAATCCAACTAAATCCCTCCTCGCCCAAGAACCCCTCCACCACACCCTTTCCCCTGTTCAGCATCGCTCTCTCCATCTCTCTCTCTCTATAGCTGCGGCGGCTGGGATGCACCCTGCCCCATTCCACAGGCTTCCTCACCCATACCCCAAGTCATCGGCGCACACCCCCTCCACCTCCGGCAAGGAGTGGGGTTCTAGTGCCGCCAGGGGGATGGGGGTTTTCCTGGGCCATCGTTCATGTAACGACCTCGGGTTTTACATAACGAGGGAAAGTTCCGGGTGTGGGGGAGTGATCCACGGGGTCGATTGGAAAAAAAATTTCAATGACTCATGTCAACTTCGGCAAAATACTTAAATGTGACGGGAGGGAGTTTGTCGATACATGGAGAGGCAATACCTCCAATTGGGGTCTTTGGGAGTATTCATGAGACGAAACCGATCAAGTGTGTCCAGTGGGCAGTGTGCAGGCTGACTAGAGTGGAGCGGTGGTCCTTGGGTACGACATTTGCTCCGGATAGGTAGTTAGTTCTCGTGAGCGGCCCTTGGGGCATATTTGTTCGCCGAGGCATGACAGTCTCCATTCCAATTAAATAGAGTTATCTTCGTGATACCCATGTCTGCGAAAAACAATTTCCTCCCAACCTGGTCTCAATATGACAATGTGATATTCATGTAAATGGTACATGGCTAATATACGGATTTTAGTTTAAATGATGCTGGCAACCGGTTTTTAGTATAAAAGAAAGGTAATGTAAGCAATCTACCGATAATTATTTCAATAGTCTAGCGCAGAATTATGAATACGTGTTCTTTTATTGCCATTTAAGAAGTTCCTGAATGTGGGTTGAATGTCAAAACAAGTTTACTAATTTAATATTATTTGTCGATCGGTGAGAAACATTTGCTAAGTTTTTCGGTAACTATTTAGGGATAACTATATGATAAAATCATTCTTGAGTTGAAAAAAAATCATAACTGAATATCAATTAGTTTTATATACGTTTCACATTTTCATGACGCCCGCACGCATACAATCGATCATCGGCTAGACAAAAAGGAAAAAAATACTCGAATGGAAATAGGTATCATGTTAATGACATCTTCAGTTTGCATGCTTGCAGACCCGGATAGAATATAGGCAGGCATGCCATATGAGTCGCTCAGCGAGGCATATTAACGCTTCGCTTTACATTTCGAAAAGCTTCGCAAAAAACAAAAAAAAATAAAAATGTTGCGTTCAGGAGACAAAAATCGATGGACAGAAAAAAATGGCCTTTTTTCATTCGTAATGTAGGCCAAGTCCCTAGAAGGTAGGGTTAATATCAATATTTGGATTAGAAAGAAGAGAGGTGTTCATGGCGATAGGTAAAATTTCGAAGTATTTATATTGGATAGAAAAATCCTCAGCAGGAATGAAATACTTATTTAAAATAATGAAAAACTAAGAAATACTTTATTTATTTAAATATACTATATGTAGGTGAAAATAAACGTGATATCACCTTAATTCTGCTTTCTTATTATTGAAGTGTTTAGGCGATATAAATCACACAAAATAAATTTTAAATATGCATTAAACCATGGATACAGCACATTAAATCTCTTTTTTAACTTCCGTCATCTATTGACCTTTATTAGTGTAAGAATATTCCTGACAGGTTGACTGTAGTCAGTTGAATTCTTTAATTGTTGACGATGAGATTACGAAAAATGCAAAAAATCAGAGATGCTATGTTATTGTGTGTATCATTGTTTCTAATTGTGTATAACATCTGTATTTTAAAAGTTAATTTGTTATACTTAATTTATTATACTTGCTATCCACGCTGATGAGTCATTGAACATCGTCTTTAAAATAAACTGATTGTTACAGCAAAGCAATGATACCTACGACATATAACATATTTTTGCCTTTGAATAAAGTAAGTGTCAGATATAATGCGAGGGCCAAATGGTAAGCCCTGAAAGGTTCTGATTAGTGCAATCAATGCTCAGGGAGGGGAATACTTAAGAAAAAATTTCCAAGTTACATTAATAAAAAGTAATAACTAAATCAGCCATCCGTGGAACCTGCTAATTTTAGATTAAATGACGGCATCAAATTTTAGACTTTATTCGGTCCCCGGTGTAAATGTTAGCAACTTCGTGTTTACATACTTCGTGTTATACGTAAATATAGTTTACAACTATATATATACATATAGTTTTATCTTTGCTCTAATTGCTTATCGCGTCCATTAAAAAACTCTTAAACTCAAATTTAGGTTTCATCTTTGGTTTTATTAGCCATGATATTACGAAAATGCCATAGGTTATTCGGCAGCATGCATGGGAAGGTTGCCAACCTCTGCCATCGTGACCACGTACTTCCCGTGTAACGATCAGCTCCCCCCACTTCAACTTAATTTCAAGCTACCGGGTTAGCCTAATGGTTTAATGAACCCATCGGATTACAATCTAAAGGTCACGAGCTTGGAATCCGCCTAGAGCTTGGGTTTGCGATCAATTTCACCAATGAGATTTCGCGTCATTAATTCTCGGAAGACAGTTTAGCAGCAATGGTCAACAACTGATCAATACTTAATAACTTGCCATGGTAGAGATGAAATTCTACCTACCCATTTTGGATGTCCTGTCTTGCTACAACTCAAAATCAATAGAAACGTATACACGTTCTATGAATATCCGTTCATCAGCCTCATGCGCGGAAAAAATTTCAAATAACTCAAATGAACATTTAAGGCAACTTATCAGGTGAAATTTTTCTCCATCATGCTCCCACCCTTATTAGGTCCCCTTATCTACAAATGCTTATTATATGCATTTCTCTTGTGAGCTGAATAATATTCTTGGAAACTGAGAGTTTCTATTGTGGGTTAAATTATATGGGTGATGTAAATTCTGCCAGGCAGGAAGTAAGGCGGCAGGGGTGCCCTTACCTTTAAGGTTACGGCATAAGGTTCCTGAGGTGTAATGCAAAAGGCGGGTTTTAGAGCCTTTTTCCCTCGTAAAAACTTCAAGCATTATCTTGGCAGTGGAAAGGATGTCGGAATAACATTCGTTTTAAGCCAAGGTAGAATGTGTAAAAGGGTAAAAAAATTCTAGTTTCTCCATTGAGGTGAATGGTGCACATAAAATGTATGAACTCCATAACAGATAATTTTTATTTATTAATTTTTCTTTTGATAAATATATGATATTTAAGTTTTAAAATCTAAAAATTCCTCTTCGGCTGTTTTGGCGTCAAATATTTGACCTTTTGCCAAAATATATTCACGGGTAAAGGGTTTTTAGGTCTCCACATTCTTACTCAGCCTCAAAGAGTTACTTCAAGTCATTTATAGTTTCACGTTGATTATCAGGAGTTATTCTGAGTGACATTAAAAATTAAGGGCAATCATTCTTCCGTGTCAAAACCTTATTACACTACAGCTTTATCGTAACTAATTCACCGAATTTTTATTGTACACTGTGCTAACTGCCACTGTATCTGTCCAGACAGATTCAATGCCCTCACATCTCATTACGATGTGTAAGTTTGTAATATGTCCTTGTGGAATAGACATGATTAAAAATATTTGGAATTCCATCGTCCGTTTCTTTATGATCTAGTATCGTTAGCTATATATAAATAAATAAATAAATAAATATATATATATATATATATATATATAATATGAATTATTAAATATATAATTACAATAAAGTTTACTTAGAAATTAAACACTTTGCGCCAAATATATGGACAAATTTCCACTTTTTAAATTAAAATTTGTCATTTCAAGAAATCCGTGTTGCGTTTTCCAGATTAAAATAAAATTGAATGCAAATTCAATTCAACCGAGTGTTTCCTGATAATGTAAAGGAAGGAAATCAACAAATCCTTCCTGGCTATCCCGAACGGCTAGGAAAATAGGTGACCACATTCATGGTATACGTCTATTTTGTAATATAGTTAGCGCACTCGCATGTTAACTAAAAGCTCGAGAGTTAATGCCGAGCCTTTGTGCCTTGTTGTTTGTGTCGAACCTTATTCTGCTCAATGATTACGTTTCTCTTTGAGTTTTGTTAATTGAATGATCATAGCCATTGATTTAATTTCAGTAAATTCGTCGAAATGTAACATTATTTGTATTTGGATTTCCTGGGTTTTGGAAGTGCTATTTATTGTTATTTGTCAAACGAGATTTCACGGGAGCCATAAGAGCCAATCCATTGCTAACATAATTGGATGCGTAATATGAGTTCATTTGTTAGAAGAGGAAACTTCAAGAGATGATATTGGAGATTCCATTGGTGGACCTTCTTCCTGTTTGTAGAATGTTCTATTAAGTAAAAACGTATCATGGTTCACGATTATTTCCCATAAATTAATCTATAATAATGTAATTTAATAATTGATTCATTACGTGGCTAGTATTCGAGTGCCATACCATGTCTTTTGGAATATTTTATTCTTAGTGTACTCGAGTCGAGGTGAATAAGTGAATCCTGTGAAAAGGGTATTTTTCTAAATATCTTGTGATTACCACATTTAATTGAAATGGAATGATGAAGACTTTGATAGAGGGAGGAATTTTGATTGAACGAGGTAGTGAATAGAAATAAAATAGGACGGAGTATTGAACAGAATGAAGGGAGGCGGGAGATTTCGAAGGGATGGAAGTACGGCTTACTGTAATTCAGGTTTGTAATAGTTAAATGTCATATTACGTAACGCTTAGACATGCAGCATTACTTAAACAGTGGATCCATCTTGTATCTTTCCTGATAGAATACTGTTAACAATAATAATGATAGCAATTAGCTACAACTTAATAATATATTTTGTAAATTAATGCACTCAATGATATGTGTAATTGATTGTACTGAAGATTTTCACGGTGATGTATGAACTGTGATTTTTGAGTTACTACCAAGTAAATCTATTGGGCTAGATAATGGCTTCATTGGTATGAAACTCAGCATCTTCGGGCCCGAATTAATAAGCTTTATAGTTCAGGCCCACCAACCAGGTGGCGCAGCTCATACAGGTCCATATTCAGAACTTAACAAGCTGATCGCGGCTCCAGCGAAACAATTGTCCAGCCAAATGGATCAATGCGGAATCAACTCAGAAACATAGTGTCAAATGGAATGTTTACCAGTCTCTATCCGGTAATATTTCTGCACACATTTCCATTCAAACCTCCGATATTATTCAGTCAGCTAATCAAAGGATAAAAAGGGGATTTAGGAGGGAGTTCCCAAAATTGTTAATTTTAATTAAATACTGTTATGAAGTTGAGAATTCCTGAAGGATTCGAATACAATATTTGAAGAATAGCCTGTAAAATATTGACATGTCAAGGATTCATCAAAGCCAACTGACACTGTTACATACCCCAAATATTGAAACTTTGTGGGAAATACACAAAATTGATGATTGACAGAAATTATTAATTTCAATAATTTCTATGGTATATTTAGAATATCATGGTGAGCGCTGTACGTCAGTTTGTTGACTCCTTGTGATGCATTCCTAGTACCTTATGGTCATCAATTTGCGACATAGAACCGCATGCAAAAACCGCAAATATCGCGACTGAAGAGTTCACATTTCAATCGTCCTGCCGCGACGATCCCGCCACAAGACAATTGACGTCAAGAGAATCGAACCAGGGAACACGCAGAATCCATGCCGACCAAAGGGGGGGGAGGGTTCAAACCTTTGTCTCGACCGCCCCTTAGGGGTACGGGTCGAGACAGAGCGAGGCTTGGAGCTTAATTTAAGGGGCCGACGAAGGGAGAGCGGGTAGGGAGCGGAGAGGGAAGGAACATCACCCGCCGGCTGATAAGCAAGAGAGAACCCCGTGAGGGTCTTCGGCGAAGACGGATGTGAGAGTGAGAAGGGCACAAAAAGGGCATGGGAGGAATAGTAGTTGGGGGGGTGGGATGCGGAAGGAGGAGAAGGGGAGGGAAGGCCGACCATTGAGGATGGTTCGTTGAGGGCTTTGCCTTAGAGGGGTTATGGTGGGGAAAGGATAAAAGTGGTCCTGTGCTGGGAGATTGGGAAGGGATAAGAGAGAGAGAGAGAGAGGATTCGGAAGGTGGATGAAGAGCGAAGGGCAAAGGGAGATGGGTTTCCGTGGCAATGTGGGATTGGGAGAGGGGAAAGACGGCCAATGAAAAGCCTGTGAGAAGGAAAATTGGGAAAATGGGGTCGGGAGAAGAAATGAGCCGGAAGTGGGACAAAGAAGCGATTTTCGGACGGACGGATTTGTATTTAGTGAAGTTCTGTGACTGGGCGTAGAATTCGCATCTGTTGGGTGCCATTTTGCGTGGTGCCAGCGGATGTTCGGGATTTGGTAAAAGGAGACTAGAGGCAAAAAAAAATAACCCCCACGTTCACCTTTAATGAGTGAACTTCGACTAAATATTCCCATGCTGAAAGTGTTACCGTTTTTTCGTTCTGATAAAAATGTTCCATTTATCCAATTCGGGAGTCGATCTCGGATCTCCTCTATTTCCGATCAAGTGCTCCAACCAATTATGCTACTGAAGAGTGAATGAGTCAGACGACAGGAATTAAAAGTATGTCGTGAAAGTGCTCGGCCGGAAATACTATAGCTATAAAATAACCTATTTATTTAATGTATTGCTAAAAGTAACTTTTGAAAAATCTTCCGGATGAAATCAATGGAAAAAGTGCTGAAAGGGGTCAATTTATGTTAAATATTTGGACAAGAAAAGATTGGCATTTCGATTAAATGCTGGAAGATCTGCCGCAGAACATTCCTAGAGCTGATGGCATACGGTATAGTGATAATGATGCATCCTTACCCGAGATTATTCCAAAACAAGTATTCACCGCTGGTAATGTTCCCCTTGTTTTTTTCCATATTTCTTATTGATCCTTTCTTCTCTGTACATACTGAAGTGGCACTAAATAAGAGAACAAACCGTCGCCTTAAGCGAAACTCAACTTGGAATTCTGCGATTTCCGACCGAGTGGAAATACTCGAACCAATTAAGTAAGCTCTACAGAAGCGTACGTTTAATACAAAATGAATTAAAATTGTGTTCATATTGTCGTGGAGATCCAAATTTGAGTCCTGGACAAGGAAAATGATTTTCACAACGTAAAATGTCTGCTTTTTACTACTGTTCAGTGAACGATTCCGGTAAAGAAAGTGTCGCGGCATCCCCCGCAAACTTTTGAGCCTACAGAAATATCCGCGAGCCACCTTAAGGGCCTATGAATAGGGGGGGGTGTTAGATCAACAGTCATTCATGTAATAAATCCTGATCATGACACCTCGAACACATATCAAATTGATCATGCGCTGGATGACATTTAATAATATGAAAGAAGGTATTTACATGCAACAATATTTAAAACAACAGGATACGCCAAGGTATGTCTATTCATATTATGCGGGAGAAGTATTTAAAGGTTGAGTCTATTAAAAAAACATGCAGCATATCGACAAACGCGATACACTACCAAAACCAGGAAAAGACGACCTTTTTAAATATATCCGTTCTATTTTACATTTCCTTGATTTTACGCACGTGATCTGATCTAGCATAGCAAGTCGGAACTACTTATATGTCTACAAATAAAATTCTCAGATAAATTACTTGCCTCACAGTTACGTAGCAAATTTAACCTCTATTTAAACCTATTTGAAAAAGGCCTTTGTCTTTAAAGTAGGCTTTTACCTCGTAGACTGCGACTCAATTGGAACTCCTACAATTACTCGCGAGATTGAATGTGCGGTATATCTCATATAATCTTGATCCTTTAAAAATTCCTAGAAATTCTCATGGCAAGAGAGCGCCTCGTTTAGTTATTAATTACTTCAAGAATTTGGACTAACATTGAGGGGATCGGGGTTCAAATCTCGGCCGAAGGGAATTCATTTAAAACGGTGATATATCTGGATTTCAAGCAAATTTCCTTAAAATTTGGAATTGCCAATACTCGCTCATCACATAAAAAACCTAATTGCTTGCAACTGGTAATTATTAAGCATATATTTTCATTTGCAAGTGGTACTATGTATAACAGTGATAATCAAAGAGGATGAAGGCCACTCATAGAAAGCCACTGTATATTTACACCTCAAGTAGCAGAGCCAATTATTATGCAATAGAATTAATGGTAAAATATTTTATAACTAATTAAGAATATATTTTCCAAAGAAAGTATTATCTTAAATGAAAATTGGTGGAGCAGTATAATAACGTCCATACCGTAAGCTTTGTCGTCTGAAACTAGTCGTATACTTTTATTATTCTATTATTTTGTCACGCATTAACTTTGAATATAGCAATATGGCTTTGTTGAAGCAAATATTTCCAGTGTAGGGATTATGACGGTTCTTAATTAATTTTATCAAAATTTTGTCTGAAATTCTCGTCTTAGTAATTCCCCTAGAGTCCAAAATAAGCTCGCATGGGATTTGGTACTTCCATAAATCTTTTAATAAAATCTTTTATTACGGAGTGCATTTCATGCTGCAGGGGATACGAAATCAGTTTGCTCCGCATTCACTTGAAATATTTATTCAAGACTATTATTTGGTGCTGAAATTATTGAGCATCTTATTTCAATTTTCTCGAGTTACTTCAGCCTAACCTCCGATATGTTTTCAATTACCCATTATAAACTTTAAACTAAATCGAAATAGTTGCTCAACGATGCTTAAAAATGCTTAATTTTTCTATGGTTTTTAACTAAGTCCTATTAACAGAAACCATGAAAAGGAAAGTAAACTCTAGTATAACATCGACCCGACACGACTCTTGCCACGGATAAATAGGCCGACAAGGTAGGTCAGCTTTTTACCAGCAAACTCTCTCCTGTCTTATCAAAAAATAATCGAGTGTAACACACAGGAAATGGAATCAAATTAAAGATAATTGCGCGAGAATAAACGTTTTCACTCCATGATGATTTTTATGTATAATAGGTTTAGATTAGGGGATGACCAAGGATAATGGGGTAGTAAGGAGCATTGGCTCTTATATAGTGGAAGCAATATTAATTTTCATTTAATATTTAATGTTGCTTCAATTGCTCATATATGTATGTGTGAAATTGTTATATCCATAATTAAATATTGGCGTGAAATCTATGCACCGAAAAACTTGAAGTCTGTAGCAATTCCAAGTAGCTCTCGTTACTCATTGCTTAAAGGGAAGAGTTTTTGGTGGGAGTAACCCGTGCAACCTCCTTGAGAACCTCTTGAATTCTCCTTGAGAATAGCTCCAATAGCGATTCCTATACCTGACAACGAAGTGATTTAACAAATAACAATTTCATTAAAAGGGGAGCGGGAAGAGTTTACGGACGGTTGGAGAGGTGACACCTTTACACTCTTTAAGTTTCGATTATGTTTAAACTTTAAACGCATTTAAAAGAAAAATAAAAAATGTATTTTAAATTTGAATTTTCTAAAATAATAAGGGGGGAAACTCCAAACGGCCGTAATAAATAGTCGCAACTCTCGTCAGACTAATTGCTGTGTTAGTTTTTGCGGGAACCACGAAAGAGACCAAACACAACCTCTGCAAGAATACCCTCTGTGGTGGTTTACGGGAAATTAATCCACGCTAGGGACCAAACTCAGCCACACACACACTATCCTGTCTGGAATCCTCACGAGGTTGTGAGACCCCGTTAAAGATTCTAGGTGGAAATGTAATCCTTCAAGAGGCTGTTGGGAAGACCCCGTTAAAGGTACCAGGATGTTCTACAAGTACACACTCTGTGCCTATCCACGAAGGACGAGCACAGACCATTCACACACACTAGCATTCAATAAACGCACACACAAATACACACTCAAAAGAGCCCAACTTCTGGGAGAATCTGAAAACAAAGAGCGCAGACAAAGATATGCGTCGAACACGCGTGTTTCGGCTACAATGTGGCCCTCTTCAGCGAACGGAAGGAAAAAAAGCGCCTCCAAGACTATATTGAAAGTGTAACGTGTGTTGAAAGTGTTACGGCCATTGGAGTTCCCCCCCTTATTATTTAAACCTGAGGCCGTAGACCTCTTGATTTATTTTAAATTTTCTGTTCAAAGTTCTTGAAAAAGGATGTAAAAGGAGTTAAAATAGACTAATATTTTTTGTGCGCGCACTAAAAATATTAGACCAAAATGCAAATTTTATTTAAGTTATTAGTTTAATAATGTTTCAAAACATATGTTTCTTAGTTAGAAGTAGTTTTTCCCAATAATTTAGCTCATCACCATTCCGGTATTGGATACTTGCTTTATTTCCTTATTTTGCTTTCTAATATAACAACGTACAACATATCGTACCAGGGAAGACGAATATGTGCAGCACATGAAACTGCGCAATATTTGCTGGTTATATATATAGTTTCCGGCTCCGGTGGCGGCGGGGTAACGTCCTCGTCAACCAACCCAGGGAACGTGGGTTTGATTCCTGCCTAGGTGGTTTTTCCTCCACCTAGGGTTTGGGTGCATGTAGTTGTCAAATTGTTATTGTTCAAATTCCGATGTAAATGTCGAAGTGCTCTTTTCGGACTAATGCAAAATAAATAAATAATATAACTACGCACAACTAATCCTATCTAGCAAGTAGCACACCTGCATTACATTGCATTGGATAATTGGTTCATTTCCTCCTTTTTCTTCCTAATACAACAACGTACAGAAAACCGTACCAAGGAAGAAACATATTTGCAGCGCATGAAACTGCGCACTATTTGATACCATAAATGTGTATTTTCATATCAAATGCAATGCGAAATATGAAGGTATAAAAAGTTTATTTATGTGTTGTATTATAATGGTTCAATCACCCAAATCAAATAAAATGTAAATTAAAAGTCCCATCAAACCAGAGAATTATTTTGCAATGCTAAAACTGGTTTAAAAGAGCAGTTTTCTGTAAAAAATCATAGAAATATTTGTGAACAATATAAACATTGAAACATGAAACTCATTTACTGATTTTCCCTTGTGAAACTTAATATTCTGATGAATATTCGAATAATTTAGTTTTCTCATTTAAGAATAAATAAATAAGTTTATTTCATGATACAAACATGAAACTATGTAATCGTATCCACGTGGAACAAAAACTGGAAAAAAAGCTATTTTCAATTCCCTTATAACTCCAGATCAAATCTCAACGTGTCTCAATTCCATGCCATAGATGTCAAGGAAAAATGGAAATTTATGTATACATATTGCAGATGAATATCAACAATAATAACTAAGAAAGAAATTAATGGAAAAATATAACCAAAAATTGTACGTTGGCATATGATTATAAAATTTGAAAACAACGATTACTAGTCCTTGTGTTGAAATGGCAATGGTCAGTAAAATATTAGTAAACTGCGGAATTAATCATGAGGGTTTCTATATTGCAATTTATTCACCAAGAATCTATCTCTTTGTGGTTATTGACTGATAATCGCTGATTAAGTACATTTCATTGTCAAAATTAAAATATAATCCTTATTTCAAAAAATTATAAAGGGAAAGAATATTTAATATTGATGTTCCCTCCACATCCTGAAAAACAAGTTGCAGCATTTATAAACATTTCAAAAAACGGTGAAATTGTATAGCCAACCATTCAGGCAGTATGACATGACCTTGAATTAAAGTTTTAAAGTATTTTAATTACAAATGAATGGACATAAATTATAAATTTGCAGTTCTTTAAAGTTTTAAAATATTTTACTTAAAAAAATGAAGGAACATATATCATAATCTTGCAGTTCTTAAATACGGAACTCAAAATTGTGGATTGGCAAAGTCAAAAGGAAATTCATGAATAAGATGCATATCACAGGGTTTTTATGAAGATTGAAATTTACTCATAATTGGTGAGTGAATTGCAATCTTTATAAAAATATTGTGGTACTTAAAACGTCATCACACTACGTAAATATTAAATTCTAAATATGAATCCCAAGGATTTCATAATCATATTTTTCAATTTTTAAGCTACGACGCCCCAAAAAGGATGATTTTCCGATTTCCTATTGACGGAAGTATGCAAACATATATGGGAATATGAGGTGGAATTCAGGTGCACGAGTCTCCAGCAGAATGTTCTACGGCTCGTCAGGTACCTGCACTCCGCCGAGAAGACATCTAATGAAGTACGCCCTCACGGAGATGGAATGCTAAACGTAAGTCCTCTTGGCGGAGGCTGGAGCAGTTCCGCATCGGCGCAAGGCCTCTCACCACTCCCCATGCCCTTTGCTCCCTGCCTGCCTTTAGATCGTGAATATTATTCCTAGTGTGCATGCCTCTTTAGCTGAAAGTGCTCACATCGATACCTATTTCACATTTTGCCAAGATTCCTAGGCAATTCAGAAACATTTCTTCTCGCGAAAGAGAGGCATTATGCTCCGTTAAAAAAACTCCCCACAAATACGAATGACATCCATTAATATTTTATCTTAGTCGAATTTCGGTTCCAGTTCGGATTACCATAAGAAATGGTTGGAATTCGATGATTTGTGACACAAGTCTATTGAGGTTCATATTAATGAAATAAAGAGAATAATGTGTTCGTCCACTGAATTTTATTCAAGTGCAACTGATTTCAAAAACTCAACCCCATCATCACGTATCTGATGATGACGGTGGAGAGTTGAAAGTAGTGCAGTTGAAATTAATTATACCTCAATAAAATTCAAATAAGGGACACAAATGTAAGTTAGCTTTCATTTCTGAATTACATGCACCATCTACATAGAATTATGTGTGCAATACGTGTGGAGATATTAGCGAAGAATTATTAACAAGCAGAAAGTTCTGAATTATTTAAAACTTCATTTTATTATTTTGAATGTGATTATTATTTCGACAGCAAGAAATTTGATTTTCTTATCCCAAATCTTTAAAAAAATGGACAAGATTTGTGAAACCTTCGTGTCGCTTTAGATGTTTCAACAAAATCATTTAGGTGAAATGATAACAAACGTTTGCGGATTAATTGAATATTATTCATCTATAACATATGATTTTATCAAGAAATTTCATCTGTCTACCCCCTACCATCTCACTCTGTCTTTCCTCAAATTATGATGTGACGTTTAATAGTTTGCAAAGAACACTTTGATGCGGTGAGTTAAAGAATATAGCTAATACAGGTATTTTAGGCACCTGATTAGTGACCCATCCAATTTTAGCTGACTTTATTATTCATATCTATTGTCAAGCAATGCCGTTTGTGATCTTTTGTCATTAGTTTTAATTTATCGAATATACTCGTATATCAATGCTTTACAGCCTACAACAAATTTTTAACCAGAAAAATATTTATCCTAAGAGACCCATATATAGTATACACGAAAAACTTAAATTAGCAATAATATTTTGTAAATAAAATCTGCTTCAATTCGCTAAAATTTGATACACAGGGTCAAAGGCATTCTTTTAATATCAAACAGTAAATTACATTTTAAAAACGATCTAGTTTTATAACCGTATGATTGGTGTCAAATTTAAATTAAAAAAATAAAAAAAACAATACTTGTAATATTCTAAGAAAAAGGGCAATATTAATCTAGAAACATTTAATCAGAAGGCGTCTTAACTGAACTAAAAGAAAGGTTGGCTTAAAAGGTGAGAATCTAAGCGGCTTTAAATTCAAAGTAGAGTGGCCAGTTTCTTTTTCTGTGCAGACTATGGTTTCCTAGAACTGTATGATAACATGGGTGAAGCTCAGCTAGTGACCCTGAAATATCAATGGACCACCACACCTATTAAAAGTAGTGCTTTCCAAAGTAATTCAAAGTTGTCAGGGAAAGGCTTAAAAAATTCTCAACTTATTGATTTAATGGACCCATACACATTCTATCAATTTAAAAATTAATTTTTAACACATTATTTTGCAGTTCAGTGACTTTCCTCTTGCAAAAATATATATTTGCAAATATATTCATCCATACATTTATGTTTAGCAATATATTTTGTTTTTGTATCTTGTTAGATTTCTCTATTACTTTTAATATTTATTGTACATATAGTATATACCCGCATTCCTATTCCAAAAAAGGCAAAGGCTACGTCATGTGAGGATTACAGAACAATAAGTTTGATATCCCACGCAGCTAAAGTTATTCTCAGGATCATCAACAAAAGGATAGAGAGTAAGGCAAATGATTACTTAGGGGATGATCAGTTTCGGTTCAGGAAAGGAAGAGGTACGCGTGATGCCATTGCAGTAATGAGATCACTAGTCGAGAGGAATATAGAATACAATCAGGACGTTTTTGCCTGTTTTGTAGATTTTGAAAAAGCGTTTGATAGAGTGAATTGGGAAAAATTATTGCGTGTATAGCAGAAAATAGGAATGGATTGGAGGGACAGGAGACTGATCCGCAACCTGTACATGTCTCAGACAGCTCAGGTGCGAGTGGGGAACGGAGAGTCCGGGTGGGCAGTGTTAGGAAGAGGTGTAAGGCAGGGTTGCCCATTGTCACCGGTACTGTTCAACGTATATGTAGAGGAAATGATTAAAGAGGCATGGGAAGAACTGGAGGTAGGAATGAAAGTCGGAGGGGAATTGGTAAAATCGGTTAGGTTTGTTGATGACCAGGCATTAGTTGCTAGGTCAGCCAAGGGGTTGCAAGCATTGTTGATTGAATTGGAGGTTCAGTACGATAAATATGGGCTGAGAATCAAGAGAGCAGGTAGAACAGTTTACATATTTCGGAAGTGTTTTTGACCAATACGGTCAAGGTGGTAGGGACGTAAGGAGAAGAATTGCGCTAGGCAAGGAGGCTTTCTCAAGGTGGAGAGAGTTGATGACGGGGACGTTGAGTAGAGATGTTAAGACAAGACTCGTAAAAAGTCTGATATGGAGCGTAGCTATGTACGGTGCGGAAACGTGGTCACTGAAGCAGGAGGATAGACGCAGATTGGAGGCTTTTGAAATGTGGGTGTGGAGAAGAATGGAGAAGGTGAAATGGACGGAAAGGAAAACAAATGAGGAAGTACTGGAGATGGTGGGTGAGGAGAGGGGTTTGTTGAGAGAAATCCTATGGAGGCAGGAAAAATGGATGAAAGGCGTAATGAGCGGTAGTGGAATGTTGAAGAAAGTAATAGAGGGGAGAATGTTGGGCAAGCGAGGAAAGGATAGGAATAGGATAGGGATGTTGGATGGGATGAAGGGAGGAAAGAAGTACACAGAGATGAAGAGGGACCTGATGTAGTTTAGGTTGCTGGATTGGTTTTTGTTTGGAGCTACAAAATATTTATTTGATAGTTGTGTCCATCCAAAACCTACCTTAACCGGTAGATTACCTAATAATAATAATATATACCCGCACTACCCCGCAAGCCTTCATAAGGGCGGGAGAAGAGTGGTGTTAGGTCACCATGTCATGCACAATCCCAACCATGTCATCTGTAAACAAATGTTAGTTTGATCGTGCACTAAAAGGAACTTAATCACATGAAAGAAAGTAATTATTTACACGACGTATAATCTTTAATAATTAATATAATTTATAATTGCTCAGTGTATAACATATTTTTGGGTGATATATGGACTGGAAATCTTGACATTAGCTGTCCTTTGCGATACACTGAACGAAAGGGATACGGACTTAACCAATTTTACAACTAAAAGCTAACAACGTTAGCTTTTAAAAGTGACGTAATATTGATAGGCATAATACAACTTAGGTGTGCAGCTTTAGCGAAGCCGATTTACGGAGCGTTGGACTCAAGGGTCTTGTGCTTAAGTAGTTGATGTGTATGAAACGTATGGTCATTTTATCAGTATCAATATTTTAGATACTTTGATGATATAATTACAATAGCAGTCTACGTTCACACCGATTTCGTTCCAAATAAATATTTTCCCTGGCTATGAATCCACGCGGATGCACCTTGATCTACATACAGGCAGGGTTTACCGTCTCTTGTCCCGTAGGAAAGAACGTACCAGAAAACGAGGCGTCCTACCCATGGAGAGGATTCAACTAGACACGCTTATATGATGAGCGCCAGGAACGACCTTAGTAGAGGCGTGTCCCCCGTCGCCTCCCTAACCTTCGCCTCGGGTTTAAAGATCCACATGGGGCGGCGGCTTTGGGATTCTTGATCGGTTACGGGGAGAAGTAAGGTCCTGGCCCTAAAATTTGGACGATGTCCAAGGCTAACGTACGGAAAGAGTGAGGCGGTCGCGGAGTGGAGGGGACGGTATGATGGGAATGGAGGGCGGACGAAGGGACGAAGAGATTCTTGACGAGGTTATGGTCGGGAGGAGCCAGGGGATGATCTCGGGAGATAGGGTCCATGATGCCAACGTTCGGAGGGAGGGGCGACCGTGTGGGGGGGACGCTCTCCCCTTCATGTGTGCGGGTGAGACTGCTCGGAGTGGGGATGGGCATCGGAATGCGACGGCTGAAAGTGGAATGCAAGGCGTGAAACAAAAGGAAAAATGGATGATGGAAGCAGACAAAGAAATGGGCCCGGGGATTGTTGTGGAAGTGGCGGGCGGAAAGGGGGGAAGAGTCCAGGCATGATGATGATGATGATGATGACGAGCCAGGGCGTAGATAAAGTGTGGCAGACATATGAGCGGCTTCATTATGGGGGAGGGAGTGCGAGAGTACATGGAGAAAAATGTTGAAAAGTATATGCCAGTTGAATAGCAACAAGGCCTCATTACGTGACGTCCTAGGATGCATCCTATTATTTCATCCTGTTATTTCATATGGTAACGGGTATGCAATTCTTAAAAGGAATTAAGATTCTTCGTGATATAAAAAATACTTCCCACGATTAGATTTGAATATACTTAGCTGGTGATTCTCTTATTCATAATTTATGAGGAAACCGTTCTTAAGTTTTAAATATGAATGCGAACTTTATTCATATTTCAGAGTAAAAATCATTAAAAGATCGTTAAAATATTATCTAACCTGAAATTATACTTTCTCCATAGTTTTAAAAATGAAAAGTAAAATGGCCGTACTTATATGTTAAGATTGCTGTTAGAATATAGTGTAAAAGTAAAATGATAAATAGTGACGATAAAATTGACGGAAGGCAAGAACATTACCAAGAATCATTTTCTGGGTCATAGATCCAACAAAGAAGATTATTTAAAAAATCTTGGCGCTCGCATAGTTATGTATATTCTCTTTGAAATACAGCTTTAAAAGTGAATGACTTTAATGTGTTGATAATTCTGGGATATTCTGTTTATTGAAAGCTTATTTTTAAGTATTTAATGGTAATTTATCCCTCGTCCCTGCTTCTGAGGGTATTACCTCACGCCGTTCGCTGCCAACAGTGGGCTGCAACATTTTCTATCTTTGACTTTAGTAGAGGGGACCATCAGTTGCAAGTCCAAGAACTCATACAATCTCCACTTCCTACTTTCCAGTTCCGCATGATCTGTCTTGGTATAGTGCAGGTCTGTCGTATAAGTGGTCGTAGTTCATATTTGTTCCATTCTTTCTCGTGTAGTAAAGAACTATTTCACTGGGTGGAATTGTCATTTCTTTTGAACTACGTTTTTCGCCAGTACATATTCTATCCCAAAAGTAGTAGGGCTTACTTTTTCCGGATAGACGGAAAGACGGGCGGTGGTTTCTCTTCCTGGGTTTTAGAGAGGGGAGTCTCAGGAAAGGCTGGAGGCCGGTGAGGGTTGGCTCCCAGCCTTTACGGAGCGTGAATCGTTCATTTGCGATGCCTATATAACGTGACCTCGTTACGCTACGCCATCAACCGGTTATTGGAACAGCGAAAAGCCATCAAATTTTGCGTAAAACTGAGGGAAATCGGGAAAGAGATTCATGAAATGCTCAAGGCAGCTTACGATGATAACGCCATGGGTAGATTGGGTATTTTAGAGTGGTACAAGTTGTTTCAGGAGAGTTTAGATCGTGTTGAAGACGCCGAACGTTCAGGACGACCTTCGACCTAAAAGGTGACGAACATCTTGCAAGGGTTGCTTTGTTGGGCAAAGATCGGAGACTAAGTGCTCGCAAGGGTTCCAATGAACTTGGCATCCCTAAAAGTGTGGGCATCGAATTGTGACCGAAAACATGGGTATAAGAAAGGTGTGTGCGAAGTTGATGGCACGAGTGTTCTCGGGCGGATAAAAAGACACTCGCCCGCGGATTTGGCAAGAGCTACTGCCCTGCTTCAGCCTCTCTACAGATCTGACATTGCACCACCAGACTACTTCCTTTTCCCCCGCCTCAAATCCTTGCTGAATTGACATTACCACGGCTCGGTGGAAGCGTTACAATAGGCCATGACGAGGGAGTTAAGCAACATTCCGGGAGCTGCCTTCCAGAAGGCGTGCGAGGCGTTGGAAGCGCGCTTGCAACGGTATGTGGACGCACAAGGGTACTACTTCGAAGACCAATGAGTGAAAGTATCAATTCTGACAATATTTTTTTTTATTTGACTCAGTCCTACAACGTTTGGGACAGACAATGAACACAGTGCTGTTATTTATATTAAAGTTTTGATTAATAATTTTCTCCATTTTCGTTTAGTCGAAATCTCAAATTAAAGAGGAATAACGTTAGAAAAATGGAGTTTATTACCTTTGAATGAAATGAGCCAAAGAAGATGGGTGTAGAAGGAGGAAGATCAGAAGGCCACTGGAAACCATATGAAAGTTGCAAAGTTACAGGTAAACCAGTTGATACGAAAAGAATTAAGAATTCATGGAGTACACAAGAGACGTTTAGAATATTAAAAGAGAGAAGAAGGAAATGGAAGAAAGTGGGGATGGAATTAGGGGAAGAGAATTTAATAATAAACTAAGGCGGAAAGGAATCAGTTTGAAGGAGAGGTGGTGAAAATTTCATTACTGAGGAATTACGGAGGTAGAAAAAAGCGGATGCATGGGAGTAAAAAGGCTGACAGGAAATAAAATTGAAAAAAAAACAGAGACACTAATCGAAATAAGGCGTGGAAACTATTAACCAAGTGAGGACACGTTCAAACAAATTGTAAATCATGCAAAAACGTAATTAATGAAAAAGTTGTCAGCAGAGAAATGTGAAATTTGTAGAAGGGATTCCCTATAAACAGGAATAGTGCAGGGGAGGAAGTTTAAGATTCTGGCATTTTAAATCACCTTTAATAAATTAAACAGTATAGAATATATCATATGAAATAAATTGAACAGCGTAGCAATTTATATACCTGTAACATCACTTCAAATTTACTCAATTTCTTTAACCTTTTCAACTTTGATGGGTCAGTGCTGTTTCCCAATCCAAACAACAGATAACTTGCAAAAGCGTGTGATACCTTTAAGACATTAGTTGATTTTTTCACTTAAAAATGAATTACGGGGATCATCATTTAGAATGGCAAGTTAAATAACTCAGCAATAAACATTTTATTTATAGAAATTAAAAGAAAATATTACCGGTAAATATTTTTTTTTCGTGAAATTCTAAATGATGATACACATATGGCTGAAGTTAACAACTAACTTGATGGAAAGGCAACTTTTGCGAATTTTGTCTTTGACTTACACCGCGGTAATAAGGATATCAGAGGAAGAATTAGGATAAACGGGAACAGGTGGAGAAAAAAAGACTTCTACCTGCATCCATGAATTTTAATATGCATCAGCATTCGGAAGAATAGTTAGAAGGCTAAGGGGAAAGGCGTAAATTTGAATTATTATGATAGAGAATCGGTGAATTACGTTGAATTTGAAAACTGCACGTAATTAATCATAACGGTAAGAGGACAGGAATTAAGAATGTGGAACGCCTCCCTAATTTCGGGATTATTAATGATGAAAAGCAATATAATTAGAAAAATTAGAAGGAACATCGTCCAAAATAAGCAGGTACAACAAACACAGATTAAATAAACAGAGCAATTTTTAAGAAAGGAAAGCTTAAATTGACGAAATTACTAGCCCGGAGTGCAGCGTTGCTTGATTTAGTCACTTGATTATGAAAGAAACAGGCGTGAGTTGGAAGGATATAAGATGGAAATGGCATGGATATAATGGAAGAATGATTGAACAGAACGGTTGGAAATGAAATACATCACTCGGAATTAGGCATGTTTGTGAAAAACGAAAATGGGGCTAAAGCAGGAAAATTGGTAGCTAGAAAATTAGACGCAGGAAACCTTAGAGGTAATGGAACGTAAATCAAAGTTATTCATCTACATCCACATACCCTGCCAGCCGTTGTAAGGTCGTATGGCGGTAGGTGGTAGATCACCAATCATTCTACATATATTCCCTCTATTTCCTCATGCACCTAGCACACTGCGATCCACCAAAAACCGCGTGGAAAAGGGGCAATCCAAGACCAATCATGCAATAAGCCTACATATATTACGAGTATTATTACATGTTTAGCACATAATCCTATGTCTACACAAAGGAGACAAGAAAATAAATTAAAAGAGGACAGGCTATATGCATTTAAGACACTTATTACCGGATAGTGTTCTACGCATTCCGGACAGACAATTCACAAATACAATAGACTTTATATGGATTATTCACACCCCACCTAGTACAAGGACGCACAGCGGGGTGCGTTAGGACACCAGACTTGGAGAGTGTTCTCTGACAATTTCATCTTGCTTACCCCATATATCGACAGCATATGCCTTTTATTTTCTTAGGTGTTCCCTCTTTTATTGTTGTCGCGAATAGTGCTTGGGAAAAACGAATACTTGGATCTATCAGTTTGACAGTCATACTAATTTTGTGACAGTTTTCGACCCTGCCAATATAATTAGGGGGTCAAGTTAAATAATCAATGTCAGATGCAAAACCACACACTTTACATATTTGTAATAAATTTAATCTGGCTCTGAGTCTTCGCACATCTAAAGGTTCCCACGCCAGATTCTGTATCAAATGTGTGACGCTTTGTATCCTTTGGTAAGAGTTTTTCACATACCTAACGGGCTTTTTCTGTAACCTATTCAATTCAGTAACTAATGTTTTTACAAAATATATCCCAAACGCTCACCAAATACTCAATGTGTGCCCTAACTAAAGAAACAAAGCACGTTTACTTCACTTTTTCATCGCTACACCTTCCGACTATACGTTTGACGAATCGCAGCTTTCTTAGCGCCTATCTACGAATAGTGCGTATAAGTTTTCCCCGCGAAATATCCTATGCAATGGCGACCTCCAAGTATTTTACTTCATCCGCGACGTTCATCCGAACATCTCCGAGTGTGTAAGTTGCTGAAGTTTTATTGTGCTTACTATTTTTGAATAAATGCATAATGGTACATATTTTTCGTATTTAATTCCAGCCCATATTCTTCACACCATTATTTAATGTTGTATAAGTGAGTTTTTACTGATTAACGGTCTGCGTCATTCGCTATTCCCCTGTAGATTAGTGTCGTCGGCAAAGATTCTTTTTCTGATTTTTATTTTAAAGGTGAAATCATTCATTTATATAAGAAAAAGATGTGGTCCTATGACGCTACCCTGTGGGGCGCCGGATGTTACTTTCACATAATTAGAGCTTAAGCCGTCTATAACTACCCTTTGTTTGCGTTCAGTAAGGAGGTTCCGAATCCACTTTATTACTTTATCTTTTATTCCGTACCAATGCAACTTTTGAATCAATTTAGCGTGTGGAACTCCATCAAAGGCCTTTTCAAAAATCCAAGAATATGACATCCACCTGTTTATTTCCTTCCCCCGACTGTAGAACTACGTGCATAAAAAGTCCCAACCGTGCATAAAAGTTCCACATGATCTCCCTTTCTAAATCCGTGTGATCTGTTGTATAATAGTCGTGAGTGTCGAGGAACGTCATGACGTTACTAACAAAAATGTGTTCGAAGACTTTACATGAGAGGGAGGTTAACGATATTGGTCGGTAATTAACGGGGTCATGTTTATTTCCGCTGTTAAAAATGTGATATTGGCCAATTTCCAGTCCATAGGAAGGACACCTTTTGAAATCAATTTGCTAAATATGTAGTTAAAAAAGGCACAATTTCGGGCGCGAGCACTTTCAGTACCCTTGTAGGAACATCCTCCGGTCCGGTTGATTTATTAATTTTAATGTATGGGGGATATTTTGTGATTCCTTTGTGCGTAATTCTAATGACCATATCTTTGCGATAGGTGTGACGTGGCTTTCACTGGGTGTCTCTCTGTCATTAGTGTTCACGCTTTGAAAGAAATTATATAAAACATTCGCTTTATGGATGCTGCCTGTATGTATATTAGCTTGCTGCCTTTGAAGAACACCGTGGTTGGATGTTTCCCAGCAATTCCCTAACGAACGACCAGAATGCCTTAGGATCATTCTCCAAGTAATCTCACAGAATCTTTCTTTTTAAATATATTAAGGTGCTTTGCATTTTTCCTTTGTTTCCCTACGATGTGTTAAGAATTTTTTTCTTGCACTTTCATAAGTCGTTTCTAGGCCGTTTTTCATACCTTGTTCATTTTTCGAGTGCATTTTGCCTTGTTGTCTTGCAGCCCTACAAGCTCATTGTTGTAACATCGCGGTTCGTTACCATCGCTTTTCTTTTTCATAGGGATATATGTCCCTATGAGGGAAGAATGTTTGGCGAACGAGGAAAGAGCAGGAGCAAAATAGGGATGTTGGACGGGATGAAGGGAGGAAGAAAGTACACAGAGATGAAGGACTTGATATATAGTTCGTAGGTTGCTGTATTGTGTTTTGCTAGGAGTCGCAAAGTATTTATTTGGTAGTTTTGTCCATGTAAAACCTACCTCAACCAGTATTTTACTTGATAATTACATATGTCTATATACCGCGTCTGATTAATTCCAAGAAATGCTTCAACGTAGCCTTAGTTCCAGCGTTGTGCGCTATTTCGTATTGTGTAACCGTAGTCTTTTTCTAAGATAGGTGGCAAAATTCTTGTAGTTAATGGCCTCGAAAAATTAATCATTTCATCTGGGTTTAACGATTTTGTTTACCGAAACAGATATTTTTAATACAGTTCCTTTGTGATCACTTATTCTTTCTGTTACATATAAATGTGTGACCATTTCGGGATGATTTATTAAGCAAAGACCTAGAATGCTAAGTAGGTCATTCCACAGGCCAGTTGTCTAGGTAGAAAAGACCACAAGGATAAAATAAGGGAGATATATTCCAATACATATAAAAGATTCAAATACTCTTTATTTCCCAGAAAAATCAGAAATCATAATAGTAAGAACCCGAAGTAACTTTAGAAATATTGAAAATGTTTAATTTACAAGTTTAACAAAATTAAACATTGCAAAGACATTAGGTATATCTATAAATGCATGTGTATGTTAGTTGGTAGTTTGTTGTTAGGACGTGTGTGGGTTTTAAGGGTTTGTGCATGAATGCATACTATATTTTTTTGTGGTTTGTATAAATCTGTGGCTCATGTGTGTTTCTTTCTTAATTACGAGTGGTGCCCTAACATCCCCCGCCACACGCCCTTGCGGTGGCTTGCGGCGTATTAAGTAGATGTAGATGAATTTGGTTGCCCCTAGTTTATGTTCTTATTATTTAACTCATTTAGTTAGCGATGAGCATAGTCAGGGTACCCTCGCATGAATTTCGGTTTCTCGCAGCAGTATTCAACCCCAAATATAATATCACTTTTCGTGTTCTTGTGAATAAAATGTGTCATTTGGCTATTTAATGTCTCAATCGCATCTGAAGTAGAATTTGGTGGCCTGTAAAATGAGCATTATTGAGTTTTTTTCTGGTTATTTCTCTCTATTGTGCACCAAACGCTCTCAACTTGGTCATCAAATTTTTGCGCATAGCTTTTAAAGTATTTTTAATTTCAATGAACATTCCTTCGTTTCATTTACCCCTGTGTTGTCCATATATATTCTAACCTAAAGGCAAAAATACATCCTCTTTAACATCATGCGTAAGCCAGCTCTCCGTTCCCAAAACTATATCCGCATCTAAACTTCGGAATTTATGTTCGACCAAGGCTCTTTTGTTTTTAATCCTACGATAGTTTTTTTACAATTATGTTGATCCGTTCCTCGACATATACTTTCTTTATTTTTGGCTTAACTTGTTCGGTACGAGTGTGGAAAGGGTTTTCACTAACATGATGCACTTTACTGATTGCTTCGTCTATTTTCTTGTATTTTTTTTGGTTTTACATGCGCTTTCCAGTTGATACGTATTGATATAGTATTTATTAGGAGCAGAAGGGTTAAATCTACGAGTCAACTTATTCTGAAACTTATTTGAATCTCTTTCCGAATAAATAAACTGTGGCGACTGTATTAGTGACCCGCCAAATGACCTAAGTATCGACCCACTCTCTATCCTAAAAAAGACCTACAATGGTCAAGTCCGCTGCCTAGCTCGCCGCCTCCGTCGTTCAATGGATCCCGGATTTATTCGGGGGAGTCCTGCACGATCGAAGGATTGGCCTTAGGTCTACGAAAGAGGCTTCTTATTGAACAATGTTAGCCAGTCACGGGCATGTGAAGGAAGGACAAGGGGACCTGTATGGTATGAATTGGTGTGGTATAAATGAGGAGTATCTGAAAAGTAATTTTCCATAACACAGGTAATTTTCTATTTCTACATATAATGTAAACCTAAACATTTTGCAACTTAAATATATTAATATAAACTGATGTTGTCGTTTTATTGATAGAAACGGCTAGAGTTGTGTAAATATTTTCATCCTTTAATTTTTACAATTCAGAATCAGGAGCTTTCTCATTCCAACCAGATCCAATCCCATTATTTTATTTGTCTTTTAATATTAAAAATTACTTTAACAAATGGAGATTTTTCTGTTGAGTGAATTTTTTTAAAGTAGCACTCTTTTCAAGGGAGGCTATTATTCAAGTTCAATTTACCTTTGATCTTGTCTGGTTAATATTAACCCCTAATCAGTTAAAAATAAATGATCTCAACGAGTTTCGCTTCATTTGCCGCGTTTCGGAATCCTCTTTCCGGCTTCCAGTAACTGTAGTCATTGATACTTTTCTTTTGACTTATTACGGGCAGTGGAAAGATTTCGAACGATTCGGACGGCTTTTGTCCTTTCGGAGCACTGCTCTTATAGAACAGAGAAAAAAACGAAAAACCTCCATGCCCTATTTAGCTGCTAATTCCAATTTAATGCCTACTCTTTTCGATAGGTACCCTTTCTCTTCGTCTTCTTTGCGTCGGCTCAACCCTCACCTTCCCTCACATCCCCTAGGGCATCCACCCTCCCACGCACTCCAGGGGTCCCAGGACACACTTAAATGGCAGCCCTATCCGCTCATCAACCTCCTTGCCCCTTCACCGAATTCGGCATCTCATGCCTTGGTGTCTTCTCCCTTCAACCCACTTGCTCCCTCCATTTCCACCCACCTACATGTCGATGGCTTCCGGTTTCCCCGCATATCCTCTTTTCTCTATTCCGAGAAGAAAAGAGCGAATAAACTCCATGTTAAAGTTTTAACTAACCTTTACTTATCTCTCAGATAAAATTCCCTTGAGGAAATCCCTCCCTCCTGTAAACGCTTTATTCACCCTCGCATTTCAGCTGCTATCGTTCGGACTGCCAGTTTCTTTATCTTACGAACATTTTTTCGCTCTTGAAATCTGTTCCATTTGACGCAAAGTCATTATCGTCTTAATCCAATGATTAACTGCTCACTCTTCTTTCATGAGGACGACAATACTATTGTCTTCCTATGAGCTCTCATCACTCTTGAGCTTTCATGCGCTCACGCTCAAAGAGAATCCATCGGCTGGCTTCCTCAAAAGTAATTCATCCTCTGCAAGCAGTAATACCGGAGTTCACTCGAGAACACCTTCGCTATTCACGACGCCTTTTTGCAGGGTGAGTGAATCATCACTGATACACCGAATCTCCTACTGAGATATTTAATACCGCTATTAATAACGACTGACCCCGTTTAATTATCACCGCGTTCACTATTCATGTCTAAAAACGATATTTTTTAATTACTCGCTTAAAAATACTTAAAATCCAGATTTGTTCATCCCTTGCAGCGTTTGAATTCCTCATCTATTGCCACAAGGACATGTGCCAAACAGAATCATCCCTCTTCAATTGGCTACATAGATCAGACCCGGGTACTTCTCCTACCTCTCGTTTCAATGTTAGGCTTGGGATTTACACAGCCATATCCTTCGGTGCCGTTGGCCATTTGAAGTTATCAGCCGAACATATTTGATCCTTGGGGATGGCGGGCCCCATCTACAGGGTTCGGCCGGAAAATAAGTGCAATAAGCTCATTGTCTTTTTTGACAAAAGGGGAGTCGTCCACTACGAATTTTTACGTGAACGACAAACTGTAAATGCTGCATTTTACGTCCAAGTGCTCGACAGGCTTCGAAAACGAGTCGCCCGCGTCCGGCCAGCGATCAAAAACATCTGGCGGCTGCATCACGACAATGCGCCGTCTCACACCGCGCTTGTCGTGTTGGACTTCTTGGCCAAGTACGGGGTGGCAACGCTGACGCACCCGCCCTACAGCCCGGACTTGGCACCACCGGACTTCTTTCTGCTCCCGAAGATAAAGAGGAGTTTGAAAGGAACGCGATACGGGACTTTGGACGCCGTCAAAGAGGCCGTGACGACGTGTCTTCGAGAGGTTCCCGATGATGCCTTCGCGGGAGCGTTCCAGGAATGGGAACGCCGCTGGAACAAGTGTATCGACTCACAAGGGGCCTATTTTGAGGAATATTAGCTTAAGATATGTAAAAGTGTAATAATTTTTTTTCCTGAGCTAAATACACTTATTTTCCGGACAAACCCTGTATTGCACGGAAAAACTGTCTCGTATATATCGGCCAGCTATCTCTAAGGACAGAAAATAGTCCAGGGACTCTCGGGGAGTTTGTATCTTTCCTTTGGCTTCGCGTTACCCAGTGATGACCGGCGGAGTGATCAGCCAGATCAGAGCCCCGATCCCTCGTCAGACAAGATCTTCCGCTTGTGTACTCCAGTGAACTTTAGATTGACCGTCATGACCTGGATCCGCAACCTCGGATTAATGCCCTTCCAACAGGCAAGCTATGAAAGTATCTTTGTGTGTAATGACTCATGTATCCTGTTGGACGCCCGGGTGGCGCTCACATGTTCTATTGCCTGATGTCAATAAATGTATATAAAACAGCCTCGGGTTCTCATTAGCTTGACCCAACATCCTGATGTTCCTACCACACTATTAGAAATGATGATGGCGTGAAGATTGTGTACATAAGGCGACGATCCTCTAGCCAATATTGACTTATTATGAAACTAGATACGGATATCAATACCGCCCTGATACTGGTTCAGACAACGGCAGTACTTCGATACTGTTGTCTTCTTCGCTGTAAAGCTGGCACTCTTATGGATGGTCACCTAGTTAATACAAATTTCGGTATCGAAATCCATACGTATAATATACTAAAATTGGGTCAAGGAACTTCACCTAACCAGTTTCGTAAATTAATCAAAGGAGGGTTTTTTTTAGTATTTGGGCAACTGCAAAGATGAAATCAACCAGTATAATTCTGGAGCTTGAAAAGAATATCTACATTTACTCAACACCCTATATATATATATATATATATATATATATATATATATATATATATATATCGTGATCTGCTCAAAAACCGCCTTCCCCACATGTCCTGTGTTCGCCTTTTATGTGTTTTCCTATCCCCTTCCCTTATACCTATTTCTGTTTGAATGAATATTTGTGCGCCGTATGGCGGGATTTTCAAGTTTGAATATATATATATATATATATATATATATATATATATATATATATATATATATATATATATCCGCGGTCGTCATCCCACGAAATCCTTCCGGGGGAGAAATAACAGCAGCAGGACAGAAGACGCAGAAGAAGACGAAAGTATTTAGAATAGGAACATGGAACTTCAGAACAATGTTGAGGACAGGCAAATTAGAAAATATTAAGCGAGAGACGGAAAGAGATAATATAGGTGTGTTAGGTCTCTGCGAGGTGAGATGGAAGGATAGCGGGGATTACTGGAGTGACAATTATAGAGTGATATACAGCGGCGGGGACGAGAGCCAACGAGGAGTTGCCGTAATATTAAATAACGGGGTAGGATGAAGCGTAGTCAATATAGAGCAAGCAAATGATAGAATTTTACTCGTAGAGATTAAAGATGAGCCGACGACCTTGGTCATTGTTCAGGTATACATGCCACCGAGCAACCACAAGGAGGAAGAAGTCGATAGGATGTACGATGAGTTAGAGGATATAATCGCGTGTGTTCCTGCAAGGAAACATTTGACAGTGGTGGGGGATTGGAATGTGACGGTAGGTGAAGGAAGAGAGGGTGGTGAGGTGGGGGACTATGGGTTAGGCACAAGAAATGAACGTGGGGAGAAAGCAACTGAATTCTACAGGAGACAGGGGTTAGTCATCACCAACACATGGTTTAGACACCACAAAAGGTGTAGGTATACATGGAAAATGCCAGATGACTCGAAAGGTATCAGTTAGATTATATTATGGTTAGGCACCGGTTTAGGAACAGTGTGATAAATTCGCACAGTTTCCCAGGAGCAGATGTGGACTCTGACCACAATTTAGTTGTTATGAAATATAACGTCCGTTTCAAGAAGGTAAGGCAAGAGCGGCGGGTTAGGAAATGGAATTTAGAAGTATTAAATGGATTAACGAGGAAGAAGTATCAGCAGGCTGTAAAGACAATGATGGATGACGGTAAAGAGCTGAGTACTATCGAAGAAAAATGGGAATGTATCAAGCAAGGGATATGGGAAGCCGCAAAAGACACAATAGGAACCGTTAACGGGAAAAGGATAAGGAAACCATGAGTAACAGATGAGATGATTGCAAAGATGAATGAGAGAAGAAGATGGAAGAATGTAAACACAGAGTTAGGCAAAATGAAGTACAAAGAGTTAAACAATAAATTGGGCAGGGCCACAAATAAAGCGAAAGAAGAATAGTGGAAAATTCAATGCGAGGATATGGAAAGTTTACAGAAGAAGGGTGAAATTGGTGCTCTATACAGCAAGGTTAAGTTATTATCGGGAAGTAAGAAGGCAAGATCTGTGCTAACTGTTAAAGATAAGTGGGGTAAGATAATAGTTGAACAAGGAAAACTCCAAGAGAGATGGAAGGAATATATAGAAACACTGTATGGTAAAGAACTTATGCCGACAAGGTTAGACATAGAAAAGGAACATGACGTAGAAGAAGATAGCTTAGGTCCAGGCATACTCGACGAAGAAGTAGAAAGGGCATTAAAGGAGATGAAAGTAAATAAGGCTGTAGGGGTGCAACCCTGTGAAATTACAACATCCATGCAGAACTGTTGAAATGTTTAGGAAAATGTGGGAAGAAGGCTCTATATGGACTCATTCGTAGTATCTATGAGGAAGAAATCTGGCCGGAAGATTTTGTGAGATCGGTGTTAGTTCCTATTCCAAAAAACGCAAAGGCTATATCAAGTGAGGATTACAGAATAATAAGTTTGATATCCCTCAGATCACTAATCGAGAGGAATATCGAATACAATCAGGACGTTTTTGCCTGTTTTGTAGATTTCGAAAAAGCGTTTGGTAGAGTGAATTGGGAAAAATTAATGCGTGTATTGCAATAAAATAGGGATGGATTGGGGGGCCAGGAGACTGATCCGCAACATGCACTTGTCTCAGATTGCTCAAGTGCGAGTGGGGAACAAAGAATCCGGATGGGCAGTGTTAGCAAGAGGTTTTAGGCAGGGTTGCCCATTTTCACCGGTGCTGTTCAACGCATATGTGGAGGAAATGATTAAAGAGGCATGGGAAGAACTGAAGGTAGGAATGAAAGTCGGAGGGGAATTGGTAAAATCAGTTAGGTTTGTTGATGACCAGGCATTAGTTGCTAGGTCAGCCAAGGGGTTGCAAGCATTGTTGATTGAATTGGAGGTTCAGTACGATAAATATGGGCTGAGAATCAAGAGTGCAGGTAGAACAGTTTACATATCTCGGAAGTGTTTTTGACCAATACGGTCAAGGTGGTAGGGACGTAAGGAGAAGAATTGCGCTAGGCAAGGAGGCTTTCTGAAGGAGAAGGGGGTTAATGACGGGGACGTTGTGTAGGGATGTTAAGAAAAGACTCATAAAAGCTCTGATATGGAGCGTAGCTATGTATGGTGCGGAAACGTGGTCACTGAAGCAGGAGGATAGACGTAGATTGCAGGCTTTTGAAATGTGGGTGTGGAGAAAAATGGAAAAGGTGAAATGGACCGGAAGGAAAACAAATGAGTAAGTACTGGAGATGGTGGGTGAGGAGAGGGATTTGTTGAGAGAAATCCTATGGCGGCAGGAAAAATGGATGAAAGGTGTATTGAGCGGTAGTGGAATGTTGAAGATGGTAATAGAGGGGAGAATTTTGGGCAAGCGAGGAAAGGGCAGGAACAGGATAGGGGTGTTGGACGGGATGAAGGGAGGAAAGAAGTACATAGAGATGAAGAGGGACCTGATCTAGATTAGGTTGCTGGATTCGGTTTTTTTCGGAGAACCAAAATGTTGATTTGATAGGTTTGTCCTTCAGAAAACCTACCTTAACCGGTAGATTACCTAATAATAACAATAATATATATATATATATATATATATATATATATATATATATATATATATATATATATATATATATATATATGTATGTATGTATATAAACCATAAACACAGTAATCAACCCGAAGGTCGGTTTAGTAGGTGATGGTAGAGCTCACCCATGTACCTAGCCCGACGGCGTGTGAATATTCACACATCAGGGTAGGGGGGGCAGTTCCTTTCCCTGTGCCGGTTATGGTTTCCCAGGAAGTCGTGGTACCCGAAAAATCAACTAGTATGGGTGGAGCTGCAGGTGCCCAAAGTGGCTTATATATATATATATATATATATATATATATATATATATATATATATATATATATATTCTAACACGAAATCCCGCTATACGGCGAAAAAATATTCATTTACCCACCATAGAGATAGTAATAAGCAAAGGGGATAGGTAAACACATAAAAGACGAAAACAGGGGAGGTGGGGAAGCGTATTTGAGCAGATCACAAACGTAAAAATATTTCTAATATCGGGACTTGAACACCTTCCACTTGCCGGGCAGATGCTATACCAATTAAACTATTATGAAAACCTAATTTGCGCTAAGTTCTGCGATGTTTTAGAGGGCCCATGTGCTCCGCTTCCTTCGCTAAGAGATGGCGTGAGGGAGCTGTATCACCCATCAAATGAAAAAGCTAATAACTTGGATGAAGTTGATAGATACATAAATATCCAATCATGAAGCTAAGGTATCATTACCTAATGACCTAAATGCGATCAAGAAGTGGTGCAAGACAATGGACCCAAAAATTAAATGTGAAGAAATGAGTTTAGATACATTTTTTAAGGAAGAGTATTTCACCCGAAAACGCTTACGTAATGCAGAGAACCAATCAAACAAACGTAGAATTGGAGAAATACTAACATTACTTTGGATACGTTCTGGGGAAAACTCAATCGTTGAATTTATGGAATAGAAAATAAAGATTTAGTACGCAAAAAAGGATAGTTTGAAAATGTAATAAGGGGTTAAAGAGCTCTTTTATTTTACGTTAGTTAGGCCTCATCTAGAGTATGTTGTGAGTGTACGATATCCTCACGAGTTAAGGTTAGTTTTGGAACTAGATAGAGGACAACGTAGAGCAGCTAGGTTTGTGAAAAGTTGTTATGAACATGGTAACAGTGTCACGACACCATTGGAAGAATTACATGGTAGCCACTAGTTGAACGTTTGTTGAAATACAGGTCAAATTTGCTGCGTAAATTTGAGGCAGGTTACTTATCAGAGGATGTGAAATACATATTTCGAGGCCCGGCTTACTACGGGAGATAATACCACGTACTTAAAACCACGGACATAATTAAAATATGGATAGATGAAAAAGTCATTTTTTTCCTCCTACCATTATAAATCATAGTAGATGTGACCACAGGCGCGAAGGAAATCATTAGCACTGATAGTGCATGTCTTTTGTCAATATTCTGCATGTGGTTTTTAATACACCCAACCTTAAAACACCGTTTATGCATAATATGAATATGTATTTTGTTATTGAATATTGTTGCATGAAAGTACTTTCTTTCGTGTGATTTACTTTCATACAATGCATAATGAAAGTGATATTTGTGTAGAGGTGCCATGATTGGAATGCCATGAGGAACCTAATACCTCCAACACGTGCACTTACGGCAGCTAGCGGGCTATTAAGTAGATATAGATACATATGTTAATGGTGCCACAGAGAACAAAACTCAGCCCTCTGCTCTTTAGCACAGCGTCTTGCCCACTGTAAAATTGAATTTGGCTGAGAAATAACAAAGGATGTGGATGGTTGCCGACGTCGTCACGTGAACTACGGCAGGAAGAACGGACGGACGGGGGGAATAATGCTTGGAGGTAGCCACCAATTCGTATTCGGATTAATAATTTAATGATAACATCGTAAATTTTTTTTTCTAAAATATTAATAATTTTAAATTGTTGTATAAAAGGTCTTTGTCTGGTTTCATATTCATTCACTGAATTCTACCCTTGCAAAAAAAGTCATGTTATTGGCTCGTCTTGAAACGGCGCCTGGGTCACCTTCGCAACATTTTCAGTAAATGGGCATCAAGCATTGGGAGCAACCCTTCTCCGAGTCACGCAACAAGTAAATCCGACACTGGAGCCAAGAGCATAAAACATAACCATAACGGGGAGAGAAAGCGGTGATGGAAGGGGCAGATTCGAGAACGCGGACGAGGGTGGGGAATCAGTGGTGCGGAGGCAAGTGAAGGGGGAGGTGGAGAGGAAATGGGAATTTTAGATGAGCCCATTGGAGGGAATAAGGAGAGTGAATTGGGGAGGGGGTTGGCAGGTGGAGAAGTGGGGATGGAGGGGGCGGAGGTCGAAACGGGATAAAAATCTTTAAAGGGGAGTTTTCCGACCTTTTTGTATCTAAAGCTCCCCTACAGAATTGAGAGATATTTTGGAGCAGAATCCAGGCCACTGAACGCATGACACAATAATATTTCCAAAGGCGACTGTTCAAAATCATTTACTCATTATTATTTCTTACTCATTAACAAAAAAATCTTAATTTAACTTCTCTTAACCGTCAGTAATGAGTTTGGTAATTCGCACTTGGAGACCGTTTGTCAAAGCTACTCGTATAATCCACTTTAAAAGTGGTGGAAATTGAGATAATTCGCAATGTGCCGATATCAATATATGGAGCAGCATTTTTTACTTCTCATTTTTTATATAATATGCAAAATTGAAAATTTAAATTATCATTAATAATATAATGAAAGGATGTGTGAGGTTAAAGCAAGCTTTGTCAAATGGGTCAATTATTATTCAGAACCACTTTAAGTTCGTGGTTACTTGGAATTAAATGCACTTGGTTACAGGTATGCACACAAAGTACACAAAAAAAATCGCATAGTACAAGTATATGCATTCACCAATTATCTTTTAAAGATGGATATGTTGCTTTCCTTCCCTGGATAAGATACCCCCTTCATGATAGAGGTTTAGGGATAAAGTGACTGTGGAGGAAGGGATAGAAATTATTGAAAAATGATGAATAAAAGTAAACGCAAAAAAAAGGAAAACGTCTCGCAGTTACAAAAAATATAGCACACAATGAGGATGAGTCCCCATTTCAAAAGCAACCCATAAAATGGAGAGGAGGCAATTAAAATTGGTTAATATTTAAAAAAATGGAAAATGAAAACTAAATTTTGGAAATAGCATTAAATAATATCGTAACAGGTAATTCAATACATCACAATAATCGTTAACAAATGAAAAGAAAAACGCAGATCCATTGAATTGAATACTCTCGAGAAAATTAAATTAATTTTATGCCGTATTTATTATTTATTTTATTGGAAAAAGAAAAATAAAAAATGTTGTTACAATTCTAAAAAAATCACTTGGTGATGCTTCATTCAAAAATATTTTAGCAATATGCTATTTCCACCCTCCGGTTATGGAGTTGGAATTAAATAGTACTCGAAAATAGGACGTTGTGCAATAAAAGAGAGATGCAAAGAAAACGATAGTTATGGCAAACGTTAAGAGGAATTAGAATTTGTGAATAACTGGACAGATAAACTGACAGGTAACGTTAAATTTGAGACAAGGTAATACAGTATAGGACACTAAGTAATAAACTTAGCTGAGAAACCAACAGAGCCACAAATCTTGGAGGATAAGACGGTTCGAGGAGTTGGAAAAATTTCAGAGACAGGGATTAGTAGGATCAGTATGCAGGGAAGATGATAGCATTGGAAGGAGGTAACACTTGTTACTTGCTCCAGGTGGGGTGTAGGTAAATGTATATAAATTCCATTTTATTTATGAATTATCCGCCAGGAATGAGTAGAATGCTGCCCGGTAATAAATTTCTAAATTTCATGTGTACCTCCCCTATTTTGATTTATTTTCATGTCCTCTATGAGTAGACATATGAATAGCTACTAAACATATAATACTAGCAATATATGTAGGTATGTTGAATAATTGGCTTTCGGTCGTCCTCTTTCCTCCCGGTTTTTGGTGAATCGCGGGATTCCAGGTGCATTAGGAGCGGATATATGTAGAATAGGTGGTGACCTACCACCCCCTGCCACACGCCCTTACGACGGTTTGCTGGGTATTATGTAGATGTAAATATAGAAAAGAAAAAAAAGATTAGGATAACATATAATATGGGAATGGGACAAAAATAATTCAAAGAAGATGAGAATGTTACGTAAAATTTCAATAAAGGTGAAAAATATAGAATGCTAGCTAACATGTAAGTCGAAGGAGAAGGCTGTGTGGCCAAAGATAAAACGATGAGTTATATAATTCTTGGTAGAAAAGAATGCGTTAGCTACATAAGCAATTGATATGCCTTATCCTCACAAAACCACTAAGTATTTTAAGGAAAAAGACAAAGAGATTGTGTGAAATTCAAATTACTAAGAGAATTTATGAGGATGGAATTCAGCTGGAAGACTTTATTAGATCATTTTTATTCATATTAAAGAAGTTTTGGAGAGGAATATGTGACCATTAGTTTTATTTTACAGTTATCAGGGTTAGCATCCAAAATTATTTCTAAAAGCTTGCGTTTAAGCACAAACAACTACCTAAGCGACTAACAACTTGTCCTTAGAAAGGGCAGCAAAATATGGGATGCTTTCGCTGTATTGAGAATAATAATAACAAGTAATATAAAAACCAAAGAGGTTAGATTGAATTTCTAGATGGCGCTCAACAGGGTAATATGGGCAAAGCTGATGGAAGTTTGGCGGAATAGACTGTGGGGATCCCCCAATCCACCCTGGCTTATTTTACTCTGCCCAACCCACTTCCCCCTTCATCGACCAATCTATTTGTTAATTATGAAGCGCGTATCGGTTTCTCGGTTTTTCATCTTATACACTCACGGTGGTTTGCTTTAGAGGAAATTCTCATGATTTCTATAGGAGGGCCGATTTCTTATAATTAGATATGGACGAATCAGAACAAAGGTGCATGAATTCCGCGTCATCTATTGATTGTTTCATAAGTCAATGAAATGATGGTTTTAATTTCATAGTCCTTTGCCTTTTGGTGAATGTAAATACAAATTTCCGTAAAAATCACTGCTCCCTCCTTTTATATATTTCGCGCTATGATTCTCTGAAAGGGCGTGAGAATCTAGATAATACATGATTATAGTATATTCGCATGTTTTAACATTGCCGCACGCACAAATTATTTATATAAACTAAAAAGCTCGTACATCACAAATTGTACGCAAAATGGGCCCAGAAAACGCTTATCGACTAACGCAATGCACAAAGAATGTTGAGTGAACGAGCCATTTTGGATCGATATAAACAGCCCCGGCGATGAAAATAGGGGCTACTTACTCTTCTTGCACTTGAAACAGTGGCTTGGTAGCCAACAGTTTGAAAATGATGAGGAACTGAAGACCGAGTCGTCAACTCTTTCGAGTCCCAGGTGTTGTACTTCTATGCTGAGGGATTAAAGAGGCTACCGCAGCGTTATGAGAAGTACATAAAAATGAACCGTCATTACGTTGAATAGTGAAATAAGTTTTTTAGGAAACTAAAACTGACAATAGAAACATTTTCTAAGGAACATTTTTTTTATGACCGAACAATATGCACCGTCAAGAAATATTTAATGAAAAGTCATTTTGCAAGTGACCTTGGGTAATGTTCCCTGTCAAAATGCTGTATTAACATCTACATCTACACGAACACACCGCGTTCCACCATATAAGTGTGTAACTGGGGGTGCAAGGACCAGGTAGAATAAGGGGTAGGATAACAAGGGAAAAGGGAGGATATGGGAGAGGAAGGGAAAAGGGAGAAAACATTTTTTTAAATACCTTCAAAAGAAAACACAATTCCTCCGATTTTATATATACTGTATGTATACACAAGGGATAAACTTAGTTCAAACTTACTTAAGTGACAATTTCACTCAATGAAATAGTTCTTTGTCACACGAAAAAGTAGTCAAGTTAGGCAGTAAAAGTGAAATACAATCATTTATACGACAAACCACCACCTTACCAAGACAGATCTTGTAGTATTTGATATCTCACTTTAATCAACCAATTTTAAATAACTTTAGTCTTTACACATTAAAAAAAAAGAAACTGCATTTATATTTCTTACTTGAGGAACAGTGGAAAAAATGTGCTACCTCTTTTGTATTCTGTCCTACCTTCTATCTTAATAAACATCCTGATATTAAAGTCTTGCTCAAAGGGTAAATCATATTAGCGACCCACTTGAAGAAGTGTTTCTGTATTTGTATTGTATAATAAGTGGCATAAGTAAACGAGCCCAAATATTATAATAGAAAATGTTGATTATAATGAATTAAACGTTTTTCTCTTATTAAAATTTTAAGATTAATATTTAAGTTTAATTAAATTTATTAGGAGTTTGCATATGACATCTTCATAGATTAAAAAGAAATGATGTATGGATGTTTTATTACGCACGATAATGATTTAATAAGGAAATATTTGTGATGTTTCATAAACATTGAGTAAATGCTAGATTGATCCCACAATACGCAATCATTATCGATCCAAAAAGCTATTTTCATGGGACTCGGTTACGAATGGTTACCAACCATTGCACAAAGATTGTGCACAATTTATGACTGCTCAAAATTTGGTGTCACCATTATATTAGTTAAATTGACATTGAGTTGACTATATAATAATATTTATGTGTTTTCAAAGCAGTTGGTATGAACCCAACTTTCATCTCTAGAAATTAGTGAGAATAGAACTACAAATCTCTAACATTAAAATGGTACGTAATAGTCAAATAACTTGCTTTGAAGATTCACTGCTTTCACGGTAAAGAAACAAGGTAATGGGAATTACACCTAGATTGGCAATTAAACATGATCTTTTACCGGTGATATACATTTAAAAGATATACGTTAGGCTCGTTGTAATATCTTTTGGACATCGACATGCTTACCCTACAGTCCACCAAAAAGGTGTGCGGCAGGGGGTGCATGCACCAGGTGAGAAGGGCGAGTGATAAGGGAAGATATAATAGAGAGGGAGGGAAAAGGGAAAATATTCTTTAAAAACTATTAAATACCTTGCAAACATGTATGGAGGAAGACCCAATCCAAAATAAAAATTAATTCACCTTACAAGTTATTTACTTGTTATGCGAAAAAAAGGGAATAAAAATGAATCAAAACCATACGATAGGCATCCACCAAGAGAAGACATGTCATGCAGAACTGAAAAATAAGAATGGGAAACTCCACCTCACGTGGACATGCAACTCATGGTATTCACCCCTCAGGCGTCTCCCCCATGGAGAAAGAGACGAGGGATGGAAGGAGAAGCTTGAAAACAACAAAGAAGGAAAAACAATACTATAAATGACAGTTCCATTTGGCAATGGGTGAAGAGTTTTGACAACAATACACACGAGTTTGGTGAAAATGCATGCAATTGAGTAGAATTAATTGTTCCCTAGACACTGTGAAAGGCAAGTGGAATTTTTGTTATTTAGAAACCTATAGATTTCTATCCCGTATTTTCCGTGAGGAGGAGTCCTTGAGTCTGCTATGTTTGGCATCTATTTCCCGAATTCATGATCCAAGTGACATATCCGCTACATGCTTCTCAAGGGAAGTTAAAAATAAGAATCAGGGGTGGGGATTTCATAAAAAAGAACCTTCCTACGCTGGTAGCAGTTGGATTTATCTTTCTTGGGACGAAATTATATAAAAAATAACACTAAGTTGAATTTTGCTTTGCCATTTTTGCATGGATCATACAGGGAGGAGGATAAAAATTTAGCCTAAATAAATACTAATGGAATGGTGGTCCACGGTTTTGTTTGCCAGTATGACTTATTTTCCTAACCGTAAGGGTTACTAGACCTCCGATAACCACCGGATATGCTCTTTTTTAAGGAGTTTGCATCGAAATGTCAGGTGCGTGTCATTTTGGTTGGATTTCCCGTATTGGTAGTACTAAGTGCACTCTATCAAATGGTGGCGTGCGAATTATATTCGACACTTAAATGCTGAAACATGCGAATCTGAATTTATTTAATAAGTACAACCTAGCATTGAATCATTTTTCTTTTAATGATCCCCAACCAAACCCCAGAAGCATTTCTGTGACGCTTGTCGTTTTATGGCCACGGTTTGTATAGGAAACGGGCTACCCTACGTTGAACCTTCTCGAATTTACGAATGAGGACTTTTTCAGTCGGATCTCATGCACTTAGGGTTTTCGGTCGGGAATTTCTCACCGCTGTTTTCGGGAATTTTTCACTTGTCCCAAATCCCGAGACAAGTTGGCCGAGAAATTGGGAAAATCGACTTCTTGAATCTAGCAACACCCACATTGGGAAATACACCTACTGCTCATAAGGTATTTCTTAGATATTTTTCCTATTTAACGCAGTCTAGAGTTACAATACAACACTCCACCAGATATGCATACACGAAACCAGAATCAGATATCACATTACTGGCTGATTTTAGCCCAAGTGTAGTAAATCGAGCACATTTGATCATTGAGAACAGAAAAGCATTTTGTACTTAGACAGAGTATTAAACTATTTATTTTCACAACCCAGGAATTGTCTACAAAGTCATCTTCAGCCGAATAACCTTAGATTTCATTTTCTAGTTTATCTTAAGAAGACTTGTATTCACCCTTTATTTGCTTTATAATTTAAAATTTTCTCTACTCCAGTTTACCGTTGAACTGTTGCATATAGAGGTGTCTAGAAGCCTCTGAAAGACTGCGCCCGGGCCTGGAATACGGTTGCCAGACCTTCTCTACAGCTTTTCTGTTTATTATCATTAACGGTTACAGCCGCTCTTACATATGACAAACGAAAATTAAATAAAAACATTATTTCGGGATTTCTCAAGAATTCTCTGAAAAACCGATATACCGTTCTCAATTTCCGAAGGTTGCAAGATGTCGGGAATTTAGAAACCCTACACACACCACTTGTATAGCTAAGTGAGGCCTTACAAGAGCCTGGTTACATAGTTCATTGACCTTGAAGTCACCCCTGTCAACAATGCCTTTAATAAATCCCAATATTTTATTTGCTTGATATCATTTTGTGTCTTTTCGAACTCATTCTCCTTAAATAATCTGGCATTAAGAGGTTGTTATTAAATAAATTCCTCTGTATCTTTAAAAAAGGTATTTAAATTGTTTAAAAAGGTATATTTTTACGTTAAATACCACGCAAATTAATGTGAATCAATACCAAACTCTTGACACTCGACATCGAACAGTGCTACGGTACTGATGTCTTGTCACTGTTAAAGCTTTTATTTTGCCCTTTGATGCTCATTGGCTGACCGAAGTAACGTTATTGGGGCCTACTAAGTTTCTTATTACTGGATATAGGAATTAACCTAACTTCACAACATTAAATTTGTTAGGCAACAAAATAAAGAGAACTGAAGAACTTGGATCAGCTTTAACAAAACTAAATGCTGAGGGGTGCCCTATCTCGGAGAAAAATGCCGCATGAATTGAAAGCGAAATACGGATGGTGACAAGTGCCCAAATGGACTCAAAGGGCGGAGGAGAAGGACGATTTAGGTAAAAGGAAATGGAGAAGAAATTGGAACGTTTGGGAATAAGACCGGATGTGGAATCGGGGAGTAGCTCAATGGATTTGAGTCGTGCGAGGGAAAGACTTTGGTTTTCGAGAAAATTACTGTCATAATGAATTTGGTATTTTGAGAGAAAGGGTGAAGGACCGACAATGTAGGTGGGCGGAGGAAAAGGCTGCGGAAATTATAAAAGGTTTTATCATAATAAAAAAGGTCTTAGAACTCTTAAAACCCCTGAGCGTAGCAACCTCTCTTTTATGTACGCATTACATTTACCCACCACCCGTTTGATGAAGCCGAGTTTCTTATAGACGAACCCGCATAGTCTCTTTATTCATATGGGCTCCGCAAGAAAGTAATGATGTTAGAACCACCCCCCAAATATTTAACTGATCTGATGTAGCTAGCACTGAACCCTCTATTTCATAATTTATGTCCAGCTCAAGTTTTATTTTGCATCAAATTTTCAAAACGGCTCCTTTCCTTATGTTAACTACTAATCCCCATTCCTTGTATCAATCCGATATTGTAAGTCTCCAGTGAATAGCCCACAATCTGATAGGCTCCTTATGACCCTATTGTCAGTCTATAAATGATCTGAGGTCGCTACTAACCTATAAGATTAAGTCATTTATGCACTTGAGAATATTAGTAGCCCTATTACACTTCCTTGTGGGACGCCCGAAGTTGCAGTTAACTCCGTTGAGAACAACCCATCGATGAATACTATGTGTTTATGAAATGACAAGAAGTCTATAATTCAATATATTATTTTTTCATTGATACCATAGCATTTACGTTTTCGTAAAAATGTAATGTGCCAGACTTTATCGATGGCTTTCTTGAAATCGACTAACGTTTTATTTTCTCCCGGTCTTATTATATCTTAATATGAAGACCCAATTGGGTTTTGCAAGATCTGCTCCTCCTAAATCGGTGCTGCTTGCGACTCAGTATCTTTATAACATCGAGGGATTTTAAAACGTAAGATATTCCAATATTTTACATGAAATTGATGCTAAATATATGGGCCAGTAACGGATGGGTTATGCGTTCTTAGATGAACAGTACGTGCGCCAAAGCACGGCTCACGCTGTGATATACAATAGCACCAGTTCGATGTTCTCATGGAGGGTTAACGAGGACAGTGAATTACTGAACCTGTGAGCGAGTCGGTCACCCCGCCCGAATTCGCACACCAGGGCTCACTTTCAATTGGTGCATTGGACGAGCGCCGGTTGACTCCCTTCCCTCGTGCACACTCGGTAATCGAAAGATACCTTTGAGCTTCCACGCGGGAATCGTTAACTAAGGTGCCCCCTCGTGCGGACCGTCGGACGCATGGTGAATGGTGTGCGGTCATCCGTAGTCAACAATTAAAAGCCACGGTCAGTCAGTCGTGTGAGTGAATGGTCGTTCGTGATCGAGTGGCTTAGCCGAATTACTAACCTTTCCTATTCATCATTAGTAAATGCTAAACATGCTCACTGTTATTATTGATTTTTCTAATCTAAAAAAGAAATAGTTCATTTCAGTCATTCTAGTAAGTACAATAAATTCAGTAAATACATAGTAAACCTGGATTCCGTTATAACGAGATAGTTACGAAACTACTACGAGACTACGAATTGACAGAAGTTAAATATACTTCAATTCTCATCATCAATGCATTGATACGGTTGGCCAAATCAAATACCAAAGGTTGTTCTAATGCTGCCATCTAATCTCTTCTATCTTATACTAATAATCTCATACCCGGGAGCTCACGGTCTTAACTATATCCTTCGCGCCTACGGTTATATCTATTTTGATATCTAATGGTACGAGGAAAAAACGCCAATTTTTGTTCATAACAACTTTTCACAAACTTAGCTCCTCTGTGTTGCACTCAATCTAGTTTCAAAACTAAGCCTGCTTCTTGAGAATCTCTTACATTACGTGAAGCATACTCTAAGCGGGACCTGACTAACGTTAAATAAAAAACCTCCCTATCACTCCTATTACATTTCCCAAGAATCATTTTCATGAATCCTAACTTTTCATTTCCTATTCCGCGAATTTCCCGAGTGTGTTTTACCCAAGGTATGTCCTTGGTTATGTTAACACCCCAGTATTTTACCGATTCTACGTTTGTTATATTGGTTTCATATATGGTGTTACTATTTTCCGGTGATATACCCTCCCTCCAAAAATTTGCCAGCGGATCTAGAGCGGATCGATAACACTTCCTTGTGAGACATCCAATTGAATTGCACTTACCAAATATTCAGAACAAATAGCCATAGATTGTACTTTTGCCAATCATTAAGTAGGGGGCAGTATAGCGTAAGCTATAAACGGTATAAAACAGTAGCTCATGGTATTATTAATTTAGACCATTGAATATCAATTAAACATATGACAATTTAAGGTACGTTTTTTTAATGTTTAAGTCCATTGACACTAGAAAAATGGTATGCAATAATTTTATTTCTCTATCCATAAACTATCGAAAAACTCTTGTTTTTACTTTCTAATACAAGAGCTAATTCATGTATTCATTATTTTCGACCATTCTTAATCGATTAGAATGAATGGGGGTTTATAGGAAGGGAGGGTTCCGTGGGAAATGACAATATTAGTTAAGGGGAACGATTTTTATCATGACGAATTACTGTTCGTAAAAAGGAAGAGAAAAAAGATAAAAAGGACGTGGCAAGGAAATGTCAAGTGGTGTGGTAAGAAAAGGAGAAGGCTTCCCGGTGTCCAGTTGGAGGGAAGCGGCGTCGTCGGGAGAGACGATTGCTCCACGTGATGAGTTCCTATCAGAGGAAGTGTAAAAAACCTTCTCCGAAAAACTCTCTTTATCCATTATCTGCCCTTAATGTTCATTGCCCGCCGGACCCCTTTAATACTGCTTCATTCCTGGAGTACGTTGTTGGAGCGATAGGGACCCCCGCCGCTTCTACTGTTGGGATTGACGGCTCATCCTCCCGATATCCCCCCGTGGGCTCATTTTCTAGCCGCCACACGACCAGTTGTTTTCTTACGTCTCGTTCCTCTCCTCCGCCCCATGTAAAAAATTCAATTGACCTCATTTTGAATATCTAATGGGAATGATCTTTGCTTGAACAAAATACGATTAGCATCTAAATGATTACGGATTCTCTCCAATTTCCATCTCACAATTCACTGAGCATCATTAAAAATTGTTTTCTTCTCTGTAAAGGAAGTTATTTCTTCAAAATTCAGATATACATATATATAATTAATATATATATATATATATATTTATTTAAAATATATAAATAAATAAATATATATATATATATTCAAGAATTAATTGTAATTTTAGTGCATTATCTTTTTAGTTCAGTGCAATATCTTCTCAGTTTAATATACTAGCAATTGTTTTGCCAATACTCCAGAAAACTCACCGATGTTTGGTGATAGATTTAATTTAATAACGAAATATGCGCCAGAGTTCTAAAGAGCATGATAAATACTTCGTAAAGGTGCTTTTCATCATGAAAGTATGTTAACGTTCATTTAATAACCAATCCCTCAAATATAGTTAGGAAAAATATTGAAGGGAGATAATATATTTTTAATATTTATGTTAATTTTCATTTTCCCATGTCGAAGAATAGCAAAATCTATCTCTCAAGTGTATACCGATTGCCAAACAATGATATCTTCATATCCTACTAGGGTAATTTTAATTTCTCTAATTTTTTTGGTCAGGCTCTAGGTGCAGGTGTAACAAATTTGAAGGGTACTTATATTAACTAGATATACAGAGGAACTATATTCGTGCCCTAGGTCAAGTGATATTAAAGTTGTAATGTTCATTTCTGACATGGGTTTCATTATTACCAAAGATCAAGGATATAAGTAAGGATTTGACTACAAAAAATTTCTAATTTTGCTTAGAAAGTGTGTTTTTTGAATAGCTAGACTGTTGGCTGTCTTGCATAATGTGATGTCCGGGCTAATACTTTGAAGTATGGAGTATTTGGAAAGAAAAGAGAAGTTCTGAGGGGTCGTGACGATATTAAATTTATAATAATTTTCATTAGAAATATATTGGAATAAACAAATTGCAGTGGAAGAAATAAACGTTCAGTGGCACAGTTTCAGTTTGGGGAAGTTATCAATTTCAGAGTTAGTAACAAAACATTAATAACAATTTTTGTTAATAACTCTGTAATTGATAACTTGAAAATTATGTTACCTGATGAAAAAATTGTTACTTGAAAATATTTAATTTACCCAGAAATCTTCAAATCTCGATATTATTAAAATCATCAGGTACATTGGGCTTAAATCCATTTTAACGTATTAATAATGTCGCAGGGTAAGGAAAGTAATAGTGATTACGAAGAAATTACCGGGAAATTCAAGGGGTTACATCTATATAATACCCCGAAAGCCGCCACAAGGGCATGCGGCGGGGGGTGTTAGGTCACCACCCAAAAAAAGTGAAAAAAAGAAAAACCGCATTCAAAACTAACACATACATGTAAACCCAAATCCACAGTAGTGTATATATTCGCAGAAACATTTTATCATTTTACACGCATGCAAATACACATCTACCTCCCTTGACTCCACAAGCATGCAAGTGCATATGCTTAGATATAACAAATAATTGTACTGCAGCAAGAAATTTATCCAAATTTATATTTATAAAGAACGTGCAAGGTAGATTTTAGTAAGTAGCAAGGCGAAATACCACCACCACAAGAACGTGCAACCACTTTAATTGCTCTTACAACTGTTTTTTAGAAGTTCAGAAGTGGAAGAGAAAAAATGGTGTGTAGAAATAAAATGAAGAATCAATTCACCTGTAAAGTCAAATATCCGTAAGAGTGAAATATAAGAATATATTGCGAATGTTAGTTCCTCGATAAATATTTATTCATTTAGCCGAAATGCGATAAATAATATTTTGAAATGGAATCTTTAGGCGACGCCATGTAACATTAGAAAGTAGTGATGTGTGATGAGACATTAAAGACTTGTGTAAAATGTGGGGAATAAAGGGATAATGGGGAATTTAAAAACCCTATGAAGGGTATGAACGAGACGTATAAAAGCATTATTGCAACTAAAGATGAGAAATTTCAGAGGAAAATCGATTATTTGTCCGAGGAAAAAAATATAAATACAGGTTGGTTTAGATAAAACCAATGGTTAAAGCAGACAAAATGCAGGACGATTGAGGTGCATTTTTACGAAATAAAAGAAACGGGCAGAGTAAGGTAAGATGAAAATTCCAAAATGCATGACCCCCGAGACGAGTGAGCACGTCCATTGTCGGCAAAAAGACGGGTGCCTTTGGTGATCATACCGTGGAGTTTTTTTTCAGATCATCACGCCATTTGCTCAATAGTGTACAGTAATAGCGATGGTTTGACCCTTGATCAGGCAGTCTTTTAAGATAAAATCCACGACAGTCCCAAAAATTGACAGTATGACATTCCTTGCAGACTTTTGCACCTTCACCCTCTTGGGTTAGGTGAGTCGCTCTACTTACCCTCCTTGTTCATCTCTTTGATCTCTGGATCATATTAATTTATCCAAGGTCCATCGATTTCAATCAGGCGATCAAAATAATCCTCTTCGTCTTGCTACGAAAGATTAGTCATCTCCTTCGACAGATCTCACGGTGTTTGCTTCTAAAAAGGAGTCAGTATTTGGTAATCGTAACGTGCTGACACTGATATGTGAAAAAACGAATCCTGTCACGTTCGTGAATGGTTTTCCACACACTGTCTTACTAATATCAGTCTCAATCATGATCATTTGGATGGTTGCTCTTCGATCTAATAATATTAGGTCCTCCACTTTCGTCACTGTGTCAGAAGTGTCTATAAATGATGGTCTTCCAATTCTTGGGTCGTCTGTGAGGGACTAGTGGCCAGTTTGAAAACTCCTTTTCCACCGAAAACTGTGTCAAATTACGGGCTATCGTTGACATTAACAGCCATCCTTTCTTCGTCGTTTAGGTGGGACTTTTATTTAACGTATTTAGATATCTCACTTCTCTTCCTACTTTCTTTGTGCTGGTGACCTAACACCCCCTGCCACACGTCATTGCGGGGTATTATGTGAAATAGTTCATTAAAAATGAGACAGATCTTCAACTGATGTGGTATTTCTTTCTTCGAGACTAATATCTAAATATACAACTATGAACTTTCATAGCTCATTGGATACCGTCTTTGATAATATTAAGTCGCTCATTCCCCCGTAACTAAATGGGGTATTATGTATTATGACAATCTATATAATATTTTTGACCTAAAAAATTCATTCTCTCACCAATTGGTGATTTTTTTATGACTGCTCACAATGAAGAAGTTAATTTTGCGTAAAGGTGCAACAAATATTTTTTTATCCACGGGTACTGAAATGTATTTCATTCCGTAAAAGAGTAATCGTTACAGAATATAATCAGACCCCCTGCGATTTGTTAGATGTTTCAAATTTGCAATACCGTGAACTTAATAATTAAGTATATTATAGCAAATTGGTTTTAAAACTTCGTGATACTTGGCAATCCAAATCAGAAAGCTGATATTCATCTACATCTACATAGTACCCCGCATGCCGCCGTAAGGGCGTATGGCGGGGGGTGTTTGGTCACCATCCGTAATTAGGATTAAAGCCGCTGGCAAAATCCAAAAATTCATACCAATCTTTTCACACATAATCGTATATAATCACGGAAAAACCATTTCAACTCACACCCATGCAGATATAAAAGATAAACATGCACCTACGAATCTCTTACTATAATAAAAAATATATTTTTTAATGTTTAACTTAGCTTTGCTGAAAATGTTCAACAAAATCAATATTCAATCAAATTCATTATTTTTTCGTTAAATAAGTCATGCCACTACCACTGCAGTCAACGCAAACATTGCTGTTTAAAATTTTTGGTATTGTGCTCAATTATTTCGTAGATCCATACTCTATTCTTTGCCTGTCCCACAAAAACACTTGTACATAAGGAATCAAAATATCGATTAAGTTTTAAACCCGTCGAATCTACGCCGTTGTCACTATTCATAAATTATCCCGTAACCTCGCCACGTACTGTCCAATCCCCTGCAACCCTGAGCCGTACTCTCAAAGGACTCCACTCGGGCGCAGATCAGGACGAAAGAGTCCTTTGAAATGACGTCAACCCCCCGGCTTCTCCCCAAACCCAATCTCATCGTTCTTTCTAGCATCCCTCACGCATGGTAATCCTCTCTCCACGGACCTAGGGCCACACAAATCACAGAGGCTGGGGAGTGAGTATTGAAGAATCATCTAGCTAGCCCGATTCGGGATAAAAGGCCGTTTGGGTGTCGATAGGGTGCCCTTCTCTACCCCGGGTGTCTCACGGAGGGTAAGAGCTCGGGACTGGATTTGGCAGCGTTCGACAGCGGTCGCGCAAAGGAGATGGTGTCGTGTCTCGCGAGTAACCGGGACGATGGGTAGTGAAGTCCCGCTCGAGGGTTGTAAGTAATTTACCACGAGACATTGTATCGCGCACTGATGGTGATTCACTAGAGCGAGACGGAATTTCACTAGATGATTTGGGAGGTTCTTGTGGACACAAAGGTTTTCATGACTGTGGACCCGATACAGAGGTATTACCAATATATGTCGGATTACAGATGATTCTAAACTGTTATTAATCAATGATTTATCCTGGAAATGGAAAATAATAGTGACGATAGAGGTATTAAAATGATAAAACGAAAGAAGTGACAATGATGAACATTGTGAAATCTTTCGTATTAAACTAAACCTTATGAAACTCCATGATGAAAAAAACCAAGTTTTGTGATTTTTCCAAATTTAAAAAAAAACGATTTGCCAATTTCGTAGAACAATCTATATATGGAGGAAGAATTTCATCTAAAGATATCAACTGTGCAATGAAAGTGAATTTTTAACTAAATTAATAATAATAATCTTCGTTGTGTTTTGGGTGAGCATTATGGCCGCCTGTCTTATTTTCATTCCCCAAGAACAGTAGGTGAGATGACGTTAATGAGTTTGACATCTTTGACCGAGATTTTTATTAGTGCTCATAAAAATGGGAATGGGAAAAGGCAAAAAATAATATTCAGCATAGCTAATTCCCTTAATTCCTTCTTCAAAAGTGTATTAGACCCTTGTCAGGAAAATTTTAACATAATGTCACCTAGTAAATACGGAATGAGATGGTTGATTTTAATATATCGATTCTAGGAAAACAGCGTCAGTTGGAAACACCCAACAAGTCTCCTGGTCCCGACGAGATTACCGTCCGCGTTTAAAAGACAATGGCGTCAGAAATAGCACCATGCATAGAAATTCTCAGGCTGGGCCCAAGTAACCAACGGATTGAAAATTAGCTAAAACCACGATTTCACTTAGGAGTGGCCATAGATGAGAACCAGATAATTATAGACCAAAGTCTATAACATCAATTTCATGTAAGGTTCTAGTAGATAATTTTCGTATACATTAGGGGATGCATAGAAAGTAAGAATGTATTGATGAAAATCAACAAGGATTCTGAAAGTCTTACGAGACAAAGAGCTCTTTTCTTCCACGACGTTTTTATATATGGTGAAACTAATCTTGTTTAGAAAACAGTTTGGGTTTAGAAAGGGGAGAGGTACGCGCGATGCCATTGCAGTAATGAGATCACTAATCGAGAGGAATATATAATACAATCAGGACGTATTTGCCTGTTTCGAAGATTTCGAAAAAGCGTTTGATAGAGTGAATTGGAAAAAATTAATGCGTGTATTGCAGAAAATCGGAATTGACTGGAAGGACAGGAGGCTGTTCCGCACCTGTACATGTGTCAGACTGCTCAGGTGCGAGTGGAGAACGGAGAGTCCGGATGGGCAGTGTTAGGAAGAGGTGTAAGGCAGGGTTGCCCATTGTCACCGTTGCCGCTCAACGTATATGTGGAGGAAATGATTCAAGAGGCATGAGAAGAACTGGAGGTAGGAATGGAAGTCGGAGGGGAATTCGTAAAATCGGTTGGGTTCGCTGATGACCAAGCATTAGTTGCTCAGTCAGCCAAGGGGTTGCAAGCATTGCCGAGTGTATTGGAGGTTAGGTGCGACAGATATGGAATGAGAATCAATATAAATAAAACAAGGGTTATGCGATTTTCCAGAAAGAAAAAGACCAAGCTAAACATTAAAATAGGAGGGAAAAAAGTAGAGCAGATAGAACAGTGTACGTTTCTCGGAAGTGTTTTGGAAAAATACGGTCAAAGTAGTAGGGACGTAAGGATTGTGCTAGGCAAGGAGGTTTTCTCAAGGAGGAGGGAGTTGATGACGGGGACGTTGAGTAGGGATGTTAAGACAAGACTCGTAAAAACTCTGAAATGGAGCGTAGCTATGTACGGCGCGGAAACCTGGTGGCTGAAACATGCGGATAGACGTAGATTGGAGGCTTTTGAAATATGGGTGGAGAAGAATGGAGAAGGTGGGACCGAAAGGAAAATAAATGAGGAATTACTAGGGATGGTGGGTGAGGAGAGCGGTTTGTTGAGAGATATCCTATTGAGGCAGGAAAAATGGATGAAAGGCGTATTGAGCGGCAGTGGGTTGTTGAAGAAGGTAATAGAGAGCAGAATGTTGGGCAAACGAGGAAGGAGCAGGAACAAGGTGGGGATGTTGGACGGGATGAAGGGAGGAAAGAAGTACACAGAGATGAAGAGAGACCTGATGTAGAGTAGGTTGCTGGGTTGGGTTTTGTTTGGAGTTACAAAATACTTACTTGATAGTTGTGTCATATATATATATATATATATATATATATATATATCTAGAAATTTATATATGTAAATTTATATATATATATTAATAACAATCTGCCCCTGGATTGCCGCAACCCACATTACATTTGGACGACATAAAAGAACACACAAGAGAAATTGATAACGCGTAAAAAGGCTCTCAAATTGTAGATTGTTTAAGCTTTCGACCTACTCTGAGACCTTCTCCAGGTCAGACTGAAAAGTATTGGAGGAAGAACGATATCTAGCGAGGGGAAAAAAGGGGGGATATATATATATCTATATAAAAAACAAATGAGGAAGTACTTGAGATGGTGGGTGAGGAGAGGGGTTTGTTGAGAGAAATCTTATGGAGGCAGGAAAAATGGATGAAAGGCGTATTGAGCGGTAGTGGAATGTTGAAGAGGGTAATAGAGGGGAGAATGTTGGGTAAGCGAGGTAAGGGCAGGAACAGGATAGGGATGTTGGACGGAATGAAGGGAGGAAAGAAGTACACCGAGATGAAGAGGGACCTGATATAGATTAGTTTGCTAGGTGGGGAGCCACAAAATGTTTTTTTGATATTTGTGTCCATCCAAAAACCTACCTTAAATGGTAAATTACCTAATAATAAAAATATATATATTTATTAAACTATCTGCCCCTGGATTTCCGCAATCCACATAACATTTGGACGACATAATTGAACTCAATTGAAAGAATAATATAGATAACGTGTAAAAAGACACTCAAATTGTAGATTTTTTAAGCTTTCGACCTACTCCGAGGCCTTCTTCAGGTCAGACTGAAAGGTCTTTGGGGAAGAATGGTATCTAGGGAGGGGAAAAAAAAGGGGGATGGTGCAGGGAATGCTGGGATGGGAATTGAAGATGGCGGTTAAGGGTGGGAATTTTAAAGGTTCGGAAAGCTAGGATATATGTAAATTCGTGAGTTCTCACCTCTATGTTGGTGGCTGAATCGGGTAGGGATTATAGAATTGTTAGGGAAAAGCATTCGTCGAATGATAGGTTATGTGGATTGCGTGTGAAGGGATAGAAAGAGAAGAGAGTGAAGCAGAATTACAGGAGTAGCGGTGATTGTTCATTCGAGTGGATAAGGGGGTAATGCATTCGCCTATGTAGAATGAAGTGCATTGTTTGCACGACTAAAGATAGATAATATTTTTCGAGAGGCAATTGGCGTGGGAACGAGGTGAAAAGACATGATGGGATGTGGGGAGCAGATCTGGTAAGCCGACTTGGTGACTGATAGACAGGAGTACTGAAAGATAAATATCAACTAAAAAGAAACTAAAAACGGATATAATTTCATATTAATTAATGCTAAAATAAAAGAGGGAACTTAATCATCATATTTCTTTGAAACGCACCAGGTAAAGCGATTAGACGTATAAATAGTGTACGGAGTGGAAAAATGCTTAGTTTTTTTAGATCAGTTTAGTGAATTTCAGCTTTGAGATTGATATGAAAGAGTTGCAAATGCTTATGTGGAAAGAGGTAATGCCTGATTCATAGAATAATTTAAGCAATTACATGGCTGAATTGTACCAAGGGCCCAGATCCCTAATAGATAAGTTCAGTAATTGGACATTCACGGTCGGGGACGAATAGTATCAAAAAAATGGATTTGGCAGGGTGGAATTATAAGAAAAGGCGCCTCGACTATAATAATATGAATCATAAATTCTTAAATAATACGTACTTGGAGCTTCATCCATTATGCAGTGTGTTAACTGAAACATACATTAAAGGGTTTATTACTGGGCATTAAGAGTAGAATAACAAAGAGATTAGGACAATTGGTAAAAGAGTCTAAGTCTTGAGTCGGTATCACATGCATGGATCTGAAATATTATCTCACATTATCGGACGGAGGGAAGAAGCAGTGTTTTGAAAAAAAGTTGACGAAGACGTATGTTGACTTTCCATAAACAGAGAATGAAAATGCCACTATATATTTTTAGAAGTAATCATTTAAACATGCCGTTGTGCTAGACTTTCCTGTGTGTAGAGAGAACCTTTGACAAAGTTTTAAGTAAAATATTCAACGTTAAAACCACGGATTGGCTAAGTTTGAAAAACTATGGCAAATGTTTTTAACATCCCTCCATAAATAAGGTTACTAAAATGTGAAAGGGGGTAGAAGAACAATTTATGATTAAATGACATAAGAAATTAAACAAGGTTTCGAACACTAAAAATCAATGTCTAATATATTGTTCTTTGGAGAAGTAGAAACATAAAATGCACAAGGAATGAGAGTCTTTTAATTTATTTGAATATGCTAGGAATGTGAGGAATGCTCCGTTTCACCAATGGCAACTCAAATATGGATACAAATTATTAATTCCTGCTTCTATCCATGGCTGCAAAAAACGCAGTGCGAGAGAATATAAACAAATTATCAACAATCAATATAAAAAACCAAAACCCGCGTATCGCGTAATTGCAAGACGTTGGATCAATGTTGCCTTTAGAAGCAACATTGTGTAGAAGGGAGTGGAGTTCAAAGATCTTAAAGCTCATCGTCATCAGTATTTCAATCCTAGAATTAGTTTACTGCAGCTCTCCATTCTTCTTTATTTTGTGTTAACTCCGTTACCCAAATAGGCTTAACGTATATATCCATCTTAATTTGTTCTATGTATTTGCTGATATGCCTACGATTCGGGACCTTCTCTTCAATGTTCACCCCTATTACGGATGTTGGAAACCAAAAGATGAATTAGCTATCTCGTTCAGTGTTTTTAAGATGTCACTCCGTCTTTAACACTCAGAGCTTTTATTTCCATTTAAACCTGTTTGTATGAACGTTTTCGTAAGGGTGAGTGGTAACAAAAACCATTAAAATTTTTTCAAATGTATTGTTTTCATTTAATCTTTGAAAAAATCTAATTAAAAAATTCAATGTATCATTCTATCATGCTTTTTGCTTCTTCGTAACTATGATTTCCTTCGTCTGTGGAATCATAAAACTAAATCAGAGTAAACATTTTCCTTTACACTTCTCAGCATCCCTCTGCAACCTGAAACATGCCCGATATCTTGTACTCCTCGTCTTCCATTAAGAGGCTTAGTCCGCCTGTTTTACGTGGAATATAGGCCGTCATCCCGAATCTAGAGTCCCTCCTTAATCACCAAACTCATAGTACATGACATTTTCAATACTTACAAAATTATGTCTTATTGTTCAATTCGAATTTCAAGTCGGAAAGGAGTTAAAATATGTTGTCCGTTATTGGTTTTTTAAGTATTGTTTGTGTCAGACGTATATACCACATTTTATGCATGGAAATATTTTATGCTTTTATAGCCTGTATATCGTAGTTGACTAAAAACTGGAACGCGAATAAATACGAATTCACAAGTATATCATAAGTTGTACGAATAAATCGGAGAGTTGTAACAAAGTAATTTTTTTATGCATTGAATGATGATGAAGGGATCATTAATGGAGTTCTCCTCGCGCCATATACTTTAGTAACGGCGACGCGGGAGTCTTACTTGAGAGATAATTAAAATGAGCTACAAGAATAAAAATTCCATTATTTAATTTTAACGAATTTCCATTCAGAGAAAATGTCATAATCACACTTGCAGTTGGTTTGCGTGGTATATTAAATTTTTACGAAGAGGGGACTTCAACTGAGTCAACGTAAATAGTCTTTCTCCCTAAGTTTATAATAATTTCTTTGAGAAAACATAATATATGGAGAGAATTAAATCATTTTAATTTCCAAGCGACACTCATGAGCATCATTAAATATCAACAATATCCTTGGCAACTTAATTGGTGTTGTTCCGGAGTGATTCCCGCCCACGCCAAGGAAACTACGGGAGGTTTTTTTAAAGACAGAACTACCATTTAAAAGAGCATTAATAATATTTTTCCCAACGTTTTAATACGGTATAATTTTCTTCTTTAAATATTGAATGAACTTTTAATTCTAAGAATTTCCTCAAATAACCATTAGAGAACTCAATAAGGATAATTAATTTTAACGCCATCATCTTTCAATTAAAAATGACGGATGGGCGTCGTCACTTTAATTAAATATCCGGCTCATCCGTTCGTGTATTTTGATATTGAAGTAAAGACGAGTAAAGTTATTTGGATAGACAGCAATGAATATTTCAGAAACAAAATGAAAATGATACATTGATGTAATTATAATAAGTCCTATAAAAGAAAGAATAATTTATGGAATGGATGCTATCAAAATTATAATCTCAAGGTGTATGTATGGATTTCATTTGAAAGGAAGCATTAATATATTTCTGGATATAATATAATTGAAAGCGTAAATTATGAAAAGTGGAACGAATATTATCATCCTACCGAGTATCTAATAGGGCTAACTATATGCAGATTAACACCAATGGTTTGGGCTTGACGTATCATTCTTTAAGTGGAAGACCTAAACTATAAGGTTTGCAAAGTCTCTCAGGGAACAAGGAAGCATATACGATACTCATGGACTTTACGCTGATGTTAAATTCCTGTCGAAGACCCATTTGCCTCTCAAGTGTCCAATGAATACACAAGATGTCGCAAATCTAGTTCATGCGATGCACGACAACACGGAGTATCATGGGCGGTAGTGCAACAGAAAGTAAAGTTCCGGAGTATAAGAAAGAGTATTCTTAGAGACATAGACACGTGTGCTAATGAATTTAATGACGGATTTTCATTGAAATGGACTTACCTACCCGCTGTATTTATGCAGAAAGAATATCACCGTAAGAGATTTTCACAATTACTCTACAAACTATAAAGATATCGGATAAAAAATTCTAGTTTTTAATGCTGGAACATAACTTGTCGAAGCTAAAATAGAATGAAAACAAAGTTTTTAGAAATATTACATCATATACTGAAGAAATAAGTCTATAAGTTTGGCGTTAGAGTATTCATAGCGGCTTCGTTAAAATGAATAAAAAATGTAGTTGTCAATGTAATTTGTCAAGCATGAAACGATAGCCTCTAGAGTACTAACAAAATTGAAACCAAAAGACTAGACATACTTTCATTTTGCGAACGGCGCTCTAAAATATTTATGTAGTATTCATGCCCTAGGACAAATATCCACGCTGAGCAATAAGTAAATCAAATTTATATTTACTTTCGATAAGATCTTAATCTGGCGTCAAATTATTGTAAAATATTAATATGCTGCAGCAACAAAATTAGAGCCATGTTAAAGTGACAAAAAGGACACAATCAAAAACTTAAATTTCCAAATGCCAATGATAATAGTGGGTTACAAATACAGCATTAGAAACTTGAGACACTAGGCGTCTCAAATTAAAAAAAAATATCATTACCAGTGAAGCCATTCTCTTTCTTGACTCTTAAACGTATAAAGTATAGAAAACAAAAGTTTAAATAACAAGATAAATCATACCGTGGCTCTTTATTCATGTAATTATTTACCATTAGGTGCTAGACATATTTAAACAAATTACATAAATTATGTACCAAAAATTCTGAACAAGATTGCCACGCGCCAAATATCTTGCAATAATTAAAGTTTAAGGTAGTAATGAAAGAGTGACAAAATAGTAATATCAATTATTATCATATTTTTATGATAAACTGAAGATGGGGTAAAAGTATCACCTGAAAGTAATAAAGCGTGAAATAGAGTCTTGCCATTCCTAGTTTACATTTTCTTTTTACGTACTTAGAGGGAGGAAACCTACTGAATACTGACCAAAACCTCTACACATGTCTGGAACGCAGCTTCACCAAAGCTTAGTGATTTTTTGGATATGAGATTTTACTGCGAAAAAATATTCGGCACAGGTGTTTTTGACACGGCATAGGGCTTCGTACAATGTAATCTCATTCTGTCAAACCAACCTACAGGCTGGTTTGACTGATGTTGACATGAAACAGAAAAATGAGAGAGAACTTTGAAAGAGATTATATCGTACTAACGCTTGTGGTATTGCATCTTCTTGGACTGAGGTTGGAGAGTGGGACCGTTCTTCGTTAATTTTTAATTCCCAAAACAACACCAAATTAGAATATATATGAGAGGGGTAGCGAGAAATTCAGAAGCATATGTTTAGCTGGTCGTAGGTTAGTTCCCCCTCATGATTTTTATAATATTCTGTGCTTTTTAAAAAAAATCAGGTGCTAAATTAGTCATAAACATTACACAGTTATGATTTCTTGGAGAAAAGAATTGGAAAATACTGCCTTGTGCAAGAAATAGATGCAACAATAAAAAAAACCTCCAAATATTTCTAGTATTTCGAACTCCTTCCTCTCGAACTTCTACATTCCAGCTTTTACCGGACAAAGGGAGACGATAGACGCTAACTCCAATGACACTCGGCTCCTTAGAATTTGTAGTTGCACGTAAAATGGAATGAATGAGCAAGGGGAAATGTTATGACCCCTTAATTAGGTCACTTTTGGGCATGAGAAGATAGTATCGAGAATGTTAAAAAGGCCAAAGAGGTCATATTAGATTAGCAAATATTACTGCGGGAAATTAATATTTGCAATATGATTTGGAATATTCATCTTAACTAAGATGGGAACACCTCCTTTGGCGCAGTGATTAATAAATTTAAGACATTTCAGGGCAAGTCAGGGAATCACGGAATTCTGACATAGAAAGAGTTGATTTGATAAATAAGAATACCTGATTGTCACAACGCTTTGATGATATGAAACAAATGGAATACGACTGATGTATTATGAAAACTAAAATGGAGAATCTTGGAAAACTTACGATGAAAACTTGGTCAGAGTCTAATATCGACATTTTTTTATTGAAAAGCCTTATTGCCAAATTAAATACGAGCTACAATAACATGCATAACCAAGTGGAAAATTAAGTAACACTTAATGTGACGTGCAGATTATCAGTACATGAAATAAACTCATTCAATCATTTGGGTTAGTTAACATGAGATGGCGAGTCGCCTACTTGCCACGAATTAATGAGAATTTTTGGGTGTGAGAAAAGGTGAAGAATAGTAGTGAGTTGTCATCAAGTTTATACCAACACTCAGTTACGCAAGGAACCATGGTTTTGAAGATCAACGATAGAAGAGATTATGTTACTTGAACTTCGTCATAATCAATGAGATAATGAAATAGCCACTTATTAGCTTGTTTTCCTAGTTTTAATTATTGAAAAAAGTTTCAAAGTAGTAATTCGTTTAATATTATATCAGAGAGAAATACATTTGTTAGCAATCATGATGTCGGTTACATGCACTTTAAAAATGGCTATGGTATGCTGATCCATGCTTAGTATCACAAAAATCTTGGTCATATTGAGAAAAAAAATTAATGATTTACTACTCTAAAAACAGTGTCCCAAGAGTAAAGTTTTAAAAATTCTCTACCATCTCCAAAATTTTAATCGATAGCCTTGGACTAAGAAGGAATGTACTTTTACTAGAGAAGACTTCATTGAATTTATAAAACAAACTTGGCTTCAGCTAATTGACACTATTGGAGTTTTGAGCATGAAAATCAAATGAAAATATTTCTGATTCACGACGTCACCTGTCTACCACTACAACAGGTTGAATAAATAATGCATCAGGCAGATACAAGCTTTAAATTAATCTTCAAATACTGAGGAATAGAGATGGCAGAAATATGACTACCTCAATTGTATAGTAATTATGGAAATATGTTATTTAGTTTTTCAGATATTAAGATTATAAATTTTATTTATTACTTTTATCTCACTCATAGTTAAAATTACATTAAATTTGATTTTAATGTGTCGCCCATAGACGGTTTATATCATAACACTACGTATTTATAGGGGCATGTACGGATTGGGTGTATACCTATCTTCCACATACATCACCTGTGCTGTATAATCTCTAGATAAAATGCTGAATTTCATTTTTGACTCGCTTTAAACCTATGGCAGAGGATTGTAGTACATATAAACTGACATCAATCGCCACGTGCTTCTGAAAGAGCGAGGCGCCCACCAAATGGAATAAAGGGAATTGGAGAAGTTCGTCGGGAGGACTTTGTCGTGTGGGCCGCTTGGTGGGTGGAATACGAGTGGGCGACGTAAAGCCAACATCCCCGCTCCGATTCTTTTCTCGATCACAGTTCCCCCTCGAGTGACATCGTTTCTCTACCTTGGGAGATGGGCCGGTGGGAGAGGGTGGCGCGCAGTGAGTGCCGACGCTGAAATGCGCGCGTGGGTGTATTGAGAGAATGGAGGCAGGGGAGTTGCCGAGGGTGGGGAAGAGGAAACCCGGTTCGATTGTGCTTCAGCATTGCTGCTATGGTGAAAGGGAGTCTGTTTTGAGAGGAGGGGTGGGTGGGGGGCAACAGAGATGGTAGAGGCAAAGGAAGAATGCTTGTGGATGCGGACTTGGAAAGTGTTTTTCTCCTTGCTTCCTTGTCCTTTTAAGGAAGGAAAGATGAGGGGAGGGATCATCTCCCTCCACGCTATTCCAGTACACCCCGACCGAGATCAAATGTTGTCCTTCCATTAGCGCGCGGCAGAAATAAAAATGTGTGTGACATTCCATAACTATTCACAGTCATTGCATTTTATGAGGGCTTTTTAGTTCTCTGGTCTTTTCCTGGAAATGACAACAGCGAGAATAAACGAAAGCTGGTATCAAAGGGCGTACTACAGAGTGATGTTCGTAAAAAAAATTGTCCGTTTGTTTTTTCACGCGGGTCTATATAGAGGAAACTTTTTTATTACAAAGTAAAACACATTACTTTTGGCGATATTATTCCAATGGCCTTCAACACTGAAAGCTCTAAATCTACTTAGTTGTTTATAGTCGTAAAGATTTTGCTTTGAGTAATAATTTATCTATACCTGACTAGAGCCAAACGCCTGATTGGAAAAAAATTACTTTATGTTGTCACTAATTACGGGTTAGAAATCTTCTATTTGAAAAAATGGAAATATATATAGCGGATTAGGCTTTGCGAGCCAAAAATTGCCATTGGATATGGATGAAAAAAGTTTGAGGGTCGCTGGATGACGTATGGAAGGAGCTAAGTGAATAACGAAAATAACGGAGAAATTGGTTGAAGAAAAAGATTAAATTGTAATAAGAAGTGATGCGCATTCAACAAAAATGAGCTTGGCGAAAATATATATCCTTATATTCTTTGTACAAAACTCATTTTGGGTGTAAAAAATTTGAGCAAAAGAAAGTATTAAAAAAATTCTTTAAAAAATGAAAAACAGGACACATTGAAAAGAAAGGTTAGATTCTATAAAATATTACTACCATATCAATCGACTTCTGAGATTGATAAAGGATAATGGTTACACAATAGCATGTCAAAATGATTTCAGATCCATCAATATTATGTTGCTAGTGGCACGTTTGCACAATTATATGAAAAAACAATCGTTGTGAATGAACACTATGTGATGTTCGTTCATCAAAACATCCAAACCATGAACTACTACTTGTTTGTATGGGTGCAAACACATTGGATGAACGTTTTGAATATATAGAGCAAAAAATCTTACTTCGCAATAATTGGGAAATACGTGTTCCTTGTCATCGATTAAAGATAACATGTTTTATCATTACGGACATCGAAGTAATTTGTTAAAAATGAGTACATTTGCAAGTAGTCCAAATGGAGGGAAAATTTTATGTTAAATTGATGTAAATTTACAATGTAACTCAGAGTGCAAAAGTTCACCTGCCCATTTCCCATCATGGTAGACGGGGTGATGAAAACAGAAGTATTCAGACATCGGCAATAATTCTCCGCAGGAATTCTATAAAAAGACGTGAAAGGTATACGTAAAAAGAAATTATACAAAAATTATTTCTCCTTTTATAACCTCACTTTTTTTAACCCGCTGGACTATTTTTGATAAATCCTACGGGCGATGGTGTATATGTCTCCCCGTGCAACCGAGAAAAATTAATTTCTTTGAAAAATTCATTCAAAAAGCGTGGAAAAAGGGGGAAGGAGATTGAGAAATGTATTGTGGTGTAAGCGGAAAAGAGTTTTAGGGCATCGTGTTGAAACAGTAAGGATATGGCTGGGATAAATCGTTGCCCCAGCGTCAATGTCGGGAAAACGACGCCCGAATTAAAAATTCACAAGTATTTCTGATTTATACGGGAGAAGCAATTATACCACATGCGGAGGATATTCGGAAAAAATTGGAGGAATTAATGTTTGGTGGGAACTTCCCCTGTTACCAGCGGGAGCCTTATCCATAGAAATGAGAAAATTAATGAACGGGTTAAAGTGAACAGCATAAAAGAAAATTGGAGTCAAGTTTAATGGTTAATAAAGTTTTCCTTAATGTAGTTGCCACTAGTCAAAAACGTAGGAGTAGTAAACGTTAAAACAGCCTATATCGACGGTATGAATGAAGTTAATGTGAATATTGCGTTTGAGGAATACTCACCACACCGCTTCAATATTAGCATGTACGGACGTTTCACTATTTCTAGCTAAGCTTTGCCCACACCTTAAAATTCGTTTTCACACACGTAGACACAAATGGAACATTTCTAACTAAAATTGGACAAACTACAGCTATATAGGCATATTAATTTACATAGAATATCCTAAGTTTTATCAGTAATTGTTTGGCCATAAAATCCTTGGTGTAGATTTTTCAGCCACGGCGCATAGCCTTATACTTAAGTAATAGAAAACGCTAGCTTAAATGAATGAAATTGGAACACTTTGAGGAACTTAAGGATTTTAAGATTACCAATAATTAGTAAGAAATACACAAATAAATATTTTGAAAAATATAGAACGGCAACTGATAATTTTGCTTAGAGCGAAAGAGTACTCTATTAAAATGGCACCCGTTCTAAAAACCACGTCTGAAAAAAAGCGCTGAATCAAGGTGTGATCGGCAATTTAAACAATTTATTTTGCCATAAAGAACTTATTAAATTTAACCTTTAGATATTGATATATTTAAGCTCTTTGAAACCACTGAATAATTCTACTGCGTATTTTACTCGTAGAATGCCAGCTGCTCTTATTTTAAAACCTCTACGTTATTTAGGGCTTTGAGGATTTGAGACTCCTCTTTTGTAGTGGTGTCTCTTTGGAAATTTGAAATAAAAAAACACGACTAAAGGAGACAAGGGACGCATCAAAGTCGGCATTTGCAAAAAAAATAACTACAGCAGAATTTTAATTGCAGAGCAGGCGTAAATAAAAATACGGGCAGCATGCGACTGGTTATTTGTTCGGGGCCCAACAGCCCTGGGTGTATTTTAAAATCCGAAATGGCAAATGGTGTCATGAGTATTAAGTAACATCGTTATAACATTTTTCGAACAAGGATGTGAGTTACATAAACAAATATAAATATCACTAATACCAGTTTAATGCTCATTGAAGCAATATTTTTAAGACGTGGTCAGTGCAATAAATGCGCAAATTGGTGCAATTTGGTGGTCATGACTTGGACTATAGCCCCACCCACATCTACATCTACATAAATACCCTTCGAGCCACCAAAAAAGGTGTGTGGCAGGGGCCACTAGCGGCGCTAGTTGCTTGAGATCCAATGAGCCGTCTGTGCTTGGCGGATGGTCGAGCTATGAGTATGGTGCCAGTTATGTTTTTCTCTGTTGTCCTTGTTTTTACTGTTTGTTGGAAATAGGAAATTAAGAAGTTACGGACCAACGAATCAACATCAATTGTTTGGGAAAATGCGGTAAAAGTTATCAATAAATTACTGAAATATTGACAGCTGTTTAAGGTGATAAGGCTCTGAAGAATCATCACTTTTCAAGTCAAGTGTTTTATAGATGTTCGACAAGACACTACGGATGATGCAAGGCCGGAACGACCTTCAACCATCTGTTTTGACGACCACATTGATCGTGTGAGGTCCCTTATCTTTCCCGATCGTCGGAAAAGTGTCCGAATGATGGCTGATGAACTGAATTTAGTGAACTGAAAATCTACAGTGTACACTATTTAAACGAACATTTAGGTTTAAAAAAAAGTGTCCAAAAATCGTACCCAAGCTTCTTACGCTAGATCAAGAGTTGAAAAGATTTGAATGTGTTACTGTCTGGAAAAATTCACTTGAAAGCGATGCTGGATTTCTCAATAGGGTAACCACAGGTGACGAATCGTGGTTTTACGAGGATGATATTGAACTAAAATCACAAAGCAAGGAGTGGAAAGCAAAAGATGAACCTAGAACCAAAAAAATCAAGAAAAAGCCGATCAAAATCAAAGCAATGCACCTCGTTTTCTTTGATGTAAAAGGTTTTGTTCCTCATAAATTTCTTCCGGAAGGACAAAGAGTAAATGCTGAGTTCTATCTTACAGTTTTCAAACGTTTGAGAGATCGCGTACGTCGTGTGCGACCAAATTTGACTCAAGGCGATGGATGGATCCTTCATCATGACAATGCACCAGCACATTCAGCATCGATTGTTCGCCAGTTTCTGGCAAGAAATTCAACCACCATCCTTGATCAACTTCCATATTCGTCAGATCTCGCCCCTTGCGACTTATTTCCAAAATGAAAAAAATGTGATGAGAGGACATGACTGGGAAGATGCAGACACAAAGCAAGAAACGACGAGAAAACTAAAAAGCATATCTGACTTCCAAGGGTTCTTTAAACAGTGGGAAGGAAGACAAAATAAGTGCATAGCAACAAATGGAGAGTACGTTGAAGGGAACAAAATCGATGTTGACTAAATTTTGCAAAATAAAGCTTTTATGGCCTCAGTTCGCGTATTAGTTGGACTGATCACGTATGCAGATACAAATTGCGTTAGCTTTATATAATTCTTCGTTGATTAGACAATTAAGCATTATTATGAAATGTTATTAGAAAATCTAACAAGAACTTGCAGCGAGTGGCAAAAAATATTTATCCCGGGTCACTCGTTATCTTACGAGCTCGCAAATTCTATGACCAACTTCTTGTAACTAAGCCATTAATCCGTTCCTCAGGAGACTCAATTGAATCTCCTTGCGCTAGGAATACTTTTTTTGCGCATAGCTATGTAAACAAAACGCATATTAGTAAGAGGTGCTGTTAATTCAAAAGCAAATACATTAGCAAATAAACCAAATTCAGCCTAAGAAAATATGAATTCAACTCAGTAAATACTTGACTTAATGTTGCCAAACCTGAGAATAGCATTACGTTAATTTTATTTCGAACAAAAGCTGATTAAATGTACCGAAGTGGGAATTATGTCGAGACGCAACACACTATGTGGTGGTTCACAAAATATCGGTGTGGATTATTTTAGCTCATGGTATTCGCTAGGTCTACTCTTCCGTTCACTCTGGGATACTATTTTACTTAGGCATAAATCCCATCATTAAATATGGAGTGATGGATTTTACGCCACTTTTTGAAGCGGGAAATGCGCAATGGTTGCATGAGTAATTCTTTCATATAATTCAGCGAAGGCTAGCTGGGTTTTTGAGAGGGAATTGCTCAGTGTTGACTAAGCCATATGAAATGAGAGATACCGCGATAGCACCTCCTTTCTCTTCGCCACTTATCGTTCCTCAATTAATCCTGGTCATCAGAAGACTCAAAAGTCGGGCCACGCAAATATTTTAACCTCCTGCTTGCAGGGGATAATTCCCTGAGCTGTCTACAGACTAACCGCATCCATCTGATTCTTAGTGCTCCACCAACTACACCCCAAAGCTTCTCGCAGTATTCATTAAACGACATTTCAACATAGCCGTATATTTCGAGAAGAGATAGTTTCTTTCCGTTTCAATCTTCACTATGCTGGGGAGGGACACAAGGTCACTTTGGGAACTCTCTCTCAGAACGCTTAGAGGAGGCCGTTGAAAATAAATTCAACACGCAGGGGAAGAGAAGACTCTTCTCTTGCCTCAGAGCATTATGCGAGGCGTTCTTCGGAGAAAATGCGGCCAATAGGAATGTTTACTATGGATGTACACCAATGGTAAGATCATATGCAATAAAGCACAAAGCTTGCCCTTATGATACGATGGTAACTGTGAGGAGGAGCCCTAGGAATTTGAATGCTGTAGTAGATAGTGATAAATGCAGCATATTGAATCATTAGATCAGAATTGCCTCAGCTGAGTCTAAAGCAGTAGGTAATCCTTGCATAGAGAAAGAATAGATTTAAAAAACTTTACGAATGATGGTATTGAGGATATTGGGCTTGATTCCAAGTACCAAGGAGTTATTTATACCATCATTTGTGTGGAGTACTTGTAGTATCAAAGCAAATGTTTGAAGAAAATTGTAGGTTTTATAATTTAAACTGACAGAGTTTGAGACGAAAGTTGCGAAAATTGAGTGATAAAAGAGTATTTTCAAAAGGATCCCGAGATGAATATGATAAAAAAAGAAAATATTTACAGAAGTGTGAGTAACAAATCCAATTTCAGATCTATTTCTCAAATTTTCCCTAAGTGATGAAAGAAAGGAATACATCCATTGATAAGTTATATGAAGAAACAGCTGAATGACAATATATTTTAAAATCTGAATTTAGGAAATGTACATGGCTAGGTTTTGCAGGGAATAAAATACTCTGAAATACACAAGAGCAGAGTAAGGCGTATGCGTGGACTCAGGAAGTAGGCTCTTATACTTTAAAGCCCTAATCCCCCCGGATATGCAAATCTGTCTCAAAATGTATGGAATAAAAATAGCATCAGCCGTGGAATGCTGAGTTGAGGAAAATTCATGAGCGTACAAAATCATTGAAATGCTTCATATATTTAAAATTAAAATACATACAACATTTATACATCTGGTTGATCAGAGAAGGAACGAAGTACTCGAAGAACAAAGAGGAATGTGGGTAACCTGATAAGCCTGATAAAAATGGCGTAATATGCTGTAGTATTATGCACTTTATTATGAAGAAAATTGGGTCCCCTATTTATTTACCATCAGAATATTAATTTATACCGTGTTTCATTAAAAAATTATCTTATTCCCACTCCTTGGTGTAATGTAAATGCTTAATGAGGGTTACCTTTAATTTGTTTTCTTTGTCCCATTCTATCATTGGATCTTCTTGACCCTCCTTGGTTTTGGGATCTATTTCTCTTTAGACCTCCCTCGAATTTTAAGGAGACTACGTAATTAGCCGATCAAACATAATTATTCTGCTTGTTAAACGTGAAGATGGAGATGAAGTTTAGTAATAAGAAGCAGAAGAAAGGGAAATTGCCGAAGAGTTGAAAGACTTAAGGAAGACAGAAATAATGAATTGAAGATATGTAATGGTCATTTACTAATAAGCAGTTCAAGTTGATCATGGGTGATAAATAATAATAAGTAGTTAAACTGCGTGAATTGCGAGCTGCTAACGTAATATCACCGTACATTATAAATCCGAGGGTGTTTCCGTGGACGCGGAATTTTTAGTATGATAGGAATTCAAAACTCCTGAAAAAATTATTAAAATTAATTTTTTCCATGAACAAGATTTTTACCTTGGATTTCATCAAAGAAAACTGCCTTCCCGCTCCTCCTTCCTTTGATAAAATTTATCTTAAGTGGTGAAATGAACTTTCAAAATTTCAAACGCGTTCTTCTGCTTATACTCGTAACCCAGTGAAATTATATCAAAATCTGTTCACATGTTGAAGCAAAACATATTAAAGACTTATGAAATCCAGCGCTAAATATACTAGAAATTTTATCCGTTCACTTAAAACCACCAGGAAAGTAAATAAAAACGTTCAATTCCCTGCAGAGTCGGCATACTAAAGTAATACTGAAATTATGTATTGAAGAAGATATTCCTAAATTCCTGACGATTTTTGAAGGCACATGCATAATTCATTAATTTAATTTTAAATTGATCGTAAAATAATATTTGAGAAATATTGTGGAAAACCTTGTAACACAGGTCAAAGGGGCTTGGAAAATAAGTAGAGATTATTTTTAACAGAAGTCACATTTGTGATTCAAAGGTCTCTTATTAGTAATAACAACACATGAAAGAAATTGCGTAAAATAAAATAGAGACTGTTAAGGAAATTACGACGCAAATGGTGACACTTTCGTTGCGTTTAGCTGCTCTTTATTTTTCAACTGGCTATAATTTTTCCTTGGCTTCCGTTTGGGATGCTCAAATATTTTTTTCATTTTATTCTCCTTTTTTTTATTAATGATTGTACCAATAAATGGGCGAATAAAGAAAAAACCAAGAGGATATTATTGAATAGAAAAACAGAGAGTCTGAGGACCTACTTCCAATCTAATATTAATAAATGGTTTTAAAAGAACCACAACTAAGCAACAACTGTATCCCCTCTAGTAACTGATGAACAAATGACCGTCATAATGTACTTATGTTTAAAAAACATCTCCAAACTTAACAGCAAGGCAACCTCTATGCCTGTAAAAAAATTCTTGAAAGAACATTGAAAGAGTTAAGTCTTCATGACTCACTTGTAAAACGTCCGTCCCTTAAATCAGTGTTAAAAATATGAGTGCTTCACCATTGTAATGGCAATACTTACTTCCATATCTTCTGACCCGGGACTGACCAGAAGACTTAAGAAGCCATTTGCTATAACGTCAGTACATTGGTCATATTTAAAATGTGTCGTTGTTAGTAATTCAATGCTGTTTTAGAAAGTGGAAAACGGCTGTAACAACTCGGATTTAGAATGAGTAGAAGATATGGTGATAATGATATATGAATATGGGAAGATGATATAATCAGATTGGAATAAGTAATTTGATTATAATTTACAAGATGTTGTGAAAGAGTTGCCAAGGGATCCAACTAAATAGATAAGTGACCGACTTAGCACATTCGAAAAAGTAATTTTAACCGGTCTACTAGCCTCGGAGAGATCTAATATTCCACGAATATCTCTAGGGTTCGACAGGACCCCTACTCTTCTTTTAAAGGCACAAGGTTACTTGCGCGTAGCACAATATTTTACAGGGAAATAAGTATTCAGGCTGAAAAAGAACTCTTTCCCGCCATTTAAATTTTCTGAATATTGTCAAGAAATGAAATTGGGTCTAAACCCTATCCAAAAATGTATAGTACTGTATTTTGGGATGCAAAATAACTGCAAAACGAATTTTCACACAAATATTCGTGGCCAAACTAAGTGACCGCAATGACTCCAAAATTATGATCCAATAAAATACTCTCTCCTTGAACATGCGATCATATTAGATGGTACAACTTAAATACACTTCTCTTCGTAATATGGGTTTCAGAAAAATAATCTGCCCATTTTTAGGGGAATTTAATTTTATATTCTAAAGACCAATTATGTAATTTTCGGAAAATAATTTTCGTTGGGTGGGATAATTGAATATGGTAATCTCCATTACTATGAGTATTTTCTGCAAAATAAATGAGACGGAATTCCTTAGAAAACTTCGGTGGGAGACACTAAAAACGAAGAAACAGTGTAAATATGTATCTATATCTAAAGTTGAAACACTGGTCCAAAGATAGGAGCATATTATTAAGGCCCCACGTCAAATCAGTAGATCATGCCACCCAGATAATTGAGGCAAACAGACTCCACCAAGGAAAGATACGGTTACTCCCTCGCACAATTAGTGGACAGAGAGGAATCAAGGTTAAATTCTACAGGAATAATTTTCAAAATTGAGTTTTATCTGAGCTTCTCATTACGACCTAATTCACCTGTCTCGACATGGTGGAGGATGGTAATCTAATGAAACAGGAGAGGTTGGCAGATCATAACGTAGCTGATGTTGACTACAGAGTATCACTGTGGTAGCAATTTTAGGATACTTGCGAGCAAAGTGATACAAAATCTATTTGATACATTAGAAAACCAAAGGAGAATCGTCATGCATAGCAGCACCCCACTCATAACTGCTCAATTAGCGCCTATAGATTGAGGAATTATAGAAGACTTAATGCAGGTGAATAAATTGCTCAAATTTCTCCTGATTCCTCGTAAATAATCTTCCAGCACAATAGAATGAGGATATATCTCTACAGACACGAGAAGCATGTCGTTCATTATTACGCTTTATAAGGTTGACGTTTATGGTGAGAAATGAAATATAAGAGAAGTGAGTGTATTTGGCGAGGAAATGATTCCTCCAGGAAGACGTGAATGCCTTCAACTCAGACACCCTTTTAAATTCTCATGATATGGTTTCTGTTTCCTATTAGGTTTTGGAATTTGATCTCCATCCTCCATCATTCATCCACATTGCCCTCTCATTTACCTGAACACTTCTTGCTGTTGGATGTCATATCATTCCAGAGTTTTATACCAGATTTTAGAGCAGTATCTTCCCATTTGAACATTAAAACCCGACACTGATTTCATTAAGTAAAATGTAAAATGCCATGTTTTACATGAACAATTTTTTCAACTTTATTTTCAAAGACATTAAAATTTTAAATCTTTTTTTTGTAAATTTTCATAAAAACCAGAAAAAGGAATGGAATCAAAAATTAAATAATGATAGCGAACTAATTTCATCGTTGACAACCTATGGAGGCAGTAATGAAGCAAGTGAAACATTCAAAATATAATCGTTAAAGTTGTTAATATAAATTTTGCAGCATTAGTTCATTTTCTAATAAAACACGTTATATGTTCGCCTGTTTATTATGAATAAGAATTACATTCATGAAGGTGTAAAACACGTGAATATATATGACTGGAAACCCGTTAATTCTTCTCAAAATTTTTCTTGAGTTTATCGCCAAACCCAACAAATATTGATAGCAATTTGAATGTATTTGCTTTTTATATCATGAATGTATTCTAACTACTTAGATTCCTGATTTTTCGAGGAAAGAACGAATGTATATATCTATCTGTACAGAAGTCTACCTCCCTTCCCATGAAAGATATGGCGTTACAACTAACACCAAATATTTAACTTAATCAGCCGTACTTATTATTGAAGCCTCTCCTTCATAATTTTATCCTGTTCATCACTTCTTTTGCTTTAAAATTTGAAAGTGCTAATTTTATTATTTTAAGTATGAATTCCCATTTCTTGTACCAATTCCAAATTGTGTCTAAATCTCTTGAGAGTACCCCGCAAACCGATGGGGTCCTTATTTTCCTACATAACACCGTGTCGCCTGCAAATAATCTAGGTTACTACTAATAGGTGAGCTTAGACCACTAACGTATATTAAGATATTAATATTACCGGCCCTTACACTTCTCTGGTGGAGTCTGATAGCCTACCTACATTGATCACAACCCATCGATGCCTGCGATTTGTTTGCAATATGAAAATAAGTCTCTGATCCAAATTTTACATTCGCAACTGCAGATGCGAGACCGATTTCATTGCGGGACTTAATATAAGGGTTTCTTGAAATAAAAAAATACTGCATCGACTGGTGTGTTGTTTTTTCCTAAAGTACAAGTGACCAATTTTTAAGCGGTCTGATTGGGTGCTCTCAGATGACTGTTGGAGTTTCTCATTGGAGGCGCGTTTCCAGGCGCAGGAAAAAGTATAACTGTCTTTATTATTGAAGATGTTGGATTTCTTGTGGAATTTTATGGATTCGTTAGAAATCCAATGACTGCAATAGAGAAGGCAGTTGAAAGTTTTACAGCGCCTGGAAAAGCATCTTCAACCAGAAACTCCAACAGCCATCAGAGAGCACTCCATCAGACCGTTAAGAAATTGGCCTATCAGAGATCACCCAAGAAGACGGTTAATTAATTGTTCAATCAAAAAGCACCTGAGCAGAGGCATTAGAGATGGAAAAAAACTAGCATTAATCACTTCTGTCCTGAAGAAGCTAACCCCAACGCTGTCGAAACTGTTCTTGAAATATCATTCAATGTTAAGCATTTCATGTCCATCACATGGAAAAGGCATAGTTTCCTCTCTTGATTATAGCCATAGGGTTTCAAGAAATTTCAAACGAACAGTCGGTAAAAATCCAAAGGGCAATTAACTCACGTATATGCTTCGCTAACAATTAAAAATTGCAGATCACATTACAGAATATTTAAAAATTCTGGAATCTCGTAGGAAACTCCATGTGCGGTTCTCACTCTATCAAATACTAAATTATAAAACCCTTCTGTATTTTGTCAATCACTTCAATAACCTTGCTGGAATACATCAAGTTATTACCATAGGTAATCATGAACTTTTTATCCCTCATCACAGAGAAACTACATATAACCAGTCATTTGCAGTCACAGCATGCCATCGGTGGAATGAGCTGTCATCCGTTAAAACAAATATACCATATCTCCCATCATTCAAGCGAGCAAAACATCAATCACTGACTTCCCAGCAAAGCAACCAGTGAAAATCCAGTTGTAAACACAATTCGAGATTTTGCTTTTTCTTACCCAGGAGGGGCACACTTTGTGTCGGCGTTTGTAAATGTAACCAGAATTATTGCTCTACAATTTTCTTTGCATGTACTGGTATGTTTATGCATAGTATATGTATTTATTTTATGTGTGCATGTTATATATATTGTGCTATGGGTTAGTAATTGAACTATGAAAATAATGCATTGTGTTGCACTATGTTAGTCCTAAGAAATTTATCGACTTATTTTATTGCTATTTATGTACACTTTGTAACATGTATCTACAAGTTTAATCTTGTAAATGTGTAACGAGGGATTAGGGGGTGGTAGAAGAGACTCCATAGTCTATTTCTCGCTCGAAAGAAAAGACTATAATGCAACTAGATATTTCATTTGACATCTATCTCTACCGTTCCAGACACTAATTTTATTGTTTCTGCGTGAGTAAAAGGTCTTGTTTCGTTAGTGTTTGTTTGTTTTATTATATGGGGATGTGAGAATAAAAGTTTGATTTGATGTGAAAAATATTGTTGGATTTTATTTTATTTACCCGAATATATGGTCTGCACTCTTTCCTACCATTTACGCTAAGCACTTTAAATGCGTTCGTGTATTCTATGCGCTAACAACTGCGACGCCTCGGCGGTATACGAGTAATGAACCCCTCAGCGATGAAGGGGTACCCGAAACGATGAGAGGACAGGCCTGAGATCCACGAAATATGCTCCATTTACTCGACAAAATCCCCACAATCCTACATTCAGACACTCAATAAGGCTCCAAACGAACCTTCCTCGGTCAATGCTACAAATCGTTAAATTTATTGGCACCTTTTACTCCTCCGCGACCCGTTTCACCTCCGAGTGTGACCCTTTAAGTTGCCGCAGCATTTCTTTAGATGCACGTTCTGAGGTGTAGTTTGTCCTCATATGAGGACAAGGAAACATCCCAAGATATAATAGAGAGATACATGGAGTATCTATCTAAGATATTTTTGCCGACCAAATGACCGGGATAACACTCTTTTAATTTGTAACTGTTCCAGCGTGTCTATTTTTTGTCCCTTTTCCTCGAGTCAAAGTATGTCCGGAACAAAATCACTACTATGTTCCATCCCCCATTGACATTTGGCGAAATGGGATCAAGTGACATTTCCATTCCGAATTTTTTGCTTGTGTTTTTCCCAATTTTGCTAATTTTTATGGCGACATTATAGTCTACCTTTAGATTTAACTCTCATTTATGAAGTTTTATTATGCTTGATACCTAATTGTCAAAATTGGTAGAAGTGTGTTAACATTTTTGTGAAAAGATACAAATTTTACATACTCAGTATTACTATCCTGAAAATTGTAAATGAATTCCTTCAATATTTACGAGTTATGTTTATTTCTAGAAGTATGAATACAGATAATTTTCCCCATAGATAACGGGGGCTAGATCATACGATAAAGAAAAAGAAAAATCATATCATTTGGCAATTACCGGGTTGCATAGAAATATTCGTCGTCGAAGGAGGGAGAATAACGGATTTTTTTCATTATTGAAATCTTCCACATAAGCATGAAAAGGGTGAGCTCCAAAGAAAGGGAGAAAGGAGGTGGTGGGAGAGAGTAGGGTGGTGAGTAGGATGGGTGCGTTAGACTTGGCGGCATCTAATTGGTGGAGGGGGAGGCGAGAAGTGCAAGCCGGGGCATCTGGAAGGCAGTCTGTCGACGGAAAAAAATCTCCCTCGTTACCGTCATCAGTGGGGTCTTTTACACCCTAATAAACAATACAAACCACCACAAGGGTTTAGAGCTTTTCATTCCCTGCACTCTCATCCCAAGTATTTCAACATCATCCCACTGCCGATATATAATGCCCGTCCGTTCCCCCTTTTCTAACCTCCCGCCCCCACCCTCTTTGACACCCCCACCACTCCCCGCTCACACGGCACCCTCCGCATCCCTCTCTTGCTCCACCGTTTCGAGAGCTAACCGTCACCCTCCGTGGTTGACCGCACCACAATCCTCTTCCACCCCGACCCCCTTTCCACAGAGGCTCCTCCCTTCCGCCCCTACGTTCCCTCACTTCGAATCCTTCTGTCACTCTCGAAAAGCGACGAGAAAGGAATCCGTGGCGGTGGCCGGGTCTCCGTCTATTTGGCGGGATCCCGCCGGGGCATCAAAGTAAATCAGCGAAAGTAATGCGTCTGACATCTCTCCCTCTCGCTCAGTCTCTTTCTTTCTTTCGTATGCTTAGTGGATGGCTTCGTGGTGGTGCATCGTCCCGATTGTCACCCCGTCCTCCTTGTCACCTCTCCCCCTCAACACAAGTGCCTTTCTCTAACGTCTTCCTCAGTAAAAATCCAGAGGTAGTTTCGTTCGCCCTTTTCGTTTCTCCATTTACCGATTGTTGTTTACTCCATGTTTCCAAACTTTATAGTTACCTACGATATAGAACGTAGTAAACTAAAGCGTGGGCTTATTTTACATTTATATGTAAATGTAAACGCGATGTTTTACTTCATTATTGCGGAAATTTTTAATTCATTAATGTAAGGCCCGACGCGTCATTTAATTCAAACACGAAATATTGTTTAAGATAACGTTTGCCACGCATCCGAATATGGTGTACTTCGACGAGTACTTTTCTCTCTGAATCGTCTATCTCAATTCTGGCACTCACATATATGTTCTTCAAATGATTGTTTTTGCTTAGGCTCCCTTAAGGGAAGTCAATTCAGACTTATATGGGTTCACGCAAAGTAGCTTTTTTCATTGTAATCGTTTTGTGGGCCGATTTTCATTTAAAATAATTCCATTTATAGAATCATTTGGGGAAAGATATTTAGACCAATATTTTTCCCTTTGTTATGGCTTACCCGTGCTCTACATACAAGTAGATCAACTTGTATATCCACCAGGCCTTCATAATCCTGCGGCCCCTGTTCTTCCTCATATGCTAGATTGTTTCTCCCTAAGGTGTATTTCCTATTCCGCTGCACATTTAAAAAAATAATTCGTCCTATTCCTCTTTATATTCTGGGATACGCTTTTTAAATGTAAAACTGTGCTGTTCAATGTTTCGTCATCCATTGCCAAAAAGAAAACTTTAACTATGACCATCACCTTTCTCCCAATTCCTCCCATAAAATGCGAGAAACACAAACAAGTTTTTCTATCTATTCACAAACACGAAATAAATGAGTTTCGAAATTCGACGAAGCATAAATTCTATCTCAGAAATTATGGGGAGGAAAACAGCTAGCTTGGAAGTGCGGTCCACTTTTGTTAGGAAACAGATGGGAAATGGGAAATATTTCTTGTTACTTCTCACGTGTAACGTTGGAAGATCGAAAATTACACAAAAATATTAGTACTCTCTTGGAGAGTTATTTTTTTGCGTTATCAATGCACACCAATAGATCGGATATTCAATCGTCAGCGGAGTGCCTTCACCCTGGGAAGAGTTGGGCATATCCGAGGCGTCCGTCTGCCGTTGTCGGGAGGGAGAGACGCAGGAGGGGCCAAGAGGGGCGGGTCGGGCACGCGCGAGGGCGGAGGGCCTCTCCCTCTGGATTGCTTCATCCTATGACCACTACAAAACTCCGGTTGGCACGAAGGGCTGTAGAGGACCCCTGGAGTTGCGAGCGTGAAGAAACAAGTGCGTGGGTTATAACCCGGATGAGACACGGAATAAACCTCCTGCGCTGCTTCCATCCGTTTGACCGTTGATCCCCGGTTCGAAATATTATGCTCGGGCGTGGACGACTCAACAATTCCTCATTTAGTCTGAAATATCAGATGTAAGGTCTTTGAAAATAACGTTTTTCTCACCAAAATACAGGTGATTTCATCTCTTCTTAAAGAGAATACCCGCTTCGCCTATCAAAGGACCTTCCACATGTAGTTGAAAAAAGCTTCCTTTAAGTTGTTCATACGAGTTCATTGTTACAATCCATTTGACACATGACACATATGGGCCGATAATTTAAATAAATTATAACATTCCTTACCTGCACATCATATCATGCCTTGAAAATATAAAGATAAATAAAAGAGGGTCCGAATACCATTGCAAAAAAGTGCTTGGAGGGAAACGGTTATTTATTTTCAAGTAGTTACATAAGGATATTTTCAAGTGGATTCATGAGGAGTGGTTATATATATATATATATATATATATATATATATATATACGACCTGAGTCTGACCTGAAGAAGGCCTCGGAGTAGGCCGAAAGCTCAAATCATCTACAGTGTGAGTGTCCTTTTACGTGTTATCTGTTTTATTCTGTGTTATATTGTGCCGTCCAAAAGTTATATTGCTCTCGTGAGTACTTCCGCATCATCGATATATATATATATATATATATATATATATATATATATATATATATATATAAATCAGATATGAACAAACTGGTACACAATATTAATTTGCCGGAAGTGCGTTCAATTTCATCGAAATGAACTTAATTTTATGCCTTTAATGGACCTAGACCTCTACTGTTCATTGCAAAAAGAAGTTGTTTGAACTATGGCATTCAGTTTCTCCAATTTATTTGAAAAATACATTAAAAATTATGTAAAAATAATGGTACTCGAGATATCAGGACATATACAACAAGTTGTTAGAGAAAATTCCATTTTTTTTGCGAAAAAGTAATTAACGTCTGGTAACTCCCATAAGTTGCTCGTATGACTTCAGAACCGCACTCGCATCTTAATGCTGCATAAGAAAGATTTAATTCATGAAGCCTTCATATCATGCCACCTTTTAAAACCGAAGTTCGAATGAAATAGCCATCATATTCATATTTTAGGTTAAATAATGCACTGTCTCAGCTGTTTCAAACGTTTTAGGACCTGCAGCCTATTTTTTTACGGGTTGCCACGTGTCAGCAGTTGATGATGTTTTCCGACCAAGGGAGGCGCCACTCATAAGATCCTGCCGACAAGTTACGACGTACCCAAAGGGCCCCCTTGGGCCAGCTCTACTTACTCCATGTAAACAGTCAATCCAATTCCACATTACGATGCGTCAGACGCGTATGTTTTAGACTGAAGCGGGGGGAAACCATTCCATTCCCCGGTTTATAGATCGCTTCTTGCTATGGTTGTGAGTATGCTCCGGCACCCATCACGAACACCCCCCCCACACACACACAACCATCCAACCTCCTCACATCCACCAACTCCGCAAGACAAAGGGTTGGTTGTACTCATCCACCCGGGCCGTCATTAATGCGGTGGAGCGGAGTCACGGAGGGGAGGCAGGGGGCAGAAGGGGTTAGCTCGCGTGATGCAGAAAGAGAGATATCTGGCAGCCAGCCTCTCGAAGACGAGGACTTCCAACATTTTGAGGCGCCCGAGATGGAAGTGCTTGATGAATGCGGGGAAGAATGGACGAGCGTACAACGAGGGGAGGTGGGGGCGGGAGGGAAGAGTGGTCGCTCGAGCAGTTCGGGGAACGAAACACCTCCCTCTTCACAATCCCATCCCGGCGACTCAGGATTTGTGGGCTTGGCTGCTTGGGAGACGAAAATAAGCATCCGCCTAATTCAAGGCAAGTGCGATCGCAAGCACTGGTTACGAGCTCTGGTGTCTGCTTTCAGTCCATAACTTCTCTATCTCTCACCAGTGCCAGGGGCCTTCCGACGAAACGCCTTCCTTTCCAAATTTTGCCGTCATAAAGATTGTATCCCGGTATTTCAATTTTTATAGACCTTTTATAACATTTGGCAGAAATTTCATGACCAGATTGAAGGAAAACATGAACTTATTAAAAGATTCTCAGTGTAACGTAAGTACAATGGTGTATCAGAAAATTCATCATATTTTAGTGTTGAAATGGAATGGTTAAGTATCTTAAAAAGAGTAAGTACAAATTGAAAATTGCCTGATAGTTTAAGAGTATAATATCTTTACAGCTTAATCAAAAATATAAAACTAGTATGGCATGAAAATATTTCGGTAGCATATAGCACTGTAGGTATTGGTACCATTGGAGTCTGACTGTATAAAATGAAAAACAATTAATGGTGACCAATACCAGCTTGGGTTTCATTGGGATAAAATTAAATCAAGGATCATGGTGAAGTAAGATTTCATCGATCAAAGCTGCAAAAATATATAACCGATTAATATAAATATTCACTTACGTACAACCCCAGTGACGGCGGATAACGTCCTTGCGTTACATCCCAGAGGTAGCGGATTCGACTGCCGCCGGGCTTGAATATTTGTTACAGTCCTTAATGTGATATTATTTTATTAAATTCGATGTCAAGGCAAAAAAAAACCTTTTTTATGGTTATTACTGCATAGAATATCTTACAACTGCATTTAGAGCAATCCGAGTTTCAACAAGAATATTATTGAATACTGATAAACCAATTTGAATAATGATGGGTCCATGTATTTTTAGTGGAGGTAATTTTAGTCATATAATTTTGACCGAAATGGTTCAATTCTGGGTGAAGCTTCTGGGAATCACACTATTAATCAAGCTGTGTGATTTTTCGGGTACCTAATCTTCCGAGGAAATTATAGGTGGTACAGGGAAAGGAACTGGCCCCCCACCCTGACATGGGAATTTAAAACGCCATTGGGCTTAGTACTAGGTGAGCTATACCCTCATCTATCTGACCGATCTTTGGTATACTATATGCATGTGTGTGAGCATAAAATTTTGAGATTATAGTGTTCCAGTTACTGTGTCAGTTTTGTGATGAAGATACTGTATTTATATTTTATCAATGTAAGAACCTATTTCTCTTTTTCTTCCGCATGGTCTAATAAATTAATATTATTTGAGGCTTAACTCACACCTACATGAAGGGGGTTTTGATTAAACAATTGGTATGGAAGTGAGAATCAATAAAATTTGAACCCCTCTCCTCGCATAGCCAACATATCCCAAATTGACTCCCCATCCTCCATTTAACTATCGCTTCAAGATCGCAATCAATTTTCCTCTCTCCTTGCACGGGCCTGAAATTTCTATATTTCCTCCCTTCATCTCTTGCTTGTTTTCAAGCTCTTTGTATTGAAATTGTAAAAAAAGCAAGCTATTGCTTGCTTTTTTTACAATTTCATCCCTTTATTACTTGCTCGTAATTTTAAAACTTATCTGTCCACAACATCGTCTGTCTCCAAGTTCCTATTTCCAAGTTTCCCTTCTGTCTCATTTTTCTGCTTCCATCCTCTCGGATCTACAAGGATTTCCTGTGATTACGACCGCTGAAACTTCCCCTCCTCCGCTGCCGGGTGAGAAGCTCGGCCCTGTGGACTGTGTTCCGTAGTTGTCATGACTTATTTTATTATTTAGTTCCATGATAATTTTTGCCATAATAATTGAGGTAAATTACCGTTTCATTTCTCGTTCTTTCAAAATAGTGTTTTTATCGAGACATCATCTATGAAATGACTTTAACAGACTACCTTTCGTCTTGCTCCTACCCTTAGAACAATCCCGGTGACACTACTAGAAGCAGTTATCGTTGCTCCCGCCAACACAGATCTTTAGTACATTTTATGCATGAAATATGAAGTAATTTAATTAAATGTGATTAAATATAAATACTAGCCGATGAAACCGATCAAATATTTTCGTACGGAATTTATTTGTCTTTCCGCGAATTTCCGTTTCGAATATTCAAAAGAGACTTGCGAGGCTGATTAATTAATATAAAAAAAATCTGATTCCTGCTACCTATAGATTCTATTGTTTCAGGCGTCACTTCGTGGAAGTATTTAAAGTCCATACTGAAAAGAAGTACTTGCACTTTTTTACAGATTTTATTAAAGGGTACAACGCGTTTCACCGACTTGTACCTGATGATGCCGCAAGTCGGTGAAACGCGTTGTACCATTTCATAAAATCTGTGGAACAGTACAAGTATTTCTTTTTAGTATCGATATTTCTGCTACCTAATTTCTGTCACAGTACTTCTCAACTAGGCTGAAGAATACCATGTATTTTTTTCAAGTTCATTTTACTTAATAAAAAACTCTCTTGGGTCTTTCTGTACTTGGTGCACACCACGAATAGTGATGCATAAATGATTCCACTCCTTCATTACAAATATGATTGCATGTTTCACTCCATTATGTATATCATGCGAAAATTACGATTACGCTACATTTTTGGGCTCCTTTGGGAATGATCCCTCTTCTTTGCAAATTTATGATAACATTTTAACTTTAAAGGATGCTGTGATTTTTTTAGGGCCAACAAGAATACATGAATAGTATCCAGTATTCCTGAGCAGGTCTGAGGGACGGTCCATTCACTATAATTCTAATATAATTCCACACTTTAACACAACGGAGCACCATCATGCCAGATGCATTAATTTCTCTGAAAACTATACCTTTTGTTCAATACTTCCGATGCGTCATAACAGTATGCCAACCGAGGGAAATAGTTACAAAAGCCTTATCAGGTGTGAATGACACGTTTGCTCGTCTTTAAAGTGCAGAATTACGAGCACAAAAACGTTATCTTTACCTATTATGCTTTCACTCATTACGCTTCCCATGGAATAGATCGCTTCTCAAATACTATATATCTCCCCCCCGTTTGAATGAGTCGCTGCTCGATGTCAGCGCGCGTCGTTTGGACCTCCCGCATGGCATATGCTTAATATTCCCGAGGTTCGGACAAATGCTTTTACCCCACTCTCCCGTTCTCTACCGTGTTTAGCGGCCAACACCTTTCCCCCTCGCCCACCAACACCCCCAAATGGCTAGGCGACGAAGGGAAGGGACCCAAGGCGACGAGAGGGCGTGATGGGAATTGTGGAAGGAATGCTCATCGCCTTGCGGTCGAGAGAGAGATGGCTATGGATTTCCTGGGAAGCACTTTACCCTCCTCCCACATGTGGTCTCCAAATGAATGAGTGGGATGGGGTGGGTGAAAGGGCGTGGTGGAAAACAACGGAGGGAGAGAGCGTTCAGGGTGGTTAGGGGTCCTTGAGGGCGACGGTGTGGGTGGAGAAGGGCCTACATCCCCTTGGGTTCGTAGCATCCCTCTTCCATTCACCTTAGCCCGTGCCATGGCTCTTAGTATTTGACCGGAGTGGCTCACCGTGCTCTCCCTGTTGTCGGTCTGACATTTGAGATCCCTAGAAAGGGTCCTCTATCATGACATAAAACCAGTTCAATGTTGCAATGATCACAGAATATTCACCATTTTGTGATTTTCAGTACTGGATTCTATATATACAGAGTAGATAATTTCAAATCGAGTTTCCATTTCTCGCACTATTCCACACTGAATCATTTTTGTATGCCCTGCATCATAAAAGCGAACAATGGATTCGGATGATTAATTTATAAAACGCAAACCTGGCCTCTTATTTCTGTGGCAGAAGCATTATTGAATGGTTATTCACGTGGATGTTGGCAATTTTCGCGGGCGAGCAGACCTAAAGATAGGGGTATCACAGAAATGCGTTCACTGGTAGAGGGGAATATAAAATGAAATATTACAAATGTATATAATAAATATAAAATGATAATGTATAAAAGCATGAACAAAGCAAACGGCCTGAAGGTCGGTTTGGTATGTGTCGGTAGAGTTCCAGCAATATTAGGCCCAACGTCATGTCAAATTCCCTCATAAGAAAGGGGCCAAATTCTTTCCCCGGCTATGATCTCCCAGGAAGTTCTGATACCTGAAAAATTAGAGAGCTCAGGCAAAGCTTAGAGTACCCGAGAAGCTAACCCAGAACCAACCTCGACCCCTGGACTATTACGTTCCCATTAATTTGTAATAGAATAAATATTTTCATTTATATGAATAATACCAGCATGTATTTCTCTGTTTCGTAGATTTCAAGAAGGCGTTCAATAAAGTGAATTGGGTGGTATCAGTGAATGTTTTACAGAAAATGGGAGTAGATTAGCTGGTGAGAAGATTTATCAGTTACCTGTATATCTATTAGACGGCTGAGGTGTGAATTGTAGATGGAGTCTGGATGGCCAGTGCTAGGAAGACGGGGTAAAACAGGAGTCCAAATTCCACGATACCTATGTTAAAGAGTTATATTAGTTGCATTTTGGAAAATTAAACTATCATACAAATATTGTCTTTAATGAAGTTTCAGACATTAAGTATTAAATTTCAACTAAATGAAATCTACTTATGCCAGATGTAATGCCTGAACTACTGTGTTACTTTTATTGCCATTTCATTCTTCTCGATTGAAGTATCTTCACCTCTTATACAGCATTTTGTTTCCCTGATAAAATTATTACCAGAGGGCAAAAAAATCGTCCACTGAGGCAATTATTTGAAACATTAGTACTAATATAAATAATTCCATGAATTTTGTAACATTAATTTAAAAATATAGAATTCTAGAGTTCTTGGGTTCCGCACGAAATATTGCATAAATCTAACGAAAATATTCATAGTTTTTCGTTGCATGTCTCATTGTTGGTTGCATATTTTTTCTTCTAACTTGGCATTATTACCATAAAATTGATTATAATTACCTTTTTCTGCTACAAAGCAAACAAAAAGCTATGTTTTTACTTTCTGTTAGGCGAAACATCAAGCCAAATTTTCTCTGGTAAATTTGCAGTTAAAACAAAATAGTCAAGAAAACTCGCAGAGTGTACTGCTGCGCCCTCAGTAGACCTGTGAAACTGTCCGCGAATATGGCTCCTACAGCTAACTTCTCTTTACATAAATGGCAGTGGGCACATATTTCCGACACACGATTCAACAAGGAACGAAATTTTAATGATAGCGAGCTCGTGAGGACGGGAATGTACTGCCAAATATTCCGTTTCAAAATTTTGGCCTGGTTTACTCGACTTCGTCCGACCGCGGGTCGGGAAGTAGGGTAGGAGAGCATGGGATGGTGGGACGAGTTGGGAGGCAACGAGTGCATCAGGAGAGCTTACTCTGTCACCGCAGTCGAAGTGGACCGGAAGAAACTTCTGAAAGAAGTATTCCATGGAGAAATGCGGTTCGGGTGAAGGGACCGAAAGCGGTGGATTGTGATGATGGTGTGATGGGAGGGGAAAGATGGGAGCGTGGGCTTGGAAGAGGGGAAGGAGGTTTGTCAGAGAGAGGCGGGGCGCTTCAATATACCCGCGTCGCACGCCTCCTCCCACCTTCGCGGGCCATCTTCGTGGTTTGATGCGGAAATGCATAATAACACAAGCCCGCCGCCTTATCCGCCGTTCCATTTTCCCCTCCCCATTCTTCCACTCCCTACTCTCCTCACCCCCCTCTCTCTTACCCCCTTCACATTCACCCACCTACATTCACTCCACCCTCATTCTACCCGGCCCCATTCACCCGAATCCCATTCACCACAACCCATTCTCCGTTGCCCTATTCTCTCCAGAACCATTATCCCTCGCTCTATTTACCCCTTCCCCTTTCTCACCAAACCCACTCTCACCCTTCAACCTCCATCTCCCCGCTCCCTCCATCCTGTAATGTTCTGGACAGTTTTGGAGGTAACAGTCAACGTCCTCTCGACGAACCTCCCAACATACCCGCCTCTCCCCTCATTCTGATTACTCAAAGTCGCCGCCCCTCTTTCTACCCCAGGTTCAGGTCGTCCCCACCCTTTTCTATTCCACAAAGTGTGTGTGTGTGTGTGTGTCTGCGCGGACACATCCCCGCCCTCCATAGGCTTCCCCGGTGGGAGGGCCGACCTCGCCCACCCGTCGCAGCGGCGGGGTTGGTCGATGGGGGGAGGGTCAGCGATGTCGACGACAAACTTATTGTCTGGCTGGAGGGCGAAGAGATGTGGTCGGCCCGTTCGAGGTGCTAGGGCACACAATTAAAATCACGAAACAGTGGTCCATTTACAGGCGTCGTCGGCGAGGACGTACTCGAGCGGGACATTTGGAAGGAGACGCGGTTTTCTCACTTTACTTGCCTCTCGCACGCCACCCCGACTCTTTCCGCTCGCAACCGGGGTGCTAACAAATTCCCACGTGGGGCTTGCGGGGGCGGTGGGGGCGGAGTCGCCCATCCGGGTACCTCCCGGTCGTTAACCATGTGAAACCGATTTAATGTCTATAATCAACAACTCACTCCTCAAGTGGTGAAACGTTCATTATGTTTTGTTCTGTGGATTAAGGGTGGACTCTCTTGAGTCGAGTGCTTGCCGCCGTGAGCCGGGCGGACTTAAGGGCGTCTTACGATTTTGTGCGCCCTCTCTTCCCGGGACTGTGTTCCCGCTGAGAGTTCTCGAGGTGAGACGATAATGGCGGATACGAGGGTAAATGCGGTCTCCCGCGGCACAGGAAAAAGTAATGCGCGAAGGTAGCAGATTCGTGCCAAAAATCATGTAAATTATTTTGCTGTGAATTCTGCGGGAATCTCAGGACAAAAAGTCTTTCTCCAAAGTAGAGATCACGTGATGCAAGTTGAAACCGTGTTCTTCGTTTACGAAGAGATATTTTAGGAATGAATGTGCTTTGAAACTTTTGTTCTAATTTATTTCTTTAAAAATAAATATTATGCCAGGATTATTTTTTTTAACCATTTGATTTCTGAATGGTGTTGAAACATTTTATTTTATCGTAACAGTAATTAAACTATCTCCTCCAACGGAACAGAAAAGAGAGCATCGAATAACTTTAGGAAATGAAAATAAAATAAAAGAAATCAAGGCGAGGCTGACTAAACATATTTTTACCCCAATAAATATATCCCGCCATGACATATGCACATTCAAATAAGTCCCAACTATAGTAATCGCGCTCAATTTCCATGTGTATTTAAGTAGTTATCAAAATATCCTCCCCTTCTAGTTATTCCTAGTTATTAACACTTCCAGTGGGCAATAGAAGATTTTTCTCTAATTTTAGCTCATGATAATTAACACTCGTTCTCCACTTCCTTGGGCTTTGTGGCCTCGGATATCGTTTCTATTTCGTTTGGCAGGAACGAATTACACGGGAAAATACAATCGAATAGTATTTCCTTTATAGAGGAATTACCATTTTTCTCTTTTATGAAAGGCGGTAAAATGCGAGTTCAAAAGAATTCACAGCTTAATCCTCATATATCACTCAATAGCATTTGGTCCTCAGCACTTACGTGTCGGTAATAGCATTTCCCTTCAGTCGAAATTCTCGAATTATGATGGATTAGGAAATCATTAAAGGAAATTTCTTTTTTTTGAAAAAGCGGACCTGAAGGTTTAAGAATTCCGTGAGTATTTTAGCTCCTTAACTATTTATAACAAGATTTTCAGCCACGAAGATCTTATTTAAATAAATAATTAGTTTTCTACAATTCAGACATTGGTGCCGTCGTTCTGTAATTGTGACTAATCGATGCCCCAGCTCGTAAACCAATCTTTTCTTCTAGCACAATCATACATTTTCTAACCAAGGGCAATAATTAGTGCTATCATGTTACGGAATACGAGGTACGTTGTCAGAGTTTAAAAAAATCCAGAGAAAAATAACATTGATAACAGGATTCTCGGGTAAGCCTCTCTAGGTGCCATCAGCTCCACCCAAGCTATGTTTTTTCGGATACCAGAGCATCCAGAAACCATAACCGGCCCAGGGAAAAGAAATGGCCCCCCTTCCCTGATGTGTGAATTTCACACGCCGTCGGGCTTAGTACTGGGTGAACTATATCATTACCTACCAAACAGGCTTTCGGGTTGGTTTGATAGGTGATGATAAAGTTCACCCACGAAACCGATTACTGTATTTATGGTTAATGGTTATTACAGATGCGCCCTAAAGCAAGGCCTAGGCCTTTGCAAATTCACCCGTTAAAATTTGTTTAATTTAGCATGAGGGCATAATTATTGAAAATATGCAGTATATATTTAATAATTTACTTGGATTATCTATGATAATAACATTATATTGCCATACTCGAATTAATAAATTAGTGGTTTTACACAGGTAGGAACTTCTCAAAAGAGGACAGATTTATTACGTATTATCACAAAATTTGGAATTACAATATAAAAATATTTATTACAGGCATGCTAAAGAAAATTATTTCCAAGATTTTACGAATATATTTCATATTTCCCATATGTAAAATCAGTTCAAGTAGTTGAAATAAAATAAATCTCCGCGAGCAGTTATCAGTTCTTCGCCTCTTCCCGTTCAATGATATCCAAAACGTCCCACATTTAGCTGCACCATAACTTCGACAAAATGTAACGCAGTGACAGCTGCTACAATACCCAGCCAGTTCCGTTACAACTGCGTGTCATATGAGAACATAATATATGGCAGTGTTAATCTAGCTTCAGTCATAAAACAGGACTAGGTCGACAAATGTTTGCTACACACAAGAATCTTGGCTAAAATTATGAATAATTCAATAATAAATATTCGGGTGACAGAGTGCTCATGAATAAGTACTATAGTTTGATAATTAAAACATATGTGTTATTCTAAGGGTAATCAAATTCTTTATGAGAGTGAACGGCACTATTACAGACACTAATAGTTTATCGAGTCAGTGTTTAATGTTTGATATTCTAATTTTATGGATTTTATATGGCATGACCTTTAGGATGACTAAAGAAAATTAAATATGCATTGGATATCTGGAAGTGGCTTCTGTCAAATCATTCAAAAATTCACATAGGCTACGGTTGAGAATATTAGAATGACTTACCATCACGGATTCATTGTATAGCTCCGGAGCTTTAATAAAGATACTATATTACCTTTCCCTTTGGGTCGGAATAACGAATAATGGCAATTAATTATTTAATTACCCTCTTCACCTCTCGAGAGACAAAAAGAGAGCTATCAACATTTGCAAACGCATAGGGATCGTAAATCTGCATCTTTAATGTCGATGTACACATGTTTTTGACCGCCTCACGCTATTGTTTGTATTTAACGGTTTTATTTATACGTTAGGTAGCTAGTTTGTCTTCCACGTAGTAGCATGTATGTTGGATTTTACATTTATAAGTAGTGTTAAGCTGCTGGAAAAGGTATACGATGCCAGGTTTATCATAATGATAGGTAGGTCTATTGACGGTAAAAATATTCTGACAGCCATAACTTGGGTTAGAAAAAAGCGTGGTTTAGTTTTTCATCACCTATCATAATTGAAAGAGGATACTTAAATAGATAAATTCCATATTTGTCCAGAGGAAATGGAATAGAACTCTTATATAACTTCCTTTCTCTCAAAAAACTTGATGGATGAATTTCAAAAATGTGGTGGACACGGACTATTGGCACATTCAAATGAAAAACTATATATTTTCGCTTAAAACGAGAAGAAAGTTTGTTCTGGTACTCTTTGTTTAGCATTTAAGGAGCACTCAGGTTTTCCCCCTATTGAATTAATGATGAATATATAAAGCACTGGCCGGGATGTGAGCTGTCGAAATGTTTTGGGCTTTTCAATTAGCTTCTTAGGTATTCATTTTATTATTGCATAAACACAAGTTTTCAATATTTATCACCTTTAGTGTCACATTAGCAACTTTATATTGTAAGCTATGTTTTCTCAGAAATATGACTAAAATTTTGAAAGGGCATTGCATGCTTCCGCATGAAAGATTTTTTAAGCGCCAATTAAAAGTTAAAAATTTATTTTAAAAAGACAATAAATAAAAATTGTAATGACAATGTATTCATAGATTATATTTCTAACCTATTTTAATATTTAATGCGTGATCACTAGGCGATTAGATGCCGTGTTAATGAAACAAGTGTGGTTAATCCATAGACTGGGAAAACTATAGTTTTACAGCAGGAGGTAAGGGTAAGGAATCATGGGAATGACTGCTTCGTGTTTTTACATGACACTCTTTAAACTAGTTACTACTAAAACACACCAGAGGGAATAATATACTTGATATATTAGCAGGATATTTAACCGAAGACGTCCTAAATACGACAATACTTGGAGGACTTAGTGGTTATAAAATAGTGCAAGTTAAATTCAAGTTGACCACTGAGAACAATTAGAAACCCAAAATAATATTTTTCTTAAATTGCAAGAAACTGCGGAAGATGCCGCAATAGTAGCTTTTGTCTGATACATCCGCTAGTACGTTTGTATTACAATGAGATAATTATGGAGAACACTCTGAAATTGTTGCTCTGTATTGTTTTTATTGTTTGACAAGGTAGAATGCGATGCATTGATGGGTGAGCTGCAGCAGGTTACGGTTCCTTTTAGGAAAGTAGTGGCAACAAAAAAGTGAGAGCTTGTAGAGTGTTTTACTCCAAAAACTAGAAATAGATCGAGTGCAACGCAGAGGTACTAGGTTTATGAAAAGCTGTTCTAAACAAGGAAGCAGTGCCACGACGCAATTGGAAGAACACGTTTGATAGCGATTAGTTGACCGTAGGTTAAAATACAGATTATATTTACTGGGTAAATTTGGCTGATGTTACTTATCTGTGGATGTTGAAGACATCTTACCTGCACCGCCTTAATAAGGTAGACCAGGTAACGTATTTTTAAAAAGTCGTTTTTTCCGGGTACCATTAGATATGAAAATAGATACGAGAGTAGTCCCAAAAGTACTCGGCCTGACCTAGAGATTGCGATAGTTTGAAAAATATCCACTGTATTAGAAATCACGCAATTTATAAAGCATATGTTTTAAGTTTGAAGACGCCATGTTGTTTAGTATTTGTTTGGCAGTCATCAATAGTGAACGTTTACAGTGAAAATGGAGAAAAGTGGTCATCGTTATGTTATGCAATACTTGTATTTGAAAGGTCTCTGCCCAACCAAATTGGCTGATTTTACCCTTGGAGAGTCTGCTCCTTCGTTTACAACAGCAGCATATCAGGTAGCTTAGTTTAAACGACCCCGTACGACCTTCCTGGGTGAGCATCGCATTGGTCGACCAAATGAGGTGACGACTCCAGAAACGGGGAAGAAAATCCACAAAGTAATACTGGAAGATCGTCGACTAAAAGTGCGCGAGATAGCAGACTTAGTAGGCATTTTAAAAAGTTAGGTACATCGCATATTAATTGAAAATTTGGGTATGAGAATGATTCGTCCAATATGGGTGTCGCGTTTGCTCACACTTGATCAAAACCAGTGTTTGAAGATGCTTCAATTGAGTCTTTAGCAGAGTTTCACAGCAACAAAGCAGAAAATTTGCGCCATTTCATAATGGTGGATAAAACATGGGTCTATTACTTCACACTGGAGACAAAAGAACAATCAAAACAATGGATTCAAAAGGGAGAACCGACTCCATAGAAGAGGAACACTGTTTTATTTGCAGGCAAGGTCATGGCATCATTTTTGGCATGCGCGTGGGATAATTTTCATTGACTACTTTGAAAAACGAATAACTATCAACGGTGAGCACTATGCGACCTCATTTCAACGTTTGAGCGAAGAAATGAAGCAAAAGCGGCCGTATTTGGCTGAGAAGAAAGTGTTGTGTCATCATGGCAATGCATCAGCTCACAAATCTCTTACGGCAATGGCCAAAATTCATGAAATAAAATTTGAATTGCTACCTCATGCACCCTTTTGACCGGATTCAGGCCCCTGGGATTATTTTCTGTTCGCAAACTTGAAAAAATGGCTCTGTGGTCAAAGATTTTCCAACCGTGCAAAATTAATGTCGGCATTTAATGGCTAATATTAGGAGCAAGAAAGTTCTTATTATAAAAAATATATCGAACTAATTGAACATCGCTGGGAAAAGTGTATAGAGTTGAAATGAGATTATGTTAAAAATATATACTTTTTTTTCCAACAGTGTCGTGTTTTCTTTGTTGGGACGGTTAATTCTGGGACCACCCTCGTATGACCGCAGGCGCGAAGGAGATAATAAATGTCGGTAGGGTATGTACGCGTATTTTTTCGATATTCAGCTTGTTTATTTAAACGGGCCCATCTATTTAAAACTCCTCCTACATTATATGAATACGTGTTTTGTTAATGAATATTTTTCCATATGAGTATCTTTCTCGCGTGTTTAATTTCCACCGAGTGGATATTCTAACTGATATATGTGTGAAGGTGTCATGACTTTGTATGAACGCTTTCTTTACTATCATTTTCTCTTTTGTCCTCAACCATGACTCCTTTGAAGAGTGAAATATCTCCCGAACGCCATCTCCTGGTGAAAGAATTTGGGGATGTGGATACTTAACCCCCAGCTGATTTCAGTGTGATTTACGTTTTCTTGATAGCTCAAGCGTTTAAGACCTTTGGTCCGGTAAGTTGATAGATTGATAGATCCGTGGTTTAAGTCCCGGTAAAGGAAACTTATTTACACTTGTGAATTGCTCTATCCTACCCTCCCTACATTCCTGTATTTGTTCTTTAAATGTGTTCCTATCCCTTTTCTGTATATCTATATCTATGTGAATGAATATAAATATGTATATATATACACGCATAATATACATACATATATATATGTGTGTATGTATATATATATATATATATATATATATATATATACATATATATATATATATATATATAAGTATAAAGACTAAACATAAGTACTAAACATAAGTATAGGAATATATATATATATATATATAACTTAGAGAGCAATACAAACATCAGAACACATAAAAGGAACACTCACACGTAATATCTTGATAATTATCAAGTTTTTTATTCAATACTTCCGTGTTATTTCGAAGAAATCATCTATCTATCTATATATATATATATATATATATATATATATATACATATATATATATATGTACCACTCTTCCTATACTTATGTTTGAGGCGCTTGATATTACTTTTTCCATGTTTAATTTTTGATCTACTGTACCCATCAACCTTTCCTCATCCATAACTTTCTCTACTACACGCCGATGCTATTTTCTTATGGTCCCGGTTAATGTTTCCACATTCCATTTCTTCCACCGTCTTTGCTGGTTTATCCTCTTTAGTCTGACGTTACACTTCTTAGTAAAAAGGTATGACTTAAATCCGCGTGCGCTCCCGGGATACCTGGAAATAAACACGCCATTTCCTAAGCGTCCTCAAAATAAATTGACCTCTCATGGAGAGAAATTTTAATTAACGGAAAAGACATTAGATATTTCTCTCAGAATGCGGTAGTGGTTAGCTAGTTTCCACTAGAGCAATGAATTCTAGAAAAAATTACATTCTTTACCTTTAATTAAAAATTTTTAAGATGTATTTAACTTCATGTATACAGCTTTTCCAGCATTTCCTAAGCAAAGGCTATGTATTCATTGGAAAATATTTTAAAGTCGCAGTATATTTTCCATAATTTTTATCTTAATATTTATCTTTTCAACTATTTATTTCCAAAAGAGTTCACAGACATAACATTTTAAAAAGTTTAAAGAAAATATTTACATTACGGAAGAATAATTAGAATGATAGTATGAATCGGAATATGTTGAGGAATTGGGACACGTATTAACATTGAGAGAAAAACTTTCGACTCTCCACACAAATATTAATTCCTCGGATTTAGAAGGCCACACCCAAATGCTTCTGAACTACTTATTTGAAACTTCGTTGCACGATTTATAAGGTACTTTTAAATGAGTTCCGAGATTTCTACGTTTTTTAAAATAAATTTTAAATTTAAATCACTCAACATTTTCCATTATGTTTTTTTAAATATATTTGGTTATCACTGGAAAAATGACTGAATTCATATTTAGGTGGAGTATGTGGAAAATAAAAGTGGAAGTATCGAATGCAATGAATGATAAACAAACGAGACATTAGTGTTTGACAAACTAGAATATGTCCCAGGGATCTGAGGTCGATTTTGTTTTGGTTTTAATTTAACGTTGCTATTTCAAACATGAAAAACAGCATATCTCTGTAAATACATCGATTAGTGGAAGCTTAGTAAATATATACGTGTGCAATAACGTTGAGAGGTCGAGGAACTCGTTTATGCTTATGCAAATTTTTCAAATGTATCATAAAAAATGAAAACAGGTGAAAAGTTTTGTAAATTACTATTTGAAACAAAATAAGCCTTTAATCATTAATCCTTATTAGTATTTTATAAGTAAACGTAAAATGGTAGTCCATCATAGCTAGTTCAGTGAAACCTCTGTAGTGTATTCCCGTGTTACAGTAAGGGTTTCATGCATGTTCATTTCGCTTTTTCCAAATGAAGGTCACAGGAATAATTTAGGTAGTCATTGAGGTAGAAATTTCGTAGCCATTTGCTCTAAGCTCCACCAAGGGCCATAATTGTCGGAGAAAAAAATAATTTACGAAGCTATAACTGTAAGCGAGTTCCAACAAAACCTTACTACATATTCGTGGATTCAGTTTCGAATGAGAGTTATGATTTTCTGTAAATTACCTCCTTATAACAGCTCACTTATTACAATTACCACTTATAACAGACTTCATCACCGGATGACAACAACCGTTTCAACATGAAAATGGAATCAATACATCAAACATTCCCATATATGACTTATTTTGCGGGGTAGATGATCGTTTTCGTATTCCCATTCCGACGTTTTGGTGTTCGATCGCGTGCAATCAATTGAATTATTACCATGGCCACCCGTCATCCAGTATTTTTACTCTAAAATTTAAATGGGACTGGATTAAATGTGTGCGCACGGTAAGAGAATTCTTGATGTTATATCAATCATTCAAACGTTTACAAGCGCTTTTAGACAGATTATTAAATCTTATGTGAATAGAAATGGTGACGTATATCCCATGTATTTGAATGAAATATTTTGGGATTCATGTATATTCTGAATGTTTTTTTTTGTGTTTCAGCGTATCAAGAACTGAAAATGCCACGTCACATATTTCCCGTCATACCTATAATTCTATATCTGTAACAATGATATCCGTTATATTTTTGCTATCCATATTATCCAATAATACTTAATAGAAGTGATCATTAAAATATTCTTGATTAATTTTTCGTATTAACATGTTTCATGAAGATGTCTGGTGGCATCAAAAGGAAATTAAATCATCCGTTAGCAATTGCAATGGGAGAATCAAATGAATTATAAAATCTACTTTTAAGTAAAAAAAGAAATTATCAGTGGCGATATTTCACGTAAAATATTTGCGAAAGAGCTAATTATTAAACAGATCAAATGGAGATCATAATAACGGTATGAGTTTAACTACAATTTATATTTTTACAAAATCTATAAATAAAATGCAGCCTACGCTATTATTAAACCCTGTTATCGTTTGTAAATGGGAAAATTATTTTAAAAGTATTCATCAATTATTCTATGACATTGTATAAGTATAATCAATTTTAATGCAGTGTTTAACGTTGAATGTAAATAATTCTAATGTATTCAATGCATGGATAGTTGGTTTGAAAAATGTAAAACAATTTCAAATAAATATGAATAGGTGGAACGACCAAGTTTTGTTTTGATACTGCCTTAAAGTATGCTAATGTCAATGTTTGACAAATACAACTGACTGGCAGATACGTAAAAACGTTAGAATATCGTTCTTTTCTTTTGTAGCGAGATTCAGCAATACATTTTCCTTGCATGTTCACCCATTTCAGATAAGCCGAATGGTAGCAGCCAGAAAGTGGTAGTCGCCGCGTGCGTTCTACCACCTCAATAATTTATCCCACGGACAACGATGTTTTACTAGGCATCAAAGTAGGAAACGCCTCCGTGGTCACCATCTTAAGAAATCCTTTCACAAAGGAAATGAAAGAAGAGGAAAACAACGCTAAAAGAATACAAGGGACAGGAATTCAACCGATATAGTAGGTGCATAGAATGTTAGGACGGTGGTTGGAAAAGTGAAACAAGAAAAAACGAGCAAAGAGAAATGGGGTGTAGATATATTACGTTTGTGCGAGGTGATGTAGAGGGATGGTGGGGATTATTTAAATTATAGAAACCGAGAATTTTATATAATGGAAGTGGATCCAGGTGGAGAGATCATACTAACTAAATACTAACTGAGTTTACATTAGGGAGAAGGGTAAACAATTTAGAACGCGTGAGTGAAAAATTCAATTGGTAATAATACCAATTACCAACATAATAATAATCCAGGTGTACCTATGTGCCGAAAAGTAGTCACGGGGGGGAAGAAATAGACAAGTTTTATGTTCAATTAGAAGAAATAATTGGGAACATGCAACGAAAGAAAAAAATAATAAGTAGTAATTAGGTGTAGCTTACCAAATGAAAAAGATAAAATTACTTTAATGGTATTTAGGAATAGCAATGTAGTAGTAGGCGAAGAAAAGGATTTTTTAAGAGTAAGACAGTTGCTATAATAAAATGGGTAACGGGTTTACGAGAGTAATCCCAGAAGTACCCGACTCAACAAAGAAAACACAAAAATTTTGGAATTTAATGTATTTATTTTTCAACATAACCTCCTTTCAGCTCTATGCACTTTTCTCAGCGATGTTCAATAATTTTGATGCCCTTTTTATAACAAGGCCTGTCTTGCTCCTCAAAATAGCCATTAACTGCCGACATAACGAGTTGAACAGATATTATACCTAAAAAATTATTAAAGAATGAAAGGAAAATTGAAATTATGGGCTTATTTGAACCTATGCGCAGCATTTATGGGAAATCAATATGAAAAAAAGATTATTTACTTAGGTCAATATTGATCCAAATCCTTGAAAAGATTAAAGGGGCTAAATAAGTGTGGACTAGAGGATGATAAGTAGGATTTCACATGTAGCCAAGGAAATGTTCTGCATCATAAATAGAAAGATATAAAGAGTAAAATCACCAACCTAGGAAAGGAATATTGTAGCTTCAGAAAGGATAGAGTAACGCGTGATGTTATTACAGTGATGAGGACATTTGAAGACAGGAACATCAAATACGCACTCAGGAACTTATTTTGTACTTCGTGAATTTATGAAAGGCGATAGTGTAAAATCCACAGTGATATTTTGGAATATAGGAGTGGCTCGGTGACATCCTCGAAACATGAACATGCATCAGACACCATAGAATTGAATACGTAGGTTTTACGGGGGAGTGAGTTGCTCGATTGCTTGAGTGAAATAATTTAAGTTAGGTTTTCAGGAGATCTAAAGATATAATCGGACAGCCAAGGGATTTAAGTCATTATTGAGCTCTTCGCATGAACATTGCGGGAGTTATGGCTTGGGGATTTTACAACAAGGAAACAAATGTAATGACATTCACGAGAAAAAGGAAAGCTAAGTTGAATAATAATGTTGGAGGGAATAAATTAGAACAGGTGGAGTAGTAAATTTATTTTGGCAGTATTTTAGAGGATAAGAGTTATTGTAAGGCATGAAGAAAATAATTGCATTTCCAAAATAAGCATTTGTAAGAAGATGAGATTTGTTGAATGACACAATAAATTGATATACTTCATTTTTTGTTTCATTTATTTAACGTTTTAAATGGGGAAAGCCTGTGAGACTTCATAATCTTATTTACCATCTAGCCCCTAAAAATTACAAAGGAAAAAATTGCAGTCATCCATGTAATAGGTGGAAGGACACTCACCAAAAGGGGAATCGTACCCGCACCGCAACTCTGGATTATCAGGCGTGTTCGCCAACCTACATCTACCGGGAGCGGAAATAATAAGATGTAAATAAAAGTTTCGTGGACAATTTAATATGTGCTTTACGGACAAGAGACTTGAACTTTGAGCCAGGAGGATTAGCCTAAATTTTAGTCTTTTAGTGGTGTGGTGGAGAAAAGAGAAAATATGTTGGAAGAGGACGAATACAAAGGCTGAGGTTTTACAATGAGTGGGCGAAGGAAGGAAGTTATTGAAAATCCAAAAAAGGCTGAGAGTGAGGAAATACCTGCAATGAGTAATAAATAAAACAGTTTCTGGTGTAACTTGGCGGAAAATCCTCATATTCACAAAATTCGAAAACAAGCAACTTTGCTTTTCCACTTAAACTTTTTCTTGTCACGACCTAGGTTTCGTTATAGTATAACATCATCAGGTATCTGTAATGAGTGTGCCGGCCAGTATAGAGGGGAGAAAGTAGGAAAAACGGGGTGTAAAGCATAAAGATAGGCATGCGTTCCAAAATAATTACGAGAGAAATTGGAACTTCCTACGATACATAAAGAACTATGAGCAAGTACTCTTCATACACTTGGTTGATATGAATTTCAGTTTATATAACAAGAAATTAATCGGTGAATAAATTCGCGATGGGTTCCTCCTTTCATTCCGTCCAACATTCCAATCCTATTCCTGCCTTTTCGATATTCGCCTAACATTCTCCACGCTATTACATTTTTCAACATCCCATGTCCCCACCAATCAATACGGTCTTCATCCATTTTTCCTACCTATCTAGGATTTCTCCCAAAAATCCACTCTCCTCGCCCTCCATGCCTAGCACTTCCTCATTTGTTTTCCCTTAGGTCCATTTCACCTTCTCCATTCTTCTCCACACCCAAACTTCAAAAGCCTACTTCTATCGTCCGGCTTCAGTGACCACGTTTCCGCGCCGCATATACTAAGCTCCATACCAAAGTTTTGGCAAGTTTTCTCTTTATCTCCCAACTCAACGTCCCTGTCAAAAACTCCCTCCTCCTTGAGAAAGCCACCTTGCCTAGCGCAATTCTTCTCCTTATGTCCATACTACTTTGACCGTATTGGTCCAAAATATTTCCGAGATACGTTAACTGTTCCACCTGCTCTAGTTTTTGTCCTCCGAATGTAATAACAAGTTTAGCCTTTCTCTTTCCGGAAAATAACATAATCTCTCTTTTATTAAAATTGTTTCTCATTCCATGTATATCGCAGAGTTTTGAATTCACTCAGCAATGCTTGCAACCCCTTGGCTGACTGAAAAACTAATTGGAGATCATCAAACCCGATTTCAAGAATTCCCCTCCGACTTTCATGCCTATCCTTAGTTCCACCCATGCTTCTTTAATCATTTCCTCCATATATTCGTTGAACAGTACCAATGATAATGGACAGCCATTCTTTACACCTCTTCCTAACACTGCTCATTCGGACTCTCCGTTTCCCACACGCACGTGAGCGGCCTGAGACTTGTACAGGTTGCGAATTAGTATCCTGTTCCTCCATTATATTCCTATTTTTGACTCCAAACTCATTAAGTTTTCCCAATTCTCTCTATCAAACGCTTTTCCGGAATCTACGAAACAGGCAAATACGTCCTGATTGTATTCGATATTCCTCTCGATTAGTGATCTCATTACTGCAATGGCATCACGCGTACCTCTTCCCTTCCTAAAACCAAACTGATCATCCCCTAAGTAATCATTTGCCTTACTCTCTATCCATTTGTTGATGATCCTGAGAATAACTTTAGCTGCGTGGGATATCAAACTTATTGTTCTGTAGTCCTCACATGATGTAGCATTTATTCCTTTCCTAATGGGAACTAACACTGATCTCACAACGACATCCGGGCAGATTTCTTCCTCGTAGTTTCTACGAATCAGTCCATGAAGGCTCTTCCTCCCGCATTTTCCTTAGCCTTTTAGTAGTTCCGCAGAAATGCTGCCAACCCCCACGGCCTTGTTTGGTTTCACCTCCCTTAATGCCCTTTCTATCTCATCAACGAGTATGTCTGGAGCTAAGCTATCTTCTTCAACGTCGTATTCTCTTTCTATATCTAAATTTGTTAGCCTAAGGTCTTTACCAAAGATTTCTTGTATATATTCCTTCAGTCTCTCCTGGGTCTTTTATGTTTCAAGTATTATCTTACCTACCTTATCTCTAACTGTTAACACGTATCTGTCTCTCTTACTTCTCGTTAGTGTTTGAATATTCTTGTATAATGCACAAATTTAACCTTCCCTCTGCGAACTTTCCATATTCTCTCAATTCATCTTCCACCATTCTTCTTTTGTTTTATTCCTTAAACGCGTCAATTTATTATTTAGCTCTTTGTACTTCTTTCTGCCTTACTTAGTGTTGACATTATTCCATTTCCTTCTCTCCTCTATCTGTCTAATTATATCATCCGTGATCCATGGTTTCTTAATACTTTCCTTCTATACTTTCTTTTGCGGCTTTCGATATTCCTATTTCCATTTTTTCTTGATAGTATTTAGTTCTTCTTCTTCACCCATGATTGTCTCTATGGCCTGCTGATACTCTCTCCTTGCCAATCCTGTTAATGCTTCTACATTCCATTTCCTAACCCGCCACCCCTAGCTTATCTTTTTGAAACGGACGCTTCACTTCATAAAAACTAAAGTGTGACCAGAGTTCTCATCCTCTCCATATTTGGCAAAATGTGTGTGAAAATATACTATCCTGTCCTAAGAGTCCGTTATACATAAGAGGTGTTTGTAGAAATGTATAGATATATACATCTTCGATGGCGATGATGACGGCCGTGCCGTCGAAACGTCAAAACTGCATATTTGATTGTCCTTTCTTTGTGTTTCTGTTCCTGGAATGTATATTTAATTTTTTTTAAATGCGATTTGATATATATTCAAAATTCAAATCCTGAGGTACACGGTTTTCTTTGGGAGACTGCTCTATTGCTGTATATGAATCATAAATATTTGAGAGAGGGTAATATTTACCAGCCAGGGTGACCTAGCGTGTTTACTATGCATGTAGTAGTAATATCATGTTACACTAATCAAGCAGCCTGGTATTAAGCGGTCAATACTTATAGAAGTAAATTGGGAGTGGCATGGGAGAGGAATGATATAATAATTCATTTAAGCCTTGAGCAAGAAGGGTGTAGGCGTAGAAACTTCGGGGAAGAGGAATGGTGGAGGGTAACCAGGTGCCTGGTATGTCAGTTCTTTTGACATACCAGAACCTGGTATGTCATCTTCCATTATCGGCTTCTTTTAGTTTATCCGTGTCGTACCTTAGTAACATTTTCTCCATGTTTATTCTTCATAGTTACATGTCATGTCAAAGGATGGACCGATAAGGCTTTCCCTTCTTCTTATATCCTTCATAATAGTATTCTCTAAGCCCCTCTAAATACTTCAACAAATCTTATTCCGCCTATCCATTTTACTAGTATTTTAGTCATTCTTCTGTAGCACTATATATTCCAGGCAACTAATTATATATGCTCAGTTTTCTTCAATCTTTAGACCTCAAAATCTAAGTTATTTCAACTCCAAGCATAACGCTTAATAAACTGCTAACAAATAGTTAATATGATAAAAAAAACTTTTCGTTGGCAGTTGCTTTTTCCTACGGAAATCCTTACAGTGATCTTTGATTTGGACAGAAAACCCATCACAGCCGTCGTTTTGTATGAGACCATCGGAGTAGGATGCAAAATTCTAAAAAGTAACCAATTCGATCCCAATAATGTAAGTAGTGTGTGCAAATTTATTAATTACAGAAAGGCCAATGACAATGTAATCTGCACAATCAGAGGTTACATCCGCTCTCTTCACATAGTGGTGCCATAAGACATTATTATGGCCGTATGGTAAGTCCGGCTGGGGTTATTGTTTTCTCCGCATGAAATCTTTCAAGCTGGTCGAAATTTAAGCCAAAATATTGCAGGCCTACTTAATATTGAATCTAAGAATACTGCATAATTTTTCTGCGAAAGTACTTGAAGGTAATCAAGTTTTTTCCCTGTAATATTGCTCGTTTAGGTCTCAATATTACTAATTTATCTGGCCATCAGTTCTACAAAGTTTGTGTCTCGTCCTATTTCTGAAGCATATGAACTAGTTACGGTTTTTCCCTTGGAAACCGCTGAATACGTAACACTTCACGAATTCTACATTAATGAATATGTATGTTTAAATGAGGAAACCAAGCCGAAAAATATATTTCGTGCATGCCACTCTTAAAAAAAACTAAACCTATTAAAATCATTTTGTTTTCCACTGATCTTCACTGTGAACCTCATTTTTGGAAACATTCCCGATACCATTATCTTGAAATGTATACGCAATCGGAAAAAATCATCCTCAACGATAAACATTAATCTATCCAGGAACTTTCAACTACAACTCCTCGTAATTTTAACTTCATTTTGATCTTTCCATTTTTATTTCCTATCGCTCTCATTTCCTTTCTCTATCATGTATCTAATATTTTCACGAATTTCAGTTTTTTTTAGAACCTGTTCAAATCACATATTTAAGAAATCGTGTTCTTTCCCCAAATTAAAAAAAATATATTTTTCTTCTTACTTAGAAGTCATTCGGAGTGAATACCGTAAAATTCCAACTTATATTCACTCCACTTTCACCATTTCAATAATTTCCAACAGCAAAATTGCCTTACATTCCGATACCCGGCACATTAGAATGCATTCATATTCTATCTCTCCCAATGCAGAATGAGGTTTAAAAATCTGGGGAATATACGGCGAACTAAAACTAAAGAGTTGATGGTGATTTAAGAAAAATGGCTAATGGAAATATTTTCAAAGTTTTAGCAACATTTCAATTTCATTTCAACAGGGAGTACTTATAAAATATTGTTAGTCAAGATATTGCAAATTTTTTTTGCAGGATTACATGGAAGTAGATATATCTGTTCAAAAATTGGCAGAGGTTTGAATCATCTAGCTTGAAAAAGTAAGTTAAATTTACTAGTAAACTTTTTTCGTACATATTTTTCGTTTTTGTGAAATGGCCCAAGTTATTTATGAAATTTCCTTTTAAAAAGAAATTGCACTAATGATTTTAGGGCACTATCATGAATATAGGAAATGTGAAATAATGAGGTTCAATGGTAAAAATTTGGTATTTTCCCGGCGTATCAGCTGCGTAAATTCTTCTCGGGTCCTCCACCGGGTTATATCGTCCATCTCGGTCGACGTTTCGATGTCCCACTCCGTCATCGTCTTCAAGGCTTTCAGAAGCCCTGAAGACGATGATGGAGTCGGACATCGAAATGTCGCCCGAGATGGACAATATAACCCGGTGGAGGACCCGAGAAGAATTTATGCAATGAGCTTCAATTTTTATGAAAATTCGATTAAAAAAAATTAAATCCGAAACCACTTCAATAAGAAAAACTCTGTTTGTAAAGACGGTCAATATTACGGGAATTCATAAAAACGTGTGCGCAATTAAATGTTAAATTCATCACATAAGAGCATAAGAGCATTGGCTGTGAAGAAAAAATTGCTCAAATTCAAAGTCCTATCACTTAAAAATGAATGGGACATTCCTCCTGAAATGTACTGTGCATAAAGATATCAGCTAAGAGCCCTCTACTTTCGGAATTTCCTTTCCAATCGGATTTAATTTAATTTTCTTTCACCAAAATATATATTTTACATGATATTAAAGTATCACAAACGTGACACATGAACGATTTATCTAAGAATCAAATATAATATTCCCATTGCTAAAATAAATGTAGAGCATGTACTTTTCGAGGCAAATAAATCCTGACGGAATTCAACTTTATTTGTCGTCCTAACACGACGTGAGACAATTTTACCCTTTCAAGGCTCAATAGTCTCCCCATTACGCTTCTGCGTGATGAATGCTTTGCCGCCGAGAGCCTTGCGGCAGATAGGTCTAGGAAGAAAGACAAATCCAATTCCGAAGGTCTTTATTATGTAGAAGAGTTATATATGGTTCCATACCTCACGCATGACTCATTGTGCCATAGTGAGTATATTCTCCACACACAACTGTTCAAAATTCATGCACTATTTCTCTATCGTGCCCTTAAGATGGCTTATATAAGCTGCCGCCGATGTGGCATAGGGGCGCACTAAGTTATGCCTCACTGTCGGGCCGGAGGATTTAGAGGAGCAGACGGCAAACATAATTCATGGATGCATTAATCCGATTTCCCATGGCGGGCTCCCCGTCCTCCGACCCATTCCAGCCGGGACATCCCCATTCCCATTGTCCTCACCGTCTCCCTCTCCGCCACCATCATTGCCTCCCTCCACCTCTCGCTCTCCCACTCCTATCCCGCCACTCTCGTCACCACCGTCCTCTCCACTCAACCTCCCATAAGCTCTCAATCACGATTTTTGTTTCCAACTTATTCGCTGACCATTTCCCCAACCAGAAAAATGAGCCCCGGTCCCTCCACCGTGAAGCGTTGCTTACCGTGAATGGGGAGAGGTTGCTCCAGGCACGCCGCGGACGGTTAAGCCGATGCATGCAATTCACTACAAGTGCGGAAAAAAATTATCCACGGATAGAATCACCAAGGGATTTATTTCTCTATTTTTCTTTATTCTGACGCACGTGAATTTCATGCCTAAAGCTTGGAATGCGAGATGTGTAATGGATTGATGCCAATTAAAATCATTTCATCGAATTTGGGACGAGATTTTGATTTTCTCGATATCAATTACCTTCATTTTGATGGACAGAGGCATTTGGAGCCGTCGTGGAAATGGCGTAAAAATTGAACAAGAAAAAAGAGCACGGAAATTCTTTTAAAAATTCATCGATAGATATTTACAATAATACATATTCATTGAATTCAAAATGAGAAATCCAACATTATATTCTTATTCTGTCTAACCGATGAAAAGAATTCAAACTAAAAATGGAGTTGGGGCTTTTTATTTAGCCAGGTCCCCGAATAATAAAGATTCAAGAATTCGGAGAGGGAGTTAACAAATGACGGTTTATTGAACACGAAAAACAAATTCAATAAATATAAATTCATTTTCCTTCAAAACCACGACATCACATTTTAAGAATGGCGAAAGCAAACGTGCCACCTAAACAACGAGAAGAGCAAAATGAAAAGAGAAAAATGTTGTAATAACATTACCATAAATATTTCCAGGATAATTGTAACGGTTATCCTTCATTTGTAGGTAAATTCTCAGGTTCGTGAAATACGCCTTCATTTATAATTCTCTTACTATAACCGTGGTTTTGTTTCATCGGATTTCTTAACGAAGTACATTTTGAGAAAAACTAATTTGAGTTGTTCAAAGGTATTTCATCAAATTTTGCAAGCTCGAATAAGCAAACCGATATTGTCTCTCCCTGGAACGCATGCCAGAAAAATTATTAAATTAATCCCAGGTCGATTATAGATAAATAATGAAACAACTACGAACAAATTGAAGTCGAAACCATGACTTCTAGCGTAACTCACTTCATAAAACGACCGCGAGCTAAGGTATACAGTATCTTTCAAGGTACTCCTTCCATTATCGCTAAATTGGCATTGACATGGAATAAAAATGGGTAAGTTGATTCTAAAGGAAATTCATAGCTATAACACTTTACCAATGACTTTTCTCTGGAATGAAGATATAATTTATTTCCTGAACTTGAAGGAATAATGATAATTAATCAACAATCAATCAACATAATCGAAAACAATAGTTTGTTCTTCCACACATATTTTATTATTAACGACCTAGGTTTTGACCTACAAAGTCATCATCATGTAAATTACATAGGACCCACAACTTTATGCAGTAGGGGGAGAAGAGGAGGGGGAGAAGAGGAGGGGGAGGTGTTTTTGAAGTGGGAGGAGGACCTACACCTCCCCCTCCTCTTCTCCCCTTACTACATAAAGTTGTGAGTCCTATATAATTTACCTGATTTACCATGTAGATCGAAACCTAGGTCGTGAATAAAAAAATATGCATGAAAGAACAAATTATTTTCTTTTCCGATATGAATTGCTTCTACAAAGTGGGGCTGAAACCATTCCATTCAATCAATATAAATTTTAGGGGTTAGGTAGCAGAAGAGACTCCATAGTCTCCATCCCGCCCAAAACTAACGACGACTATCAACCAATATTCGACTCTTCCGACGATTTCCGTTGACTCAGACCCTTCCATTTGTCAAGGTTTATGACACGCTCGGAAAGGGGTCAACGTTTTCAAACTCAATAATATTTTAGATCAAAAAAGTTTTCTGAAAGAAGTCTCTCCGAAACTAATGCCCCTTGTAGTGGAGTAATCAACGAAAAGAAATAGGATGCATGTAGTATTACAATTTGATTTCAGCTGCAGGTAAAATGAGGTGCATTTTGTTGAAAAATATAAACGTATTTCAAATAATTTTACTGCACTCCAAGAGCGACTTTAACGGAGGATCCTTTCTGATAGTGTATTAATTGTTCGATATACAGTATTTGGCCACTATTCGCTCGCCTTTAAATATGAGTAATTTTTTTATAGTAGACCGCTTCCAGCTATTTTGAAATGTAAGTACGTGCAGAGAAGAGATCGCTTTACTTGCATGTTCTCATGGATCTGCTCCTAAATTTTTAGTGGAGAAACTCGTGTTCTTCTGGGGCTGTGATGGGGGCGTTATGCAGTCGTGCATTTCATAAGCCAACCCGTCTTACAAAAGTATCTTACAAAAATACATCTAACTTTTCCAGTACCCAAATGACACATTATAAAAACTTGGATATTGTCGGCGTACATGTTTGGCCGTACAATAGAAAAGTCCATGCTCACCAATTCTAAACCATGAAGGAATGATGGACTCGAGTACAGATGTGTCGTAGACCGCGGATATAATAACAGAAAAAATTAAGTTCACATTGCAAAAACACCACCAATCATAACATAAAACTTTCGAGTAAAAAGGAAGGATAACCATTTCTTTTCTTACATGACATAACAATTTTGCGGTTGACTCTAACAATCATCGACGAAAAAATGCCTGACCTGCTGTCTGATATCAGTGCCAAAGAACGTATATGTTACGACTGAGAGTTATAGAGTAAATTTTGGTATTTCCATAAACAAAATGCCCAAGTGTTTCAGTTGCTAAAAACATTAAGAAGTTATAGTAGAGATAGGTGTAGATTTCCTCAATATTTTATAGAAGGGAACATTTACATCAATGAGTGAAAATCAGTAGGGAACCAACCTACTCTTTATTTGACAATGTTACATATTTTAATAAAAAGATAAATTAGGAAAAACATCATGTAGTATATAAGAAAAAGTTTAAAAATATTAAAGTCATAAATCTTATAGACACAAAATATATATTCAATATATTTTGTCTACACATAACAAATATAACTGTTGCAGTAAATTTACCCTTTTGATGAATAATTACTTTACTATGTATATGCAAAATGGCAACATATTGAAAAATGTCACTTCTACACCATTATAAAAATAAAAGTCAATATAAATAAACTTCTGGAAGTTATAGAGCACGTTATTTGAGAACTTTTTACGCAGAAAATGAGGCTGAAATGTTTTATCAATGTTTTGTCTATTCCCTGATTTTTGCTCGGATATTGGAAAGTGAATTCCTCCTTCATTTGATTCTCTGGAATGTACGGTGTAATAGAATACCGATGCAAGAACTGACAGAACTTCGGTTGGGCTAAATCAACGGAAGTGTACATAAATTAGCTAGAGGTCTAATAAAGTGGGCATAGGTTAACCATTACGTCAAAAAATTTATCTCGACTCTCGATAGGGTGACACATCATAAAAGCTATTGAAATCTTAAATATTTACTGTATCTGATGGAAAGGCATCAAATATAAAAAACATATTCACAAAAAAATCCCTTGAAATAGCTAAACCTATGGGTCACTTTTTTGAAAATTTTACACAAAATTGATGAATATGCAGTAAAAGTTTTACATGAATTAAGGTAATAATATACTTCGTAAATTGATAGCCAAACATTTATTTATTTATTTTATATGATGACTTAACATAGGAATTTTATGAGAAAGGCTTTTATCTCTACGCTTTGTTGTTTCAAGTTTTACGCATGTTTTTTGGCAATTGAAATTTTAATCTTGTATAATAAATCGTTCTATCAAATTGAAGAAAAAGTATAATAATAATCCTAACTCATATACGTTATGAATGCCATTTTAATATGGGCATATGCTGAATTTGAAATATTATATTTTATGAGTGAATAATGGAAAGGTGGTAGGATAAGAAAAGACTATCAGCAGACCTTAGAGAAAATTTGGAGTGAGTAAATGGAGACATTAGAATCAAAATGGAAACAATCAAAAGCCGCTAATGAAAGAAAAACTATGTATAGAAAATGGCAAAAATGTTAAGGTGGAAAAATATACAAACAGTTGTATAGTAAGTTGAGGCGGAAAACTTATATTACGACAGAAGTGTGGTGGAAGACATAGTGTGATGATATGGCAAGTTCACGAAGGAAGGGTAAAATAATGCGCTTCACAGAAAGGCGAAATAAATATCAGGAAGTAGTATTGGATGACCCGTACAAAAAGTCCATGATAAGTAGGGAAAATCATTTATTGAACCAGAGAACATTCAAGAGAGATGGAAAGGGTGTGAGGAATGTATGAGGGAGAAACTGAGAGGCCAGGGGATATCGTTAGATCAGTGTTAATTCCCAACCCAAAAAAAGAAAAGTATCCAAATATATGTAAGTTTTATTTCACATGAAGCTGAAGAGATACCAATTGAGCATCAACTATAGAATGGAGAATATGGTAACTGAAAACTAAAAGGATGGTAAGTTGGGCTCAGAAAGGGGAGATACTTGATGTCGTAACAGTAACGACGCCACTAATAGGGAGAAACGATGTATTTCCTTTTTTAGTATATTTCAAGAATAGTTTTTTAGTAAATTAATTAGAATAAATGGATGTGTTTAAAGAACAAGTTGTAGATTGGAAGAATAGACAACTAATCCACATTCCGAACATTTCTCAGACTTTGAGATTCCAAGTAGTAAAGCGCCAAGCGGACACCTTGGCGCTTTACGAAAAGCGCCAAGGGGTCCGCAGCTTAACGTCCCATCCGACAGACGGCATACCCCCTTAAACTGTTCTCCACAAAGCACCTCAAAAAATTTACCACCTCCAGGATTTGCACCAGAACCATGTGGGTGGGAAATCGGTACATTAGCCACCGCACCATCCATATATCCTTGAAAATAACTGACGTTATAGTTTACATGGCATTATTATTATTAGGTAATCTTCCGATTAAAGCAGGTTTTTGGATGCACAAAACTATCTAATAAATATTTTGTAACTCCAAACAAAACCCAACCCGGCAACCTACTCTACATCAGGTCTCTTTTCATCTCTGTGTACTTCTTTACTCCTTTCATCCCGTCTAACATCCCTATCCTGTTCCTGACCTATCCTCGTTTGCCTAACATTCTCCCTTCTATTACCTTCTTCAACATCCCACTTCCCCTAAATACGCCTTTAATCCATTTTTCCTGCCTCCATAGGATATCTCCCAACAAGCCCCTCTCCTCACCCACCATCCCTAGTACTTCCTCATCTATTTTCCTTTCGGTCCATTTCATCTTCTCTATTCTTCTCCACACCCACATTTCAAAAGCCTCCAATCTACGTCTATCCTCCTGCTTCATTGACCACGTTTCCGCGACGTACATAGCTACGCTCCATATCACCGTGCCTGGGCAACCCTGCCTTACACCTCTTCCTAACACTGCCCATCCGGACTCTCCGTTCCCCACTCGCACTTGAGCAGTCTGAGGCATGTACAGGTTGCGGATCAGTATCCTGTCCCTCCAACACATTGCATTATAATATACGGATATCATAGATACAAACTAGCATTACATGGAAAAAATATATAAACTAATTATGAAATATGTAGTAGACTTCTAAATCCTATATGCAAAGAAACAGGTTTGTAAAAATATATGTTATGCATCTCAGAGAAATCGTATTTTCCCTCAAATGAAGAATTTAGTGACACATAGAAACTTATGATCTAGACATTTAGAGACCTCCTATGCCTGTGATGTAAATGTCCTCGTAAACGTAACGGCAATGGGTTTTCCATAAGAGTTTTTTGTTGGGTTACGTGTACAAAGTGCGCTTAGTAATGACTTTAAATAATCCATTTCCATATGCTTTCTTAATATACAGCTCATTATGTGTTTGCAATTGTGTCCGCCTTATTTTATTCGGGAAAATTATTTAGGTGATTACCCGTTTTCTTTATTTAAGTGTTTTGAACATGGCACGGTACTCAAATTGTCACTCCATAAGGCTAAGACGCAAATGCAGCGGCGTCATACGGACGTTACAAGGACCACCTTTCGTCATGTTCCTACATTTGCATTATCTGAGAACACTCTGGGAGCCATCATAACACACTTGCCCTTCCACCAAGTCAAGTTTGTTGTTCATGTGAAAGGCAATATGTGATTAAAGCTCTAAAAATAATTCATATAGCATTGTGTTGCAGATTATTCAAGGTCTGTCCCAAAAGTAGACCTTCTTTTTTCCCAAATTGAGAGACAGACAGGCAGTTTCCCTGGCGACGTTCGAGGGAGGAGAGACCCAGGAAAAGTTGGGTGCCGGCCTCCAGCCTTTGAGTAGTGCGAATCGTTCGTTTGCGAAACCTCTATGACGTTACCCTGTTACGCGCCTTCATGAACAGGTGATTGAAACAAGGCTAAACCATCAAATTTTACCTTAAACTGGGAAAAACCGGGAAGGGGACTCATGACGTGTTCAAGACAGCTTATGGAGATAACGTCACGGGTAGATCGGGTGTTTTTGAAGGGTACGAGTTACTTCGGGAGGATAGAGAAAATATTGAACACGCCGAACGCTCAGGATGGCCTTCCACCTCAACAAGTGACGAAAATCTTGCAAGGGTGAAGGCTTGTTGAACAGAATGGGATCGCAGATTAAGTGTTCTCATGGTTAATGATGAACTTGGCCACCCAAGAAGTGATTTGCATCGACTTGTGACCAAAAACATAGCCATGAGGAAGGTGTATGTGAATATGGTGCCGCGAATGTTCTCGGATGAACAAAAGGAAATTCGAACGAGGATCTGCCAAGAGCTTCTCGATCACGTGATTGAGGATCCAAATTTTTTAGACAATGCCCCACCAGACTGCTTCCTCTTCCCCGACCTCAAATCCGTACTGAAAAGACATCAATATGGCTTAGTGGAAGCGTTACAACAGGCCGTGAAGAGGGAGGTTAGCCGGATTCGGGGCGTGGCCTTATAGAAGGCGTACGAGGCGTGAGATCCCGCTGGCAACGATGTATGGACGCATAAGGGTGCTACTTCGAAAATTTGAATGCATCAATTCTAGCAATAAATCTTTTTCAATTGACTCAGTCCAACTACTTTTGGGATAGAACTTATAGACTTTATAGTCGTGTTATATATACGCAGTAATGAATGACTTAACAACTTCAGGAAAATCAATTCATTCAACCAATTGCCACATTAATAGGTTTTCGTTAGTAATCTTGTTTAAGGTATAACATTCAATAGAGACAAATATTCTTAATGAATTGCCAGAGTTAAGTACAATTAGTAACAAATTAAGCAATCAAAATACATATTTATATACTCTTTTGCTTTGCCTTTGGTTGCAGCGGTAAATGTTCATATCATTAAATTTACAAGATAAATACCTGAAGTAAATATATGTTAACAAATTAATGTTGAAATCATATGTAAGGATTTAAATGCTTAGTCATGAGACTTTGCCAAGACAAACATTATATTCTAAAGTATAGATATTTCAAGAGACATAATTTAACTGAAAACTTCTCAGTTTTCTTATTGCCTATTATTCGTTTTCATGACTCTCCTCTTTTCTCCTTTGCGTTAGGAATGGCATGTGAGCCATATTGTATCCAACTCTTAAGAGACACCCTGCACATGGAAGTATTTGTGCCTTCCAATGCTGATAATATATTCCGACTACATTTCATGAATTTTTTGTGATGAATCCTATGTTGGACGTACTGCTTAATGTTTAGGATATGAGATCCCTTTTCTCGCCGTAGTGATTTATGTGTGGACATTTTTTAGACTTTTTTATTAACGCTTCTTTTGAATGCTATGTCCTTTAGATTGTTACGAAGAATTTTCGCTCGTTTTTATTTAGCCCTTTCCGGAGATCGGCTGCGTCGCTGAGACTGATGGCAAGCTGGATTTAATATTTTATCAGCTGTATACTTCCAGAACGTGGTGACGTTTTCCATTTTCTCAGCAGACGATGCTGATTGTTCTTCGAATATAACTGACAAAACTGTTTTCCTGAAATCGACTCGTCCTTTGCATTTTACATGACTTTTTCAGGTGCGTCATTTCGGTTACTTCATCATCCTCAAACAAGAAATGTGATTCTGTCTGTTTCCCTGGTGGGTACTATCATTAGAATGATGGAAATCAGCTTTTAACTAAAGAAAGATACTTATGCATGATTCATCGACGGCATCAAAAGAGATTCAAACCAGTAAGCTATAGATTCCCTTGTGACTTAATGTAAACTTGCACATTATCTCGGTGCGTATATTTTATTATTATAGAATAAGGAAAGAGAGGGAGGAAGACCGCAGGTAACCTTTGAGATCTCTCATGGGGAACGTATGCGGATCCTTGATTTGAATGGTAGTGTCTTCAATTCTGGCTACTCGCGATTATGTGTGCATGCCTGGAATAAACATGCACACCATACTGCGTTCAGTAGATGAAAACTATGCAAGAGTGAACAGAACGTTCCACCTTTCTAATTAGAAATATTGCAGGCGCATATTTTTCTTAGCTTCGCCCAGCCCTCTTTTGCTTTCCATATTGAATGGGAATTAATTAATGGAGGATTGGGTCGGCATTTCTTCTTTCCTCAAATTTCGAACCAGAACTCTAAACGAATGGCATTGGTTTATACCTGCGTACTTGATCATGAAATATTCAATTTACTTTATTAATTGAATATTAATTTGAATATTAATTATTTTCACATTATAATTTTTAAGTGGTAAATATTTTTTCATTGACATGAACTTTACAAAATATGAATTTTGCTTTGTTGAATTATGTTAAAAACAAATGACTCAACTTTAAAATAAAAACATTTTAATTCAAATTTTTGACAATTTTATTTTCTCCTTATTTCCTGGAGACGCTAAATCACGTTTTATGAGAATTTTGTGCGGTATTGTAGTAACTGACTTCTTGACACATTACTATTGGATACCCTAAAATTTAAATAACCTAAAACAAAGTCAAAACGAAAATATATACAGCCACGAGTATTGAAACATGATTGAATATCGGGGGACATTTTGATTTATTCGGGCGCACAACTCGGTATTCGTTTTTCGAATGATCCAAAACTATGAAAGGAAAGAATTTAATTCGATGGTGTCACATTATTCGTAATTCAAATCTCAACTTGTTAGAATAAAAGATAGCTTTCCATGAACATTTCAATTTATTATCTTGAGTTTTATTTCCAACTAATTGAATTTTTTTGGTGGGAAATAATCTTTAATGCTTATATATGTATACTCGTATATGTTAACGTGATTCTGTTAGTAGCTTGACGCAAAGTATTGCCATACTTGTCATCGCCACTGTGCTGGAATCAATGTCGACAAAATGAAATGAACAAGTATCCTCACATTTAAGCCAGTATCATGAATTTTTTGAGTTCCTGTATCTAGGTGACGCATCCGAGTTAATGGTAACGTTTTGCAAAAGAAACTGGTTGAAATGAAGGATATTAGATTCGATTAATTTGAATTGAATCGAAAAAGTAGTGCCGTTCTTTCTCGCTTGAAAGTTTCAATAAAAAATTGATTGGGTTCGAGATCTTATGAATGGCTTACGTAATATTCCAGACATCGTCATAGTTCCAAGATTAAGTGCGGCTACGAAGGCACCTACATTGTTTCTATTCTTTCAAGGAGCTTAGAAATTACATGAATTTCCTTCAAATAGCTCATTCCAAAAATATGAACTAGCTTCATTATGCTTATACAGATATTTCTAGGGCCACATGGCAGTAGTTATTAAAAATATTGAAATGCAATTTAGGCAGCGCCTTTCAAATCAGAGGCAGTACCAGACGACGCTTGGTGTACTCCTTAACGTCGTTCATTTCTGCAGTAAAATTGTTGATCTTGAATTATCTGTCATTTTGTGGATACAAATAGAATATTCGCGTATCCATGCGTATCCAGAAAATGTGGTATGTTTGGTGTATCAATTAAAATATTGACTGCATGACGACACATTAGAGTTCACCATGAAACCTGTCAGACCGGCCGAAAAGAAAGGCGCAGCCGTTACTTAGGAAGAGTTAAGTGAACCCTCTTAGGTCTTCTAGAGCCACTAGGGCTTCACACTTAACTATACACTTAAGTCGTTGGATTATTTTTTCAAGTAAATAACAGATAGCGGGCGTGGTAGTGTAGGGGTGGTGTGTTGGAGAACTGACCGGAATATCTGGGTTCGATTGGCGGGCCCGCCTCTGGGTATCCTCAGCTTCACCCGAACTGTGTGCTTTTTCGAGTACCAGAACTTCCTGGGATAAGGAAAGGACCTAGCCCCCTACCCTGACGCGCGATTTTCACACGTTGTTGGGTGAACTTTACCTCTCTCTATCACCTATCAAACCGACCTTCGGATTGATTACTATGCTTAAGGTTTTTGTTAGTGCTAGATAAACGACATCGACGGAAAGAGTGAATTACCTGAACAACCATTATTCGCTACGAAGTCAGTAGGTGGGATTGTCTCCCATAATTGGCGAACCAACTCTAACGTATATCCTAGAAATACCACTCATTTCTCTATAATTTCTATTCCAGGGATAAAATTGCCCATAATAACATGTCACCAAAGAATATCTTTTCAATTATTGACACTATTTTTGGGGGATACTGACTCAGGTCAATAATACATATTTTATATAATTAATACATAAATATTAATTGGATTCCGGAGAAAATTGATTGCAAGTATACATTTAATTGTTCATAAAATATTATCAGGTTAAAAAATTTGAATAAGTATCAGGACAATGATTTTCAAATTTGATTGAAATATAGAATACGCTTTCAATGTGTCATTACAATTATAAGCTGTTTTGAGTCAAATGCGTCCTGAATTCTAATCCAGGTTCAGACATCAAACGGTTTTTATGGTGTCTATATAGGTGGAAACACCATCAAAAAGGAGCCAATAATATTATAAACATCCAAATGAAAAAAAGGAAAGCACATGTTCATTGCACACATGTTATTACACATAATATGTATGGGGATCCACTGTCATGACTATTTACTACATTAGGCATGAATAGATAACATTTAAGCATTAAAGCGCAACCTCATTCTCAACGGCGATATTTGTAAGTAGATAAAGCTTAAATGACAGTGTATATTTTGGTATAGCCCTCGCCACACTACATGTAGAGTTCACCAGCTCTATTTTTGCATGAATCCACGAGATTTACATGGGATATCCATTTTTCATGGGAAAAAAGTGAAGGACGTGAGAATATGGCTGCGTAGACGGTTATAAAATGGAAAAAATACTTTCTCGTGGAGAATACAATAATATTCCTCCAATTTGGCAGTTACTGATGCTTAAAATCATGACGATAGAATTACAGTCGATTGTAAAAGGCTGTTGGTTCAGGTGTCTTGATTAATAAATATTACACTAGATATAAAAAATAGTCTCCTCTAGGACGCTAATTCTCGGTTACCCAATGTGTTTTTGACTTCATCAACTTTTATGCATATCTCTAGTAAGAGTAAAAATGTATCAGAAAATTTACCACGAATGCTTCATGGATTTTTTGTCAATCTGAGTTTCTGGTGAGGTAATGAATTAATTAAGCCAAATCCTAATTCACACAAAATTGTATCCAAACATTTCCTTACCAAAAAGAGGTTTAGTAATTATTACCAGATTAGGACAAAAACCGAAGACTTTTCAGTGCTCTTAGGAGACCTAAGTTAAATTCATTACTGTAGCATCACGAATATATTTCTATAATCTATTTTTATACCATAAATTTTAAGGTGGACGCCAAAACAAAACCATCTCAGCATACACAAAAGTATAATTTTAAACGTTAGTTATTACCAATAATAACCAATAAATGCTCAGAAATTATTTATTATATTTGTATTGAAGATAGTAAGTTGATGTGCGAAATTTTTCTTCTTCCTCCGCAACATGTCAATTTCATTAAATTAAATATTTACTGATTATCCAACTGGAAACAACGCTAAAAAACAAATTCATGTTATTCATTGATTTTAATTTCATATGTTTAAATTTTCAGTATTTATGGGGTAAATAATAATTGCCTTTGCTAATGTTCATTTCTATTACAAGAAATTGATAGGTATAATTTTCACGAAAAAAATAGGCTTGTTAATTTTGAAAACAGGGTAATTCAACATACTGTACGATTGTCACAATAACTTGGTCCATTTATAGTGCTCCCCATCAAAAATGCCAACGGTTCCATGGTTTACGCCTCTTTTCCTTTGCTCTCTCAACCAATAATTATTTCACCCTCTCACTTCTATGCAATTCAACAGAACGAATCTGACCATCGGCTTCCCACACACGGCCTGTTCTGCAAATATTGCTCGCACTTTTGGGAAAATTCTTTCGATTGATTTGAAACTACGATTCTGAACGTCGAAGTATAAGACTGCTTGTGAAAAAAGTGTGACCTTTTAAAGTGTTCATCATCCTCCAGGTTATCGCATTTTCCCTCGATTATATTTGGCAGGAATAGTTGACATATTGGTGTTAGGCGGAAGTGATAACTTAACATGCTTGCCTTTCACCAACACCAATAAAGCTCGCACACAGGAGCCAGTGTTATTTAGAGGTCAAGACAAATGGAGAGGAGTTATCTCTCACTGTCATTCCGTTCCTCAGATTTTCATTGTTCCTTATTTGAAATGTGGAAAGATGTTCTTCCTTAATCGAAGGATTCCCATCTCCTCTCTTCTCAACAATAAATGCCTACAATAAACTTAATTGTATGATGTGACCTTCCGCACTAGACGTTGGTCGCTGTATTTAGGTTGGAGATCGAGGCGTATTACATGTATTCACGGACATTTTATTTCATAGTTATTTCTGAACATGAATAAGTTCTCCTGCTAAAGGCCTAGTCAATGCGTATTCAACTAATCTGCGTTTCATCACTTCTTCAGTTCTTCCCAGTTCACCACCTAGCACCTTTCTAAATATGCTCATATCTTCATTGGATGGTTAGGGAGGTGGTGGTAAGGTTTAGGATAGCTGTTTATGAGCTAGGGGAGTCTACTCTTGTCCTGATTATTCACAATTACACCAGCTGAGTAAATGGCTACTAAACTGAAACTATTAAAGTGAGTTATTCCTCATTTTTGAATTAAAATATGTGTACTTTTTATGAGTTCAATTTCCTTCCTTCCAAAACTTCCGATTTGGCAATTGGGGTTACTGGCTGGGTAGACTTTGCTTAAAACCTTGAAAGGGAACACTTGATCTCTCAGGACTATTCAGGCTTGTAAATAACTAACATCATAGAAAAAAACCTCTGGCCGTCATTTATATAATGGCACTCTTACATATCCATCATTATTACATGGTGAGTATCGATCTGTGTGATGGAAATGTGGTCTTGGTAGGCATCCTCGGTTTGGTCTCTAGATCAAGTCGCAGATAACTAACCTTACGAATTTACGGCAAAACTCAGGGTGATATTTTTCAGAAAAATGTCCTTGTTTGGAAACACATCTATTCACACGAAATAATTTTGAAAACCCAGTCTATTTGTTGCTTTATTGCAGCAAGGGCATGGATGTTAAACTACAATATAACCGCTCATATTTTAACGGAAATGCATTTTTCTCACAGAGCTTCGAATGTAATATATGAGTTAACCGTGAAAACTTGAATCTACGTATACAACTCAAGTTTTACCATACGTAATTATTTCCATTATTTATGTTGAAGACATTTAGTAGTAATCTATTAAGAAGAAGTAAGAACAATCTTAATAGGACGGAAGAGACCTTAGATATATTCAGGTAAATAGTTCGAACTGAATGAATGGCGATGTGAGGAAATGTTGTAGAAACTGTATTCCTAAACGATGCCAAAGAAGGCATAATGGTAAAACATTTTAGGATCCTAGTTCAATTTAGGAACACTTTGGGTAGCTGTTTTCTGCTCTAAATATAAAAATTGTAAAACTATATACTACAAAGCTCCACATGATAATATATACTATGATTACATTTGGGATGCAGTGATATTTAATTCAATTCTTAGTTCAATTTTAATAGGTGCAAGAGAAAATTTATTGTGTCTTAAATAATGTACCAGAGTATGTAACGTGAATATAAAACATGATATATTCTTTAATGATGATGGAAGATTTATTTTTAACGGATATTATTTCTGCCTTACTAAACACCTGTCCTAGTCTAAGAAAAATTATCGACGGCAATATAATGATTTAATACTATTTCATGTTTCAGAAAATAGCATACTAGTAATTTTATTTTAGTTGCTATGGATAAAGATTCGAGTATAATATATTGGATTGTGCTTAGATGTAACATTAATTGAATTACAATACATAGTATGTGGATGTAAATTGAGTTGTCAAACTCAACTGCTAGCAGTGTCTTTCATTATAAAACTTTTAAAATTAAAATCACCCTTTAAAAGATATCTCGTTTAAAAAATCACAAACCTTGGAGAAAAAAATCGCGAATCCCAAAAGTGTCTTCAAACTCGATAAATAATTTATTCAACACTACAATCCGATTGCTAATAAATTTTGTCCAGTTATGTAGCGATAGATTTTTCATTTTATGGCGGGCGAGAATTTGTAAATCACTTTCTAAATCCTCGTGATATCACTTCGTTGTTATAGGGTTAAATGAAGCAATTATGTATTATTTCAATGGAATATTTTAAAAAAAGCTAGTCCAAATTCAATCAAGTTTTCACAGTTAAACATTTATACCATTTAATGAACAGTATTGAAATGAATATATAAGTGGTAGCCCTTTGGACTTCGAAGTGACTTAAGGTCAGATTAGTCTGGATTGGATATAGAGAGACCGATTGACTGATAAATTGTATTCATCCTATAGCGTAGGACAGATTTTGATAGTATGTAAAAATAGCTTCTTGACAGCTAAAACGAACTGAATTTTTGCTTTGTGAAACTTTTTTCACTCACAAGAATGCTTACTATCGCTATGATAACTTTAGCGGCTCACACACATCTTATTCCCTAATTCTATCCTTAATTATCCGCAAATTCCCCTAAAAATGTTCTAACAATACTTTCCAATGTTTATTGCAAAAGGTACACATCTGGTGTGCTTCCTCTTCCTTACCAAAACATTTGTCACTTGTGACGAATCTGAATTTCGAAGGCAGAAGTGAGAGTATAGTGAGAAATGGAAAAATATCCCCTTGCAAACGGAAGTATTCATGTACGAGAGCTGTTCAATGAAGAGAGGGCATAAAGTTTTCCTTGCATAATTATTTGTACAAAAATTTAAAATTATAATGTTCGTTCCCTTCACGTTTCCGTTCGTTAACGTTCGAGAGAAACCCGGCGTCGGCACTACTCTTGTCAAAAGGCGCCAAGGGGTCCGAAGGTTAACGCCCCATCCGACGGATGTCGTACTCACTCAAAGTGCTCTCCACAACATGCCTCAAGTAGGGATCGGGATACCGCTGAAAAATATTTGTTGTCTCCAGGATTTGAACCCGGGTCTTCTTGGTGGGCAGCCTGTACTTTATCCTCCGCACCTGCCCGATTCTTTGTCCGCAAAACAAAGAGTAAGATGCAATTTTTTTGAAAATGTGTAGGCAATTAATTTTGTATCATTTAACATGATCGTAATTTTATATATGGCGCGTTATTTTCGGTAATTTAATCCCTTCTCGATTATATTCATATTAGAATTTTTCCTGCCCCTTAACAGTGAGGCTTAAGTCACTACATAGGTCTGCATTGATCACAAGATCATCTGGATTTTAAACAACTTTTCAATGGAATTTATGCTAAGTTTTCTTCAAATGATATTATTATACTCATTACCGATAATACTGCCTTTGGATCAAGGAAAAAATGGCTAATCTAATAAAAAATTAAGTATTCCAAATTTTACTTAGTTTATTGGCGATGTTCTTTTCGGTCATGAATACAATATACGTAGTAGCATGCTGGTACCCACAAAATATAATTCACTTTTCATTTCCTAAACCTAGATCCAGAGGATCTCGAACATCCTCACCCCACTGCTTTTGATGTTCCCATGGTGCAAAATCTGTTGACGGTTAGGCCTACACTTTGAAAAGTTGAATCGTCATCTGTGGTTGGCCAATTGGGCTGATGTAGTCTGTAGTTTGGGCCACTTGAGAGCGCCCGAGGGAAAATTTTAAGAATGACGGTTGGGTGTCTATCATTTTACTTAATCGTTTTTTCTTATTCTCGTATGCCAATATTTGACTGCAAATATTAAAATCTTTCTCATGTTACGATATGCATTTATTTTAGGGAAAATTAAAAAGTGGGATTGTTTAACTTTATCTTGTATTCTGTGCTTATGGTCAACCTTAGTATAATGGTAATAAAACTTGTTCCGTCAATAGTTCAGGCAATTTTTTTAGTTTTGTCCTTGACGTTCGAATGGGCATTTGTGCGCGCGGACAATGTGCATATCAGGAGGGGGATGAGATTGGGTGACCTTGTGCCAGTGCTTCCATTTCCCTTCCAGTAATTATGTCTAATGTATACTTTTCCTTACGTGTTAATTTTTTTTAACTAAACTAAATGATCGATTGATTGCTTTTGTATCATTCTATAAATTTCACTTACATTCGCGGATTTCAGCAATAGCCAAATCGGTGGTGAAATAAAAGTTTGTAATTCATGTGCTTGTCTGAGTAAGAATAGAACGGGCTTTACGCGGCTGGGCAGAGGGAGAGTAAGGGATGGTTTTTGGAATCGTGGAATGAACTAGCACAGAGGAGAGAATGGATGTGGGTTTAAGAGGAGCGTGGATTAATGTACTTATATGAGAGGGTGAGAATGGGAGAGGACAAATACAGAGGAAGTACTATATCCTTTTTATACCCAGACGATAAAGTCTTCATGTAAAAAAATCAATCGCTCAGTGTGTTGAGTTCACAAATTGATTTATCCAAAAGGGTTATTTTTATTGTTTATATGACTCATTAAAAATGTGGGGGAAAGCGGTCATAATGGGTTGTTAATGTTACCGAAGTAAGTAACGGTAAAAGGTTATGACGCCTCTGGTAGCCCGTAGGCTAACGTAAAATTCTCGCAAATGTCCAGGCTTCAACTCGACGAGTCCTAAATAAAATTTGGGCATTAATAAATGCTGGTTGTCACAAAAATACATTTACGACACTCGGTCAGGCTTCGTTTAACAATGTAATGCCTTCGCTTGAGAAGGTAATTGATTTACTCTTGGTACACCATAAACATTTTATAAAAGTGAATAGTTTTAAATGGAAAGCTTATCTTCAAATACTTGCTTTTCTCATTGTAACGATGAGTAGTTAATTTTTAATTAAATTTTATTCATCCAATAAATAAAAATTTAAATCACTATTTACAGAATATCTAAAGTCATAAAACTATCACAGAACCAGCTCGGAACCTGATATTTTCTTTTTGTGAAATATCGCATCCGTTTAACACCATTATTAACTATTGATTTTGAACCATATTCCTAATATTTAGTTAAATGCGCATAGCTGTGAGAATTTGCATGGTTAAAAATTAATATCTCTGCCGATTGCTCATGGCCAAATTTGAAATCACGATAAAGAGTGGCAATATTCATCGCATGTCCTTGAAACATCACATATTATTTTTGTGTGAATCAAATGCTTATTTTTACACTTCAATTCCGTTTAGATCAATATCAATATTTAGATTGACGATCAAACTGCTACCACCCAGCGACCTAGCGAAAGAATGTGTAGTGCGTGGGCAATGCAATCTACGCATACTATCGTTTCAGTAACTTGATTAAGCTCAGTAAATATTGAAAACTTCTCGGAAATAAATATGATTATTGTACGTATATTCAATAATCAGTCACTTGGGAGGAGTGAGATCAATTATGCATATTTTTAGGCACCGAAACGAGAGAGGAAAATGTTTTTATATTCAGATTCCAGCTATCCGCGTTTAGAATGTACAACCCAAAGATTTATTCAAGTATCATGTTGAGTTTCGCCGTGTCTCTCGCAGTGTCTTGGATGCAAAGTCCCCTGCTCCTGAGAAACAAACGATGAACCAAAATGTGCTCCTTAAGAAGCTTAAATTGAAAATCATGTAATATATGTAGCATGAGTTTGTCTGAATTTAAGCATAGAAAAACACGTACACTAACCATAAACCACAGTCATCCACCCGAAAGTTAGTTTGATAATTGAGGGCTCAAGCATGACTTAGCGCAACAGAGTTTGAAGTTAACGCATCAGGGTAAGATACCTTTCCCTATGTCATACGTGTTTTGATATAAATAAAACTATGGATGCGCACTCAAGTCCCATCCAAAATCCCTATCCTATTTCTTCCCCTTTCTCTTTTTCCAAGCATTCTCCCTGCTTTCACAGTCTTCATAATTCCATTGCCAGTCGAAATCCATCTTTCCAACCTCCTTTGACTTTCCTTCAAAATTAAGTGTTCCTCCAGCATGTGTACAAATTGGGGCGTTATTTGATGGTTTTATGCTGAATATTTTTCCCTTCCCTCTCCAATATCCCCTCCTTTACCTCTCACCCTTCCCACCTGATGCTTGCACCCCCTGCCACACACCTTTTTGGTGGATCGCGTGGTATTTATGTCCATGCCGAAGTTCATTCATTTTCCTACCGAATAGTTAGGTTTTTGAGATTCATATAAAATTGGTGATGGAAGATTTAGTCGAACTTACCGGCAATAAAATACGCCATTAAGGTGCGAGGATTCAAGGGTTTAGATTTGTCGTATCCCCGCGTCTTCGATGGCGACACGAGAAAGTACCCCACCAGTCGAGTTGGCTGCCTCGAGGGTAAATGGGGGCTTGAGTTTGGTGGGTGGCGACGCGGAGAGGTGTTCGTCAATAGAGACGGGGGAAAATAAAAGGAACTAAAAGTGAGCACAACGGCGGTCCCGATTTAATAAAGAAAAACACAGCTTACAGTAATATTCTTATATATCCCCTTGGTGCCGCTTGGCATTTCCAACCAAAGGGGCCCAGCCCAAGTGTCCTCTTGGATAGCGAGTCCCCGACTGCTGTAGTTCTTCCAACCAGAGGGGCCCAGCCCAACTGTCCTCTCGGATAGCGAGTCAGCAGCGCTGATATCACCCACGCAACTACTTAGTTATCAGTTATCACTACTCTTGGCCCTTAGTCCACATCGAGTCAGCAGCGGTTATATCGCATGCTTGGCGCCTTTAATTGGTCACTTAAGGGGGGGGGTAATCATCCTGGCCAGTATTTTATACGGATGCAACAGATGGCATGCTATGAAAAAACCTCTGCACTTCTATGTTCTGCATGTATTGACCATGCGACGGCAAAGTTTTTCTAAATAAGTCAAATGGATAAATGGACGCCAGCACACTCTCGCTCCAAGTCCACCATTAAATTTAATTCTTGAATGGCCCTAGAGAATATGACCCTAGAATAACACATACACTATAACTTAAGCCAATTTCCGGCAAGTAATGAAATTTAATATAACTTTTATCATACGGGTATCGGTGTAGTTAATCCAATATGCTGGGGACGCAATGCTGAAAAGCATGCAATAATTTCATGAAATTGGATTCTATGGTGCTTTCTGTTATTTCATCCGCAAATGACAGTAGTCTCACGTTCCATACGGTTTTGACACGAGACCTACATTAAGCACGAGTCCTAATTCTCGTAATTCGACCTAATTCTCTCTCTAACACAGAGACAGAAATCTAGTGAGAACCAAGAATTTCACCGTTTTGACGGAGTAGGAAGATGAAGTGTGTATTGTTATCATCGATCGAGCCCATTCGAAGAGGAACCCAAACCTGAGGAATTAAGTCGTTAGCCGCGCGATGCGTCAGTGGCGTGGGGTTCTACTCACCCCTTCCCGTCAGATGCGACGGCCGCCGCCGCCCGACTTTGAGGCGCAGCGGATGGCGTTTGGGTGACGAGGGCTGCCCGACAATGCCTCGCGAATGAAAAGGCAACCAAGCTATCAAGGTGGAACTGCCAAGGTTAAATATACAACTCCGGAGTAGTTGATTCTCGATTACAATGAATGAACCGATTAGCATCGTTTTCCCAAAATGAATCGGAAATATTTTGCCGAGGGAATGATAAAGTAAAAGCATTCGAGACCGATTTGAAAATTGTATGCGTCCATTTCAACAAATTCAGCTAGATATTTAATTGACTATTCCTCGATTTCGCAATGACCTGGAGACAGACAGACAGTCACTTGAACAACCTTTACATGGAATGGTCGTCGCTCCCAGCCTAACCGAGGATCATGAGCAACACTCTTTGGTGCCATTCATTGTTCTTCTTTCCTTTCCGCTCAAGTTGCATTAATTAATTATGTATCTTTTCTCCCATCTTTTTATTTCTTCACCCTTCCCACCCAACCCAAAGTTCTGTTGCATGGGAGAGGGTCCGCACACTGTACTGTGAAGTTTGGCACCGTGGCGGCGAGGAGTATAACACTTTAAGATGTCTACCGATCAACAGATGAGGAGAGGTTAATTGTCTAATATCCACGAGGAAACACATTTGGTGTTACGGCAAAAGATTGCCTTGAAAATTCTATGTGGATCCAAATCTGTAAAGAAGAACTGGAATTGCTGCAGGAATAGAAGGTGGATCGATTGAAGATGGATCGTATTTAAATCCCGACTGAATGAATGTAATCATGAGGATGGAAGGGTCCACTTCTGGTATGGAGCTAGAGGGGTTAAAGTCCAGCGGAGTGATGGCAGAAGGGGGAGGGTGAGAGTGGGTGGTGGTCTCTGAAGGGCTGAGGGGGGTATTCGAAGGGTTTCGACCCTCCCTCCACCATCGTGCGGGGAGGATGAAATTATATTCATTAGGGAATAGAAAATTATGGAAGGCGGAAGGAGGGCGGGTGGTGTGCCTCGGCAGGGGGCCACAAGAAGAATTACGGCGGTCGGGATGACGGCAGGACGGAGCGGATGGGACCCTCGTGCAAACCTCCCTCATATCAACCGCATTCTTTCCCTTTTTTCTCCGTGAAGTGAAGACCACCGGCCACGCCCGGGGTGAACTATAACACTTCCGCTGGCCGATCTGGAGGCAGGGGGCGGATCCCAAAACTTCCTCGAGGCGGTCGGAGGGAAACCATTTGCCCTCCTGGGCGGGGAATATTTTAGTATTAACCCGAAATTATTGAAAAAATTTGGCCGTTATTTTTTTTATTAGTGAGCCCAATGGTACTTCGGAACTTGTCAATGAGCGATATATTGGGACGAATCAACTTACAATGATTATATATATATATATATATATAGTATTTATTTATTTATCGAGAGGCTAGGACCAAATCTATGGATCTGTCATTTACGAGTCTAGATATTTTGGGTCTTAGAAAACTCAAAATGTTTAATTAAATGTTAAACTCATACGTTATTAAGGTAATTACATCCACAGCATTTTAATTATTGGGAATAAAGCATATAGCGTAGAGTAAAAAAACATTTTACTATTGGGAAAAACGTTATTAGATTAGGAGCTATGCTGAATATTCCTTACTAAAAGCTTTCTCCATTTACGCTTGCGGACGCTTTAACAGGCATTTTACTGTTTACAGGCAAGAAATGGACATTCTTAAAGAATATGACTTTTTAAGATACATATTCACAACTGAAGCCCAACTTTAACTATTGCACATCATTACCCCTGAATGTACGGAATAAAAATTATGATTTGGGCCTTCAAATCCAAGATATCACACCATTAGTATTTTTATTTACTATCTAATATTAATTCAATTTATTTTACCCTCCTTTTTTAAACTTAATCAAGTTCTTCATTCAGAGGTTCTCCCCATTATCCTTTCCAAAAATTTCTGTTTATTTATACGCTTTGTTCTAGTTTTTGCCGATAATTTTGCCTCCTCGAACAAGCAATCATTTCTTCCCCATTTGCCCTTGTATATTCAAAATATTTAACTAAAGGTTCTTCTACCCACACTTCAAAGGCTGCAGTTTACACTAGTATTCTACTCTCAAAGACTAAAATTTAGACCCGTACAAAGAGAGACAACATGCGTATAATCTGCCGCTAGTAATATCTCTTATTACTTTAATTAACTTATTAATAAATTTATTTTTTGGGGACTCATTTTGCTAATTTTACCGAAAGTGATAATTTGACATTTACTCAATTATCTGAAAATGTTTCAATTAGGAATTTTGAAGCTATTCCAAGAGATAATCAGGGTTTGCTTAATCGGGATATCTGCAGTATTAGCTAAGGCACGTGATATAAAAGAAATTATCTCCCCTAGTGTCACGGGCGTTGGCATGTACTCATGCTTACATGAGGATAATCGAACTGCTCTATTAACAGATTTCTAAATGGAGAAGAAGCACACATAATTATAATGTATATCAAACATAAAAAATAATTAAAACTAAATAAAAATGTAAATAAATGAAAAACTATTGACGTTGGACGACAAAAAATGAATCAAAGAATTTAAAATTTTTGGATTCCAGAGAGATTGTTTTAACAAAACTCTAGTGGCGCGCAAATATTTTACATAAATTCATGCTTCTCAGTCAAACGAAACTCTGTGAGGGAATAGTCAGATAATTTAAATAATTTGATAATATGGTATTTTCAAATGAATTTTTTGTTGAGTGTACGGTTATGTGGTTAGCTTTAATATTTTTGCCAGCTATAACAGAATAAAAATTTTTAAATCATACATCAATTTATAGAAATAGTAGGTCATTTTAATTTTCATATTATTCTGAGAATACACTAAGTCATACATGCATAAGCTTTTATTCGCTATTTTACCAATTTTTCCGAAAATGTCCGAAAGCCATAATTCATTTATTCACAGCTTCACAACTATAAAATTCAATTCCTACAAATGTAAGAAAATCTCGTCGGTGGACACTTAAACATATTATTAACTTTATGATATTTTAGTTGAAGAATAGTTCCCTCAAAGTTTAATCATGCATTAATATCACTTTGTTGTTTTTTTAATGTCATTTGTGAAATCATCCTCTTTCTTTTTTTAAATAGCTCTCAATTCGTATGCTATACATTTTTTGTTTGATCAATGGGTATAGTTCAAGAGCGTGCTAAAGAGTTTTGTTCTATTCGAATTTAATGTTTAAACTTACTGTTCACTATTATTAATTCATATTTCTTGTAAAACTCTATTGCTTTCTCCCGTCATCATTCTTTATTCCTAAATCACAGTCTCTTAAGTCACTAAAATTTCTCCTTTCACCCACCGCGTTCCAATCCCCATCACTAAATTATTTTCCTCCTCCGGGCACCCGCAGTTAATTCCTTTAATTGACCCTGCACCCTGTCTATATATTCCCCTTTATGATTACTTGCCGGCGTGTAGGCCCATACAATGACTGCGGTCTTTGGATTAGCTTTTCTTTCTATCAAGAGTATACTTTCTCTAAGTTGCTCTATGTTAATTAAGATTCTTCCAAACGTTTTCCTCAGTATTAATATTGCTGACTGAATTCCCGTCCGAAGTATATCACTCTATAATTATCCCTCATACAAGTCACGTTATCCTTCCATTTTACCCGACAATCCCTTAAAGATCTCTATGAAATATATGTCCTGAATTATATTTCTAATTTCCCCATCCAAAACATTGCCCTAACATTCTAGATTCATATTTCAACTGGCTTGGATATGTTTTGTTTTCTCTTTATTACGACTACTCCGATTTTGCTTTGCAAGTATTTTGTATGATTAGGACTACAAAGTCTTGTCTCTGTCACTGCCTGGCAAGACACTCAGCCAAATTGTTTAGCCACATAGTTTTTTGGACTCATTTTCATATTTTATTAATAAAAAAATGTGGGATAAATAATTGAAGTGGTTTCCCATTTTCTTCCGCAATAGTACTTTTAATTTGAGACTTTCACTCAATGGCCGCCCCACTTTGGTCAGACACTCTGCTGCCGCCTCACTGCGGAACAGACACTGCGCGGACTACCTTTCGCCTGGCTTCCTTTCTTTCACCTTCGACTTGTTATGGTTTAACTTAAAAGGAGCAAATAACATTACTATCGTCAACACAGCTCTAAAGGTCATCAGAATAAATACGTTCTTCCACCACGTCAAGGTTGTAGTCCACGGGGAGGGACTACATCCTTGTTGAACTACTGCTGCTGAAACATAGATCTTAACACATTTTCTGGATAACCTCGTTTGACAAATCCCTGAATGTGTTAACAGACTTTCTAGTAATGGTTTAATTTTTATCTACAAAAGTCCAACATTTTTGTTTATGTAACTGAAACAAAGAGCACACTATCCAAAATAGAATTTTTTTCAGAATTTTGCTATAAATTTAAATGGATAGACTATGGAAAATAGTGAACCATTATTTTATATTGAACTTGATGAAATTTAATATTTCTAAAATAAACAACTAACATTTTCAATATTAAGAAATACAGGTCTTTTCATCATTGTTTGCACACTAATCACTGCAATTTGAATGATTTTATAGTGTATGAAGGATTCATGCAGAGGCACGGGAGATATTATCCTACATACTTTTTCTATGATATCTTTTCAGAAATTGGGAGGCATGGCGTATCATTTGCAAAAAGGAAATGAACGAGTCACTTGGACTTGGAATATATTGAAACATAGAAGTAATCTCTAAAAACCGGTAACTACAAGTATATACGTTTAAAAGTCGGTTTTTCATGATAATTATTTATTTAAATATATTTAACCCGATCGCCTGAGTCATTTTTTTTCTCTGATACACATAAGTTACATGTATAAAATTCGAGGAATCTTAATTTCCTTGATGTCCTAACCGCCGTGGCAAAATAAATAATTTGCTAATTAGATCAATAAAGTAACATAGATTGAAATACGTCTATTGCTTTTTACACAATGGTTCTTTCGACGCGTAGCCTCGGCTATATTATAATTAGTGTAGGATAAGTTTGATTCATATGAGTGGCACACAGCAATCTATCTAATCTAATCTCTTAATTAACTCTTATTTCTGTCCCAAACGCCGAATATCACATTACATTTTGAGATAACTCTGAGATATTCATCGGTAAAACTCGAAGAATATCTGCCTGTGACAAAGTCATAAGTTTCGATGCCTCAGCCATTGCTTTCTTTGGGGATCGAATGACATACGGGTGCTGGCCAATCCCACTAGCACACATGCGTCCATGGGATAAACAGATCTTTTAGTATGGGAGTATAATGTAATGGGTATTAAATATCATTGGCTTCGTTTTCTATTTCCGTTGGTCACTTTTCTGCATATTCGATGTTAGCAATTTCCTTCATTACGCAAATCCTCGCTAAGCAAATATTTGTTTCATATATTTTGTGTTATATCATCATTTTCCTCCTCGTGGCGTAAGTACCGCCGCAGTCCCCTCCAATTTCATTCGGTTAACTATTGTACACCATGAAGATGATATCCAATTCCGACAATGGTATTCCACTCAAATGAAAGCATCATCGTGTGATCGACTGGGAGTGTGTTAACAGCCCTCTAGATGAAGGCATGCGGAACATTCTGTTCCCGTTCGCCCGTACGATGGATTAGGGCTGCCGCATGCAATCCAATGTGATTGGCTACTAATGGAGAGCAAATTAATTGCATTTCATCAATGCTGAATGATTTTTCATGAAAATATTGATAAATTTTAGATCTTATTCTATGATTTTTGAAATTGAAGTAGTATGCAATTACTGAAATATATACCTTTACATTCTAATCTCTGCTCAACAAAAAAGGATCACACGTACAACTGGAGTGCTTACGAAGAGAATTGGGGAACATCAGTCGGCTCTCGTTGACAAGATGAAATATATTGCCAATGTTCCCTTAACCTATTTAAAAAATCTCTCTACGTTTATTACATATGCATGTGTTATTAGCAGTGTATTTTATTTCTTATTAATTGGGCAATTATTACCCCTGCTTATTTTTTGCCATGTCAAGTAAATTCTTTTCTTATTCGAGAAAGGGAGAGAAAATAACCAAAGACATTGCTTTGCTTTAAGTAATTACAAAAGAAGTGTTTATTATAATGCAATCAACAGATTCATATGACATATTACATAATTTGTCCATAAATATCAATTTTAACTAAAATCGGCGTGCTACTTAAGTTGCCGCAGAGTTTAATTTATTAACCAAAGTTATGAATGAAAAGTTTTCTTTTAAATTGTTTCATGTACAAAATCTTATGAAACCCAAACAATGAATATAATTTTTAAATTGTCACGTGTGTACTAAAATTATAGACTGAAAGCCGAACGAAGTGATAAGAGTCCTTATGATGCAGATTAGTATCATGCGTTAGAATAGCTTGTCTCCATGAATTAATTTAATGTTATCTTTGCATTTATTATGCGGGATAACATCAGCTTTAGATGAATGAAATAACGATTCAATTTTACAGTCTCCACTAGTATGTCCTCCACACTATTCATCTTATAATTGGAAATACAATCGACGACTGAGTTTTATTTTAATCTTTTTCGTCATACGTTTCATTTTGGTATTCATATCATACCCGCATCACTTCGAAGGAATCCTTACAGCTGAGCAGTTTGGGTCAATACCAGCTACAGTAGCAGGTCACGGACTGCCCCGAATTAACGTAACTCTACAGGCATGAAGACTTTAGAGCCAAAATGATGTGCTTTGGATGGGATGGTTTTGGAGCACCTCTTATTTGACACTTCCAATAGAAGGAAATCGTACTTCCACCAATAAAATAAAAGTTCCGACGAGCACAAAAATTAGGTCCAATGTTTCAGGATGCTGAGCGACGAAAGTCCTCAGAATATCTATGTCTAAATATTAACCGGGAGAATGACAAGGTCTTGTGTTTCATATAATCTCATAAAACCTTATTAACTCGCACATATGGCTGGATTTCATAATCATCCATTACTACTCTTTTCAATTCTTTACGAATTCTAAATTTGGAGGCTCACAGAGTATCTATATCTGTGGAATCCTACCCGTTGGAATAAAAAAGTACTATCCTTTAAAAGACATTTTTTCCCTAATTTACTCACTTTAAATCTTTATGTATACGAGTCTCGAGTCGCACCAATGAACCCATATATGCTCTGTTTTCTTTGAGTTAGGAAAAATGCCATCGATTTTCAACATAAATTATTCGCTCCGAGCCAAATTATTTACGAGTGAGTTGAACGTCATTGTAAAACCTTTTTTCGGCAATGAGTTTTAGCTAATACCTCTCTAGTAAGCTCATTTTGATTCAATTCAAGTTGAGAAGTAAATTTTTTCACTTAATTATTATTTTAAAATTAATAAAACAATTTCTGGTAATCTGAACATTTTTATAAACATCCTTGATAGAATTCTATTCAATCTAGTTGTACGACGTCATATATAATGGCCAAGAAATTTTGGGAAACTGTAAGTACGTAGTACAGTAAAGAATGTATAACCGTTTCGGTGTTTTATTTGCCGAAAACAGTGAAGATATAACGTCTTTTTAGTTCACAGTTTATTGTATACATTGTTCTTATGGGATGCCGGATTTACCTAATCTTCGCCATAGAAAAACATAATGCCAATCATCGTATTCTGTATGATATAAAAATACTCTTTATTTGTATGTACTGATTGTTAATCTCTTTGACATAAGATATACTGTTTACGCTGGTTAACATTTATGAGTTACTTTACAAAAATTGCCCATTTGGCTAATTTATACATATTAAGACAATGTATCTATTTTAAATATACAGCGGTTAGTTAAATATTCCTATTTAACTCGTGGATTGGTCATGGTATAACGCAACCTACAAGGTTGTACTAATGCAACCTACTTGTATAACACATAATGAATGTTATTTTGGAAGAGGGAAAATAATATCTTCAGCAGCATACGACACATATGGGGAAGTTTCTATGATAAGTAGTATTTTACTTTCCCTTGTGATGAGTAATTGCTCTTGGCATTTAATTGGGATGCATTTACTAAATGTATAGGTTCATCGAAATTCGTGTGAGTAGTTTAATTATTAATACTTGTTATCCTTAGGTGCTTTGAAATAACCGTTCAGGTAATAAAAGTGGAATGCTATTGCTTTTCAATTGATTAAATATTTTCGTCAAAAATTAATCCCGGAATAAAAATGAAATTTTAATTATTTTTAGCAGTCCTGCAACAATTTAAATATTTTTATAACCATTTATACTACACTAAATTAATAAGTATTCAGTCCTATAGCATCCATCCGTGTGGTCTGTTTACCAGGTCCCTGTCTAAGGGCTTTTGGTAAAAAAATGGTAAAATTTTCATCATTCCTAAAAATACCTATTTGATTGGTGAAAGACCGATCGTGTAAAAGTATTTACAATGGAAGAAAATGCTCCGAAAGGAAAGAAAATCTGTGTAGATGAATGTAAAATTATAATCTTAATAGTTTTTTAAGTAAGACTAATCAAATGGAAATGAGAAATAATTCTGGATGAAACATTATGATTAAAAAAGCCATTATTTAATATGATATTATACGAAGACTAAACGATCGTGTTATAATAATTTTGTACATGCATTATTATTCTAATTTACTTCTATGTTATATTATTGGCTTAAATTGCAATGTAACCGTATATGAGGCAAAATTATCACTGATTCAAATTAAATATTGCGTCAGTACCAACCATTTAAATTAAAAAACTATCAGTCTACCGATGGTAATGATGGATGTAGCACGCATAGCTACATTGAAATGTTTCTTTCTCCTGAATAAATCTCCAACTAAAACCTATGCCATGCTACTAGTACGGACTGAAAAGTCAAATTTCTGGTTGATTGCTTAAGGGAAAAATGGTTATTATGCATATAAAGTCTTTTATGATGTCTATTTTTCACAATAGTTTAGATAAAATATTGCTTTAAATTTAAATATACAAGGAACGTAGCTACGGTCGTGAATCAATGTAAACAAAAAAAATACCGGGACCGTAAACTTGAAATATACACACACACACACATACATATTCAAACACGAAATCCCACCTTACGACGAACATATATTCATTCTCATGGAAATAGATATAAGGAAAGAGATAGGAACAAACATAAAGGACGAACACAGGAGAGGTGGGGAAGGAGGAATAAAGCAGAACACTCATGTAAAAACATTTCCTTGATCGGGACCTGAACACAGGATCTTTCCACTTGCCGGGTGGATGTTTTAACCATCTGAAATATCCATAAAACCTAATTTACACTGAGATCTGCGATCTTACAAAGCGCCGATTCCGCCTTCCCCACCTCTCCTGTGTTCGTCCTTTATATGTGTCCCATCCCCTTTCCTTATATCTTTATATCTATTTCTATGTGAATGAATATAGAAAAAAATACATATATATTTCTTTTATGTGTGTGTATATATCTAGACACGCACAAACATTTATATATACACTAAACACAGTAATCAACCCGAAGGTCGGCCCTGGGTTCAAATCCTGCAGACAACAAATATTTTTCAGTGGTATCCCGATCCCTACCTGAGGTGCTTTGTGGAGAGTACTATGAGTGAGTACGACGTCCGTCGGATGGGACGTTAAACTGCGGACCACTTGGCGCCTTTCGACAAGAGTAGGCTAAAGCCGATGCCGGGTTTCTCTCCTCCCTTCCTTTCCCACCCATCCCTAATGGCGCGAATGACCTCAGCTGTCGGTGGCCTCCCCAACAAAAACCAACCGAAGGTTGGTTTGGTAGGTGATGGCTGAGTTTACCCAGTACTAAGCCCGATAGCGCGTGAAATTCAAACATCAGGGTGGGGGGCCAGTTCCTTTCCCTGTGCCCGTTATGGTTTCCCAGGAAAATCTAGTATCCAAAAAATCACATAGCTTGGGTGGAGTTGCAGGTGCCCAGAGAGGTTTACTTGGGAATCGAATCCGGACATTCCGGTCAGTAGTCCAACGCTCTACCCCTGAGCTACCATACATTATATGTATGCATCATACATTATATTATATACTCGTATATTATATATATGTATGTTTATAAACATATACACACACATATGTAGTGTGTGTATATATACAGATATACATGTATTATGGCGGCAGGAAAAATGGATGAAAGGCGTATTGAGCGGCAGTGGGATGTTGTAGAAGGATGAATGGAGGAAAGAAGTACACAGAGATGAAGAGAGACCTGATGTAGAGTAGGTTGCTGGATTGGGTTTTGTTTGTAGTTACAAAATATTTATTTGATAGCTGTGTCCATACAAAAAACTGCTTTAACCAGCAGATTACCTAATAATAATACAGACATTATAGTGTGGATTTATTTTCACCATGCCATATTTTCCTTTTCAAAGAGATAACAGTTTTAATGTCAGAGGTTCTAGTATGCCAAGAATTATGGACACGTGCTTCAGTACTAAATTTCGAAAATAATTCTCCATTGATATACAAAAAATTAACCCCTAAAATTTCATGTTATCTTAAAAAAATTTACCAAACCATGAAAACTGGTGTGCTAAAATATTTTTATCCTGGAAAAGATTAAGAAGAAATTTAATGGTCAATGAAACTCCATACATTTTCTCTTTCGTAGGTAACTTTGAAAAAATAACAATCGTTATTGAACTTTAGTCAAAGTCTACATCTCTATTTCCACAATCATCATTGAGTGTTTCCGGAGAACGCTATTCCAATATTATTTCATGATAGCACATAAAATAAATTGAGCAAACAATATGTTTTGATCAAAATTCATATGAAATTTCCAGGTCCGAATTTCAAAGAATTATAGAGGAAAATAGTAGGATGTTTCTATAGAATACATTGATTTCCCTGAAGTTCATAATTCGAGTATTCACTCCTACAACTCACTAATTAAATTCCAAGCTTCTTCCATTTAATTACTGGAGAATGTGCATCCAATGTACTGCGGACGCAGTATGCACCAAGATGGGAGAAATGGTTCAAGGCGTGGAAACCAGGTAAAGGCAATGCCACCACACACAGAGGAGAACTAGGTACCGGATTGGAAGATCCGTTGCTTATCAAAGTTAAAATAGAAGCAGCATTAAAAACTCGAATGAAGATCAACTCAGTGAGTTAAAGCTATGATGTTTTAGTGTACACAATCCTGATTTTCCTCAGCAGTTATGAAAATACATAAAACATGCTAGGCTTTCCACTGAAACGAAATGTGGGCATTAGCATTGGATATATTTTCCTTCATATCCTTAAGCTAGTCAGGTGTGCAAAAATTTCCAGAATTTACTCGATTTGCGTCAAACATTTCCCAGTTTTGTAGAATAGCAACACTCCGGAAATAAATTGCGACTAATTGAAAGGAATTGGGGGAGATGCTGCAACAGTAACTTTTAACGGACTCATTCGCTAATGCGCATTACAATACAGCCAATTTTCAAAGTGTAAAATGATACGCCTTCAAAAAGTCTTTCGACATAGAGGGATCCGAGTTTGCATCCCGGTGAAAGCAAATTATTTTTACACTATGTTAGATTGTTGCATTGTAAAGTGCGATTTATCAGATATTATATTCGACTAAATTTTTAAAAATATTCCTTCTGACCCCCAGAAAAAAATAGTATTATAGGATTTGAAATCAAATAAGTCTGTAGACGAAATGATTACTTTTTAATTAAGGGAAAGGTGAAGGAAAGAGTTTTTTATGGACTAACTCGTAGTATTTATGAAGAAGGAATTAGGCCGGAAGACTTAGTTTCTTTCTCAAAAAAGGAAGTAGTAGCCATATGCAAGGACTATGGAAATACATTTGATTTCACACGGAGCTAAAGTAGTTTTCAGAATTATCAATATGAAGATGGAGAGCAGGGCATATGGTTACCTACGGAATGATCAAATTGGGTTCAGGAAGGGAGGAGGTTGAAGAAAAATCAACCAGGAAGGGTTAAGCATTGGGAGGGAGGAGAGGCGATTGTTGGATGAAATCAAAAAGAGGCACTAAAACATGGATGCAGAGCATTTTAACTGGCGTTGGGATGTTGCAAACTGTGATTGAGGGAAAATACTAGTCAAGCGAGAAATGGGTAGGAATACGATTCGGATGTTAGACGAAATGAAGGGAGGAAGGAAATATTCGGCACAGAAGCGAAGCTTGCTGTGATATTGGATTTCAGGTTTATTTTGTTAGTTGACACAAGGGAATCGTCGCTGAGCCGTTTGTCAGATTGTGTCCATCCAAAATCTTCCTTGACCGCCAGATTATCAATATTGGTAATATTGGAGTATTGTTGAAATAAAATAATAATATGGTGGTTTCAAAAATTAATTATTAAATGTAATTCCATCCATACCTTCCCTAGGAAGATCGAGTGGTTAAATTGCAGTGTACTAGCTATTTGAACATCAGAATGATGACTAATACTACTGAAGTTCCTTTCAAATTCGTGCAAAGTTGGAGCATGTGTACGGATTACGAAACTACATATGATATGTCGAAATCAAAATAGTGACCTGTAGGTCGGGATTCTATTTACCGATATATAAATTAATCCTGCAAATAAAATTTCTCCAAACAACGTCCAATATTATTGTGCTTAGGGAAATTTTTATGAACTTTTATTTAATGCTTAGTCTCAGAAATTTTTCCCTATAATGTGAGAGGCGTATTTCCAAATACAAGGAATAAGGGTAACAAAATGATTAAGGCGCTCTCTGTTCCACACTGGAGACACTAGTCTGCTGTAGTCCGTTACCTACTCAACGAGGATGGAAATTTGCTCATTGACGAACCAGCCGTAGCCATCCAATTAATTCGTTCCGAGAGATACAAGTTTTAGTTTACCTAGCCTTGCTGTGTTTACTCAGTCTGATAGATTAAAGATATACCTCGGCAACCGCGTCCCAACCCTAATTAATCCGAGCAAAGCCAAGGCAAATATTGTTTCCTCAACACTGGCGCCACGCCGAGGACTGAGTTATATTATGACATTTTATCGTTTCACATTATAATGCATTTTTCTCTTCACACACCACACTCCCGCCGACAGGTCTGTGTCTGAATTAACCAGTGGCAATGTGTCGGACGTCTTTAGAACAACCTCAGAGGAGTCCTCTCTCTCCTTTTGTCTTTCTTGACCTTCTTGTCATTTGATGATTCCTAGTGTAATATTTATTTTTTGTATTCAGGCAGTTTTCTTTAGAAATATTGTCTCAAGGGTACAAACCTACTAAAGCACGCTCTATAGTCTTTTATTTATCATATTTTTAAACAAAAAATGCTTGAATTCTAACTGAGTTTGAAAGATCAAGTCTGGAAACAACTGTAACAACCAATGAAAACCATATTTTTAATTTGATTATCATTGATTTTTTATTTTCTTTACATTAAGCTGACACATAAAGTGATGAAGTATTATTCTCTATATGCATATTCTATATATGTAGTAATTAGGTAAAAAATGTTTAACATTAACTTCGCGAATTTTGTAACCTATTACATGCTATAATAAATAAAAATAATAAATAAATAAATGCTAGGAATATATTTTAGGAAAAGAAATTGATTGGAAAAGAAAAACATAAAATCATTCACACGCATTCTATCCGCATTTTCTGAATCGCCATTAGTGTAATAAACCATGATTTTGCAACATTCGTAATACTACCATCAAAAAGAATTATGAAAGAGGTTCCGAAAGGGTTAGGTAACTCCAGGGATGCAACGAAGGGTGCCATAATCCATTGATACGTCGCCGGCACGGCACCATCCTTATGTGGAACGGAAATCCATTATAATTTCCTAAGCACCGGGAAGTCGCCATCAAGCGCCACCTGTCGTATGCATAAATATTCAACAGCCATGTAATGAATTGTACATAAAAACAACTTGTATTGATCTCTAACACTCATTTTGGTATTACACTAGTAATGTATGCGATCATGAATTTTTCTTTATGCTTTGGTTAAAGGCTTTATTTTACCATTTAAACTATATAAACACATTAATCGTGAAAGTAAAAGTGGGCGAAGAAAATACCAAGTAACTGGTAAGAATAGATTAATATGGACCACGCTTTGAATAGCGCTTTATGGATATATATATATATATATATATATATATATATATATATATATATATATATATATATTGAGCAGTTTAAATTTGACCATGTAAATTTTTCTGCCATTAAAGCTACAGCTGACTTGCGTGATCAGACTTTAATCCTCCAAAAAGGAGCAGACGTTTGAAGGACAATCCCTGCGGTTGTAAAAATTTATTATTTAGGAGTCACTTTCGTACACCTAAGGAGGTGCTAGCAACGCTTAAAGATATTCAAAGAGACACTGAAGAATTTTGGTAACGCGCAGACCCCAAATTTGGTAGAGACGTACGGGTCAATTACACTTCAGATTGTGAGTGAACCGAATGCGAATATGAGATACCAACATTTTACGTAACTTAGTCCATAGGAATTCGTGCATGGGTAACCATACTTTCTCATTTGCTTTGGTAGTTATTAATACCAGTAATAATATTAATAATAAAATAAATTCTCATTTTATTTCACTGAATCTTTCTCAAATAACATTCCCTGGCCCTCTAAAGGTCATACTTGGGGAAAAAGGTGTACGAATTGTATAATTATTTTTAAAGTCGCCGAAATGTGTATAGTTTTACTAAAAACTCTCTTTAGGTATATACAAGTATGCTCTACGGTACATGTATAAATATATGTATGTATACAAGGTGTATGAAGTAAGCACTAGTGGACAAAGGTAAAAACACAGAAACACAAAAAAAAGAAGCTCACTACGAAACCTTTTCTTTAAATTTTAATAAAAAACTTCAAAAACATAATTATTCACGTCCGTGAGACTGTGTATATATATATATATATATATATATATATATATATATATATATATATATATATATATATACACACAGTCTCACGGACGTGAATAATTATGTTTTTGAAGTTTTTTATTAAAATTTAAAGAAAAGGTTTCGTTGTGAGCTTCTTTATATATATATATATATATATATATATATATATATATATTCACACACCCATGCTCACATTGCCATATGCACATCGTTTGCCAAATTTTGATGCCAAAGATTAAGTAAATTGTGTTTCTCCAGGTAGAAATCATGTTCTTTTGCTATTCTCTTTAGAAACTTCATCTGTTTCTTCTTAGCTATCAATACTGCATCCTAAATAGTGTAGTTTCAGCTGAATACTAAGCTTGTTCTCTGCCAGTTATGGAAATAACACTCCCTGCTTCCAAAGTCTTCTTTTGATTGCTTACATGACTCAATTAAAGTAGGTTGGAGAAATTGTTGTCTTTAATTTAACAAACTACTATAAACTTTCATAGATTTGCATTTATTTCCAAAAGGACAATAAAATGTTTAAGGAGAGGGCAAGGGGAAAATAAGGAGCTTTATCCATACATTTATTTCGGCATTAAAAAGAAGTCTAGAGGAATTCTATAGGACGGCAGGAAATGACTTCTAAAAAATTAGCACTGCCTCGTTATAAATGAATGGGCAACGTCTTCCTTTAAAAAGAGGATGGCCTCAGTAAACTTAGAAAGCAGAGTGAAATTTATGCACGCTGAACACCCTGACAATAAACGGGTCTGAGACTTTTCATTCTTCTGGAACCGATAAGGAAGTTTCAAGAACGATGGGGAAAGACGGCGTTTGAGGAGAGAAGAGAAACGGAATGGGTAAATAGCTACCTAAAGCAAAATTTAAATAACGTAAAACATGTAAATTATCATCTCGTTAATTTATCGAGTCAAATTTAGTAAAATGAACAACTTTCAATATCTTGGTTAGCATGCAAGGGGTTCCTAGTCTAACTCTAAGAGGGTATTTCCCAATTTCCTCCTCTCTTCGTGGCAGTTAACGTCAAAGAAAAGAAATAGCTGTAACGTTCAGTCTGATTTTCTTTCCCTTTTGATATTTGTAGAAGAAATTCATACCGTGTTTCAAAATCTCGATGTTTACTTCGCATGATAATGCAGCTGAAGCTGAATGCCTACCAACTCCGTGTTTGCAAAGGAGCCTGCAGCGGCGATTTAATCGAAGGTACGGAGCACCCATAATAGACAAACTTCCTGCTAACCCGCCAAAATTGTAAATAGAAATCTATGGGAACTGTTTAGATTACCTTTTATAAGAAAACTGTCTGAGAAAGTTGAAATACGTCTATGAGAAATAAATGTAAGTTTTCATGTTGCTCATCAAAGTCACGTAATTGCAATAAGCACAGAAAACAAGCAACTCACTATGCAAAGAATAAAAGCCCACTTACAGTATAGTATTGGCCAGGAAGATTCAATATTTTAGGCATACCGGGATAAACTCTATGTTAATCAATGAAGCAAAGAATTTAAGAAGTTCTTCGAATAGAAAAGCAAATCCGCTCATTCGCCTAATTGCTTACTGAAAAACACAGACTTTCAACCAAAAATCTTTCAATTATAACTCATGAAAGGACTGAATAATGAGGACTCACGCAATTCTTTCTGATTTTCCTTACAAAATGAGATTTTTCCCCACGAGCATGCATTTCCCTGACTATCCCTCCTCTTTCCATTCCTTTCAAAACTCTCAGCTCTAAAACCGGACGTTTATATTGGCCATTGACTCACCCTTCCCTTTTAACGATCTTCAGCCGGCCCTTCTTGCAGCTCATTTCCGCCGATTAAAATACGAAATTACATATATCTTTATGTGTGTCGCATTAGTGAAATACTATATTCGATCACTTGGTTACATTATGATTATTTTTAAAATTTAAGTTATTGATTCTATTTCCTCACCGTTATAAAGACATCCAGGGTTCGTCCGGAAAATAAGTGTACTGAGCTCAGGAAAGAAATTATTACACTTTTACATATCTTAAGCTAATATTCCTCAAAATAGGACCCTTGTGAGTCGATACACTTGTTCCAGCGGCGTTCCCATTCCTGGAACGCTCCCGTGAAGGCATCATCGGGAACCTCTCGAGAACACGTCCTCGCGGCCTCTTTGACAGCGTCCAAAGTCCCGTATCGCGTTCCTTTCAAACTCCACTTTATCTTCGGGAACAGAAAGAAGTCTCTAGACATTCTCTAAAAAATGTGGATCATTTTTGCAGTGATCCGCAATTTGTGTCGCGATTTCCAAACGATTGAGTCTTTGATCATCACTGAGCACTTTCGGCACCAACTTTGCACAAATTTTTCGCATCTGTAATTCGTCCCTAATAATCTCGTGCACTATTGTTTTTGGCACATTACACTGCTCTGCTATCATCCGAACACTAAGACGACGATCAGAGTTCAGTACATCGCGAACTTTTCGCACATTGTCGTCGGTGAGTGTCGTTGATGGGCGTCCAGGCCGTGGTTCGTCGTCGACCTCTTCTCTGCCTCCACGAACATCTTGTGCCACCGAAAGATCATGTTTCTGGACATGGCTTACTTCCCGTAAGCCTGGTTAATCATATCGACAGTTTTGGTAGACGATTTCCCAATCTTTACCGCAAATTTGGTGGAATAACGCAGCTCCAAATACTTCGGCATCGCGTTCCGTGACGTGGGTCGAGCGTGGAGGTTCGCGTTAACAGAGCTCCTCACTACACAACAGCTCAGAGCCGACTGTTTTTTTCAGCGTCGCTTGCCAACATACACCCCTTCAATCACAGCCCGTCAGAGCGGTGCTGGGCGCGCCTGGAGCGGCGGGAAAAAATTAGTACACTTATTTTCCGGAAGAACCCTGTACCTTTCTTCCCACTTTTACCGTACTTGTAGGGGTAGTGGCGTGGGGAAGGCAGGAAGTGCGAAAATTAGGCAACGCTTCTGCGTTTCACTTTTTTGGAGGGGTTGGATGAAAATTGACAGAAGAACTGTGTGTTTAAGCATAACTCTCTTGGTTTTAACAAACTCTAAAACAAATATTAGTTTTTTCATGATTGGTTTGAAGCTGCGAACGTTATTAAAGGGCACGAGAGCAATGAAAGGATGCTGATTTGATGACTTTTACCACTATTTTCTAGTTTCGGTAGTAGAATTGGAGAAAACGTATGTAACAAAGTAGATTAAAGCAAAACGATTAAGAGTAATAACCATAGAAGATATCGTAAGCATGCAAGGATAAATGCATCATGACATACCACTTTTGGATCAAGTGGATTGGGAAAATCGCATTATCAATTGACATTTTTTGAGTCCGCAAAACGAAAGGTGGGGTCTGTTTAAAAAAAGAGGTGGAGTACAATATGAAAGCAAATAAAGAGTATAAGGGGAGGTTGCTCGGTGGATAAAACATGATGTTCACGACGATAGAAAAAAAATGAGCTTGAGAGAATTGAAAGAAATGCGGAAGACCATAGTGAAAAAATCACACAATAAGTTTGAAGGAAATCAGAACTAGTTTTATAAATCAAGTAAAAGGGGAAATAATGTGGTGACAAAAGGAATGGTGCAATAAATAAAAAAATTAGTTGATATAGTATAGAATGAATGCAAAGTAAGAGAGAGACGTGAGGAGCATTGACGCAATTCGCAAAGAAATGGTGCTGTGTGTTTAATTGAGTCATTTAGATGAAATAGTGAAAATTAATTTGACGGACGGAGGGGAAATCAAATTGAGAAATTGAATATTTTGTGGAATTGGAAAAATGCAAACAAAGAGAGTAAATTTTCCGAAGTATTTAATTATGAGGACGAGTTACGTAATACTGGGCTGTGCGAAATATTTAACTTCTCTGTACTTTATATTTATGCTTCTTTATTCTTTATACTACTTTAATATTTAAGTTCGAACACTTTATTTGTACTATGCGAATTGAAAAATGCAACAAAAACACTTGTTGTGCTCGCTTAAAGGGAAGAGTTATAAGATAAGAGATATCTAATAAATGTATCACTTATGGAGAAGTTAATATGTGAAGTATATAAGGCAAGTTTTTGGTAATATATGAACTGAGTGAGTGTGTAGAAAGTATAGTAAGTATGTAATAATAGAAAACTAGGAATGACATACTTGGATGGAATAAATTTTCCTGAAATACATACAAATGAGGCCGTTTTTATATTGCCTATCATGAAAGGTAACGGCATGACGGATGCGAATGGATATATGCCTGATACCCGTAGGTATGGCATGCATGTTCGTCTCTTAAGTGCGGAGCTAGTCATCGGAAACATTGTCAGGGAATAAAAATATGCTCAGGAGATTATAATAAGTTTTAATATTGGCTCCTCATTCGAATGTTTTCGATCATGATTATAGAGGGAAACATCTATTCGTAAAATAAGTCTCGTACTAGGTGGGAGCTCTTCCGCCTTTATTTCGACGCGCCGTACCCCGCCGTGAGGTGGGGGGAGCGGATATGAACCACTATCCCGTGAACCCCGGTCGCTTTAATGCATTCCCTTCCCCCTCCCATCACTTTTCCATTAAAATGCCGCGAGAATCCACGGTATTTACGGAGGATGACTCATCCCCGACCTAAACCAAACGAGGTGAAAGGATTTTGTGCCGTTGACAAAAAGACACCCGCACGGGAGTGTGGGAGGATGGGAATGGGCCGGGGGTGCAGCGCGCTAACCGTTCGGCCTCCCCGCGCTGTGGGGAAGGGCGGTGACTGGGGAGTAATGGGAAGGGGGTGAAGAGGAGCCGAAAGAGGGAATTGGGGCGAGCCGGGGGGACGGGAGGACGGCGGAGAGGGCTAGTGATGGTGCGGCTTCTTTCTCAGAACCGTGTGGATGGAAAGGGGGCGTTTAGTAATTAGAGAAACGGGAAAGGGCCCGAGCGTAGGGAGAGATGGAGCTAGTGGGATGAGGGGATTGAGGGAGGAGGCGAGAGGGGCACGGATTGTTCTTGAAAATAAAAGAGGCGAGGCAGGGAAGTGGATGGTGTAATTGGACCACGCTTAAATTTTATCCTTATCGGCCTCGCATTCTCATTCAGGAGAATGCAATGCGCTGTAATTACTCCGAGCTGGTGCGAAAAAAGTTAAACTGATTCATGAAATTATTTTTTTTCAACGAGGAAAACTTTGAAATTCTAGTGACTGTACTAAATTAAATAAATTACGCTTGGAGGAAATCTCTTCTCTTGAAATGTGCGAGTCGGGAATCAGGAAAAGGTATCGTGTCAGGCGAAATTTGCACTCACCGATAACCATATTGCCATATTGGAGCTCGGGGTAGAGATAGGAGATTCATTGCAAGGAATCATTTTAAATCGGGTGCTTTCATTGGTCTGAGCAAAAGATCAAAATTCAACATAACATTAATTCAAATTGTGAGAACCTGATTCAATTGAGGTCACGATACTATATATTCGAATTCATAGTTTTCTCATAAAATTATTTCAGATTGTATGAATTTGAGCCCAGTGGTTAACGTGTTTGTATGTGTGCTTCGAAACGAACGGTATCAATGCGAAAATTGTCAGAAACATGAAGTCACGTTCTGAGGGATGAATGAGCGGGAAAGATGTTCCAGTATTTCTCCCCACAGATTTATATTTTATAAATAAAACTTTAAAAATATATTTTTGTTCAATGCCACGATGCCAAGGAGAAGATTACATTTTTTGATATCTCGGTAATTAGAAATAGGTACATTAGACCAAAAGGAGGAAAAATGTAATTATATTGTCTGATATAAATTCATAGTATGCGTCAATATTTTAATGGATTGGATTTGACCACTAGTCAATTACATTAACTTTCAAACAAAAACGCTTACAAATAAGTTTTATTTGTTTTTCAAAATTTAATTTGAGTTATCTTCGGTCATTTTACGCCAAAATTATTCAATTGTCTGATTAAAAATTATATTTCATTGCATTTAATCAAATAATTATTTTGTACTACATATGCAAAGTAATTTGATCATTGATTATGATTCGTTTATGTTAGCGAAATCTTGGAAAAATATTCAATTCAATTTTTAAAGTAGTGCTTACAGTCTCAGGTGCTACCATCTGAAATTCAAGTGGTTTTTGCCATTATGATTTTATGATGCATATTCCTGGACAACCAATAAATTTTTTATGATATTTTGTTATTTTCTCCTTGCAAACTCAAAATTTTTAATTCTGAGAGGTTATAACTCTTTTCTTTCAAACTACTTACTTTTCTTCGCACTGGAGTTTTCGCGGACTGTGATCACAATTAAGTGCTCATGAACCCGATTCAAAAAGATAATGCAGGAGCGGCGGATTAGGAAATTTAATTTAGACGTATTAACTAGATTGACGTACGAAGAAAGGAGTATGCGCAGACTGTAGAGACAATTATAGATAAGGGAAAACAGCGGATTTCTATATTCCCTCGATAGTACTAACTATAAGGTTTGGGATAAGGTGGGAGAAAGAATATGGACAGATTCGTAGAATTTATGTGGAAGGAATCTGGCTGAAAGACTGTGATACCAGTGTTAGTTCCTATTCCGAAAAAGATATAGACTACATCATGTGGCGACTTCAGAACAATAAGTTTAAATTCCCACCCAGATACACTGGTTCTCAGAGTCATCAACAAAAGGATGCCGATCAGGGCAAATAATTACTTAGGGATGATGAGTTTGGATTTGAGAAGGGGAGAGGCTCGCATGAATCCATTGCAGTAATGATATCACTAATCGAGAAGCATATAGAATACAATTCGGATGTATTTGCCTGAGTCTTATATTTCGAAAAAGGGTATGACAGAGTGAATTGGAAAAACCAATGACTATATTACAAAAACAAATAATATCTTGGAAGGACAGGAGACTAATCCGCAACCAGTACATACATGGTTCGTCCGGAAAATAAGTGTACTGATTTTCCCGCCGCTCCAGGCGCGCCCAGCACCGCTCTGATGGGCTGCGATTGGAGGGGGGTATGTTGGCAAGCGACGCTGAAAAATACAGTCGGTTCTGAGCTGTGGTGTAGTGAGGACCTCTGTTAACGCGAACCTCCACGCTCGACCCACGTCAAGGAACGCGATGCCGAAGTTTTTGGAGCAGCGTTATTCCATCAAATTTGCGGTAAAGCCTGGGAAATCGTCTACCGAAACTGTCGATATGATTAACCAGGCTTACGGGAAGTAAGCCATGTCCAGAAACATGATCTTTCGGTGGCACAAGATGTTCGTGGAGGGCAGAGAAGAGGTCGACGACGAACCACGGCATGTACGCCCATCAACGACACTCACCCACGAAAATGTGCGAAACAACAAAAACAATAGTGCACGAGATTATTAGGGACCAATTACAGATGCGAAAAATTTGTGCGAAGTTGGTGCCGAAAGTGCTCAGTGATGATCAAAGACTCAATCGTTTGGAAATCGCGACACAACTTGCGGATCACTGCAAAAATGATCCACATTTTTTAGAGAAAGTCTAGAGACTTCTTTCTGTTCCCGAAGATAAAGTGGAGTTTGAAAGGAACGCGATACGGGACTTTGGACGCCGTCAAAGAGGCCGCGACGACGTGTCTTCGAGAGGTTCCCGATGATGCCTTCGCGGGAGCGTTCCAGGAATGGGAACGCCGCTGGAACAAGTGTATCGACTCACAAGGGTCCTATTTTGAGGAATATTAGCTTAAGATATGTAAAAGTGTAATAAATTTTTTGCGTAATTTAATAAATATTTACGTACGTTTAAATAATTACGTAACATTGCGTTGTAAGAGATTTACTATATAATATTATCGTTATTAGTTTTCTAGTGATGGAAGTTGGGTTGTTAGCAACTGTGATGAAAACACATTTATTATTACATAGTTTACGCCATGTAAGTTTAGCCAATGACATGGCGACACCAAATTTTGTGCAGTCATAAATTTTTATGCAACAATTGGTACCCATCCGTGAAGAAGTACCCCTGTAATCACGGAATGCTTATTCAGTCACAAATAGTGTGTTTAATAATTCCTTAGAAAAACATTATTTTTTCACATTTTTTCTATTAAATTTTTCCACGTGATTTTCTTTCGCCACAATACAATTTTCACAGTGGTTCCCTAACTTTTTTAAGCAGTCCAATTTGGGACTTCTGAAGGTTCTCAAAATAAGCGTCTCTGTTGGCGATGGCTTCCTCATTCAACGGTAATCTTTTCCAACGAGCCATTTCTTCAAGTTTGGCAATAAACAACATTCAATGAACAAAGGTAATTACCTCAATCGTCCAGGAAAATATAGATATGTGATGGATTCATTGTAGATGAAACCTAAATAGTAGATTATATAGCAGAGATGAGGATTAATGAAATTTTTAGGAGAAAGAAAGCAAACGTTTCCTAACAATGCGAGCGCCACCCCTTGGATTTTCTTTGGAATTATTGAAAAATTCACTTAATATTACTCTGTGTACCCTAATTTTACCCTTGTTCATGGGGTTGAAAGAATAATCTACATGATTCAAGGTTATATCTTGCATGGATAATGTTGGTAGATGAGTGGTATTTGAAATTCTCAAGTACTCATTAGATACTTTTCGAATAACTATGGTCTAAATTTATGTAACGAATAGTTTCCAAAAGAATGATAGAAATACCAGTGAGGTACAAAAATATCAGTTTTGTCGAAATAATTGGGATGTAGCAAAATCATTTGAAATATCGTACCACCATAACGAAACCGTTTTCTTAAATAGACAATAGCAAGACATGTATAGAGTTTAACCGTCATACCCATTGTAGGAATGTAAGATATTGTTATATGTATTAATCCACCATTGATAGATCAATAAATATTCTTCTTTCCCTAAATATTTTTCTGGTTTTACAGTGGTGATAACCTCTTTGGCAAAGAAAATGCATTATGTAATATATAATGTATGGTTTAAGTAACAGACCAATATGAATAGAAATATCAGGATCCGTAGCCAGACGTCGACCCAGGGGCCTTGAAAATAAAGATAGAATATTGAAACACAAAGGATAGAAATTGGTTGTTTTTGACCCATTTCATCACAGTAAAGATACATGAGCAGGGTGTTTTTTAGATTGCATATCGGCTGCCGTAAGCCTCTCAAAGTGGATAGGTTGGAAAGAGATAAATTTGTCCCGGAGTTCCTTTGAAATTTTTTACCGCTCTATGAAATATTAAACAAATTTCATTAAATTAATCATAATTTTTTGCTGGGAAATTTTTACATTCCTAATTATTTAAAAGTACATAGACATGGGTACGAATTATAATTAAAAGTTTCAAAATAGAAGGTTTTGGAATAAAAAGTAAGTGAACTTTTCACCAATACGTCCCCGCTAGTAATATTTGCTACATGAAAATGTATTTTTAATTTAAAATGCATATTTTATTTATGATTGTCTGTTATCTTAAATACAAACTTCGGGAAATATTTTATTGTTTAATTATAGTAAGCCGAAGGAGGCCAGTTTCCCGGGAGTAGGTAATACTTGTCAATAAAATGGAATCATCAACTTCTTATTATTGTTTTAGTCTGGCATTAAACGAAAAAATAAAAAACGTATCAACAAATGACATAAGGTTTCATTGGAGACGGAACATTACCATGATGAATTTTAATGCTATCTTATCCAAAGTGCTTGCTCCTCCTATTAACATTCATAGACACAATTTTATGAATAAATATCCAGGCCTTTTTCCTCCCTCGGCTTTTTTGATTAAAATCGTAATAATTAAAAAATAAATTATTACCTTTTTGTAAATATGCCCAACTAATCTTTCCCTAAGACTTTAAATGAAGATTAAAAAAAAAATAAATTTAGAGCAAAAGGACTTTTCATTATCAAATCAAATCACTCGTATATCTTTAATTGTCATATGAGCCATTAAATCTGTACTCAAGGTTATTTTTAAATCGAAATTCTTTACTTAACAAGACAAAAATAATTTCAATTATCGAGCAATACATTCGGGAAATTTCTCAGTATATCCATGTCTAATGCAAAATTAGGTCAATGAATTTTTGTGTTTTCTCTCTCTCATAACATTCACCAAGAAATCATGATGATCTATCCTCTCAGCTTTAAATTGCCGCTGATATAGTGGAAGTGGGATAACTTTTACGATTGCGATTCATTGAATTTTTAGTTACTTCCTCAATTAATATGTTGGCTGCTTAAACACTATTTTACATAACGTTTCGGGTAAGATGTCTTAAATCACATTGTAAATTTAGAAAAAGACCAGCATCCATTCGCGTCCCCAGCTCATATCAAAGATGAACACAGGAATAGTCATTGGCAGAGATATTGAATGATAAACTCTTGATATGTTTATATGTATGGAGAAAATATGTAGTAGGGGTCGTGGTGGTCTAGTGGGTAGAGTTGGACTACTGACCGGAGGGTCCCGGGTTCGAATCCCGCGCAAGGCATTTTGGGCACCTGCAGCTCCACCCAAGCTAGTTGATTTTTCGGGCACCAGATCTTCCTGGGAAATCATAACCGGCACAGGGAAAGGAACTGGCCCCCCTACCCTGATGTGTGAATATTCACACGCCGTCGGGCTTGGTGCATGGGTGAGCTCTGCCATCACCTACTAAACCGACCTTTGGGTTGATTACTGTGTAAATGGTTTATATATATATATATATATATATATATATATATATATATATATATATATATATATATATATATATAGGCACATATATATGTGTGTGTGTGTATTATATGTATGTAACATTCAAAATGCACTTAGAATAGCTATTACATGCGGCATGTAACATATTAACGAATATCACTGTAATGCGTGTTATATCGCTCGTGGAGATTAGCTCGTTGACACAGCGTTACTTCACAGTAAGCACATCGGTGGATAATGGCAGATGACTAATTGGTATATTCCTGCGGTGTACTTTACTATTGAGCTAATTCTAATGTTTTTCATACACTGCGGCTCCAAATATATTTATCTAGGATACAAAACGGATGTACGGGCAGGAAATCACACAAAAGCATAAAAGTTAGCGTAGTCAGCACTTCATGGGAGATATATAAATGATGATGATGAAGAAGATATTGCTGACATTTTTCTTGTTCTGCAAACGCGATTTGTGACAGCATCAGCGCCCGCAGCTGCCTAAACCATTACCCGCTTGGATTCCGCTGAAACAGTCCACATCCCCTTCTCTATCCCGCATTCCAGAATTCTCCTCTGTAGTCCCCTCTCACCCTCATACCCACTCGATGCGTGCTCCAACAGCGAATTCGGCTTCAGTAGCGCCCGAGTCAGGATCAAAATTCCGTCAAGCTTTTTACCTTATTACCTCTCCATGGAGGCAATTTTTTATCTTTATATTTTTGTGTAATGGTGATAGGCAGGCTTCTACACTCAATGCAGTGAGAGAAAGGCCAATGCGTACTAGACAAATTCGGCTCACTCGTGTGCCTTTAACTCGAATCATGCACCGCTGTTTAAAAAGTTACGTGACCACGTAGGACTCGTATTTCAAAAATCTCATGCAGAGACTTTGTGTGATACTGTGGTGACAGGATTTTATCTTTTATTTTCACAGTTTTTTAAAATATTAATGTGAATGTAATAAATATTTAACTCAAAATGTGATTTTGATCTTTAATGAATAAACTTGTAATCAAAAAACGATGAAGTCTCTCATAAAAATTAACACACACACATACATATATAAATATATTCTTTTAAAGATATATATATATGTATAAACATATATATAATAAAATATTTGTTCATGATATAATTAATTTTGTGCTACTCATAAATGGTGAAACGGTGTTTACTACTGCAAAACGGGATGCAACTTTTGCAGTTTATCATTTTATATTCCTTTAAATAAGTACACCAGGAAGCGTATAAAATAAAAAAAATAAATTAATGAAACCCGTAAAAAGTTACATTTAATATTATTTTGTTATATTAATAGCATTGATAACAGAAAGACATTTCTAATACCTATATTTATTATTATAATGTAATTAAATTACGGTTACGTAATAGTATATATGAACTATTCAGTATTATTAACTTGAATCGATTTAATTCGTGAAAATTATCATTGTAATTGTACCGGCTAAGGTAGCTCTCAGTGGGACTTCTACAAACTCCACAGCAACAAAACCTCCAATATATATACATGTAGGCCTATCGCCTTGCTCCAACAAACACGCTTCTGCGCCTTACAAAACCACACCTCATATGGTACCCAGTAATTCCTTAACATCGCTGATCAACGGCACTGTCATCAAATACTTCCTTTCTGTGAAAACTTCTTTTCTCAATGCAATTCTTATTCTTATTTCTCCATTTTTTTTAGCAATTGGGTCCGAAAAATTTCCTAAATAGGCATACTGTTTCGCCTGCTCTTTTTTATGAGGCCTTATTGTAACATTTAAATTTGCCTTCCACTTCCTCGGAAACAGTATAACCTATTTTTGCTTACAATGATTCTTAATTGATACTGATCGCACTGATAGTCCAATGTGCTCAGTAATGCTTGCAGCCCCTGGGCTAACTAGCTACTTAACATCGATCATCCGCAAACCAAAATAATTTTAGATATGTCCACTTTCTATGAATCTTTCATCTACACAATGACTTTCATCCTTATACTCAGTTCTTCCTACTCCCAACTTTACTTTACAAGGCTAGTATAAAATGTATCGGGAAAAGTTAAAAAATAAATTATATTTCAGAGAGTGCAAAAATGCCTCAAAAATCTTCAGAATACATCCCTTGAATGTCGATACACTTTTGGCATCGGCCTTTTCACCACTCGAAGACTCCCTGCATTCCGGAAGGTCCTTTAAGGCACGCGTGCAAGCTTCTCCGATGGAACTTAGGGTCCCATGGTAGTATCCTTTGAGAGAGGATTTCACTTTTGAGTACAGAAAATAGTAATCTGGTGCCAAGTCGGGACTATTAAGGGTTATGGTATCATCGCGTTGCAGAAAGTCTTTGAAAGCAGACACTCGACTCGATACTTGACCGACTGTCAGAATTTAGTACTTCAGGCACACGTTGCGCGTGGTCGTCGGAAAAAGACGTCAACGGCCGTCCAACACGAGGCTTGTCCTCCACACCCTCTTTTGGCCATCATTGAAGAGCTTGTGCTTCTTAAAAGTGCAGTTTGTGACATGCTTTCATCCTTGAACTACTGGCGGATCATGTCCATTGTCTCTTAACCCGATTTCGCCAGTTCAACACATAATTTAATGGTGTATCGCTCTTTAATTGTTCAATACAAGTCCACCAAAAACATGATCTAGCCTGAACGCTCGCAGGCGATTGGCGCTAGGCGCGTTTGAATGTCAAACCCCCCACCGAGCCTGTGCGGTGTGAACGCGCTCCACGTGCGGGAAAAAATTGCTCCAGATATTTTTGTTCAAATACTATACATACATATACGTTGAGAAGCACCGCTAATAAGGGACAGAACTTCCTCTTCCTAACACTGCTCATCCTTATTCTACATCCACAATGAGTACCTGAGCAGTCTTTGATATACGAACATAGGTTACCAATCAGCCTCCAATCCCTCCTTTTTACCCACTATTTTTTGTACAATTCATTCTACCAAATTCATTCTCTTGAACCTCTCCTTGAAATCTACGATTCAGAAACAGCATCATTTTTTTCCTTTGTTCATCTCAATCACTGTTCTCAATATTGCTCTGGCACCAGGCGTGTTTATCCCTTCTCTGAACCAAAACTGTTCATTCTTTAAGTAATTACGTTAGGAAATATTAATATTAAAAAGCCTAAGACTTAAACTTTCCACTTAATCACTTACTAACAGCGGACGTAATCGAAGTGATCGTTATCAGCTACTCTCATAATTATCAACATCGCCGTTCATCATAATAATCTACGTCGAACACATCTCAGTCCTATGAATTTGAATGCTCGACCTTCGAGTCACGATGCTCGGCCTTCTCTCTATATTTTTATTAACTTATCGTATATGGGTTATCTAAGGGTTTCTCAGAATTTGGAATACAAAATATTTGGGCTTTGGTGCAAAAATATGGGATTGAAGAATTAGAGTGGTCCATGAATCAGCTTTCACGGTGTTCTCTCTTCAACGTTCTCGTGCCTGATTTTCTTGAACATTTACGTATTAATTTCTAGGGTTTCTAGGGAAGGCATGCCATTAAGTAATAAAGCAAATTCAATCACTGTTCCAGAGTGGATTAGCACCTAATATAACGTGACAGGTATTAAATACCATGAATATTCAATCGCTCATCAGTTCCTTCGGTATTTACTTAATAACCGCAAGCCAGTATTATTGGAATAATTCTGAAACGTTGAATTAATTCTCTGTCAACGCTTTAGCTTCAGATGATATAGTTTTATCGAAAACACGGGTAATAATGAATAGTGAACTGAGCTTACTAAAATGAATTTTATTCACTTACTTTTCACACAAAGTTACATCTTTTTCTCTCCGTTGATCTTCCTTCGTTTCTCTGTCGAACCTACCCTTCAAATCTAGCCTTTTCAAAGTGTGAGGTTGACTTTCAGTTATTTAGTTAATGCATAAATTGTTTAAATACTATTCATATATTTAGTAATACGTTTATAACTATCTGTCATGAGAACTGTTTAGAATATCAAATCAACTATAGAAAGATAGTCAGTGGTTCTTCGTGGTTTACCTTCTCTTGCAGTGCATTTAACAGTCTTTTGAAATAATGTCATATTGATCACATTCTCTTTCTGATATATATGACACTTAGCGTAATCCCAATCACTCACAGTCACTGGATGGAGGGATGGGATCCCCACATCCAATTTTTTATGATTGCAATAATATTGCGTCTTACATTATACCTTCTTAAAGCTTATATCGTGACATGAAAATCTACTAGTGATTAAATTACACTTGCAAATTCTAGTTGATTTTTATTTTTATCGCGGTGAACTTTGTCCTATTAGATATATGGCTAAAATCACTGTAAAGCATAAACAGAGGAAGTTACCCCTTTCCTGACACTCGTGAGTGTACTTAAAACCATACCTTACGTTGAGTCTGCGGTTTATTAAACTATTTTTTCATAAGGTTATTTCAAATGTAATATTTTTTAGCAATAAAATATAAATAGTCATATTAGATTACAAATGTTTATATATAATTCATAATAAAATAGCAGGAAAGGAAATATACGTTTTAATTGTTCATAATTTGAACAGAAATATGATATTTATCTGTATAAAATGTTAAAGAATTTCATAAAAAAGTGAAACATAAAAAGTTACTTCTTATTTCATTGTTTCAATAATGTTTCCAATCAGTTTAATTTCTGGATTTACTATTATTACTAATATATGTAAAAATCTCTATGGCTTGGAAGTCCAATGGTGACTTGACGGTAAATATATAGTAACAATTTAACAGAACTGTGGATGGGGAAGGGCGAAAAATGTTAGATTTTGAATTGGTAGTTGGACTTACACTACCTACTAGAAATTAATGTAATGTATTTCTTTCTTCGGAGCTACTTCACTGCCAATAAATTAAACGTAGCATTTTTCTTAATCTTTCGCTCTAGTTTTCAAGAAAATTAAGAACTTTAAAAGTAATTCAATAATAAATATTAATAGTCAGAACAGAAACAGGAATTAGCACATAGATGTACAATCTCCTTAACAAAATGTCCCATGGTTGGACGTGAGCTTACTAAGTTTTGAATTTCACATGAGTTTATGCAAACAAATCGTAACAATGACGACACTTTTAAGATGTATTATTGAGAAAAAGAAATAAAAATTAAGTTTCAACCTCGATTATTTTAATAACGCCACCTGCGAAAGCCTTAATATCATTTTAGCGGTTCGCGAAAAACCGTAAGTTTCCATCGGCAAATATCGTATGCAGATAAGTACCGAAGCAAGCATCTCGTCTACCTACAACAAACTCTATCATGTACTACAAAGCGGAGGGTGAGGGCGTACGGCAGGTGACGCGCGTGGGCAGGGAGATGAAGTCGGGGGAGGATATGGGAAATCGCGGAGGGCGTCTGGGCGTCGGTTGGGAGTGAATCTGCGGCAGGGTGGAGGGGTCAGGTGAGGGTGACGGAGGCGTCGGCGGACGGGGACTGGTGTGGGTGGGCGGAAAGTATTTGTGAGTTCGTCAAACCTCGATATCAGGGCGCCTCCTCATACGCAAACACAGGGAACAAGCGCTAAAGGGGCTCTTAAAATACCTCGGGCATAAACATTTCAAATGACAGACACCCTGCAAACGAAATTAGAATCGACAAATATGGTCGAGCAGGCGGGCGGACGAGTGAGGCTGGGGAGGGACGGACGGGAGAGGGATACCTGGAGGGATGCATTAAACGTGGAAGCGTTCATTGCTGCTAAATGAGTTCCAGGGCAGGAAATACGATGGAGGAGAGAATGCGAGAAATCCAATGCATTGCTTGGACACATGGTTCTACATGGGCGACATGAGGGGTATGAACTCAGCGTAAGTCTACTTCCGGCACCGTATGTAACATTGTTGGTTGGGGCTTGGAGTTCCGCTGATGTAACACCAAATGAGGAAATAGCCTTGGAATGATGTAGATAGTCATGGATTATGGTAACAATTTCACAAGGGATGGAACTAAGTACCCTGCGTTTCGCTCATTGGATATGAAATTCATTGCTAGCACACATCCTTTAATTGTTTTCATTATGAGTGAATGTGAATTGCGCCCTTTTGAATTCACATGGCAATCATGTATGTAAATTTGAATGCCTCAAAGCCCTCTTCTCTCATTCTATTTCAACCGAGGATTATTGCAGGAAATTATAAATACATATTTTCCCAAAATGTTAGGCTTTCAGGAATTTAAAAAGTACTTTCTTACTGAAAAGTACAAGTGAACTCTGGGAATTGTGCAAATGCGATGCCAAGTCTCTCATTACTTGTGCTCCCTCCGGTTCTATAGGGTAGAGGCCTTCGAGCGCAAGTGGCCAATTCACCAATTCCATGTGATATTCGTTAGTTTCCACCTCCCTGTGAACAATTCTTTGCGCTTCTTTGTCTTCTCCCTATTACTCGTACTTTGACCGTTTTGGTCCAGTACGCTTCAGGCTAGACAAAGTGTTCCGGCTCCTCAACTTTATGAACTTCCACATTGATATTTATCTTAGTCTTTCTCTTTATAAAAAATTGCACGACATTTGTTTTATTTAAATTTATTCTCATTCATACCCTTTGCACTGACCTTTCATTGCTCTAAGTCAAAGTTACCTTTGTTTAAGTTCACCTTCATCCCATAATTACTACACTGATTTTCAATATACTCAGCAATGATTGCCACCTCTTGGCTAAATAAATCTTTGTCATTCGCAAATATAACTGATATTATGAATTCCCCACCCATTTTCGTTTCTGTGTCCTATTTATATTTTATTCCCAATTTACATTCCTGTGGTTCTTCCGATCCTTATTTTAATATTTCCTCAACGTGGATGTATAAAATGAAAAGCAGAGGTTGTAATGGGCACTTCAGCCTTTTCCTTTCTCCAATCACTACCAATGCGCAATATCCACCACCACTCGCACTTAAACAGTCTGTGACATTTATGGGTTTAGGATGTCTCCTAGTGCGCCAATCTATTCCTATTTTTCTGCATTACATTCATTCATCCCAGTCAATTCACTGTAACAAACGGCTTTTCGAAATCTACTAAACAGACAAACACATTGAGATTGGAAACTATGCTCCTCTCTTTTAGTGACCTCATCACTGCAATGGTATTACGCGTGCCTATCCACTTTCTGAGTCCAACCTGACTACCCCTTAAGTAACCGTATTCCTTGCTCTCTATCTTCTTATTGATGACTCTGACACCACTTTAACTGCATGCGAAATCAAGCTTATTGTAATTTATTCCTCACGTCTTTACTTGTTTTGGGATAAGTTCAGGCAAAGTCTTCCGAACTAATCGCTACCTTATAAATGCTACAAAACAGCCATGAAAACTCTCCTCCCATCTTTTCCTAAACTTTTAAGTAGCTTTGTGGGAATGTTTTCAAACCTCATGGCCACATTTCATTTCAATTGCATCTTGTCCTTTTTCACTCACCGTCGATTAAGCCCAGAACTAAGCTATCGTCATCTACATTAAATTCGCTTTCTATTTCTGAACTTGTCTTCCTAATGTATTAACTATACAGTTATTCTGTATATTCCTTCCGTATCTCTTAGATCTTCTTTGGCCCAAATAATAGTTTTCCTGACTTATCTTTAATACTTTTCTACGATTTCCCCTTATTACTTCCTGATAGTACTTTCACCTTCCTGTATAATGCACCAATGCCACTGTTTATTTACAAACTTTCCATATTCTCCGTCACTACGTCTTCCACCAAACTTCTTTTGACCTCTTTGTGTCACCCTTCTCTTTATTATTGAATCCATCATACTTCCTTCTACCTAACTTGGTGTTTATTTTCTTCCATTTCCTTCTTTTGTCTATCTTTCCAATCATATCCTCCGTCATTCATGGTTTTGCTTGTCCATTTCCTATTTAATATTCCGATATTGCCTTTCGATATCTCTTTTTTGATATGTTCCCATTTTTCCTCTATGTTATGCAACGCCAATCCTGACTCATGGTTTTCTCTACAGCCTGCGGAAACTCCTTATCGATCGAATTAGTAATTCTACGTTCCATCTCCTAAATCATGTTCTTTGGTTCATTTTTTTAAATCGAACGATACAAATCACAATTACTAAATTGCGAAATTGCGAGAGTTCATATCCGCTCCGATGAAACCACGCGAATTGATCACGCTCTTCCTAAATCTGTGCCTAACGGTAGCATAGAATAACTGATACCTCACTAAAAAAGAGACGTTCCAGGGGTGATACGGTGAAATATCAGGATTAATTAAAAATCGCAATTTTTCACAAAATAAAATTTAATGCGACCGATTACAATGTTACCACATCATCATCAGGTATCATCATGTAGACCTGATGATGATGTAGTAACATTGAAACCGGTCGCATTAAATTTTATTTTGTGGAAAATTTCTACTTTTAATTAATTGATACCTCCATGGTTCTCCCGTCATTTTTCACATGTACCTACGCATTATATGATTTCTAAAGGAATTTGATGATTAACCCATAATACATAACTCTATTGCTTTCTCGCCGAAATCACCCCATGTTCTTAAACCGTGTTCATTACCTCACTTCTACGCCTTCCTTCTCCTACCGTCACGTTCCAACCCCCCATAACTATCTGATTCCCTCCAAAAATGCCCACGATTAATTCATATAACTGATTGTACATATAAACCCCATCGATTTCTTCGTCTTTATGATTGACTGGTGGTGTTTTTTTTTTAAAAAGGCTAGCCAATAAAACAATTTGAGACTGGTTACAGACTTCGTAATAAAGCGTGTCTCATTGCCATGTACAAGTATACAATCGTATTCCGTACACAAGTTAACATTAAAATGAAGGTTTAAGATAATTATCTGATTATATATAAGTGGATGATTTGTCTTTTATTTTATAAATGTCCTTCCTTGCAATAAAAGCCAAAATTAATACACTGTTAGGAGTGTGCTTTTCTTCAATTCAGTTCTTAATCTTAATTTAAGAAATCTCTACCGTATTTTCCATTTACAGCTGTACCTATATTGGTACGACATGGCCATCCACCATTACCTAAATATCAAAAAATAAAATTAACGATCTTGGCAGTAACCTGCCAATTACCTTTCGCAGAAGCTAATGCATGGAATTTTTGGTTTAGTGATGCTGGAATATTTTCGTACAGATCATTTTTAATTACTCTCTGAAACATAATGATATAGCTGAGCTTCACCTGCAATAATGAAATTCGACAGTATCTCCTTATATCCCTGTACATCGGCTTCAACTGGAAACCTGCCTGCGCGCCGTCTGTCCGGGTTTTCGTGTTGGACCAGTCTCGGACTCTATCACGAACAAACAGGTCATTGTGGACACTTTTCCGCGACCGATGTGTGGTGGTGAAAGAAATTTTCAATATTTCGTGAAGGGCTCTTAACGTGATTGGACGATCTCTGAAAATGGCATTGGCATTACTGGTTCCTTCTCTAATAGCTGTGACTGAAAACTGAGTGCAACTTACTAATGAATTCAGTCAATAAATGTTACAAGCCGTCTTCTATCTGTGAGAAAAGAAGTAAATGTTTCTCCATAAACTTCATGTAGTATTATTGGACCTCGGCTGAACATTTGCTAATAAAAAAATTCACTGCAGCCTCTGGCTCGTTGCGTTGCACACATATTATTCATTAATTCTTAGTGCGAAAAGACCACTTTTTGTCCTTTTAAATCACATTACTAACAGTGATAACAATAGACACAATTACAAACACCCAAGCTCTAGGTGGAATCACCCACCCAGGTGGGAATCGAACCCTTGGGTTCAGACGATCACGTTACACCGCCGCCAGCGATGCCAACATACTGAGTTATTTACTAACATTTCTCTATTGCTGCCTATTGGATAATATAAGTTTCAAATTTCAACGACTGTCGCTCACGTTGTACTTGAATCAAGCCAATCAAACTTATAATGGATATAAATTACAGGTTAGACTAATAAAATAACCTGAAATCAAATGCGTGCAATTTTGTTGCGTGAATGCAAAATGCATGATTTTCTCTGTTGAATAGCAAAGATATAATGGAAAAAGGAGAGATATCTTTTTGAAGTAAAACCTCTTTGTTACAAGCCGATAACAGATATATTATTAATACGACTGAATGGGTAAGATTTTCGCCGATTATTGTCGCTTGAATAATATTTCCTTACTTTAGAAATGTTTTTTTCTCTGTAGCTTGGCTCTGCTATTCTTGAATTAATGCTACTATCGATATTACATATATTTAGTTTTAAAATTGAACATCGAAGAGTGAAATAGAAATACAGCTGTGGACTTCATTGGATAAAACTAATGTAACCGGAAAAGTATAGAAAACACATGGTCAAATAAATAAATTGATGAATACATCCAGAAATATTAGATAAAATGAGAGAAGTATTAGAGATTAAAGAAGCTAAGAAAAACTGATAAAACATTTAGAAACATTTGAAACGTATTTTACTACACTTCAAATATCGTTTCGAAGTCATGAGAAAGTTTGAATGGGGGTATAATGGGCATGTAATTTAGTAAGAACGGAGGGACTCTAGGAATTAATATGCTAGACGGATTAATATACTCTGCCGGAAGCTCTTTAAGTCCTCGAGTAATTCATCTACAGATTTGTAATTTTACCTGGGTTTCAACCAATTGACTGAAAATAATGGATTTTGCTATGAATTCAGGACAAACGATCAAGATACATAAGAATGCATTTAACTTGACTTCAACATTCCCATAACGGATTTAGATTTGAAGGAGGTATCAAAAGCTTTGGATACCGCCTGGTAGTTGGAGGCAGTTAATTCGTTTTGAAAGCGGAGCGTGGATGACGTAAATTACTCGAGAGCATTGAGAACACATCAACTGTCTCCACTGCTAACCCCTTGCGACATCAGTTTGAACGCACAGAATTGTATCTCGTGCAAATATTGTGGTATCCTCAAGGAATAAAATATACATCAATGAATTTTCTTGGAAAGCCATAACATTAAGCTTAGGCATAGTTTACACATTTTTTTCTAAAAGGTCTTTATGATATCATTCTATGATACAAAGTCTCCCTGAGTCTAGTATTTTTATTTATTAGGTAATCTACCGGTTAAGGTAGGTTTTTGGATGGACACAACTATCAAATAAACATTTTTTTTAACTTCAACAAAACCAAAGCCAGCAACCTAATCTACATCAGGTCCCTCTTCATCTCTGTGTAGTTCTTTCCTTCCTTCATACCGTCCAACATCCCTATCCTGTATCCTACCTTCTTCAACATTCCACTACCGCTCAATACGTCTTTCATCCATTTTTCCTGCCTCCATAGGATTTCTGGTAAATTAGAGTAGAAAATTAGGTAATAGAAGGGAAAATGTTAAGCAAGCGAGGAAAGGGCAGGAACAGGATAGAGATGATGGACGGGATGAAGGGAGGAAAGAAGTACACAGAGATGAAGACGTACCTGATGTAGATTTGGTCGCTGGATTTGGTCTGAGTCTAGTAACAAACTGTAAATGAAAAAAAATTTGTTTCCTGGAATCTTGTAAGTAACTGCCGAACAATAAAATACAAATATTTAGCAGGCAAGGCTTCATGAATCTTTCTGATTGGCCGGGAAAGCATTGTTATGGCCCTTTGGAGAGAAATCAATGAAATGATGAAAATTTATGCATATGACGTCATTTTTGATTTCAGAGAAATCCTCTTTCGGTTTATTTGGTAGGTGAAAATAATATCCATATTTGCACTGAAATATATTGGAGGGAGGAATTTCCAATAAATCCACTACGGTGGTTTTTTCAAAATGGTCAAAATTCATAGCAAATAATAATTAGTGGAGATAGAAATTAGAAGAATGTTTATTGTAAACATGGAAGAGTTCGTGAACAAGAGTGGTGGCAGCGACGAATTAGTCTAAATAAAGTAGTAAGGGTATTTTATCAAATATCTGCCAGAGTTATGGGGCCTAATTTAATGACGGAATTATATGAAAGGTATTCAAGCAAATGTTTTAATTAAATAATGGTTTTAGATTCATTATGGGCTAAATACAAAAACTTAGTGGAAAATTCTGGCCCTAAATGACCCAATAATTATTTTTTTAGAGTCTCTAGATGAATCTCATATGTTAGCTCCAAAGTGACCTTTATTCATGCCATTTGTCCAAACGATTTTCCGTCTGCGGCCACTTTTTAAGTATGATGTTAAATGTAATACATTACAGGAATTTAAATTAATAAATTTCTGAAATAATAAAAATGATAAAGCTGTCTGGTTTTTATCAATATTTCGTAATGTGAAGGATACGGCCAAAATTTACGGTTAGACACTATATTTACCTGCAACAAACTCACTGAAAGCCGAGGTAGCACTTTCATTCACTTTTTTTTAAGATTTCTAGGGGCAAAAAATTTCTCTAAAAATCTGCATAAGTATTTTACCTATATGGTGAACCCAGTCAGGTTTTTTTATTATACGTATACTGGCTAATAACCGTCTTTTAAGCGATACGGTATCCATTACTCACTTTAATCAGTACTCTCAATTAATATGTTTTAAAGGTCGAAAATAGTTGTATAATACGCATGCATTATAAAGCGTGACTGGAAGAAAAGACTTGGAGTTAAGAGAATTGGTAAATGAACTATTTTCGTGAAAATTTACTCTCAAACAAGCTGTTATTCAAATGGTAACTTCTTTGTTAAGCGTGGGAACCATGATCTCTGTAACGGACCCCTGAACGCATTCGTCTGATCGTCTTAGCTTGATTAAGGTTATCATGAATATCCTTGCATACCTTGTTACGAATCATATTGATGTAATTCGTGACAAGTGAAATTCCATGCATACTTAACACATGGGTCGTTCAATATGCCCCAAGGAAAAATATATGAAAACAAATGATCATGGGAAGATTATTGATAAATAAAAAACATTCCTTTTTTATTTTCAACAATCTCCTTGCACTTCGATGCAATTTTCACATTGTCTGTCCAGCTTTTTGAAGATATCAAAAACGGGGGTTTTCTGAAGGTCCTCAAAATATGCATCTCTATTGGCGATGACCTCCGCTTATTTAATCACCGCTCCGCCGGCGATTATCCGCCGGGCCATTTCTACATGATTGGAAAGAAAGGAAAGTCACTTGGGAGAAAATGTGGAAAATATGGTGGATGTTTTAATAATGCGAACCTATTTTCCATAAATTTTGCCATTGAAACTGGCAGGTGTGCCACCGTGCATTGGGGTGTTGGTAGAGAATTTTTCCTTTCCAAAATGATTGCTTTTTTCTTGATTTATTCACTCAAACGGTGCAATAACGCCGCGAAATACTATTCGTTATTCGTCTATCCTTTTTGCAAGCAGTCGACGCAGATGTAGGTTTCAAGATTACGTAGATCTCCGCGTACATCACATAAACCGTGTTAATCCGATTAAACCGTCAGCCGATTTAGACATCTTCGGAGATAGATTGCAATTACTAACCCACTGTTTTGAGCGCTATTTCGACTATGGAGTGTAATTGTGTATCCATGTTTTGTCCACAGTTAGAGTATATCGAAGCAGAAACTCTTCAGAATTTTGACGGTAATACGTCAAGCCATACTCCGAATCGAAGACACGATCTCACTGAGAGCAAACTCGGCACCCCTCTTTCCGAGATTTTTCTCATACCCAATTTTTTGCGTGAATTTTATTGCATTTTTTTGAGATATGCCCCTGGCCTCCACTATTTCGCGAACTTTGGTTCGTTGATCACTCTAAAACCATATCGTATATTTACCCAAATGTAAACAGTTGAAAGGACAGAATCAGATGTGTCAGAAGTTTAACCGACTCGGCTTGGTTCCATTTTAATCTGAAGTCTATTAAATGGAAGTGTTTAATCACCGCACCAAACTTTTTTCAAACTTTTTCTAAATAAAAAACAGTCTGATGCTTCAATCGACTATGAAATTGAAGTTAGGCGATGAATATAGATGAACCATTAAAAGCAATAAAGTTAGAAGCCTGGTTGGTATTCTAGCTAGTTAAGGCTCCATGAGATCAAACCTTGTCTGTCTGACACTACGGGTGTCTCTTTGATTTTCTAAGGACTTATTGAGTGATTCACGTAAACTTTTCTGCTCCCAGGCTAATTCATTTAAAGCTTTTATCGACGTTATTGCATCATGAAATCGTTGGCGATATGTATTTGTAAAAGCAAAAAGAAAACGAATGGAAAATTGGTTCTGTGCGGCATTCTTCTCATTCCATCAATTCCGTCCTCCACGGCAGCGAGGCAGAGTCGTCAGCCGGCATGCTTTGGAAGTTTTATATTATAAAGCCTGCGTAATGAAGTTTTTGCAAACAGAAGTTTGATGACTTTTTATCTCTTGGTTTTGTCAATAAGTTTCATTAAAATTTTATTTGTTTAATGTTTATCTGGCTTCAAAGTCCATTATTTGCAGAAATCTATGGACTGGGGTTTTGATGACCATAATCATTACAAATTACTGTACCCTTGAGGCCTAAATAAAACCTCACAAAATACAAAATTAAATATTATAATAACCTTCTTCTTCACTCTGAATCCCTTCGACCTATAGTTTCTCAATCCTAAATCCCAATTCTAATCCTCCATCTTCTCGTCTTCCCTAGCATTCTCAGCTGTTCTCAGCATCAAATTGCCTTTGAGTATCTTCTTATTTCACTTTTACTGTCTTCCTTGAATTTCTCCTAATTTTAGTTTTTCTTTCACTAGTACGTACAAAGCGTAGTCGTCTGTATATTTGTATATCCATTTAATTTAACTCATCCTTTCCCACACCTGCAAAACTGTCAGCCAATGAGCATGCTTATCCTCCTCAGAATACTCTTCACCCTCTCAGCAATTATTGCTTTTATATATTATAATTATTATTACCCATCGGTTGACTGAATAAAAAACTTTTCGATATCCACTTATGTCTAAAATTTATTTAGTCCACCTGCTGCATCCTTTTCTATCTCCGGCTATTCTCCTGCCTTTCAAATGTACACACTTATGTATGTATGTGTATATATATAAATATATATATGTATATATATGTATATATATATGTATATGTATGTATATATATATATATATATATATATATATATATATATATATATATATATATATATATATATATATATATATATATATATATATATATATATGGGTCGCGGTGGTCTAGGGGGTAGAGCGTTGGACTACTGACCGGAGGGTCCCGGGTTCGATTCCCGGGCAAGGCACTCTGGGCACTTGCAGCTCCACCCAAGCTAGTTGATTTTTCGGGTACCAGGTCTTCCTGGGAAACCATAACCGGCACAGGGAAAGGAACTGGCTCCCCTACCCTGATGTGTGAATATTCACACGCCGTCGGGCTTGATACATGGGTGAGCTCTACCATCATTTACTACACCGACCTTCGGGTTGATTACTGTGTTTATGGTATATATATATATATATATAGTATATATATATATAGTATATATATATATATATATATATATATATATATATATATATATATATATAGTATATATATATATATATATATACATATATATATATATATATATACACATATATATAATATATGATATGGAAAGGGGAAAGGAAACACACATAGCTCTCGATAGCTCAAGTGGTTAGAGTATCCGTCCGGCAAGTGGAGAGATCCGGTGTTCAAGTCCCGGTCGAGGAAAATATTTTTTCTATTAGTGGTCTGCTTGAATCCGCCTTCCTCACCTCTAGTTTGTTCGTCCTTTATGTGTGTTCCTTTCCTCTTTCCTGTATATTTCCCATCCCCTTTCCTTATACCTATTTCTATGTTTGAATGAATATTTGTGCGCCGTATGGCGGGACTTCGTATTTGAATGTGTATCTGGCCAATGTGGCTCATCTCTTCTTCTGGCTATGCGTGCCACGAAACGTACTGTTCCTATTCTATATGACACTATATGCTTTCTAACCAACTGTCCCCTCTTCTTGTTTGTATTGTCTATTTCTCCTTTGGTGGGTGGAACAGCTCCCTAAAGCCTTCCTTTGGCAAATGATTCGGAGCACGTGGGCGTCTTGAAAACATCGCAGATCTCAAGGTAAATTAAGTTTCCTTGGTGGTGTAATGGTAGAACATCCACCCGGCAAGTGGAAGATCCGGTGTTCAAATCCCGGTCAAGGAAACATTTTTACTTTCGTGATCTGCTCAAAAACCGCCTTCCCCACATGTCCTGTGTTCGCCTTTTATATGTTTTCCTATCCCCTTTCCTTACCTATTTCTATGTTTGAATGAATATTTGTGCGCCGTATGGCGGGACTTCGTATTTGAATGTATGTATATATATATATATATATATATATATATATATATATATATATATATATATATTTAGGTAATCTACCGGTTAAGGTAGGTTTTTGGATGGACACAACTATCAAATAAACATTTTGTGACTCCCCACCTAGCAAACTAATCTATATCAGGTCCCTCTTCATCTCGGTGTACTTCTTTTCTCCCTTCATCCCGTCCAACATCCCTATCCTGTTCCTGCCCTTACCTCGCTTGCCCAACATTCTCCCCTCTATTACCCTCTTCAACATTCCACTACCGCTCAATACGCCTTTCATCCACTTTTCCTGTCTCCATAGGATTTCTCACAACAAACCCCTCTCCTCCCCCACCATTTCTAGTACTTCCTCATTTGTTTTCCTTTCGGTCCATTTCACCTTCTCCATTCTTCTCCACACCCACATTTCAAAAGCCTCCAATCTACGTCTATCCTCCTGCTTCAGCGACCACGTTTCCGCGCCGTACATAGCTACGCTCCATATCAGAGTTTTTACGAGTCTTGTCTTAACATCCCTACTCAACGTCCCCGTCATCAACTCCCTCCTCCTTGAGAAAGCCTCCTTGCCTAGCGCAATTCTTCTCCTTATGTCCCTACCTTTTTGACCGTATTGGTCCAAAACACTTCCGAGATATATAAACTGTTCTACCTGCTCTATTTTTTCCCCGCCTATTTTAATATTTAGCTTAACCTTTTTCTTTCTGGAAAATCGCATAACCTTTGTTTTATTAATATTGATTCTCATCCCATATTTATCGCACTGAACCTCCAATTCACTCAACAATGCTTGCAACCCCTTGGCTGACTGAGCAACTAATGCTTGGTCATCAGCAAACCTAACCGATTTTACGAATTCCCCTCCGACTTTCATTCCTACCTCCAGTTCTTCCCATGCCTCTTTTATCATTTCCTCTACATATACGTTGAACAGTACCGGTGACAATGGGCAACCCTGCCTTACACCTCTTCCTAACACTGCCCATCCGGACTCTCCGTTCCCCACTCGCACCTGAGCAGTCTGAGACATGTACAGGTTTCGGATCAGTCTCCTGTCCCTCCAATCCATTCCTATTTTCTGCAATACACGCATTAATTTTTCCCAATTCACTGATATATATATATATATATATATATATATATATATATATATATATATATATATATATATATATATATACTTTTGGACGGCACAATAGAACACAGAATAAAACAGATAACACGTTAAAGGACACACTGTAGATGATTTAAGCTTTTGGCCTACTCCGAGGCCTTCTTCAGGTCAGACTGAGAGGTTTTGAGGGAAGAGTGCCTGGGGAGGGGAGGGGGGCGGAATGTTTAGGGACTGTTGGGAAGGAAATTAACGATGGCAGTTAAGGGTGGGAATTTTAAAGGATCGGATATATAGGATGTACGCGGATTCGCGAGTTCTCACCTCTATATTGGTGGCTGAATCGGGTAGGGAATCTAGAACTGTTAGGGAAAAGCATTCGTCAAATGATAGGTTGTGTCAACTTGCGTGTAAAAGGATAGGAAGAGAAGAGAGGGAAGCAGAATTACATGAGTAGCGGTGATTGTTCATTCGGATGGAAAAGAGGGTAATGATTCGCCTATGTAGAATGACGCCATAGCTTCATCTGCCCTACGTTCCCTCCAACAGAAACGGCAACGTCTCCTTACAAAATTGTCAAATCTATGCATTTCTTTTTTCTAAGTGGGTCTCAAACTTCCGCACTCTTACTCTTTCCCGCCTCCTCCTCCCAAACCACCCCCACTCTTTCAATACAAACCCGACCTCCAAAGCATTTACAACCTACCCCCTCCTCCCAAAGGTCCACCGGTTTTCCCCAGGCGCCAACCACCTCCGAAGGGTTCCAACACTTCCCCCCCTCCGACAATTCTCATGACATCGTGAACCTTTCCAACACCACCCTGTCTGAGAACGAAATTTCCGTACTAAGTAAAGGCCTATCCTTCTCTCCCACAACAAAAATCAGCCAAATTAATCTATTCACCGACACACTCAATTTCTGCCGAAACCTTCGTTGCCGCGCATTTTGGAAATCGCAAAATAACTCTTCGAGTCAAATTAAAACCAACACCGCACTCAACAAATTCCGCCCGGCCTCCACTCATGAGCCAAAACCCCTACCTAGTAATCATCCCGTGGAAATATTCATACGCCTCCTTCTCCAAAAAGTCTCTAATAAATCCTTCACACAATCTCTAAAACCAAGAAATAACCTTTAACCAAGAATAACCACAAACGAACGTCATGCCCTTAAAACCCTACAGGCCAATCCCAACATTGTGGTCACTACCGCCGATAAAGGCTCCTCAGTCGTAATTTTAAACACCCAAGACTACATTTCCAAAGCCCTCAGTCACCTCAACGACACATCCACCTAAACCACTCTCACCGACAACCCTACTCCAACCTTCCAAAAGGAAATTCGGTCTCTTCTCCTCCAATTTGGACCAGAAGAATGCCTCACCTCCCAAGACATATCCCTACTCTCACCCCCAAACCCCAGAACACCCCAGTTTTATCTCCTCCCAAAAATACACAAACCCAACATCCCCTGTCGCCCTATAGTTTCTAGTTTCAACTCTCCCACCGAAAGAATCTCCGCATTCCTTGATCACCACCTACAACCTACCGTACTCTCATTGCCCTCCTTCACGAAAGACACGTATCACTTCCTCCAACGTTTAAACTCTGTCTCCATTCCCTCCAACTCCAACCTGCTTATGGCCACCATCGACGTAACCTCCTCTATACGTCTATTCCCCATGCAGAAGGCCTATCCTCCCTCCGACACTATCTTTCTCTACGCCCCCCACCCCAGTGCCCCTCGACCGAATTTCTCCTCAATCTCGCCACTGTCGTCCTGACCAAAAATGCATTCTCTTTCCAAAACTGTTTTTATCTCCAAACAAAAGGCACCGCGATGGGAACGAAGATGGCGCCATCGTACGCCAATCTCTTCATGGGCCACCTTGAAGAGAATTTCCTTTCACAGCAACCCTTCCAACCTCTTTTCTGGGTCCGCGACATTTTTATGCTCTGGACACACGGCTCTGATTCTCTTGACAATTCCTTATCGGCCTTAAATTCTTCTTTCACTGTTAAATTCACTTCTTCCATTTCGGACTCCACCATCACCTTTCTTGACACAGACATCTCAATTCACAATAACAAATTCACCACTTCAGTACACATCAAAGCCACTAATCATCAACAATATTTACACTATACTAGTAGTCATCCTTCTCATACCAAACGCTCAATTCCCAACTCTCTCTCTATCCGCGGACATCGGATTTGCAACAGCACAGCTACCCTCAACAAATACCTCCACAATCTACACCATGCACTCCACAAACGCGGTTACCCAGAAAAGTTCCTACAGGATAAAATCTACCGCTCCACCCGACCACACACACCACAGAATAACAACCCCACATCTGACGCTGGACTCAACCTTTGCACAACCTATTTCCCCGGATCCCACAGACTGAAAACCATTCTCAAAGAACTTTATCCTATATTACATGACAATGACGCGGGCACATCCTTACTGCCCCAATGCCCCTCTGTCGCTTACAGACGACCAGCCAATCTCAGAAACCTTCTGAGATCCACCAACCCTTTGACACCCCGCCCTGCCAAATTTCCACATATTTCCCCTACCTGCAATCACCCCCGATGTAAAACATGTCTGCTAATCAGATCTGCTCCCCTCTCCCCACATCCCCTCATTGTTCCTTCACCCCGTTCCCACGCTAAATGCCTCTCAAAAAATATTATCTATCTTTTGTCGTGCAAACAATGCACCTCATTCTACATAGGCGAATGCATTACCCCCTTATGAATGAACTAACTATGACCCCTCCGAATGAACAATCACCGCTAATCATGTAATTCTGCTTCCCTCTCTTCTCTTCCTATCCCTTTACACACAAGTTGACACAACCTATCATTTGACGAATGCTTTTCCCTAACAGTTCTAGAATCCCTACCCGATTCAGCCACCAACATAGAGGTGAGAACTCGCGAATCCGCATTCATCCTATATTTCCGATCCTTTAAAATTCCCACCCTTAACCGCCATCTTTAATTTCCTTCCCAACAGTCCCTAAACCTTCCGTCCCCCCTCCCCTCCCCAGGCACTCTTCCCTCAAAACCTCTCAGTCTGACCTGAAGAAGGCCTCGGAGTAGGCCGAAAGCTTAAATCATCTACAGTGTGTCCTTTTACGTGTTATCTGTTTTATTCTGTGTTCTATTGTGCCGTCCAAAAGCTATATTGCTCTCGTGAGTACTTCCGCATCATCTATATATATATATATATATATATATATATATATATATATATATATATATATATATATACCCTTTGGTGGGTGAAACAGCTCCATAACGCCATCTCTCGGGCAACATTTATCGGAGCACTTTGGCGCTTTATAAGATCGCAGATCTTATTGTAAATCAGGTTTCCTTATTAGCTCAACTGGTAGAGCATACACCCGGAAAGTGGAAGGTCCGTGGTTCAAATCCCGGGTAAGGAAATACTTTTACATTTGTGATCTGCTCAAAACCGCCTTCCCTACCTTTTTTGTGTCGGTCGTTTATGTGTTTTCCTATCCCCTTTCCTTATATGTCTATTTCTATGTGCGAAAATAATATTTGTTTTCCGTATGGCGGGATTTTCAAGTTAAAATATATATTATATATATTTATATGAAATATAATATAGTATAAATACCAGCCATTAAGAAATAGACAGTTACCGAGAAGTGGCTCACATAGATTTTCATATAAACCTTAAACTGCTGTATGGTACTCAGCATAGGATGTGTGATATCTAATACGGTGCAATTATAAATAGTGACCACACTTTACGGAGTATGGTAAGTGACAAATTAAAAAAGAAAGAATAGGAATCGTGAATAAAGAGGCATCACCTAATTCTAGAGAAAAAATGATGTAGAATGATAAAGTATGACTTATCTAATAAATTTAAAATAGAGAATTTAAAAAAAACAGATGATTTCCGGTAGCTAGATTAAACGATGAAGAGAACCTCCGATTTATAAATACCTAATAGAATATAAATCATGCCTGTAAGGACTGGAAACAGCTATCCGCGGTTAACAGCTTATGAAAGAACATTTAACCATGAAATAAAGTGTAAAACCTTCTTTGATAATATATGGAGCCAAGGGATTGCAAATTTTCATTAAGGCTAACGGAGAATGGATTTTATTTTATTTCTGCGTAGAAATAAACGACAAAATTTAAAGGAAAACGGTACAATTTTCTTGGAAAATGAAAATAAAATTATTGAATCAAAAAGATTTATCTAAGAGTGAGTTAAAATTTTAGGGAACATGGTCATGAATGCAGAGAAACTCGGAGGTGAAACTATGAACTGCAAAACCCACTGAAGGACGGTTTAACCAAAGACGCAAAAGTGGTGGACTGCTAGAAGACTTCGAGACGAGTTTAATAACACACGCTCCTCTTTTTTCCCTACTTATCAATAATTAAAAAAGAGAATAAAAAATTCAGAAAGAGAAAACAAATACTCAGGACGATATCACATATCCTGAAGGCAAGTTGGAATAATTATCGAAATTTTTAATGAAAAATTTAAGAAAATTCATGGGAACGGTTTTTTATTCGGCAGAGAGGAGGGCAGGAGGACGCTAAATTAAGCGTTTGGAAACCAGTAGATAAATGAGTTTACATGAGAAAGACAATCGTTTCTTTAAAAATCTAAGAAAATTGAGAGAACATAATGAATATTTAATAATTGAAGTAGAATGCTCTCTTAAATTAAACTTAAGAACAACAACAAACATTATGAGGTTGAGAAAAATTAACGAAAGGGATAGGCAGGACGCATATCTCTAGCGCAAATTGCACGAATCCTTCTCAGGAAACTAATAAAAGAACCATAAGCAATGAGTTATTATTAGGTAATCTAGGAAGATTTTTGGATGGACACAACTATCAAATAAACATTTTGTGACTCTCCACATATCAAACTAATCTATATCAGGTCCCTCTTCATCTCGGTGAACTTCTTTCCTCCCTTCATCCCGTCCAAAATCCCTATCCTGTTCCTGCCTTACCTTGCTTGCCCAACATTCTCCCCTCTATTACCTTCTTCAACATTCCACTACCGCTCAATACGCCTTTCATCCATTTTTCCTGCCTCCATAGGATTTCTCTCAACAAACCCCTCTCCTCACACACCATCTTCAATACTTCCTCATTTGTTTTCCTTTCGGTCCATTTCACCGATGACCGACTTTAATATTATTAAAGTGTCGGAAATTAGCTTGGTTTTGTATTTGACATGAGGTGTGCAACAGGTTTACCTTAAAAAATTATACTGTGGAAAAAGTGTTACGAAAAAAGGAATTTTAAAGTCAGTATGAAGAAGACTGAAAACGTTACTTTCGAAGTCGATGCTATCGGGAGACATTCCATAACGAGCATAGAAATTATGACTAATATAATAGTTCATTAACCTTTGAAATGGTTTAATATAATATGAACTAATTCTATATTTATTATATTATTTTTCATGATTTAAAGAAGACTACATTTCTAGCAGCAGCTTACGATTACAGACATGGAAGAAACATTTGAAGAAAGAAGTATGTAAAATGGTATCTATAAATTACGGGAAAAGGTCCTTGGAAAAACAGACGAAAGACGAATAACTTTTCTGAAACACTTGGTTCTATCTACAAAATCAAGATGTTAACTGTAAGGATTAAATGAAAACGACAACAACGCATATATGCGACCAGGTAGTGGTAACGACATATGAAAACTTGGGAAAATAAAAACCGGATGATCTGGGATCAGTCATAAGAAATGCTATAAATTTATTAAAAACAATTCATAGGGGAATATTTAAGGAGTGGCCCTATGAAAACTGTCATGACACTATTATCACCTCGCAATTTAAAGATGGAAGATTCCAGTCCCAATGCGTCAACTGGTTTTTAACTCTAGTGATTTTCTCCCGACGATAACACATTGATTCTAAATTGACATAAATTTGTCCGTGGATAAGATAATGCCAAAGTTATAAATTATGTACTCATGAATTTTATGCAAGTAGGAATATTCACGGCAATAGAGCATAAAATATATTTTTGTTTACAATATGATTAGAAGAGTAAGTTTGTAAGTAGGTTCTATAAACTAAGTGATACGTTCTTCCATTGATGGGTTTAATATTGTGCACTCTTCAGTATGGAAAATGTAATATTCATAAGTCTTGGCAAAATTGCCAAGATTAAATAATGGCCAATTTTCACAGAAGCTAAGCGCAAGTATCTCCCTGGATTAAATATCCTTTTATTTAAATGCATTTATCCACATTAACATAGTATATTTCATACGTGCCATTTATCCTTTTCTTGTGCTTTGAGGATGACTCCATGGAAGGTTTTTCGTAGCACTTATTATGGGGACTTGAATCTTATACAAATTTGAATATTTAATACCATCAAAACGGGCAAAACATATATGGAGAATATAAATTGTTTACATAGTTTCTGAAGAGAATATGAATAAATGGATGAGGATATTGTGGATACGAGCCATTAAATTTTTGCGCCAAAACGAAATAAAGCCGCCATGATTCACGGCCACTTGCATAAAAGGTTATGAGACTAGTTCCTGCCGGACTTACACCTGCAGCAACTCATCCAAGTGAACGGAATCGGTGTTTTATTTTCAATGGGACAGTTGAGGTATAATAATAATTAATAAAGTGACAAAATGAGGCTCTTTATTAATAAAGACCAGTGAATGTAACATTAGCTGAAAATATTTCTGCTTGCGTTACATTTAGCAAAGAAAACAAAATCGGAATAACGATGCAAATTTAAAATTTAAAATGACTACATATCCCTAAGTGTCAAGCAACGCATAGTTAATAAGAAATATACGCCGATTATGTAATTACGCGCATGAATTAGCATAAAACGTATGAGGATGGAGTCAATACGAACCTAGAATTAAACTTTTGTGAAAGGAAGGAAAAAAAAAACCAACCCCCATGATCCAGCGCCATATATACGGGGTGAAATGGGAATCCGCATTTCCCATGAGAGTTACGCTTCTGGTTCAACTCATCCATGAGCTCCGAATTAATTAACTATATTTTCGAGCGAGATGCTGCAATATTCTCGCCGAAGAGGACTGCAGAGTGAAACAAAAAAAAGGTAGCTAGGGCTCGGCATAAGAGAACGTAAATATCTCCTGGTTCAACGAGTCCGGTCGACGGTGGATGCAGCAGTCGTGGCTAGCGAAGCTCCGAGAGTGCACGGAGGGAAAGTGGAATGCCAACAACGCCGCGAGGCTTGAATACCAAACAGCTCGACGCGGGGTGGGGGTGAGGTGGGGCGCGCGGGTGGTGAAGGATTTTTTTCGAGGAAGGGAACGGGTGTCGGACCCGTGGGAATGGGCGAGGGGCAGTCCTCGGGAGGCGAAGGCCAAAAGAGAACAACACTGGCGAGGGAAACCCGGTTACTGTTAGTCGTTTTGAACTTCTTTCCACTGTATTTGAAATGCGTATTGGTTACGTACGACTTGTCACTGGCTCCATTTTACTTGGCCGTATGTGAAATAAAATACCTACCCTGTCATTGTAGTTGCATACTAATTAAATGCCGATGTGTAGAGCTACAAAGTACCCTCTGTGTGCCCAATTAGTCAATGAACATGATATCTGGGAAACTTAGATAATTTATTGAGAAGTATAAATCATAGTATTCTAATTACGAAGAATTACACTAGATATAACTCATAATATCTTAGAATTCCTTGATATATGAAACATTTCTGTGATGATTGATGATCCACAGACACATTAATTTATTGTTAATGTATTGATTAATGTTAATAGGTTGAAACCTTTTTCTAAATGTGCTATGTATTTTGCTAAACAAACTCTTTGCGTAATTTTCTGTGTGCAATGAAATTCATTAGACTTTCTTCTTTTTTCATTTCAATTGTAAGTGGGCAACATGTTTTACCATTTTAATTGCTACTCAACTTACTGCCATTGCGGCTCTACTTTTTCTTCCCCGAAAATATTACTTAAATGATTTCTCATGTAATCTGCATTTGGCAAAAAATAGGATCATCGCACTTGACCTATCATCGGGCCCATTACTTAGTCAAATATAGCAAATTCCACGTGTATGTACTATTCCAAAAATACTTTGATCGAATCTGGGGAAAAATTATCGCATATAAAATTACAAATTACCAACATTATTCGTAATAGCACCCTTGTGAATGTATGCACTGATGTTAGCGCCCCTGCCAGTTTCGGTACGCTTCCTGAAAGGCGTCGACTGAAACCTCGTTCAGACACCTCATCAACACCTTTCTGAGGTTATCCAGGTTTAAAAAATAGTTCCCTTTCAAGCTCCTTTATATTCTTGGGAACCAGAAGAAGATCGGCTAACCCAATCACGGCTGAAGGTCACTCTTATAGGGGTCAAATATATCGCGGGAGATTGATATAGGAGCAGCCTTTTTGATCTTCCGACAGCACCAAGGGACTCCCTTGACACACAACTTTCTCATGGCTATATCTTCTGTAAAAACATGAAGCCCTATGGTTATTGGAACATTGCTCTCTTCTGCTAATATTATAACACTAAGGCATCGATCCAAATGGAGCATGCCTTTCACTTTTTGAACATTTTCGTCGCACTGTGTCCTTGACGGACGTCTAGGGCGTTTCTCTTTGTCAACTTCCTCTCTACTTTCGGTACCATCCTGTGCCACCGGCAAACTACTCCTTTACATCATGAAGGATTCTCGGGTCTTCCACCGCTTCAGGGGTTCCATTTTGGCCGAAGTTTCGATGCCTGACTCGTGCATTGTCCGCAGGGTAGTCCGAAATCCCTATTAAAATGATTGTCCTGCTATTCTAATTTCAATTGATTCTTTGACTATTCGGTTCCAGTAACCACCAGCGCGGGCAAGTAACTTCGTCCCGTTGAAGTTAATGGAGTAGTTGGTGGTTACTGGGACCGAATAATCAAATAATCAATTAGTCGGGCATCGAAGCGTCGGCCAACATGGTACCCTTGACCCGGTGGAAGACCCTAGAATCCTTCATGAAGCAAATATGCCAGGAAACCAGATCTTACTACTTCTTTACACATCCTCTACGTGAGCATACGTCTTTGAACCCGATTTTTTTTAACTTATCACAAAATTTTATCGCATGTATTTATTTTCCCCATGGAACGTGGAATCGTGAATTCCTGATACGGCCCTCGAGCAGGGGTCCACTCACAACAGCGATCCGGACGCGGTATCGGTATGAAGACAACGGAGCGGGGGTCGTGTACTTTTTCAAGACCTTTCACTTTCTTTTACACCACAAATTACCCCACTCCAGCCGTTGGTGTCGGCGAGAAAAAAACATTCTACTTATTTTTACGGCTGATCAAACTAAGTTTCAACTTATTCACGGAAAAAATTAAACGCTGGGGTCTAAAAATGTGATTTTATATTAACATAGTAGAAGGTAGATGATGAAAAAAATATAATTACGTAACAGCGCTTTTTTATATACTATTTTATTTTTTTATTAATACTAGCTTTAATGATGGCATTTTTATATCTAACAGCCTTTATTGTAAAAACCGCAATGAAGAGAGCTGAACATCCTCTGTTCCCCCTTCATACTTACGAGTATAAAATCCTGGGCAGCAATTCTCGTTTTGGAAAGAAGAGTTTTAGAAGAAACTACTAGCATACCTTATACGATGCACTAGACATGAGGTGAAAGCAAAAGCAAGTCATTTAGTAGACAGAAATCCTTTATTTGTCTAGAATAATGACAAAGCATGATAAGTAAATCCTTTGCGTAACCTCATGCAGGGAGAGAAATTCCTGCGAATAATTTTCCCAAAAAGGGAACTTTCCCAGAAAGGACACGTAATCGACTAACTCGCTTCTCTCCTCTCTTTTGAAGAACGCATCCATACCTACTTCGACAAGATCCTTTAATGCACTCATCAACCACCACGTGAAAGCTCAACTTTAGAATCTGCAGTATCGTGGTTATGCCAATTGATTTAACTGTTACTAAACATCCTAAGGTTAAAAAATTTCATATTAATATTAGCTAGCCAATTGAGAACGACATTCCGGCTATTCCAACCCGGCAATTTCAACGTACCTACGTGTGAAGTTTCAGTTGAATCCCATTCCTTCATCTCATTCCCCTCTGAACTCTCAACTCAGAACTATCAATATCACCCGCGACATGGATTTCCCTCAAGAAGCAATTAAACTTTGGCTCACTGTTCATCTCGTTGCTCATTTCGAGTGTTTGAAGACCTAAGTGACGGGGAGATTAAAGTATCTTAATTTTTTATAGATATAATACGATGATCGGGTGACGGATTTCGTTGAAACTTGGCAGCGAGTTTATTCTGAAATTCCTCAGCTAAGGACTAGGAATTTTGGTTCATACGAAGGCTTTGTTGAACTATGTTAAGAATTATAAATCTCGATGCTCTGTAATACATTATCAGTTTCACATAATCACATTTTATCGTAAGAGTTACGGTTATTCGAAAATGCATTTGGTATTTTTTCAGTTTTATTATGCTTATCTGTTCAAGCTATATGAATATCGATTAAAGTGTAATATATATTTATCCATTTCGCATACATTATTTATTTATTTCTCCTGTTTTATTTTTCTCTGTTACAGTATTTCCTTCGTCCTTATTTTGTCTTTACACCTTTGCTGTATCATTTTCCTTATCAAATTCGTTGGAAGGATCACCGTATATCAATTAATTATTTGTTTTGTTTTTATAATGATAGTCTACTAATCATAAGATAATGGATTCGAGCACATTATTAGCGATGATTACTTCCGTAAACATGCACTTGGGAGAAAATTAGTGGCATTCGGAAAACAAGCTAATTCACATAAAAAGTAATAAAAATCAATGCAACACAGTTGTGTACTCTTCAGCTAGTATTAGTTTTATAGAAATATTGCCATTATTGCAGAACTGTAAGCAATTTTTTTAAAATTTGGCTTTGGTAAATTAATCTCATTAGGGAGACACGCCAATTAGTATATGGGCGTTTTTGCAGTCAGTACGGGATATTCGCTACATCTGAGAGAAGTAACCATGTGATAAGCGGAGGTGGACTTCAATATTAACCTTAATCCAACAAATGCAGGTAAAAAAACGTCTTTTATTCGAATTAGCCGTGGTCATGACCGCCGAAGGGCCACTGGCCATTTAAAGAACATTCATTTTTAGCGTCAGTTAATAAATATATAATGCGTCTTCGGAATGCAACAGGGATAATACACAAGTCAGCAATTTTTCAAATGAGAGAATGTGAATAAAATACATGAAATGTTTCAGAGATGAACACTTGCTTATTTAATTAAGTTGCATAATTCTAGGTGTGCCATGTTGGAAATGAAACATAAAAAAATTCGATCATCAGAAAAGGGCTACTATTTGGTCATTCAGGAGTCTTAAAGCTGTTTCGTACAATAGGTGAAACAAGTGATATTTCTGAAGATATGTGAAACAAATTAGCCGAATGTGGAGGGCAAAGTTATGCATGTTGATTAAACTATTTAATCTACCAGGGCTTTCCTTTCTTATGTGATAATTCCAAATATAAACTTTAATGTGATAACTCCAATTAACTGGGCAAGAGAATGAAGAAAAGAACCAACAATATCGCCTACAAAAATCCTTCTTTAAAGAAAATGGAAAAATAATGAAGACCAAGGTTTAGGTTGCAGAAATGCTAAGTAAAGTAAATTTAACTAATGCTAAAAATTAATGAAATTAATGCTCCAAAAAATAAGAGAAATATATGTCACAACTACAGCGAGAAATATTATAGAGAGAAACTCGAAGTACATTATTATATTGAACTAATAACTAAGGCATTGCCGTTCATCCAAATTGATGATTAACCTCTATAAAATGTATGGTAAGCTGAGAATATTCTATATCATAAACAAAAACTCTATACTAATTGGGAACAACAATAAGAAAAAATTGAAATAATAATATATGAAGTGCTGGTACTAATTTTGCGTAAGTAAAGTATACTTCTTTCTTCCTATGTCTCGTCTTTGCTTATGAGGGATTCATGTTGTCAGTAGTTCATTGGTCCTTTTAATGAGCAAAAATAAATTATAATCGATTGTGATCGGCTAAGATTTTTTTAACATCATCCATGATGACCGTCCAGCTTGTTACAAGAGATATGCTTATTAAAATCAATGTTCTAAACTTTAAGTAACCATAAAAAATAATATTTTTCCAAAAGTCAAATGTATTAATTTAATTTATTTTTATAAAATCTTAATTATTTTAACTATCATTCGATGGATCCTAAAAATGAATGAAAAATGTAAATTAAGGAATAAAATTAACTATTTGAATTTGGTCGGCTTCCTGAAGTGCTGACCTTCAGCTATTCGGTTTTTAATCCCATAGTGCCACATAAGTTCAGCAGTGATTTAAAATTTACCATAGTGACACATACGTTTTTGTTCAAAATTGGATAGAAATTTCACTGAACAAAACTGAATGTGTATCAGAACCTAGTATAAGCTATATAAAAAGAGACGTTTCAGGCGTGATATGGTGGAATAACATGATTAAATAAAATTGGCAATTTTCCACAAAAAAATAAAAAAATTATTAATACGACCGGTTTCGATGCAACTACATCATCATCTGGTGACATACACCAGATGATACATACACCAGATGATGATGTAGTTGCATCGAAACCGGTCGTATTAATAATTTTTTTATTTTTTTGTGGAAAATTGCCAATTTTATTTAATAACTAGTATAAGCTGTTTTTTTCAGGAAAACATATTTTTAAGAAAACTCTCTCTTGCGCCCCAGCTTTTAGGAAAAAAAATAACAGATGATAATTTTTGTTCAAAGAAACCTTTCCTTTCATTTTAAAAGATAACCCAGTGAAAATTTTATTTTGTTATTCAAAGAGAAAGGACAGCCATCGAAGAATACAATTACATTTTAACTGTGCATTTTAACATTGATCTAATCTTGTATACCATCTGAAGTTCATTTTAACTACCATTTAATTTGATGGACTAAATGAAAAATCAAATCTAATCTTGCGTAAAATAATTAGCTCTCCTTAAAACAAATTTTTTATGATAAGGAGACCAACTTATTTCATGCAGTCATGAATCTGAAATGAAATATGAAATCATTTCCCTGCAAAACAGATACATCGCACTCTTAAAATGTAGAATGTCATTATATTATCATCAAATGGTCTCCCGGTAAATATTGAATTTCAGATAAGACTTTTGGCGAACGACTGCATTATCCACAGGAAAGTCTAGACAGCAACCGCGAATGAAGCAATAGGGACTACAAATGATCGGAAATATTAATTCGTAGAAGTGATAGTTATAAATACGTGTGTGTATATTTAACCAAGGATTTACGGGGGGGGGGGCTAAACGTGAAATACATTGTTAAGAAAGCTTTCAAAACTTTTCATTGGGTGATGAGATACCTCAAAGGGAGCACTAGAGCAACTAAGGAAAAGGCCTATATGATCCGGGTAAGACCAGTTTTTTGAGTACCTAACCTCTTGTATGGGACATAATAAAAAACTGGAGAAGGTTCAAAGAAAGGCGGCCAAATATGTAGGGGGAAAACATGGAAGGATGGAGAGTGTGACTGAAATGTTAAAAACGCCGGACTGGGAACCTTTACAAAGTAGAAGAAAAATAAACAGACTTTGCGGAATTTTCCGCATCCTGAAGGGAGAGAAGACTTGGGCAGAACTAAGGAAAGAGGCGGGAAATCCAAATTTTACACGGAGAAGTGATTACAAATTCAGGGTAAAATGCCGGGCACAAAGAATGAATAAAATTTTTTTTCTTAATATAACAATTGTTGATTGGAATAACTTACCAGCAAAACTATTCTAGCCCTTTCCTAACAGGGTAAAAACTTTTAAGATAACTTATAAACAATTTATGTAATAATCTGATTGATGTGTTGTGCAAAATTGTATGTAACAGCTTAATTTTCGATTTTTACTTTCTTTGTTGTTGACTGGGAAACTGATGTTAATGAGATTGGGATTTTTTTTGGGTTAGAGATTTGTGTTTGAAAGTTCCGTTTAAATATATTTAGTTACTGACTAATTTTATTTGTATATTTTGTGATATTGGTTCATGTCATGTGATGTCATATTATTATTTTTTCCAAAGCAAATTTGATTATAATACTTGGCAATTGTGATCCACCTGACATTGTCTATCTGCACATGTAAGTTTTAATAATAATTATAATATTCCAGTCCCCTAATGATTGATGGTCAAAGGTAAACTTGAGGAGTACTGTGCCACATAAATATAGTCATATTAAACTTGGAAAATATATAACTGTTCACAAAATTATTTCCTTAGGTTTTTTATTTCATTGCTACGATTCTATACAGCCTGTATATCATGAACTAAACTTGAGTATTGTAAAGCATCAATTATTTGGTTTTGCAAATTACATGGAAATAATTAATGTTTTATAGTTGAATTATTGATTAACAATATTAAAAATGAACAAGATTTCTAAAATGATTAGTAAGTTAAAATATAATTTTTAACCTTGGATAAATTATTACTAATTCTCATTAAATAATAAACCACTTAGTCGGAACTCGTATACGTATATTCGATATCATCCAAGAAGACCTTTACTGTAAGAGGCTATCACTCCTACGTTTTCTCATAACAAGTCCCCTACATCAGTATCCTCTTTCACAACAATTCAAATTATATCCCAGATGCTATCTACATCAACATCAATATCCTGCGAGCCAACAAAAAGATGTGTGGCAGGGGGTGCACCATCAGGAGGAAAGGGTAAAGGATGAGGGGGTTAGGGATTTTTCAAATGGGTGGGGGAAGGTGGTCCCACGCGCAGGGTCTTACTAGTAGGTTAATACTTGTGTCGCTCTGACTTCTGGGGGATTTGGACATTCTGGTCTCTTATCGTTCTTGGATAAAATGACAAACCTGACAGTCTCGCAGTTTTTCTCTCTAATCTTATATTCGTGATCTATCCGAATGTAATATTAGTAATACTAATAATCTATCCGAACATAATACATTATGTTATTGATGTCATCGGAAAAGAACCCATCTCAAAATGTTTTTAATAAGTTTAATCTATAATGTAAACGAAACTATGCAAGTGAATCGCAGCCTAAATTTTCAAGGAAATTAGCAACGCTACTGCGTTGGTCATAAAAATGTTTGACAAATCTAGCCCCCCTCCGCTGAACTCGATCTAATTTCGAAATCAAATTTATCTTTTGAGGATCCCACAGACTGGCAGTATACTCTAGGTGGAGCCTGACTAGGGCAAGAAAAAAGCATCGTTCCTTCACTTTTTCGTCGCATTTACAAAGAACTAATTTACAAATCCCTATTTTTATTTGATATTTATACTTCCATAGAGAAGGGAGTAATTTACCATAGTAAATATATATTTCATTCTTTTTTGCTTCCTTATGTGCCATTGCAAAAAAGTACATTTGCAAAAAAGCGAACATTGATAGCCATTTTGATACAACTGTCTATTGTATTAATAATCGTATTACTGAGATGAATGTTTGAGTTTTCGTTAGAATTGATTCATTTAAAGTTTTTTCTAAGAGATTACGTAACCGAGGAGCGGAATAAACGCAAAATACACTTCGAGTATATGTTCAGAAAAAGGATATTTGGTTTGGAATATTCATAAAATGTTTCCATGGAAATGAAGTTATTCCTGGATTAAGGGAGTCAGGTACACAAGATAAGATAATAATATCAATCAAGAAGGACACGATGATATGCGTGGTCCTTGGGCAACTATTTTCCAATGTCATGTGCATATCTTAGGCAGGTGGGTACAAAGATATATTGGCGGTAAAATACTACCTGATTGAATTTCGAGAATTCCATTTGATCGTAGGCTTGATGACAAGCTGAAATAGACCCGGGTGCATTGGCCATTATATGTGGGGAAGCTGAATATGGAATTATGATGAAGAGTGATACAACGAAAGAAAAAGGAGTGATCGTAGAACATGGTCTCCTTGTCTTTGAAAAGGTGTGGTCGGATGTAAAAGCCTAAGTAGAATGATAAAGTGCAACACTATAAGGTGTAGTTGAGACGTAGAAGCAGCTGATATAAACAAGAGACTATTAAGCTCGAAAGATAGGACGACTTGCTCACATCAAAAAAATGACTGGAAATCGTTACGAAAGAAATAATATAAAGGAAAAAATACTCTTGGTCAAATCAGAGGAAGGTATAGTGGCTTTAATGGGAAAACTAACTCTTTTAAAAATTGTAAATAAAGGTAGACAGCTGAGAGGCCAAAACAAGGATAAAAATAAATGACAATAGCGGTGATATTTTATGGAATAAATGTATGGTTCATGATTATGGTAAATGTGTGAATGATGGTCTTTTATGTAACAATGCGTGCGTATCCAGTGATGTTTCAAAGAGAAGCTTGAATTAGGTGAGAGCCAACCTTCCCCGTAAGGTGTCCAGTGACGAACTCATTGCTTTTAACGAAAGTAACTTTTTGAATTTCCAATTAGAAAATACGGCTTTTTCCAGTACCAGGACAAATATGTGCTCAAGTCATAACCATTATATATATTTTCAGTCAATACCGGCATTTAAAAACTGAGAAGCTGTGAAAAATTAAATCATTATTTAACACTGTATTCCAAACGTTTATTTCCATTAAGTAAAAAACATGGTAGTTATACGCTCAGTTACCGAGTGATTTGCGAAACATTTCTGTTACTCCTGTAAATATTAAACTTTGAGATTATCCATTGTGTTCCATCAATCCTATTCACCTTTCTCGTCCTGATCATGACTACATGACATTTATATTTCCGATGGTTTCAGATTGGTTGAAATAAAATAATTACATCCATTTCAAAGGCTATTATTTAAACTGCATTTACCTGAGGGCTTCATCAATTCAAAATTGATAAACATTTACCACTTCACAAACCTATTATTACGCGAGGTTTAAATGCAATTTTTACCATATGAATCAGGTCCCATAAAATATTACATAAATAAAACATCTTCCCAAGAAAGTGGAAATAGTGGCCCAGGACACATTAGTTCGGTGTCTATACTTCCCGTTAGATATTCAAATCTGGAAGTTTAAAATATATAGTTTTATATTTCGGCTCCCCACTGTATTCATGGAAAACAGAATATCATGCCAACGATGGATAAATCCGTCGGTCGATCCTAGAGGAAGAGAGAACATTTAAAAATAGATATTTTCACTGATACACTGTGTTTCGGAAAATCAAAATGCCCACATCCAGAGAGGAAATTCTCATCCCAAAATGGTTTCCTGGAAACGAAATCAGCGACGGAAAAGCACACTCGGGAACCCGAACGTCCTCCCTTTGGCATTCTTTTTTCACTCACGCGACGTTAAAAATATCGCGTAATACTCTTCGAGAAAGGATTCACTTTGTTGCTTCGGAAATTAAATTTGAAATGAGATCTGCGTCAGAATTTTACGGATTCAGTCAGCGTTTCATATTCAGGGAGCGCGGGGAGCGCAAATCACGATTTGTCCGTTCCTCTTGAAGGGGGAGGTTGGGGATTTGTGGAGGGGAGCGGAAGTGGAGTAGTTTTGTGCGATTGGTGTGGTGTGGGGGAAGGGAGTGCGAGCACAATACGGGTGGGTACCTTGAGGAGGAGGAAGGGCCGCCCGCTTCCTCTTTAAGTGTTGACTCATTTTCCTGCGGCAGCGTAGGTCTTCATCTTCGATTCGACTGCTTGGGCTTCTCCGTCTGTTGCGACCAGTCCCCCATTAGAAAATTCTATATATTCGACGGTCGGGGAGTGGGAGCGGTATCGGAGTCACATCCCGCTCGGAGGATTTGGGTTCAAATCCCTGAACAGCTGAAATTTTAATGCTCCACCCGAACGAGGTGTAATTGAAAATGTGGTGACAACGTGCGCTCGATTTTACTGACTCATGTTTTTTTTTAATTTTAAAATTACCTGGCGTGAGTGTGATGGGGCAAAAAAGATCTCCAGATTTTTTGCGCGATGATTATGGCCTTGGGTTTCCTCGAGAAGTTACGAAGGCACGGAAACTATCAATTTCGTGACTATTGCCCCCATTGAGTGGAACCGTGCGCCGTTATTATAAATGCTTAGTCCTAAAAACGCGAATGAGCAGTGTGGTTTGGGATAAAGGGAAGTTGCTAAAGCGGAAAATTTTATCCCTCCAGATATTTTATACAACCTATGTTGTCACAGGTGCAATTCAAAAGCATCCATTGGTTTATAAACACGGTATTAAACTAACATAAACCGCCACGAAATTATCAAAAATCCTTATTTGTACACCAATGGAAGCACACAAATTTAAACAACGCGCACAGAACAACTTAAACTAATGAAAGCGCACAGAACAAATTAAACTAATAGATAAACATAAACCATTTTCGTTTTACCTAGTTAAAATAAAAGTAAAAAAAGCTAATTATCTTATTGCAGGAATAGACGAAGTTTCTTAAATTAAGGAATAAGGCTTTCGGGTAGAATAATGGGAGGCTTTTCCGCTCGCATAATTTGTAAAAAAAAGAGTAGAAAATATTACACACAGGAATGACAATTACTCAAAAGTAAAATAATTTGTAATGTCATAAATATAAGTTACCCTAGAATAAATAATAGCACACCCTACGAAAAACTTCGTGATGAAGGCTGCCAGTGTACTAAGTATATTTTTTCGTGTAACGGGTTGTACGTATGGATGTGTGTCTGTGTTTCCCACCCTGTTATTTATAAAAAAAGAATGAGTCATGCGATTTGGATAGCGACACTCCATTCAAATTTCGTGTTCCACCTAGGCATTTCTTAAATCTGTTGTCTTGTAAAGTTGAAACAACCGTGAAAAATTCTAAATGTATAGCTTTGTCAGTACGTGTGCTTTTATAATACAAGACTAAGATCAACCCCATCCATGTAAATTTCCTATTCAATTCCAGAAATAAGCCATTTAGGCCATCATTTTATCGCCTCTATATCCATATTTTACCACGCTCTATGCAGCTTGTCTTTATGAAAACCCCTCATATCGCGGGCGTTAGAAAAACAGGGGTAAACATTTTCGTGTGCCTTCGATAAATGAAATGACTGGAGGAGCTGCAGTAAAACTTTTACAGCTTATGCGGAATACTATTCCCTGCCGTTTGGTACTAACAGAGAATAATCTAGTCTGCGCAATATATTCCTGGTGACATTTAATAAGAAATCTGAACCCTCGAAGCTCCTTAAAATTTTTAAGCGGCTCTCTCAAAGCTTCATTTGAGCGACATTTATTAGATGAACACGCGGCTCGGAATGAGCAATCATTCCGTGAGCGAATGTAGAACCGCCACCGAGGTAGGCGGAGCCCCTCTACCGAACCGTGCCCCCCGGTCGCTCTCCCCATCCTCCTCTCGCCCCACGCCGTTTGCCCCTGGACCCCGGGACATTACACGGCTCGCAGTAAATGAGTGAGCGAGCGAGTGGATCCTCCATCTCCAGGGTTGCGCTGTAAACTATCCCGTTATTCGGGTCGTCAAAATGCGATTACTCGAAATCTCGTCAAAATCAAGCGGAAAATAAAAGTGGCAAACTAAAAGAACGGGACCGGGAGCACAGGGTCCTGGCGGGACGGAGAGTAAACGAAGGAGGTTTCTCGTAAACCTCATCGCGAGTTATTTACGTGGGATGCGAAATGACGTGCTCTGCAGGGAAATTTGGTGGAGGGGCGCAGAGGGTGTAGGGTAGCACGCGGGGACACCCAGGTCAAGCAATGTGATGCTATTTTCCTGCGTGAGGTCCTCCTGGGAGAGGAAATTATGCTAGAATAGAATGGAATCATGAGCTTGTTAATCAGTGGTATATTTCCCCCTAGGGATTAAATAATACAAAACGATAAAAATGGACGCCTAACAGAGGCATTAAACAAAGGAAACAATTATGCATTGTTCTGAAGCGTATAAAATGACAATAAAAAAACTCTAGTTAAGTCCAATTGTCCTTCCGTATTTGGTGCATGGGACATTTAATGTACTGAACATTTATATTTAAGTAATAATAAGATAGAGTTGCATAGTTAGCCAGCACCTAGCACATTTTCAACTGCTTTGTTATGATTTGGCTTAATTAATGCATGTGTTAAATTACGAATCAGTTATGCATCTTTAAGCTGTTTCACCGCAAAAAATGCGAAAATTACATTTCACGACTGACTTTAAATTTGGAAACGAAATTAACTTTTACCATTCAAGTACATATAATTTTAATTGTTATTTACTCCGTTTTAATTTTCCTAACCACTCTAAATCTCATTAATATGTACTTCAATTAAAACGGAAGTCACTACAGTTGGAATATATATGGACAATTCACCATTGTTTTTATGAATCATATAAAATAAATTTGAGACGGTATAAGAATAATGTGTTAAATCTTCATTTCAACTTACTTCTTACAATTATTTCAATGTTTGTAGACTGCCATGACATACGTATGATTTGGAGGGAGATACGCGTTAATCCGGAAGCGGCAGGAAATACTTGATATTGGATAAATATTTCATTTAGCTCTCAATTTTTAAAAAATTAATATAACATTATTTTAATTCCAAATTCCTTAAGGAAATACTGCTAGGAGGGCTTTAATAGCTCAGGAGACTAAAAATTAAAAGTCTCCATATAAAAACTTTTCTGATGTTCAAAAACCACCTAGTTTTTCTAATTCATTTCTTTTTTAATCTTCGAGTTCTCCATTATTTTTATCAGCTCAATTCAATCCCATGATTTACAATACATGATTTCAAGAAGGGCATCAACCTGAATGACAAAATATACAGAAATGGCTGAAGGATGTAAAAAGGCAAGCATCAAAGGAAAGAAGAAAGGAGAATCTGAAAATTAATATACATGAAAATTGTTCACGAGTGGATATAAATTGGAAATAAGAGTACGAAATGACAAAAACATTTTTCTGGAATGGATTCTTTACCGAAAATTCTCAATTGTTTTGAAAGATATCAAACTCATAATCTTAAAATTAATCAAACGGTGGCATAGTATTTATTTAAAAATACTGAAATCTAAATTTTTAAAGAACTATCTTTTGATATACAGCAAATACAAACTATAAAAATCTTTTGGGGAGCTATAAATTAAAGGCATAATTAATGGAGTTTAATTTGTCTTGACCAGAATTCGTACTCGGAACTCATGATTTACAGGTTTGATTTTCCGTTCGATGACTCTGTTTAAGTTACTGTCACGACATCTCCCGTCGTAATTTTATGACCTATGCCATCGTTAATGTTACTTATATGCAAAAGCCGGATGCTACTAATAGTATTGGCTTCTTATTGAAGCTGGTATGCAGTTTTATCATAGAAAAGGGTGCAGATACCTTAGTTGGCAACAAAAAGGTAAGATGAAGAGTAGTTGGCGCAGATCAGGTAAAAGACAATAAGATAGTAAAACGCTGAACGTAACTTTTATTCTGGTCTACATGCCAACAAAACCCAGTAATTTGTAATGCATCGATGGAAATAAATAGTGTCAAAAGTATCGTAGTGATTATTAATATTTTATGCAAAAGCTAGGAAAAAATATTATAAAATTAAATTCTATTGAATATTATAAATGTCTCAAATTTATAATGAAACTTTGGAGAAATCAATTAATTTATTTTTAGAATATTTATTTATTTTATACCAGGGGATACTTGCTCTATTCCCATTCTACACGTAATATTTCCTATTTGAAGAATCAATCCGTCACGTTAATGTTATGCGTACCGCATTTCTCTCCAAATTTTACTTATCATAGTTCTCTAGTAAAATCACAATCTTAAAGTTATAATTTTATACCTCCATAGAGTCATAATATTTCCCCAATAACCATAAAACGCTATGATTCTTAACAAATGATTTCCAAATCGTTTGTTTGATCCTTGACCCAAATTCTCGGTCGTCAATCGTCTTCAAAGAGCAGTTGCTCTCTTTGCTAACTTAAGACTTTAAATATCCTCACTAGTGTGACCATATTTTTACCAAAATATATTTAGTAAATAATTGTATTTCCTAATAATTATCCACATTTCCTAATAACCGCCTATCTACATTTTCTTTCTCAACATCTTATAAAGATATTTCCTCATTTAATTATTCTCCAAAAATAATTATCCATTAGAAAATATACATGATTAAAATGAAATATAATTAACGTGATCCTTGCATTTTTCATTTATTAATGATCATTTTATGATAACGGCAGATTCTCTAATCATAATACGCTTCAGTACTCATCATCCATTCACATTCACACGTGAATATTTAAAGAAATTTGTTGTCGTCAATGATTCAAAAAACACATGCATTTAAATATTTTAGGCTTTAGAAAGCATTCCGTAATAAATAAAAGATCGGCATCGTTACGATGCAATGTTGCAATAATCACGAAAGACCAAAATCACTCCAAAAAAGCCTACTTTAGCTAGTACTTTAGAATAAATCACATATAATGTACCCAGAACACCCCTGATTGTGGCATGTCTGTATCTTAAGTAAAACTTGGTGTTCACAATACAAATATACTGCCTCTTGGCAGTACGAAGAAAAAATTGCTTAGAACAAAGTAGAAGGGGAATTTATATGACTTGGCGTGATTTAGAAAATCTACTATATAAACTATCGGTAATATCAGGGCTATAAGGAAATAAATCATGGTGATTGTATTATTTATAAGGTTATTTGCGAGATTGCATGATATTGACCAATCATGGAACAGATTGGCTAGCCTGAAAATTGACATTGAAGATATTTAAAGACTTATGATCTAATATACTTGCCTATGATTATGGCAGATACTCTTGTAAATGATGTATTTGATTTTTTAATGAGCTAAATATAAAAAATAAATTTTTATAATGTTATAAACAAACAAGGACGAAAGAAATTACTGCAAAAATATCTCTCAATTCATAATTTATTCACTCTAAGCCTACGTAACAGTTACCTAATTTTAGTAAGCCTTTGCCTTTTCACTACGGATAAACGATTTGCATTTGCAATTTCCGCTTAAATATATTTTTCATAGTACATTATTTCATTATATTTTAACCCGCCGTTGTCTTTATTTTAAAGTACACGGTCCAATTTACCTAATATATTAATTCGATGTTTTCAGTCTTTAATTTATGAAATGTCAGGGTTACTGAATAAGTAAACATTGTATTTTTTCACACGACTTTTATTACACTACTACCGGTTTCAAAGCATAGACCCGTGACGATGTGACCTATACGCCCAAACCGGTAACAGTGTAATAACCTATTTATATATCTGAAAAATAATACGTCCGGTGACTAATCACGATATCCCTTAGGATGTGCTTATTTTGATTCAAAAGTTATAAAACAAATATATTGTATCAATAACATATAAATAAAGCGTGAATCGATTGACGTGTATACAAGTAAAATAAACTTAAATACCACCTAGATCTCACTCCACTGCAGCATCATCAACTAAAGAAATTGCATGCCTAAGTGTATAGACATAAGCATTATCGGCTGAGGGTGTGTGTCATTAATTGGGGAGGAGGGGGTTGAGGGTTGAGAGAGGAGTTAAGCGTAGCACCGTCCTGACAAAAGGACGTGTGGGTTGGGGGAAAGTCGGAGTTGCGCGCCAAAGGGCCTGGACTCTTCCGAACTGAAGGAGTAGGGAGCACTGGGTAAACAAAATGTTATTCTCTAACGGATGATTACTTCTACAGTTTTTAGAATTTCCCACTACTCAAGATTATCAAGTCTGTCACTTTCGCTCCACAAGAGTGGAACCTGAGGGGTGAAATCACTGGCGTTATAGGCTTTCCAGTAGATGTTTGGCGAAAAGAGTAAGTAGTTGAATTACTCTTCCTTATTTTTTACTTAATTACTTATCACCCAGGCATAATGTTTCTCTCTTGTGTTGTTTGGTCCTAATGGGTTTCGTAATTATTTTGTGAATCCTTTATTCAACTTTTAAATAAAAAATCTATTTGTCAGATCAAATGAATAGCCATTAGCAATTTGACTGACTATACAGAGCTCTTTATTCCAATCTTTGGTGACATCGATATTGATATCAGTCAATGCATGAGTAAATGCATTGCTGCGAACTTTTGCGTCCCGAGATGAGGAAGGTTGTATTCTATCATTAACCGCGATTTAATTTACAATATTAAATCATATTTTTGTCAGTGACTTTATGGGATTTATTGATAGTACGAAAATATTAAGTAAAAACCAGCATTAAATTAGGAAGAACAGATCTTGCGAAGCCTTGGGCCTTTTAATTCATGCTATCCTAAGATTGGGAGAATACACAAAAGGCGATGCACAATTTTTAGAATTAGAAAAAGCCTTCAATTAAGTCTCGCACCATAAATGGTTACAGAAATTTACCTCGGTGCAGCATGATCTGGTAAAATAAAAGCCATACAGATATATATTGCATGTCAGAAGATAGACTACATTCTGAGATGTGCACGAGGAATGGGGGAAGGGTGGGAGAGAGTTAATAGGTGGGATGGAGAGGGGTGGAGTGGTGAAAATAGGACAAATTTTTCATCTAACTCGCAAGCAAGGAGTGGGTGTGATTCTGGGGGTGGGAGGGGATTTGGAAAGAGAATTGGTGGATTTAAGGAGATCAAATAGGTTGGGGGGCCGTTTGAAGGTGACAGAGGGGCATTTGGGAAGAAGGTTGGACGACACGTTGTGGTTTTTGAGGATGGGGTACAGATCTTTGAGCATGAATCTGAGGGACTAAATACCAGGTAAGTAGGTGATACACATTGAGAGAGGGTGGGGGTATGTGGTTGAGGGAGGCTTGGGAGTGTAAGAATGTTTTAGGATTTTTTTGTTAAGGAGAGAATCTGGGTATTCCCGTTGGAGGAGGGAGTGATGAAGGTTGTTGAGGTATTTATTGAGGGAATCGGGATGGTTACAAATGTGGTTCTCGCGGATAGATAGGGAGTAAGGGAGGGAGCGTTTGGTAAGGTAAGGGTGGCAGCTATGGAAATGAAGGTATTGTTCTTTATTAGTAGGTTTCGTATGTACCGAGGTCAAAAATTTGTTTTTGGTTAGGGAAATATTAACATCATGGAAGATGATCTTCGAGGATGAGATGTTGGAGGTGAAAGAAAGAGATGAGGAATCATTGAGTTGGGAGATGAAGTAATTGAGCCTATGTGACCAGAGTAGAAAAATGTCATCAATATAACGAAGCCACAGAAGGGGTTTTATAGGGTAACTGGAAAGAAACTTCTCTTCCAGGACACCGAGGTGGAAGTTAGCGTATGAGGGGCTCAAACTACTTCCCATGGCACAGCCCTTAATTTGGAGGTGAAAGTAAATATTAAAAGAAAAAGAGTTATGGGTGAGGATGAGATTAGACAGCTCAATGTGAAAATTGGTGATGGGGATTTGAGGGATAGGGCGTTTGGAGAGGAAGGGCGATGAGAAGCAAGGCCTCTTTGGTGAGTAATGGAGGTGTATAGGGATGTGACATCGATTGTGGCCATAGTGATCTCGGTGTTAAGAAGGAGGGAAATTGAGTGGAGCAAATTCAAGAAGCGGTATCTTTGACATAGGAGGGTAACGAGTGAACTAAAGGTTGGAGGTAGTGGTCGACGAAGGCGGAAATTCTTTCGGTCGGGGATTTGCGGGAGGAGACTATAGGGCGGCCTGGGTTTTTTTCAGTTTGTGGATCTTGGAAAGGATATAGAAGTGGGGGGTGTTTGGTGGGGAAGGTGAAAGAAGGGAGATGTTACGAGGGATGAATATATAAATATATATACATGCACGAAAAACCGCCACATGGGGAAGAAATATACATTCACATGGAAACAGATTTAAGGAAAAGAGATAGGAAAACAAAAGACAGGAGATGTGGGGAAGAGGCGTATGTGTATGTGTATATATATATATATATATATATATATATATATACATATATCTACACATACCCCTCTGTATACGTGCATATAATTTCTCTAAAGTATCTTACCTTCGTTCGCAACGCCCGGCTGACATTATTCTACGGCAGCGGGCTCGAGGCATCCTTCGAAGTAATCCCCATTTGACTGTCCTGAAGCAGTTCTGGAAGGCAGTTTTTGGAATGACCTTCAGTTCACTCGTCGCTGACTGTATTCCTGTGTTTTGTTGAAAGTTGCTGCCCAAGGTTTAATGAACACGTTGGCGCAATATCATGGTGAAGTAACTAGTGACCGTTTACCAGTAAGAATTTACAAAATTATCGTTCTGAATTATTGAAACACAAGTCTCCGGAATTCAAGGATCACTGTATATTACCCTAAACTATTATATTCTCGATTAACAGACTTATGGCTATCTTTATACCGCATTTACCACTCTTTTGTCGGTGTTTAGTCCACACAATCGTCCCTAATGGTTTTACGTATCATTTCAAAAGTTTCCGCATTGTTCTTTTCCAGTTCAAAACAATACTGAAGATAATTCATTAGTCACACCTCTTCCGTCATTATCAATCTTAACAAAATCTGGCGAAAGCAAAAAAAGGCGGTCTAAACAAATAAACGCTGCGCGAGTTATCACTTCCCGTCCGCAACTGAAGCAACTCGCGAGCTCGTAAGGAGTCACTCTCTTGGTTACGCTCGTACCACACAGAGGTCACTCGATCGTTCTGGCGCGGTGTTGTGAACGCTAGTTGGAAACTTTTGGAACACACCTCGTGGAGATGTGTGTATGTATATGTATATATATATGTGTGTGTGTATATATATATATATATATATGTTTAGAGTCGAGTTCGATTCCGTCGAAATTATCGAGATAAAACGTGTAAGTGTTCCTTTTATGTGTTCTCATGTTGTGTGTTGCTCTCTAAGTTTTATAAGCTCTCTAAGTATAATATATTATATATATATATAATACATTATACACAAAAAAATAAACATATTTTTTCAAGTATGTACGTTAATATGTATACACGTATTTATAATATATTTTTTGTAATATATTCACAAATTTTACGTCTCACAGATCTGAATAATAATTCAAACGAAGGAGTGAGGTGACACTAGATGAGGGGCGAGGGTGGAGGTAACGTATCCTTCTGTGGATCTGATGGTCGATGGTTTTATTCCCGTGACCGAAGAATATTATTCAGTTTAGAACAATTAGTGAATGGGTTCTTTGGAACGAGGCAACTATACATTAACAGTAAAAGTACAGTAATGATGTTTCGGAACGAGAAAAGTATATCCCTGAACGACGTACATGGCCATGGTGAAAGGTAGTAATTTCACAATAGGCACTAAGGTCGGCCCGATATCAGCTGCCACACCTGCGGGCGAGAGTGAAGAGCACGGTATCGGCCGCAGCACTGTAATGTGGGAGACAACGGGAAGGCATTAGTCACCCTAGATGATGCAACCAAGGATATCATGTGATGGCACCCCTCCGGTAAAATCTTCCGGAGGTAAAATAGTCCCGAATTGGATCCTCGGGTGGGAACTACTTGGTACTCAGTCAAGGTAGACAAATTGGGATATGGAACGTGAGATCATTGGGAGTGTGTGGGAAGTTGGAAAATGCTAAGGAAAAATTAGTAGTCGACATCCTAGCAGTGAGCGAGGTTCAGTGTGCTTGGGTCGACGACTTTTTGAGCGACGGATACAAGGTGATATCAGGAGCAGGCATTACGAGTGTTGCGATAGTAAATGTATATATGCCAACATCCAGCCATTCAGAAGAGTAAATAGAAGAAGTATACGAATAACTGAAAGATGGTATAGGATGAGCAAAAGGGAAGGGGAACCTAATCTTGATTGGAGACCGGAACGTTGTGGTTGGAGAGGATCGAGAGGGAAGAAGCGTGGGACAGTTCTAATTGGGAAAACGAAACCCTGCGGGAGAAAGATTAATAGAATTCTGCAACGAGAAGAACATGGTAGTGGCAAACATCCTCTTTGACCAACATCGGATAATAAGATACACCTGGAAGATGCCAGGGGGCAGGGCAAGAGACCAAATTGACTACATCCAAGTGAGAACGAGATATAGACACCAAGTTAAGCGATGGAAGAGCTACCCCGGCGCAGATATACAAGGGTGGTATGAAAAGTTTCCAACCTAACAAAGACAAGACATTTTTCTGAAATATATTCTGTACATATCCATCAACGGCCCGAACCACTTAAAGGTGTCTCACTTAAAAAACAAAGCGTGATAAAAGAAGGCGAACAGGGCCCGGAGATACGGATATAGAAGTGAATTCGACCGTGCCGCGAAAGACCTGAAGGACAATGAGGCACTGGGAGTTGATAACATAAACGGAGAAATTATCAAAACACTCGGGGTCAATGAAAAGGATACTCTATTTGATATGAGCAAAGATATCTACGACAGTGAAAGACTATCTGAGAAGAGTGAATGATTGCAATACCGAAGAAACCTAGAACAGTTAAATGCGAAAAATAGACAATAAAATGGTTTCAGACGTCACTTTGGAGAAGCGATTCATATCGGAAAATAAAATACTTAGTTATTCCACATATATTTTTATTTAACACGACCACGGTTTCGACTTAACTTTTACCTAATGATACTTTGTAAGTCGAAACCGTGGTCGTGTTTAATAAAAAAACATATGGATTAACTTAGCATTTCTTTACCGATAAGAACAGAGAATATTGAGCCTGAACTCATTTTCACTCATTGAAAATACTTACATGGATAATCAGCTGAAAAATAGAGGGAAAGATAAAAGAAAGTCTTTTGGAATAACAACTGGGATTCAGTAAAAACCGAGGAGCGAGAGAGCCAATACTCAGCTTGAGGGTACTGGCCGAAAAATTGATCCATGTAAACCAGCCACTTTGTGCGGCATTCGTGGACTTGGAGAAGGTCTTAGACTAGATCGAATGGAACAAAATGTTTACGGTACTAGGAGTGCTTGGAATGGACTAAAACGAGAGAAGAATAATAATCTGTCACCTCTAAAAGAGTTAGGTAGCAACCATACCAATGAAAAACGGAAGGAAAATAGAAGTCAAAATGAACAAAGGAGTAAGAAAAGGATGCCATCTCTCGCCAGCAATACTCAACGTATACCTGAAAAATGCTATAAAAGAAGCACAAGAATTGGGTTTCAAAGGAGTCAAGGTAAATGGAGTAGAAATCAACATGCTTCGGTTTGCAGATGGCATCTCAGTAGTGATGGAAACGCGAGAGGACCTGCAAGCACTCTAAGTGCTATGGACCAAGTACTGGGGGAATATAATACGAACATCATCAAGAAGAAAACTAAAAGCCTTGTGTGCGGAAGAGAGAAGCTGAATGCAGATATCACAATTCGAGCGGTGAAACTAGAGCAAGTGGAAACCTTCATTGACCTGGACAGCAGCATAAAATGGGGTGGAAGGCTTTCGACCGACATCAAGCGAAGAATAGCCCAAGGTAAGAATGTATTCATGAAGAAGAAGCAATTGTTATGTTCAAAGAGCCTATGGCTGGAAACAAGGAAACAATTCGTGGAGACTTTCTAATGGAGCATGGCGCTGTTTGATCCGGAGACTTGGAATATTTGAAAAGTGGACCAGCGAAGAATAGAAGCATTTGAAATATAGTGCTGAAGGAGAAAGCTGAAGATTAAATGGAAAGACATAGTGAGGAACGATGAAGCATATAGAAGATCATGAGAAGATGGAACCTACGGCAAAGAAGAAAGAGATGAATTGGACATACATTGAGGCACCATGGATTAGTTAGAAACATAATAGAAGGAACATTGAAGAAAGATGGTTTTAGGTTGTTAGCATTGTAGAATGCTATCCTAAATTGTTCCCTAGGGAATGATACTATATTTTTAAAATACTACCTTGATCAAAAAGTTCCCGGAATTTTAAAAATTAAAAATACAAGTTTATTCATCTAAATCTATATTGTCCCCTTCAAAGTAATCCCCATCGACTGCCACACACTTATGCCAGCGCTTGATCCAATCCTCGAAACATTTTTTATATTCGGTTTTCGGTATGTCCATCAGGGCTTCCTGCGATTTTTCCATTACTTCCTCTCGGCTGCTAAAACTCGTTCCCCGTAATGGTTTTTTAACTCGATTGAACAGAAAGAAGTCACAGGGAGCCAAATCAGGTGAATTCGGTGGCTGTTGGATGGTATTTGTTGCATTTTTCGTCAAAAAATTACGAATAATGATAGCACTGTGCGACGGTCTCGACGCACTGTGCGACGATTTCTGGTCTCTTTCGGCGAATTGCTTCACGCAAACGTCTCATAACGCCCAAATAATACTCTTTGTTTACTGTCTGGCCTTCTGGCAAAAATTCATGATGCACTACACCGTTGTAATCCATGAAAACCGTCAGCATTGCCTTCTTTTTTGACTGAAAACGACGTGGTTTTTTTGGTCTCGGCTCATTTGGTGAACGCCATTCACTTGCCTGATGTCTGGATTGCGTGTCGTACTCATAAACCCACGTCTCGTCTCCAGTAATGATCCTTTTGATGAATGTGGGATCGGATTCAGCCTCGCAAATCATGTCTTTTGCGACGTCAACACGGTCTCTTTTTTGCATGAAATTGAGGTCTTTTGGCACCAACTTTGCTGCTACACGACGGAAACCCAAATCACTAACCACAATGTCTTGGGCGGATCCATAGGCAATGTTCAAGTCCTCCGCTATTTCTCTGATGGTTAATTTGCGGTTATTGACCAACATTTCTTTTACTTTATCAATTTTTTCACCGACTTTCGATGTCGATGGTCTGCCACTGCGTTCATCATCTTCGATTGACTCACGACCACTTCTGAACCGCTCGTGCCACTGGTAAACGACCGTTTTTTTCAGAGAATCGTTGCCGAAACACTTTTCCAACATTTCCAACGTTTGTGCGCCACTAAAACCGTTTTTTACGCAAAATTTAATACAAGTTCGTTGTTGCAAATTTAAATCCATTTCTGCAATTGTAAAAAATCGCCAACACACACAGAGATAGATGTACTCTTGGCTACGTAACTTTTGCAAATGTCAAGTTATGACACTAAGATTTAAAGGGAATATCAACAACAGATGTACCAATTTAACAAAAAAAAAACAGAACTCAAATCGGAACGATGGGAGCGCCACACGGTGGTTATTCCGGGAACTTTTTGATCAAGGTAGTAGATACTATATTTTGTGATATCAATCCATAATAAGGAATTCTACATCGTTGGTAATCTTTTATATTCATATTAAATGATTTAAATAAAACATTGTTTGTTCTAAGGGAACCTTTTTTTGTAGTGTTTTTTCTATTAAATCTTCTTTGTGTCCATTTTTCATTGCAATATCTTTTATCGTCGTCAGTCCTTGACCTAGATTTAAGCATGCTCATTGTAGTCCACGTTTTCAAAGATTTCTTTTGTATATGAGTAGGGAATATGATCTATTACTCCCTGTTACTTCCATCACTAGGGTAAGGGTGAGGCAAAAAACACGTTTCTTTTTTCCACATCGTTTATACCTCTAATTACTATTATCAGCAGTGGAAAAGATAAATTGACCTTCTTACAGCCTCTTTTTACAGTTATTATTTTAAAATTATTTCCTTAAGCCTTGAAACGTTTTTACACCACTGTGAAAGTAAAAAGATGGGGTAGTAATGGTTATTAGTAGTAGTTAGTAGTCAGTTTCCGCCTTCTACCCTCTAGCTGCCCACATACCTGCCCACTACCGCATTTGTTGGCAGTTTGTACTTCTCAGAATATATTATAAAATATGTTTTTTATACTAATTGCTGAAAATTATACCCATTTTTATTCTCTTTACTTTTCATCAATGGAACTAAGTAAATTTTTTGTAAACAATTTTTCAATTATTCCTATAAGAATTCGTCAATTCATGTTGTTTCATTTCATGTGTATTCTTCACAATAGAATGATTCTTTTGAGGAGACTTATTTAAGAGCTGAATTTACAGTAATTTTTCCCGTCATTAGCTGCGGTATTTCATGTAAGTCGGGTTTCTGTAATATATTTCTCTTTTTTATCAACTGTATTCTATCCCTTTTTCTATCTTTCCACTGAATCATCACCACTCCACACAATTGTATCAGAAAAGGAAGTTCTTATTTCTTCTCTTCACAAATTAATTTTATTTCCTACATGTTCGGTGCCCATCATAATATTCAGGCAGGGTTGCCCATTGTCACCGGTACTGTTCAACGTATATGTAGAGGAAATGATTAAAGAGGCATGGGAAGAACTGGAGGTAGGAATGAAAGTCGGAGGGGAATTCGTAAAATCGGTTAGGTTTGCTGATGACCAAGCATTAGTTGCTCAGTCAGCCAAGGGGTTGCAAGCATTGTTGAGTGAATTGGAGGTTCAGTGCGATAAATATGGGATGAGAATCAATATTAATAAAACAAAGGTTATGCGATTTTCTAGAAAGAAAAAGGCTAAGCTAAATATTAAAATAGGCGGGGAAAGAATAGAACAGGTAGAGCAGTTTACATATCTCGGAAGTGTTTTGGACCAATACGGTCAAAGTGGTAGGGACGTAAGGAGAAGAATTGCGCTAGGCAAGGAGGCTTTCTCAAAGAGGAGGGAGTTGATGACGGGGACGTTGAGTAGGAATGTTAAGACAAGACTCGTAAAAACTCTGATATGGAGCGTAGCTATGTACGGCGCGGAAACGTGGTCGCTGAAGCAGGAGGATAGACGTAGATTGGAGGCTTTTGAAATGTGGGTATGGAGAAGAATGGAGAAGGTGAAATGGACCGAAAGGAAAACAAATGAGGAAGTACTAGAAATGGTGGGGGAGGAGAGGGGTTTGTTGAGAGAAATCCTATGGAGGCAGGAAAAATGGATGAAAGGCGTATTGAGCGGTAGTGGAATGTTGAAGAGGGTAATAGAGGGGAGAATGTTGGGCAAGCGTGGTAAGGGTAGGAACAGGATAGGGATGTTGGACGGGATGAAGGGAGGTAAGAAGTACACCGAGATGAAGAGGGACCTGATATAGATTAGTTTGCTAGGTGGGGAGTTACAAAATGTTTATTTGATAGTTGTGTCCATCCAAAAACCTACCTTAACCGGTAGATTACCTAATAATAATACATGTTCGGTAAAATGTTTAAACCTTTTCGTCGGCCAGATTTATATATTATTTTCCTTATAGATTGGCTATAGGCACGATAAACATATTTTTTATGCATTTTTTAGTTAATTTCATTCCGTAACCAATGTGCACATGTTTATCCATAAATATTTGTGTATCTCTCTTACCCTCAGGCGAGTTAGTACCTATTTTTCCAAAAATTCCAATAACCCATTTACATTCAATGGTATCCATATATTGAAATTCCACGACGTATTTCCAGGAAAGGTGTAACCCCAAAAAATTTGGTTTACCATCGTCCTATATAGAACCCTCTGGCATGGAGAGGGCCATGGATAGCTTCACCCATCTCAATGGATTGAATCAGACAATTTGGGGAGTGTACTCGCGAGGATCGGAAGTGAAAGTTTTTTTTATCGACGTAGTACTATCAAGGGAAGAGGAAAATACGAAGCAGGGAAGGTTGCAAGGTAAATGATAGTTACCAAAATTGTTTGCTAAGGGATCTGAGGTAAATTCTGAATTCGGAAATTGTCTCGTATTCCAAACAAAATACACTGTAGTGGATCTAGTCTCAAAACCCAAATTGTCTCTTGCCTTTCTGGAAATGTTTATTAAATTGAATTTATTAATTAAATGAAGCATTAAAAGATTATCAATTGATATATAATATTGCCATGCACGGGTTGGACTACAGATCGAAGGGCCTGGATTTTATTTGTATTCCCAGGCACCCCTCTGGGCACCCTCAGTTTTAGTCATGTCTAGTGATTTTTCGCATAACAGGTCTTCCTATAAAACCGTAGGCGGCAAAGGGAAAGGAGTTGTTCCCTCTTCCCTAATGTATGAATATCACATGTCGTTCGGTAGTACTCTACCCTCACCTTTCATACGGAACTTCGGGTTGATAACTGTGTGTATGGTTTTACTATGTTTATTTCAAGTTAAATATTGTTTAAGATTTTTACATTCCAAAGCAAATTCGAGAAATGCATTCAGTAAAATGTACTTGTGTAATTTGGTGGTTAAGGTTACATTAAATCCTATTCAGTGAAATCCGGAAGAGCTTGATAAATTGAGCTTCGACGCACTGAGTACGTGGTCAACGATTGCCGAAGTGGAGGTCCTACGTATAGCTAAAATAGTGAGTTTATTCATGTTCACCCTGTAAATTTAATAATTCCCATCCAAAATTAAAATCCATATTTTTGCATAAAACACCGTGTTCTGTAAATAGGGATAATTTTTAATTAATAAAAAAGAGGATAGTTGACGACTCTAAAATATTTATAAAAATTGGACAATGCAACTGATTCCATAATCACAATTTTAATATAAAGTCTAACGAGCATCACTTGTTTGGAAATATTGAATGCAAATTATCTCGCATGCTATAGCCAAACTATTTAACTTTATGAATTTATAAATTGAATGATTTATTCGGTGTCCTTAACAATACAGAGCACTGTCAAAAACCTAGACATACCGCATATTAAATAAAGATTATATAATAGTCCGAGATATTTGATAGGTAGCATGACCGTATCAAAATACAAAATAAAGATAAGATAAAGATACAAAATACAAATAAGATAAAATAAAAATACGGGGATTACTTTGAAAAAAAGCGTACCAACTAACGGGTACTTTCGTTGTTCTTCAACTTACATAGTACATAACATAGTATGCAATATCCTTAATTGGGCATAGCATAGTCACCAATGTATGACACCAAATATGGCTCATTTCAACTGAGCAGCAGTCATTGATGGAGTACAATCAGCATAAGAAATTTTAAACCGACATATCTTAATGTTGAATTAGGTGAAAACTTTAAGTTTTTGCTAGATTTATTCAATCGGAGAGGACTTAAATTATCAATTGTCTCTTTTTTCCATTCCAGGTTATGATCAAATATTGTTTCTACATTATATGCAATTCAATGCAGTCTCCTAATTTGAATCTGCGTCGAGTGGAATTTTTCTTTACATCATTTCCTTTAATCTTCATCCGTTTCAGGCAACAGATAAATAATGGATTCGTGAATAAAATCTTAAATGAAGTTCAGCAGTGTTCAGTTCGTGAACGTGAAATTACTTCAAATATTATCTTCATTATCAATATATTGGCTTTAAAATTGTATTTCCTGACCTAGCTTACAAACTGCGCGCTTTATCCGACGATATGTAATTTGGAAAAAAATTTAAATTCTACCTTGTAAGATATACGAGATGTGTTTAAAAATTAACGGGAATTTTTTTCATTTCGCGGGCTTGGAGAGTCCGATTGTAAAATTGTTCTTCATTATGTTGGCATACATGCCCCTAAACTATGACAAAACCTTCAGCTGTTTTCATTGTGGACTTTGTCTGTGACAGCCACAGACAAAGTTAGACAGTTTATGAACAGTTAGACGTTTTACGATCTTGACGATTTTCGTTTGTTTAAAGAAATGAATCAAAGCATTTGTATCACATTTTGCGTAAAAAATGAAATAAAGTGTAACAAAGTGTGTAAAATGTTAACAAAGGCCTATGGTGAGATCTCTATGAGTAAATCAAGAGTTTGCGAGTGGTATAAGCGTTTCCAAGAAGGCCGTGAAGACGTTTAAGATGACGAACGCCCTGGACGCCCCAGCACATCAACAATCGATGAAAACGTGGAAAGAGGAAAAGAAATGGTTATTAACGATTGCCAAATCACAATTAGAGAGGTCGCTGATCCTGTTGGCATATCGATTGGATCATGTCATGACATTTCTGCTAATTGTTTGGGCATGAAACGAGTGGTAGCAAAATTCGTTCCAAAATGACTTTTGCACCACGATAATGCACCAGGTCACACTTCATTGCTTGTTCGTGAATGTTTGGCCAAAAACAATACTGTAAGGACACCCCAGCCTCTATATTTGCCAGATATGGCTCCGTGTGACTTTTTCCTATTCCCAAAAATTAAGAGAACCTTGAAGAGCCGTCGTTTTACAGCCGTAGATGACATTAAAAGTGCATCGCTGAAAGAACTAAAGGCTATCTCAAAGATCGAGTTTGAGAAGTGTTCCGAGAATTGAAAGAAGCTCTGGCACAAGTGCATAATCTCCATTGGGGACTACTTTGAATGTGACAACATCAATATGAATGAATAAACAAATATTACTGTCCGAAAAATTAAAATTCCCGTTAATTTTTGAACACACCTCGTACAAGATGCATTCAAAATGTAATGCAATTAAATTTCCCGCGCCGCTCTTATTGGTTGAAATGGAATGAAACTACTTGAAGAAGGTAGGGAGGATACCAAAAGATTTGCCAAAAAATCTATTTTTATGCTCTCTAAGCTGTAAAAGTAGTAGGACATCAGTAATTGTAAACCCCTTCGTGCCGACCGTGTCACGAAAAAAATGGAATAGACAATCGAGAAACCACACACGATAACTAAGTGTAGTGTTAAACAGGAAAGCTCTCTTGAGGAGACTAACAAAATGATTTTTACGGCTTGCAGGGACTCGACTTTGTCCTAATCACAAGTTTTGAGGCGGTTAATGGCCGCCTTTAAGGGGGGGCCGGAAAGAGGATCACGACGAGCAACGCTCTGGGCGGCCGTCAACCAGCAAAACCTATAATAGTGTGGCTGGTGTTGATCAATTGTTGGCCGCTGACCGTCCATTTTGTATCAAGATGGTTGCCAAAGAACTGAACTTGTCGTCTACTGTTGTGTTTTGCATTGTTACTAAAGTTTTAGCGATGAGGAAAGTCCCCCAATCTTGTGCCCAAAGTGTGGTCAGAAGACCAAAATACCAGCCGAGCGGAAATTTGACCAAAATGTTGCAACGTATTGAAAATGAACCTGATTATTTGGACAATATCATCACTGGTGATGAAACCTGAGGTTTTTCATACGATCCTGAGAAAAAACGCCAAAGATGTGAGTAGCACACCGACCAGCCCCCAAGCACTAAAAGGTAAGAATGAGCAAATCAAAAAAGAAAACAATGCTCATTGTCTTTTTCAACAGTAAAGGAGTGGTCGCGCGTCCATCTCCTTATCCTTAATCCAAACTGATCATCCCTTAGTAATAATTTGACCTGTTCTGCATTCTTTTGTTGATGACCCTGAGAACCACTTTAATGATTTTTATTTTCACAATATCTATGGTTTTTCCTTATTTTATGATGCTTAAAATTAACTGTCGCAAAATAATTCTACATGAATCAAATAAATATTATGTGTTAATGGTCTGATATTTGCGGTTTTATACAAGTGAGATAGTGAATTCGACTGTTTGTTGATAGCGTATCATTCATGTGGCTGATTTAGTCATTATATGGAATTTTAATTAAATTTAATGAGAATCGCAACATATAACAGTGCAATATGGTATAAACTTCTGGGGTGATTACAAAATTTAAAAAGTTTAGAATTAGTAAACTAGCATCATGATAAATAGAAATAGCAATTTTTACTCATACACTTGAATGAGTTTGGATTTATAAAATACTTTCATTAAATTCTAAACTTTATATCGTTACTTGGAACATCATCAAATTGCCCTGTATCATCAAGGACTTGAACAAGTTTCATTCATAATCCTCGGTAGTTAAAATACCTTCCTAGCCTCTTACTTTAGCGAGGGGTTTAAATTGATTTCCAATAGTAATGCCTGTAACATATAAATTGAAAAATTCGTAACCAACATTACTTATTTTTACTTCCTGCGAACTAATATCACATCACCTTTGACGTGATTGGGAAATCGATTTTTAAAAATTTATTTAATTTTTTAATATTTTCCACTACAATTTATTTTGAAATTTACTTTAAAATCTATAATACCTGTCATTTTATTCCAGGGTTAATTAAAAAAATACTGAAAAAAAACACGTTTGGAAACATGCTTATTTAATCTATAAATTATTTCTCTGGCTTTTATAGTTAAACAAAACGAAATGAAAAAGAACACCCAGTCTTTTTAATTGAATTCGTTTCAAAGCAAATGAAAGCATATTGTTCAAATTGGATTGTTAAGTCCCGTAGCGTTGTACAGTTTCTATTAAAACATTTGCAATCAGAAGATTCACAGAATTGAAAAACTTTTGAAAATATTGAAACAATTTTCATCCTGCAGTCATGGTTACCTGAAAGGTTTATTTTTATAATTTCTGCTGACTGTAACGGCGACATTCATAACAATCAAAATCTATGTACGCTTTTTCAGTCTACTTCAGCCCCAGTCTTACGCTACACGAAAATTCGACGCATGCTCCTTCACGTGACTCGTATATAACTCCATGATCATATACTGCATCTTACCGGATACAGAAACTAATCAATTTACTAGGACAAATGTTGCACTATCTAAGGGTTTGCAATTTTTCTTTTCATAAAATTATCAGTTAATCATTTTGGGCATCATTTTAACAATATTTCAACATATATGATTAATGAATTAAAAAAATTGAAAAAAGCGCATAATTAATATGTTTTGGCGTCATATTTTTTAGTTTATAATTAAGTTGGTCACCTTATGTAAAAACATTAAAGATATACTTTTATTCTAATTTATTTAGAGCTGATTTGATGGCCTTATTCTCATAGTATTAATCAGTACCTTCCAATAGAAATGATAAACAAAATATTTCCCTTAAGAAACCCTAGGCTATTCTTTATTATCCTCCTTTCCATAAGAATGTAAAGAAGCCTTGAGATATGCCTAGTCACCCGACCTCCTCTTTTTTCTCTCTAGGGTTTTCTTGTCAAACAACATTTTCAGAATTTACATTACATTCATATTAGTTAATAAAAATGTTTATGATATTCACAGACCCTCTTCTGGTGGTACCACATAGCTGGAATTCCATCGAATATTGATCGAACTGAGCCTTGGACGTATTCGTGTTCATGTATAGCTTTACAGAATACTTAATAAACATCCCATGTCAGAACGGAATGGCAAACTGATTATTAACCGAATATTTTCGAATTAAAAATATTTCCTCCATTGTGCTCTTTTTTCATTATTTTTTATATCATGTTCCACATGCACGAATGTCATTCTTTGACAGACTGTCCAAAAACCGCAGAGTCGCCTGTGGTCCCGAATTTGACTCTCTCTTCCTCGCTCTCAGTTGGACAAAATAATCTTTATTGGATGTTTACAGGCTGTTTTGTCGAGAAAATTTGTGTAATTGCGGTTGTCCGATGTTCTGCTGAATTGGATTTTGACCTAGTTTTGCAAATATGCGATATATAGTCAACTTAATTTTTAATTTAATTTTTTTCAAACCATATTTTTGCATGTAGATGAGATATGTTATGTGTCTGCTCAAGATTAGTACAAATATGTCGTTGTTTGTTAATAAATAACTATGAAAATAAAGAGAGGGTTACATATTGTTTCAATGATGAAAGTTATTACCTATTTTAGGACTAATTTAAGATTTTAAGAAATGCGATTGCAAATACACGAATTATAGTCAACCAAGATATTATTTCAATTTTGCTAAATCATGGTTTGGCCTTAAATGAGATGGTTACATGTATACTCAAAATGCAAACATTAAATTAAATATTAAAGACGTAAATAAAGAAAGGTTTTGACATTTTTACTACTTTGCTAATTACCACTTATTGTGTGGACAATTTAACATTTTATAAAATGCGACTGTTATTGCTTGTCATTGGGAAATTAATTGAGCAAATAAAAGTGCAGCATTTTTTAAATAGTGAATTGATAATAGTCTTTGATTGGATGGGATAGTAGTTTACGAATTATAAGTCGCTTCTTCTCTTTTTATTTGTTGTCTTTCCATATGGTTCTTTCCAAACCTGTGACTGGTTATTGAACAAGAAAATAAACATTCATACTCGTGTGAATGCACACACAAAAATAAATAAGTATATATATATATTTACATATTTTTTTATAGAGCTAAAATATGGGTTGCTTGGCGTTAGATTTAGCTTCTTCTAACAAAAAAATGTGGGATCCAACATTTCATAAACGCACTCTGCGTATATTTCTCTCTGTCCAACACCCCTATGCCACGCCAATTCAATCTTATTTTTGTTTAATGTTTTCCCTCGATAATTGTTCAGCGTCAAAACAATGCAAAATCACTTCGTTAAAAAAGCTTTGAATTCATCTTTTTTTTCAAAGTTTATATCATCCCACCTCCCTTGAAATTTTTCTCAAACCTACACCATTCCCTTTTCCAAAGAGGTTATCCTAAATGCTCCCAAAACAAAAAAGTCCGGAGACATGCTTACACTCCTAAAGCTTCCTTCAGATTAGAAACTTACCCCCTTTTAATTTGCACCACCTTTATTCTTGGTATGTAGTCTCTGAGAACCATATTAAAAAAACTTCCTTCCTATTCCCAAAAAACATAACTCCATCACCCTAATGCCCCTTCGTAGCCATCAAACTCCAAATTAACTTATCAGATCTCTGCAAATCAACCAATATACTCAAATATACTCATTAAAACTCCGCTCTATCCCAAAACTAATCCCTTCCTCCACAGTAAACCTATGTATAAATCATGCCCTGTTTTCAAAATCCGTATTCCATCCCTCTCCTATCCGTGTTTAACTCTCTCCTACCAATTCTCTGCTCTTCGTGCTTCCCCAGTAATGTAGTTAACTCCTGAAGTGCCAACTTTGCCCTTTCTTCTATCCTGGACGGTGTACCACACCCCTAAATATTAGGATCAATAACCATCTTGCACCGTTCAAGAATTATTCCCTTTCTCAGATGATTTCAAACTTAAAGCACGCCTTCGAACATAAAACTCTCTTGAATAAATATTATTACAGGGTTCGTCCGGAAAATAAGTGTACTGAGCTCAGGAAAAAAATGTATTACACTTTTACATATCTTAAGCTAATATTCCTCAAAATAGGACCCTTGTGAGTCGATACACTTGTTCCAGCGGCGTTCCCATTCCTGGAACACTCCCGCGAAGGCATCATCGGGAACCTCTCGAAGACACGTCGTCACGGCCTCTTTGACGGCGTCCAAAGTCCCGTATCGCGTTCCTTTCAAACTCCTCTTTATCTTCGGGAACAGAAAGAAGTCCGGTGGTGCCAAGTCCGGGCTGTAGGGTGGGTGCGGCAGCGTTGCCACGCCGTGCTTGGCGAAGAAGTCCGACACGACAAGCGCGGTGTGAGACGGCGCATTGTCGCTCAGGTTGTCAGTCATACGGTTGATCGCTGGCCGGACGCGGGCGACTCGTTTTCGAAGCCTGTCGAGCACTTGGACGTAAAATGCAGCATTTACAGTTTGTCGGTCAGGTAAAAATTCGTAGTGGACGACTCCCCTTTTGTCAAAAAAGAGAATGAGCATTGCCTTGATCCGAGATTTGCTCATGCGAGCTTTCTTTTGACGGGGTGATGATGGGGTGTGCCACTCCGCACTTTGTCTCTTCGACTCCAGGTCGTACTCAAATACCCACGTCTCGTCACCCGATACAACGTTCTCTAAAACATGTGGATCATTTTTGCAGTGATCCGCAAGTTGTGTCTTGATTTCCAAACGATTGAGTCTTTGATCATCACTGAGCACTTTCGGCACCAACTTTGCACAAATTTTTCGCATCTGTAATTGGTCCCTAATAATCTCGTGCATTATTGTTTTTGGCACATTACACTGCTCTGCTATCATCCGAGCACTAAGACGACGATCAGAGTTCAGTACATCGCGAACTTTTCGCACATTTTCGTCGGTGAGTGTCGTTGATGGGCGTCTAGGCCGTGGTTCGTCGTCGACCTCTTCTCTGCCCTCCACGAACATCTTGTGCCACCGAAAGATCATGTTTCTGGGCATGGCTGTCTCCCCGTAAGCCTGCTTAATCATACCGACAGTTTCGGTAGACGATTTCCCAAGCTTTACCGCAAATTTGATGGAATAACGCTGCTCCAAAAACTTCGGCATCGCGTTCCGTGACGTGGGTCGAGCGTAGAGGTTCGCTTTAACAGAGCTCCTCACTACACCACAGCTCAGAACCGACTGTATTTTTCAGCGTCGCTTGCCAACATACCCCCCTCCAATCGCAGCCCGTCAGAGCGGTGCTGGGCGTGCCTGGAGCGGCGGGAAAATCAGTACACTTATTTTCCGGACGAACCCTGTAGTCTGTGTCATAGTATTCTTCCCACCCTTCGACACTCCACTAAAACTCGAAACAATAGAACTGGTTCTGTTTGGCTCCTCGATCCCTGGATTGAGCCAGGGATCAATAACAGACACTAATTACCCCAATCTCTAGGGATTTTCATCCCCCCTCCACTTCAAAAATCTTATATATCAATCCCATCTTCCCCTCCCAACTTCCCGTCACAAAACTTTTCCTGCATTCACCTTCAATCCAGCGCATTCGTCCTCCTGTCCTCTCTTTTGGCAACCTTCTCCGCAGTTCCTCCTTTCCCCAGAGTATGGTGGTTTGGTTACCGAAGATTTGGAATACGTGCGAGTTTCCTTTTTTGTCTACTTCTGTTTTAATGTCCTATTCCATTAATTTACTTCTATTTTCCACCATGACTTTATTAATTATATCAAATGAAGTTCATCGAACTCCTTTTTGAAATTTACGACACACAAATACAACCATTTTGTATTCTATATTCCTCTCTATTATTTACCTTATTACTGGTGTGGCATCAAGTGACGCTCTCCCCTTTCAGAATTGTACATGTAACATTCCATAAGTAATCATTCCCTCTGATCTTCATTAGCGAAATCAAACTCATTCTTTCAAAGTCCATACATAATGTGGTTTTACTCTTCTTTTTTATTTTAACTAACACTTATCGGACGAAATCTTATGATCAAGTTCCTTACTTATATATGTTACGCATTATAACTATTACATATTTTGATCCGAGGTATACTAGGCTTTTTTACTTTCAACAATCACTCATTGTGACTTCTACCACGCTATTTTGGCCCTATTTGCCTCCTGTCTCAATTAATTATTTAGGTCCTTGTATTTCGTCCTACTATACTCTCGTCTTTGCATATTTCTTCTCTTTTTTATCTTTTCATTAATCTCATTTGTGTTGCATAGGGTTTCTTGCATTGTCTTGATTAACTGTTCTTTTAGTTTCGTTTTAATCTTTCGATATATTTTTTTAAGTACCATTCCCACTCTATTTTATCAGTTTAACTATTCTCACTTTATTTCTACTTCTATTACTTTTGATACCACTACTCCCTATCTGTCATTTCTATCTCCATAGTATCGTATACGACGCACTCAAAAAACACAAACACCCAGAAAAGCTCCTAAACCAGGCAACTTTATCCCCCCCGGTCCACGGTATCCTTCGGATCATAAAAAATTAAAAAAAAAACAATTTTAATAATTTAAATTTAATCATCACGTTTTATCCAGGCATCAACAGAGTTTGGCACACAAAAAATAATACTACCCTCTCCTGTAAAGCCGTTGTCACATTCAAACGTTCCGAAAACCTGAGTAGTATCCTAATGCTGACAACATCCCGCGCAATTCCTCCACTACAAATTCCTCTCACATCGTGTTATCATCGAAACGTGGAGGCGGTTGTCACTTCCGTCTCATAGACTCCTTTTTTATCTAAATATTCATTTCTAAACCAATTTTATCTTGAAAAATCAAACTTATTTATTTCGTGAAACCTCTGGCCCGGATTTTGCAACAGAGAATACACCAAACCCCTCTTCATTATGAATTAACATTCTTCTCTATTAAAAAATAAGTGCCACTATCCCTAGTCACCCTTTTTCTGTCAACAATTTCGTGACTTCTACTCCATGGCAGTAGTCTACGAGTATATCCTCCCACCATCGTCAACCACCGTCGAGATGAGTACTTGCGAGAGATCATACTGCATTTGGCTACTCCAAGCACTTCCACCGTCTAGCACTAACATAGCTCGTTAAACAATCGTGGGACAGATACCATCTCATTTACACGCCACTATACCGCTCCCAACTTACACTTCTCACCTTCAAACCCCAATTTTTTCCCTCTTCCTCAATCTTTTCCTATCCCGCACCTTTCAAAGCACCTACATATCAACGTATAAACGTGTCGCACTTCGTCTGACTTAGGTGGCATGCTCGCAGTAGTATAAGATTTGGAAGAATTTAGGATGAAGGGATAGAGATTTTGGATGGAAGGTGATTAATAAAGAGCTCTAATGGATGATTTGGTGGGAAAGGTTACGGTTCGTGGGGGATAGGGTTCTTAATATGAGAAAAACCGAGTGCATTAGTCTTGCATCTTTTTCAACTCAAGGTTGAGTATTCCAAATTGTCTTCCACTTTAAATTACGACTGAGGTTGGGAGTGTCAGCATGAATGGAGAAAGCAGAAAACCATTCCATGGGACATTGCTGTCTGTATCTCCCAGACCTGATTTTTTGAGCTTAAAACAAAATTTTGACTTGTATTGTTGCTGCATGGAACATGTCGTAGGGAGTATTTTGAATATCATGGTTGCTAGATAAAAAATTAATGAAAAGCGTCGTGCTTTACTAAGTTTCAGGCGTACTTCTTTTGACATTTGATTACTTTCGTCAAAATTGATTCACTGCTCTCTTAAACGTTATATTCTCTTTTGTAATATTTAGGCACAGAAAAGAGTTACACTTTTTATTCAACGAAATGCAGTGGTAAAAATGGCTTGATGGTTTAAAACATGAAATGTGAATTCAATTAAGGAGTACGTGCTATGCATGTCATATGTGCCAAAATAGCTGTTAAGATCGATTACCTAAATATTGTTCAGTACGTCTGCATAAATAAACTGGCGCGGAATTAAGGTCCCGCTAGCCATTGAAGCGCTGATGAGCTATAAATTTTCGATAGTTAAAAATAAATTTATTGTTCAGGAAAAAACCCACTTCAGTATACCAATGACATTTGCTAAACGTATTGTTACATACGAAATTCCAGGCTCTTTTGAGTCGAAAGAACGACGTTAAGTACAGTAACGGTCTGAAGCTAACTCACACAATTCTCCGCTGCCAAATCGGAATAATTGAGGATTCCAGTAATTAACGACCAATTTATGTAAGGAAGCCTTCACAGAAACCATTAGGGACATAATATTTAACCTCAAACAAAATTTAGTTGTCGATGGTTTCCATTTAAAATTGTTATGTAGTATGTCAGGCTTTGGTAGAGGCAAGAGAATTGTCAATGTAACATTGTGTAGTACGTGTTCTTCCGAAATCTACCCTAACCTAATAGATAACCAATATCAATAATATTTTCTATAATTCCCTAGCTATCCTTGATATTGAATACTAGTATGCAGTTTCTGGAATACCATTGCTTCGAGTGAAAACATATAACTAAAGGTTGAAATATTTAGTTCCCCAGCTGCATTGAAATATTTCTTTGGAGCCGTTTTCCGAAGAAATACGAATTGCTAGTTACGATGCTCATTAGTTGAGTTTCAGTGTTAAAAATCTTTGACACTCCACAAGAACTCCGTGATTCGCCTGCAGTAATAAGTCCGGTTTAATTTTAAGACGGAATATGTGAGAGGAGTTATAATTGTTGCGGAAAAGTGTAGATCTCATGCAAACTTTATTTACCTAGAATGAGCAATGGGGTAGAAAATTAGACAGAAAGCATGTTTAGTTCTAAGAATGTGGATCAAAAATGTTCTCCTACTATTATCCAGCTACAATCCTTTGATTCTCTTCATAGATTGCTATGATAATGACAAAAATTCAGGCACCGATAAAGAATAGCTAAAAAAATTAATGAAGGTAACCTCGTTCAAGCGCGAAACCATGTGTACCAATGTACACAAAATATTATGCAAATATTTGGAGATTAATCCAAAATCACATACCTATTTTTCATGATGCATATGGACGTGTATAGGTATCTATGCTCACTCATCGTAAAACGCCCCCATGGCAGATGGTGTGTTAATATGCAGATATTGATATATTTTACGTCACCCATGTCATATTCATGCTTTCCACTGTTTTGCAACTGAACCCATTCAATAGTAATGTAACACTTGACGTTCATGACGATTTCTCACAATAGGGGTCACTATTTTTTTAAAATATTCATTTAGTTAATCAAGTCTCTCAGCGAAGGGTGTCAAACATTCGTTGCATATTCTATGCGAGTTTTAACCAAAGTGAAATAAAACAGCCCAATATTATACGATTGAATATATTATATGCATTTATCATATATGTTTTCAGGGAATCAGTACCATTTGGCCATAGAAGGCTAATATCATCGATATATCAGAGCCACAATAGAGATTTCAGGGGTTCTTTATTCAGGAATTGTTTCTCTGCAAGACCAAAAAGGAGATTTTCATTGGAAGGGCTTAATCTGCTGCCCATGGCACAACCCTTGATCTGTGATTCTACTTGTAGATCCAGGGTTAATTATCAAGAGATGATGCGTAGCGAGGAGACAGGAGTCAATTAGAAAATATTTTGATATTTTTTCTTGACCTTTTAGACAAGGGAAAGATCGTCGGAGAGGTCCCCATTCTCTTTCTCTCGGACCAGGACGTGGTCTCTTCAGCCTGGTTTGCTGGGGGAGTAACAGAACGGTCGGGTGGGCGAGATTTGGGGGGGGAAGGGAAAGTGGGGGAACTGGAGACCCCCTCACAACCCTCCCCCCCCCCCGGGGTTGGGCCTTTGCCGGACGAAACACTCACTCCTCCTCCTCACGCCGCTAAACACCACCACCACTCCCTCAGACACACACAGGCAGACGCAACTCACACCACGTACGATTCACGGGGTTTCGGAGTCATGCCTCGCTGCCCACAATCCCCTTCGGGAGACCCGGTGTGAGCAGCGACGGGGGGAGGAGGGCGTGGCGGAAGGAGGGAAGGGAGTTGAGATAGACTTGAGGGAGGGAGTGTCCGCGTGTGGCACCCTCCTTCCCTCCTCTCCCCCCCTCAATCTCCAGGAAGGGAATCCATCGCCGGGGAGGATGCCTTTTCGTAGCATTTTGTTGTGTGTGTGTGTGTGTGAGTGCAGGCAAGAGGAGGCGTTTTGCAGGTGTTTGCGGAGGGAGGGCTTAGGGGAGAGTTGGGAGGAGGGTTGAGGACTGAAGTTTTCGGTCGGACAAGTGGGAAATACAAAAAGAGCACGGGTGGAGGGGAGCTGAGCAGGGCTGCGCGCCTGAGTGCATGCGAGTGAATGCGTGCGTGTGTGTGTGTGGGTGGGTGTGTGTGTGCGCGCGCGTCTGGATGGTGGGCGGGTGTTTATGATGGGTGAGCGAAAAGCTTGAGAAATCCAGGGAAATGGGGTTGGGGCGATTTCGGACCCGGGAGAAGTTCCAAGGAGGCCGCTAGGAATGACGGGGAGGCGACGCGTAAACGTGAGGATTACGGCTTGGGGATGGTGGGAGAGGGAGGGGGAAAAATGAGACAAAGGCCTCCACTTGCTCCGAGGCAAGGGTGTTCGAATATGATAAGCGCTCCCTTTCATGACGCGTGGGATGTTTTTTTTGGCGGAAAGGGGCGCATAATTGAGAAATGAAACAATTCAACGCCCTTTTGCGGTGAGAGGGTTTCCTAAATATCTCCGCTGATACAAAGTATTAAGCAGCGTCCAGACTTCCCAGTTTAGGCGCCTAAATCACTCGATTGAGGATGGGCGCCATCTCAAAGAGTGCCCGAACTTGTTGGGTAACCAAAGAGGGAGAAAATTAAGGCGCTTATTTCGGTCCCCGGATTTAGGACACAAAAAGTGTATCCTAAGTATGCCATATTGCAGCCCCACAATTCCAAGTGCTAAAAGCGACACGACTAGCAAAAGAATATTCGCCATGGCCGGGGTATTTTATATATGTTGCTCACAATAGCATTGATTATTTTTTTGAGAGAGTACTAGTTGAATAAGCGAAAGCTTTATTAACGCGAGATGAGAAAAAGCGGAGCTTTCCATACGCAAGAGAAATTTGTCGTCTTATATATTTGAACTGTAGTGGTAAGAGCATAGTTCTTCGTTTGGTGCTTCATTTATGAATAAGAACATCATCGTTGTATCCATACCTTGTTTGTGTGGTTGTTAAATCTTAATTTGGAATATAAATGCTACGGAAAATAATCTTCAAGCATAATGTTGCATTTGGAGAGTGTAAGCATTTAGTAATCCTCTTAGTAAAAATATAGATTTCGAAATCAAATTGTTAATAATTGGTTGTTCACCAAACCTTTGCAAATTGAGTTACCGTTTCACTACTTAAGTCCAAAATGTATTAAAACCAACAAAAGTGAAAAGACGTAGACAAAGACTAATTGTAGCATAAATATTCAATGAATACTAAGCTTAACTTTTAAAAATCAAATATTTACCAAAAAATGTGCGCATAAATATAAATGAACTACACACGACACACAGCGTATCTTTAAACAATAACCGAAAAGGATTATAGACCAAAAAATTACTCTGGAGTAAATTATCGTATAATAAGACAAAAAGTAAAATTATTGAAATTCAATACTCTCTGACATTATAATTAACCTAAAAATATCAAAAACAAATAATCTATATTGTTAAATATAGTACGATAAGAAAAAATGAATACGAAACGGTTACCTAAAATTCTCCAAGTTATTAATTAAAGGAAAGAAATGGAAAATTATAATAAAAGACTGCCGATTGAATTGCATGTGGAACTCTGAATTATGCAAAAACCATTACGCATATTTGCAACTACACACAAATATTTGCACAGTTTATCTCAAATTTCAAAATATTTACATTCGAATACAATTTTTTAATTCTTTATTCTTAGCTATGCAAATGGCAGTACTACTGCGAATGGTATCCAAACTATAACTGCCTTATTATTAGGCGCCTAAAATCATGAACCCTAATGCCAAATGAGTCAGGGCACTATTTTGGAATAAATTGTGTACACATTGTGATATTTTTTTGCTCCCTCAACGAATACATTTTAGACTTCACTCCGTGTGCTGGATAAATTGCTACCATGTTTAATAATTCCTCCATGACATGAAAAAGTAATTACCTCTCTTTCACTGCACAAATATTTATAATGAGAGATATTGTTTGGAAGGTTTTTTAGATTAATTTTCTTAATAAATTCTACGATGTTACTTTTTATTTAAATTGTTAATGATTATGATAAAATTACACTCTTATTAAATTTTTCATTGCTTTAGAGCCCCTTGTTTACATAATTTTTCCAACCATGGAATATAAATAAAAAACCAACGGCAATTGTCAACCCGTTGGCTGATTTAATTGGTCTCAGATAGTACCATATGTTATTATGAGCCCAAGAGCGTGTAAATTGTACATGTCAGAGTGCAGGAGCCATCATTTTTTATGAATTTTCCTTGAATAATTTCTTTCATTGTCGTGATCCATTCTTTTTCCTCTTCGGTTTTTCTTTCTATCAAAATTTATTTTTCTCGATTAATCTGTCTAATAGAACTCCTGCAGCCATTCCTATCACCACCTTTCAATTCTTTTTTGTAACATTTTACTTTTCAACGCATCAAGTCGAGCCAGAGAGCCGGTAAGTTTTACTCTAATGATGAATGTTTTTCACCGCATACAACCCACTTTATTTAAGAATGCTGACTTTTCATCAAAGGCGCCTTTTAAAGAAATTAATACTACTCTTAATACTTGACATATTCAAATGGCTTCAGATTCTCTTATGTTGAATAAATTTCATTTTAATGTTATGCCCTGGAATTCAAGAATGTTTAGATGTAATTATGGTCCTCAATACCATACTTTATATCATCTACAAAACGGTTCGTCTTAATTTCTGCCTCATTTCATATAACTTCGTGTAACGAATAAAGCACATTATTTAATTAATGTCATTATTCTAATGATTAAAATATGAAATATTCGCTTTTAAAACATATATGTATATATTGAATAATAATTTATGAAATAATTATTATTATTTGTTAATTTCATTTACATACGTTACATATTTTGTATACTTGCAGCCCGTAGAAATTCGCGTGAAATAAAAAATAAACCAAATACGTTTAAATTCCAAATGGTTATTCGCCTCAATATTTCTCTACAAAAGAAAATTTTACCACCAAAAGTTAAAATAACACCCAATAACTTAAGAGAGAAGTTTTAATATGCGTATACTATATCATTATACGCTTCTAAAATGTTTACAAGCCCCGACGCGCCAAAACGATAGGAGGACAGGTTGAGTTTTCTGAGCGTCCAACCTACTGAATCGGGACCGAGTGTTGAAGTGAATATTGCATAGAAATCACGTTTATCTTGATTAAGTGTCCGATGTATATTGCGTTCTCAATATCGTAGCAAACATATTTTAAATGTCATATTCCACTGCTAAATTACTTAATCAGCAATTAAAATAATTTTGTCGTAATGCCGGAAATCCCGTATGCGATAATGTTTTTGCACGTTGATTTCTTTTATTTTTTGCATGCATGATACTAGAGATATGAAATAGAATGTGAATGTAGTACCGCCAATCTTTCATTCATTTGAAATATCATTTGAATCACATCGAATAGTATGATAAGCCCCAGTATGTGTTCAGCAACGAACGTGGAATTATAAAATTACTTATTCCAACTAATAGTAAGATTAATTTTTAATGCATGGCAAGTTTTCAAGAATTAATTGCTCGTTATAATGGCATAATAAATTACATCATTTTAACTCATCGGGTGTTTTAGGAACATTGCAATTAGATAGCGAAGGTTTCATAAATGTCACTAAATGAAAATAAAATTGGTAATACTGCCATATAAATCGATAATCTTTTGTGGCCATGACCTGCTCTATTGGCCATGTCTTTCATGATGGTCAACCTCAAAGGCGCTCACGGCCACTTCCCTGGGACGATTTACGTTAACAAATACCGGAAGTAAAATTCCCTACCGACGACGAGGTAATTCCAAACGAGTTGTAAAAAGAGCATAGCTTTTCCACAAGAATGTAAATTTTTTCCCCTCAAGATAAGAAAGCACTTAAAGGACTTGTTTGAAAAATAAAAATATGCACGATGGATTGCACAACGAAAATTGCATTATTTTTTTCATTTTGCCGAAGATTTAAAGAGAGTCTCTGCAATACAGATATCCTCTTTAACCCATACCAACCTCAAAAATTGTATCTAGTGTAACCATGGAAACGACAACTACAATAAATTTACATTATTTTATGATGGGTACCTATGTAGATTTCTTCGTTAGTTCCCTGCTCGTATTCCATCTCATCCTGTCCCTCAATCCCTATAATCCGGGTGTCTACTATCTTTACGCATCATAACGCCGTCATTAATTGCTTCGATTGCAAACGCACACGGGTGCTCGCTCAATATCGTCACAGAGCAATCATCCACAGGACCGGAGATGATTGATGTTAATGAAAGCTCGCGTGACACGACGGGGAGAGTAGGGAAGGTGCGTGGGTTGGGGAGAAGCCGTGTGTGAGGAGGAGGGTTGGGAAAGGCGAGCGGAGCAGCAGCGAGGAGGAGGAGGCGGGCGCACTTGACATGCTACCACGCGCTGGTGCAGTGGTGATTGGCGACCCGCACCCGGTTGGCTGCTTCGACCGGATCACTTTTATGCCCAGCTCGCGTGACGGCCTTCAGAATCACGTAAAATAATCGTCGGGGCACAGGCAACACTCCGGGTATACTAATCACGCGGCGCACAGTGCACTTTCGACGACTGCCAGCGAAGGGAAATGGACGGTCATCTTCGTTGATTTTATGACCCAGCGAATTATTGCCCACTTCAGTGGGAAAGTGCATCAAAACAAATTCCGCCTCAGCCGGACGTTTTTGTGCGGTATGTTCGTCATCTTGGTTCTCAGCCATTAAGGAAACGCATGAAGCAATTGGAGAATATGTCGTGGCAGACGTTGACAGGCATTAAAGATTGAAAAAAAGATCTTTGATGATTAAATTTGAGTCAGGCGTCTGTAATTCAAGCAAAATTACTGGAAATAATAGAGCTTCAAACAGCTTCAAATAGAAGGAGCGCACTATTATACTGATAATTTCAGTAATAATTGAAGAGAAAATTAGTTTTACTGTACCAATCGTAAAATTCTAGAGCAAGAATGGGAATTAGGTCTCCGTTCGCGGAACCGTGGGTCTTGAATATAACATATAATCTATCCACCCGAACCAGAAACGTGAGTCGGAACTAGCTTTTATGGAAATGTAATTAAGGGTTCATCGCCATCAAATGATTGATTTCATTATTGCTTCAGTTGAACCCATTCTATCCCTTCATGTTCCTTTAAATGTGAACACCATGTCATCAACGGAATTATATTAATCCATGGTGAAATGAATAAAATATGTAATTATATTGAATTCATACATATAATAACTTAATATGACAGTGAATACTTTGCAAAAATTTGGTTTTTATTAATTCTGTAATATCGAGTTTTCAGAAAAAGCTAATCAACCAAGGCAATATTTGCTTAAACTGCAAGTAATAATGAGGGTTTTTTGTTAAACCTTCAAAGTACCAACGAAGAAAGGCCATAACTTTCCGACATAATAACCAATGATTCTCCTTCGTGTTTCTAGTGCCAAACATGCCTTCTTACAAATTTATGACCCAATATTCCTTCTAGCTACACAAATATTACACCAAAATGACCCGCTCAACTATACACTCATTTTGGAGGGTTAAAGATGTATATCCTTCAAGATAAATTAATGAGCATACTTCACTTGCACTGCGTATTTCTACGGGAAGAAAGCTTAAATGAAATATTTCACTGCAACCTGGGATCTAAAGATTGTGACTGTTAACTATGGGTTATTGTTCTTAATCTGAAACAAGAGTATTACAGATATGGCATATTCAATATGAAAGGATATATAGGAAATTAATTCAAATATTATTATTGGTAATATACCGGTTAGGATAAAATCGGAAGGACACAGGCATACCATGGTGCAATATTAATTCCTTAATTCAAAGGGAATGTGATGTATTCATCCACTGAACTTTAATGTGATAGGAACAGTTTCAACACTTACTCAATTATCAGTTACGTCAGGTACACTTTAATGTTGAATCTATATTATTAAACCTCAATAGAATCCTGCAAACGAAATAATTCTGTTCCTTATTTCATGAACGTGAACACCTATATAGCTGGATCTAAAAACATCGAACTCAACAATAATTCCGTACCTCTTCCAAAGATCACGACCTGACATCTAACACTTTAATAAGTCACTTTTAATTTCAGCATACTTCATTCCTAAATCTGAATAATAGCATGACTTATGTTTTCTGTCCATTGATTTTTAATCAATGCCTGTTGAACTGGCATTCCAATACGCTGAGAAATGGCTGTAATTCGTGAAATAGTTAAATAAATAAAGCTGGATTATCCGCAAACCTGACCGATTTTAACAATTTACCCTAAAATTCGTTCCCATATCCAGTTTTTCCCAACTCTCTTCAACTCTTTCCTTCCTATTCACGTTAAATGCCCAGGGGAAAGTGAACTCCCCTGTCTTAGTCCTCTTTCAAACACTGCCCAACTTTTTTCTTCATACGGCACTTACATGGTAGCAGTCTGAGGTATGTACAGAATGCGGATAAGTCTCCTAGTCTAGAAGTGGCTGACTGATCGTAGACTTACCTCTTGCTCTATTTCCTATTGAAAGAATATTGGCTCTCCGTCCATCGGATGACCGAAATGCCGTTTCCCAGAGCAAAAGGAATGGCTCACTGATGTGGTGATTGAAGCCTGTGGAGGCAGATCCCATACCAATTCCCAACAGGTGCTGTAGGATGAGAGTGCCATTGTATACGCAGAGCCTACTCTGAGGCCATTGAATAGCCAAAGCCGTCAGCGCAAGCGAGATGAGGGCATTATAGTTGTAGGAAGCTCTAATGTTCGCAGTGTAATGTCTTCTGGGTCGTGATCCTCCTAGTATATGCTAGAGTGTGGGTTTCTCTATGTGACCCAGGCTGTGAACATGGCTTCATGGGGCGTGCGTTGCTGCCAGCTACGAATTGTGACTCATAGAGGAATTAACGACGCCAAATACCGCTGATCTGAAGAAATTCTGTTTTCTTTAGAGAACCTGAAATCGGAGGAGGGGTTCGGGCTGATGACTAAAGTCTGAGTAAATTTCAGCTTTGTTAAAATTATCCCGTGGGTTGACATTGGGATCATGATTTTGAGTGGTATGGAAGGGCAGTAGAAATATAGCAAGAGATTGAGACATTTTTGTTATGATTTTGGAATGGATTTCATTAGTGTGTGACCAATCATTTCATTCATCTTCATCATTCGAGAGTTCATTGTACGGAAGAGGTATAGAAGGAGGTAGCGCATAGGATACAAGAACTTCGGACGAGAGTAGAGTTTAGATGATATTTCAGAGAATAAGATCTTTTCTGGGGAATTGGATATTTAGGAAAACATCTTGTGAAATGAGATGCTTACAGCTTCAAGAAATAAAATAATTACGAAATTGGTAATTTAGGCTATTTCATTCCCTCTTCCATGACACATTTAGTGTTGGAAAATATGAATATTATCCAATTAAATTGCTGAAAGATGAAAAATAAAATAACGAACATAAAATATATCTTTTGAAATGTGAAGGTAGACATCGCCTGTTGTGCTGATAGTCAGCTCACGGAATTTTGCAGACACGCGGTTTCGATAAAGGTTGCGGTTTTGATAAAGGTTTCATCATCTATAGAAAAGCCAGGCCTAATAAAGTAGGTGTAGTGTTTCTTTGAGTTACTTCACCACTAACTAGTTCTCGTTATAAATTGGACAACGGTACAAAAGGTGTTTGGTATCAAGCATTGGAATCTTTTAAGTAATCATAAAGTTTTAAGATTATGAATACATTAATACCTTGCCTTAAAGTAGATATTCTTTCAAAACTCGATAACTTAATTCACCAACTATTCTCCATGTATAGCAAAAGAATATTTGTAGTGATCGGTGCAATTTGTTGACGGTTGATTAGAACGGTTTATGACTAGGAAAATGTGGAAATAATAAATGGGGACATACAGACGGGAATTGATTGGCACAAAGCAACATTAGCGGAATTAAAATTTTTTTCTAAAAATTATTAAGGAGTAGTATATATTATTACTTTTCTTTAAAAGAAAATTTAATTGGCATTTGATTAATCGGGAGAAGTTAAAACTAAATCCGCAAACATTCACCATAGAAACTAGAGGTCTGATGAAAAACACACTTGGAAAAAGGTTTGAAATAATGTACAGCACGGGATAGAAAACTATTTGCATTGTAGATTAATAAAATTGAGAAGCTTAACAATATTATAATAGATTTTTATTATATACATACTCGTACATCGTTCCTATTATGAGAATTGCCACAGTGACGTGGGTCCCCAATGTTTGTTAACTGTGATATAAATCCCTAAATGTTTTCATCGTCAAGCAGATTTTCTTCAATATTTTATCCATAATCAGCCCAGTTAATATTATATCGATGAAAAATAACTGATGTTACCTGTGTATCCAGGCCTATAAAAGTTTGTTTGAGGTTGCAATATAGGTTTATACCATGGATACTCTAGTAATATCCAAACCATTAAGGAATGCATAGGACATTTATATGTGTAAAATATCCGTCACTGAAAATTGAATTAGTTTACTACAATAAAAAATAAAAATAAATTGTTTATATCATGCTACTTATAACAAATTTTAAAAGCAATTTACTCACAAAAATACATCCTTTAAAAGCAATTATTGCCGAATCGGAATGTTCATTGTTGAAGCTTACTGGAAGTAAAAAGAAACTTTCGTCGTTGAGATTCCATGTCAGGACAGATACGTCAGGACTTGCTCAAAAAAAATCGAGAAAGGAAATATTACGTACTCTCTAACCGTTCAAAATCTTTTGCAGAGGAGAGTATAGCGGAAATCAATTTTTATCACCGAAACTTCAAATGTCACGAAATTATTATGAATGCATACATTTTACTCAGAATTAAAGGGCAATAGTATAGCAACGGGGAATATCAGCTGCTCGAATGGGAATCGCTGTCTCGCACATTCACATTCACCTTTGCCGTCCATCTATTTTTCATCCAGCCATAATAGTATCTTTCAGCTAGCCATGTTCCCTATACGAAGACAAAAGGTCACTGTTCGGGTCAATATTGTTCTCATGCAATTAACATCAAAGATATTTCATATTTAGCATATTGACATTACGGGAAGTTTTTAAATTCCCAACAAAGTCAGTTTATTGACTTGAAATTGGTTACGCGTATCGATCTGCATATTTCTTGTGTTTTTATTTGACAATTTCTTAAATCAGGGCGCAACATTGATTTGAACTTACGTTCTTTACTGCCACGTAGCCCGGCACACGTTTTCCGCCCTCGCTATGTGCGTAGTCCGTCCAGGCTACTGTAAAAGGTGAGCGAGAGACACCTTTCTCTCCTTTAGCCGCTCCCGATCTCTCCTCTTTAGTGTCCGTTGTTGGTGCAGCTGCTCTGTCCCCCTGTGGTTTCCCGCCTGCATATCTCCCACGTACCGGAGGACCCTGGAGGACGGAGATGATACGTCGGAATGGGCGGGCGGGCGCGCGGTGGCGTAAGGGCGCAGGAGGGAATGGTGCACGCACTGGGACGGGATGTGGAAGGGGAGCGAGGGGGTGAGGCAAGCAGCTGTCAGGCGAGAGCGTGTGAGGGGCGTAACGGATGAAAAAGGGGAGAGGGGCGGAGCGGTGGCTGCAATCCCGTTTTCCATTTCCCTATCGTGGATTGAATGACTTATCGGACGACGTCCGAGGTAAGGGGAAGGGATGGGGAAGGGGTGGGTGGAAGGGAAGGTAAGTGAAAAATGTTGCCCCGTCGTCTGAGCCGTGGATTGCAAATCCTACCTCTCTGCTGCCAGACCTTTCCCCCCGTACTTTCCCCTTTGGTCCGGAGAACGTAAAAATTCGAAGGAGCAATCTCTCAAAGTTCGACATTAAAAACGTTATGACGGCCGTTAGCTATCGTAGTTAACAGTGGCGTTTTTATAGCTCCCGTAGACTGGCGTTTTACTTTTTTTGTTTGATTCAAGTCACTGCAACCCACCTTGGGTCCTCAGAGGAGAATAGACTGAATGAATTCTGATCTAATCCGATGGCTGAGTAATTTTTATTTGGGAGTGAGAACGCTAACGTGTAAGCATTATCACAAGGTAAAGTCTTTATGCCCTCGAGCATACAGCTTTAATTTAGAAAACTTAATTAAACATTGTCGACAATCACCAAAGTTCTAGCCTTGGATTCTTTAACAAATAAGCAAACCTTTACACCTTCATCACCCATCAGGCAGGTCGTTTGTAAGACTTTCAAGTTTAAATGGCTTAAGTGCGTCATTTCCTGAGATATCATTTAAACAGAAATTTCCATTGTGAACAAAAAGCTAATTAAGGCTTATGCAGCAGAAAATGCGTCCAAGGAAACTTATTATTTTTGGATGAAGACAGTTTCCAATACTAACACTCGTATTTTTAGTACGAGACTTTAACTCATTTTATAATGTTGAAATATTTAGGAGATTGGGTATCCGATAATCAAAGGGAAGACAAAATCAATTGATACATTAATACACTAATAAACATGTCATCTTACGGAGAGGTTACGGTAAAATGAAGTTCAAATTTATTTGGCTTAATGTATTGAATATTTAGAATTAACTCATTAATACTGGAACACCTAGAACCAACATCTCTGCTGGTTCTAAGTGTTCACACCATATTATTTCAGCAGTTTAAAGCAAAATTATTTGAGCTTTTTTAAACTCACGGAAGAGCGAAGAAACGATACGGAAACCTTAATAATTCAGTACATTTTAATTAAGAGAACATAACTCTATGGCTAATTTAGCCAAATTAACCCGAAAATTTGGGGTTTTTGAGGTAACTTTGACCGATATCAGACTCCGTAAGTGAAGGTATGCAATTTTTAGCATTTAACCAATACCTTCCCTTGCATTTTGTTATGTATGAACAAAATTTTGTATTAAAATATGACCAGTTTGTCATTATCATTTTATTTAAAATGTATCCCAAAATTATCTGATAAATTGAGAAAAATGTAGTGAAAATGTAGGTATGATTGTTAGTATTGAAACATGGAAACAACACGATACTTATTTTATGGTTAATATTATTAACAAGTATTATATCAGAGTTAGCATTCCGACATATAAAACGACAATGTGCACAAGTAGGGCAGATGCTAAAATTAAAGGTCTCATATTTGATCAAAGCCTTGTCAAATGTTTGAGAATACAATATAGTATGTGACTTGATTCCGCTTTAATCGTTGATGAAAGCCATATGATTCCTACACCGGAATTACGATGTTGATTTAAGATCTTAGCAATGAATCTTCATAGGACAAATCTCATTAACTAATCTGCTCTGAGCTGTTAACATAATCTCATGGTAATCTGGGAATTAAGCAATAATCCAATCCACGCATGCACTCGGCGCAAAAAGTGATGGCACTCAGAGGTGCAGGGACTAGAACATATTATGAATAAATTTGAAAAAAAGAACAAATTTTTTTGGAAAATGCGCTCTATATAACTTATTAGAATACAATGTATAAGTTTGTGAATGGCTTCCGAACGCTCTACAAAGACAGAATAAAATACACAACTCCTATAAACCCTGATGGCTGAAATAAAATATATAGGCGGGGGAGAAGCAAAATTAAGGAAAGGTTAAAATGAAGTTTATGCGCGCTCGCATATACTTTCTGGAATATACCCACATAAATATAAACATGTAAAGCTGACTTCTAAGAATAACGACCATTCATAGTTTTTTGTTAAAAAGTATCGGCAACAATTTTTTCATGACGTGTGCGTGAAGCGCTTAATTCAGGTCATCAGTTCAGTGTGCACATGATTACAGATCATATTGGCATTGATAAGATGGCATTGCACGCATTTATTAGAGAAAAGTTGGTAATGAGAATGATCTTCAATAAACTCGTCTCGGAGGTCTTGATGGACCACCAAAAGCAGAGCCGTGTGTCTGCTTGCGAAGACCTAATGCAATGACATCGCGACGATTCCCCAAGCTCATTTACAGTCCCGACTTGGTTTCAGCAGACTATTATCTATTTCCAAACGTGAAATCCTCCCTTAAAGTACGCCAACACGGGACCCTAAGTGCCTTCAGAGAAGCTTGCACGCGTACCCCTAAGGACCTTTCGGAATCCGCCTACCTAGGAACCTTCGAGTCGTAGAAAATCCCCTGGTAAAAGTGTGACGACTCGTATAAGATGTACTTTGAAGAATTTGAAGCATTTTACCAATAACTGAAATAATTCTATTTTTCTGAAAATTTTCCCTTCGCGTTTTATAAAAAACCATTTTATGGGAAAATATAAAGTTTATTATTACATATTTCTGTTAACTTAGCTATTGTGGCAAAGAGTGTAGAGAATCCAATAATGTAGCCTGTTATTTTTATTGGAGGATATAAAAAGATAATACAATTCTTTTTGTCATAAAACAGAACAAACATTACAGCCATATGTAGAAAATATGAACGCACGCAATCGAAAAATGGAATCAAAAGCTAAATGTAATCTGTAGTTACATCCAACCAATACCCTGTAAGCATCTGCAAGATGGTTTCCAACCATCACCCGTTAAACGGAATAAAACCACACAAAAAACAAACAAGAGAATTCCAACGCATACTCACAGAGACTTATATGCTCATGCAATGCCCGATTTAACTTGCATAATGAAAAAAACTTGGTAAATGGTAAATATTTGTTGGTTATTAAGCAAATTAAATATAATCATTGTTGCATTAATGATGTGATTGGAAATATTTAAATATTTTGCTATAAGAAATATCATAGTAAAAACGTTGACACATTGAATATTTGAATCGAAATTAGCCTAAAAAAGAGGAAGAAATATTTCTAATGGAATCTCAGAGAAGGACGCTCGTCAGGTGTAGTTTAAGACACTTAAACCTGATGAAGACAGTCGTTGAGGAAAAGGTGAATAGGAATATGTGTAAACATTGATGAAAATAGTTTCCATATATAATGATGGATATCAAAGGGGTAGTTGGACTAAAAGAATTTAAATAATGCGCTCAGACATAATTATAAAAACCCGTTTCCATTGTTGGTAATGAAAACTTTTATTTGTTACCGATTGATATCTCCCTATCATGCCAATATAAAGTACTACGATCAGTTAAACGCTGAATATTTAGGTAATAATAATAAAAATATAGTATTTATTGAAAGTTTTAACTAGCAACAATAATGACATGACAAGGAGTTTTTGCTGAGTAAGAGAGAGTTGAAGGATGATTAGTTGAAATAAAAATAATAATTAGTTGAAATAGAATTGAAATAAAAGAATCATAGGTTCTATCGAAATATAAATTAAAGCACCGATGAAATACTCAAACGTTACCCTTATTTACGACTTGCCCAGTTGAGATATATACTGGGAATATGCGAGCAGGCTAGTCGAAAATTAGGATGTGTTATTGGAGTACAGGGGATTTTACGAGAAATATAAGGAATAATACGAGCTATCACTAATTGTGCCTCATTTACTCTTCGCAGCAAATGGAATCATCACGAACTTTGATTGATTGACGAATTAGATTGTGTGCTGATGAGAGGACATAATATTTTTTAATGTTTTTATCTAAATATAACTGAAATATATTGGTTATTAAAGAAACGAGTTTGGAATGACTCAGTAGGCGAAGGTAAAATTACAGAATACATCCATTGCATATATTGCACGTAGATCTCCGAAGCGATGAAGATGAATATGTATTATCAAACACATCTCCTGCAGTATTTCACACTTAGATGCCGTGATGTCAATGTCTGTTATCATTATGTACATTTTTTAAATTACCTTCCGTATATATTGTAAGCAACAATTAAGAAAAAACTTTTTGATGCTGTATGCCTGGTGTTGAATCATCACGCCACCGCTACCATCATCATTACCAAATGCTGCATACTCTAGCGATAGCTTGCTGGGTACGACGTAAAAGTACGTTTGATCAACATGAAACTCTGTACAAGCTCCTATGTTATATGGATATCGTGTCGCAAATCCTATCTCCACGCAATAACTTCTATGGTATTTGTAATATGAAATTTGATGAATCCTATCGCATTCTTCATTCCTTCTCTTCCATTTCTTTTACTGTTCCAATATTCTCGTCAAACTACATCTTGAGCAAGGGTAGTTAGTAGTGCATGAAAACTTTCTTAACCTGTTATTGCATTATATTCTACTTGTCTTTAATTAAGAGCAAGGGAACATGGTTTCATTCTTAAATTTCCTGGAATTTGAACTTTATTTTCCCAATTCCGCTACTATTGGCCTTCTCCATGTCCAATAAAATACAATAACTTGTTCAACTGTGTAACACTATGTTGTACGTGTGTCTTGTTGAAAATATCTTCCAGTACCCTCAGGCAAAGCAGGCCCCTCCCCCATATACATCGGTTCTTATTGAACCCTAGACATTTTTTCCAACACATTGCTTATAACATATTATTCTATCCACACGCTAAATTTTTCCTGTTAATATTTAAACACTTGAAACAGCAGACCCAAGGTTTGATTCTCCATACATCTTTTGATCCTTGTATCCATAATAATGCCTCAATGATCCCCTTCGCTTTCCCCTACGGCTATCTGCCGTGCTTGACATTGCCTTTGTTTCCAAACAGGATACCCTTACGTTACCCTCGAGCGTGTGGATAATTTCTCTGGAGATTTCGTCCCCTCGTGGCACATTGTGTTCTTCTTCTGAACTTTGATTGTTGCTGTGCCACATCCACTTTTCGAAATCTCCATGGCCCGATCGGGTTGGACCGGGTCAAAGGAGTTCATCCTTCACGTCTCGTCTTTCGTTTAGAATATTGCACCGAGATCTCAATTTTGTGACATTTTCCTTTCTTTCTATTTTATATAGCCCCAAGTATACTCTTTTTAATGAATATGAAAAAACTGGGTCTTAATGCTTTAGTTTTTATAGAAACTGATATGGTATTTTCAAGACTTTATGCATGGTCTTATGAGGGGATGACATTTACCAGCATAATTATGGATTACTAATGCATGCAATACATGTAATTCTCACGTAAACCTATTATCATGTGCAAAATTATGTAACAGTTACAAAAACGTTAACAAAACAGCATCTACCAGTCTCTGTTTTAATATTATGGACTATATTTTGCGAAAAAATATCCGAAATTCATAGTTTCAAATTTTTTAGAGCTGAGAACTAGTCCAAATAAAGTTTAAGAGCACGTTTCAAAGAAACTACAAGACTAAGATTGCTTAAAGATTTATATACAAATCATAACTCTTTAAGAAATATAAATAAATGGTTGACTTTTATTTCACCTTTCTTCATTGGTGTATGAACGAAATTGAGGCATTTACTCGTCATGACTCGTCCAAATTCCTTAAGGCAACTTCAATGATTCGTCACTTGTACAGTTTCACAACGCAATCTAGCTCTGAAAACATACACCTTAAAAGTAAAAGTAGGTTGAAAAATCTCTGAAAGTATATTCATACCCATGAGACATATTATTGTGTTTTTGGTTTTATGATAAAGAAAATGAGAGCAATAGAATTTGCAGCACTATTTTATGTCGGAATTAAAATTATGAGGGATCTTTAAACAAAAAGAAAATTAGTTTCCAATAATTTCATGAAAGTATACACACTTGATATTTTTCCGACATATTTAAAGTAAAATGTAAAAATTAGAATAATAATATACTTTTCTTCTTTGATGTGCAAGTACCTCAGAAATTGTTTAAGAATTGTTGATACCGTGACAAAGTGCAGTATGAAGTATTCCGTGAAAGAGTAAAGTAAGTTAATATCTTCAATGCGATTGTGCATACTCTGCCCATCATAACCAGAGAGTTGTTGATAAGGTTATTAAACTAATTATTCGTACTTACGTACAAAAAATGTTAGTACAAGGGCAAGGGCTTTTTGAGAACTTTTATGTACTAAAAAAAAAGAGGGAATGTTTCTCTAAATTTCGATAACACAAAATGAATAGAGTATGTTGATAATGTAAACTATTAGCTATTGAAAGCATATTATAGAAAATTTATTTTCCCGTGTTATTTGTTCGCAATTGGATACCTACATATTAGCGCATAGAATTCATTGGATGGACTGGTCCATTCTCATTGACAGTGTCAATGGAAACATCCAACCATTTCTCAAATAAATTCAAAGGAAAAGTTTTCAGAGTTCCTTTTTATGAACAATGGAGTCACACGATAAGAGCTTAAAATGAGGATATTGCTCAAACGCTATCAATATAAGTAAACAGCTTTCAAGACTTATTATTATCATGAAGAAATTTTGGTCGAACTAACCGTTAAACACTCAGGTGAAATAAATTTTTAAAATTGAAATCTTCCAGGCATTAAAATTGCCCAGTTCTTACCTGAGGACCGAAAATAATGGCTACCAAAAATGATATCGCAGAAAGAGTCATTAACACTTATTCGTATGGTTGCATATGACTTCTTACTATATACAAGGTTTGTCGTGGAAAACCCGCTGAAAGCGGTGTGTGGACGCTTAAGGTTTCTACAAGGGTGTCTGTGCGTCCAAGACTTTGAGTGAATATTTCTATTCTGGATGTATATTTTTTATTGACTCAGTAAAATTGAATTTGGGACAGGTATTGTATATTTCCTCCGTGTTATGGGGAGTTTAAACCTCGAAAATACGCATCTCCATGTACCTAGTAACCCGTAAGCCGATGTTGTGAGCTGGTGCTGCAAGAAAACTCAGGGACCCTGTTCCTTTTCAAATTAGAGTCTTGTTTTTTCATTTCGTGAATTCAAACGTTTGGTTCCCCATATAATTCCTCCAACATGACCGTCAGACTTGCACTCTTCTAGCAGACATTTAACCAAACTTAAAAGATTTTCCCTAAATAATTTATAGGCTGGAGGATTTTCCTAAAATCGAAAAAAATCTGAACTAACGGCAATTATCAAAATTTTGATATTCCAAATAACGAATTTTCATTGCCTTAAAACTCCGACGGGAATTAAGCGTACAGGGTCATTCATACAATACGAGGGCGTATTGAGTATTAAGGTGTCCTTTTTTCATGGAAAATCAAATGTATTCTCAAATTTGCATATCTCGTTGGAAAAGTCCAGCATTCAGCAGTTTTTCTACATATTCGCCTTAACGATCAATAACTTTTTGCATCCTTGTAACCAACTTTTTAAAACCGGCGTCGCCTCTTTCTCTCGCCGCGTCGCGAAGCCAAATGACGTCTGCTTCTGACTCTTCCTCGTCTAATTTCTGGATTCGATATTGGCTAGAGACGAAACATGGGTACATAATTACACCCCGGAAATGAAGGAACAGTTCAAACAATGGCGTCAGCCGACCTCACCGAAGCCTAAAAAATTCAAGGCAGAGAAGTCATCGGGAAAGGTTTTGGCTACCGTTTTCTGGGACATGAAGGGGGTTCCGTTGGTGTATTTCATTCCAAAAGAAATAAAAATCAACTCAGAAACTACTGCGAGACTAGAAAGAAACTTGATGATTCACCCAAAACAAAAGGAGTAGGCTCACCAAAGGAGTGTGTTTGCATCATGATAATGCGCGTAGACATGTGCCATGTCAAATGACCATCCTAGTCAATGAATTCGGCTGGGATATCATCGACCAACCACCTTACAGCACGAATATGCACTTAGCGACTGCCATTAGTTTTGCGCTCTCAAAAAACACCTTGGGGGACAGAAATTCAAGTCAGACGAGGAAGTGCATAAAGTAGTCGTCAGTTGGTTTCACGACGCGGCGGGAGAAAGGTAAGACGTCCGCATTAAAAAACTGGATACAAGGATAGAAAAAGTGATTGATCGTCAAGATGAAAATGTAAAAAAATAGCTATATGCTCAAACTTTCCAACAATGCACGCAAAGTTAAGAATAAATTTAATTTTCCATAAAAAAATAGGGGACATTACTTTTCAACATGCCCTCATACAATATCATAAAGGGTCTTTCCCAAAATGTAAGCAAAACGATTTTTCCGGGGGAAACGGATGACTGAAATGGCACAAATTGTGACGGAAAAAATGGTGAGACGTCTTCGAAAAATAATAAGAACCGCATCAGTTGTCTTTGGGCCGTTATAGCCTGCGGATTGCTGCTAAACTGAACCCCTGTTCGATGGTCGCGTCATAATTCACGATGCCACTTTCCATGGAGCATAGATATGCGATAAAGTTTTGTGTTTAACTTGAAAAACCGGTATAAGAGACCATGGTCATGGTTAATATTACTTATGGAGATGGAGAAATGCCCCAAGTAATGGTTTTGTGCTTACATAGGATATTTTGGGAGTGTAGCGAGGAGGCTGATGATGAAGAATTCCCTGGACATCCATTAAAACAACAGTGTGATGAAATCGTCAAAAAGTTTAATATATGCTCAATTTTCACTGACTTTCAAGTGTCAGGATGTTAGCTGAAGAGTGCAGTACCCAGAAAAACACATTGCATTGAATTCATGCAGAAGATTTAGTCATGAGAAAGATGTGCCAAGAGATTCCGCAAGGTGCTGTCGGAGGACTGTTGCGAGACAATCTTACCTTGGACCTCTGGACCACGTTGAAAATTACCGAAATATTTTTAGAATAGGTGGTTACTGGTGAAAAGACTTGGTCCTTTGAGAAAGATCCAAGCATAACCCCTTTGAGTACCATTTTGGACCACTGTACTACGTCTAAGACACCCTGACGAGGTACATGAACGAGATTCCTATCGACGCCTTCCAGGAAGCGCACCAGAAGCGTAGTAGAGGCGCTGACACTGGTACGAGGGTCATCCGGAAAGTAGTACCCGTTCGTGAAATAAAGACACAAAAGTAAATATTAACAAACATAAAAAATTTTATTTGAAAGAGGATACTTTAAACTACTTCTCAACATAATCTCCAAGCAAATTAAGGCATTTGTCATAACGTATGACAAGTTTCTGTATTCCTGCTGCATAGTCCTTCGCCGCCAGCTCATTGAGATACAGGGTCACTCCTTCTTTAAGTTCTTCATCGCTGTCAAATCTTTTTCCTGCCAAAAAGTCTTTAAGCTTTGTAAAGAGATGAAAATCTGAAGGGGCCAAGTCCGGGCTATACGGTGGATGGTCGAAAGTTTCCCATTTGAATTGCTGCAAAAGTTTTTGTGTTATCCCAGCTGCATGAGGCCTGGCATTGTCATGACGAGAATGACACCAGTAGACAATAGACCTCGCCGCCGATTTTGTATTGCCCGCCGTAATTTCTTTAATGTTTCACAATACGCATTGGCATAAATAGTGTCTCCACGGACCATAAAATCAATAAGCAATACACCTCGTCGATCCCAGAAAATGGTTGCCATGAGTTTCCTGGTGGACAGAACTGTCTTGAATTTTTTGTGTTTGAATGTTGAAGTTGCGACACCACCGCCGAACAGACGACTCGTCCATTACATTGTCTCCATACACCTCCTTTAATTGGCGATGAATATCACATGGGCGAACGTTTCTTGCATTGAGAAATTTAATCACTGCCCTCACTTCACAACTGGCGGCGTTCTCAATTTTTTTAAACATTGTAAACAATCACAGAAACAACACAGGCAATGCTAGCGTCACGCAACTTGGCTCAGAGAAGGCAGACAAGCCACTGAAGCTATCTGACCTCGTCCAGCGGCTATTCGCGTCGTCAGCACTTCATGCGGCACGAACGGGTACTACTTTCCGGATGACCCTCGTATATTGTTGAACGAGACTGCTGTTTTGAAGAGTATTAGTAACTTGTTCTTTGACCTGCAATAAAGATTTTTCATATTTGTTGTACCTTTTTTTGAAATAGATCATGTAAGAAGATATTTAATGACTTTTTTTTAGCATAAATTCAATTTATTTAATTTAATGGCACTAAAATGTTTTTATGAACAATTATTCCATGCTAAATTAGAACTTTTAATGCCACTTATCATTTGATGCAGTCATTTAAAAAATATTATATCTTAATAGGTATAATGAACTTAATGAAACTTTGTAGGAATATTTTCATTTATGAAAGAAAAATAAATGTAAATTTATTTGCAGTATTGTTTTCCGTTGCAGAACTATTAATCGCCATGTATCTGTGGCTAGAAACAGAATAAACTGGCGTGTAATGGATCTTTTTTATTGAAATCTATCAATTTTATCAATTCAATCAAATTTAAATTTTATCAAGGTAACGCCAAATTTAATTTTGGTCCTAAATTGTCTTTCGAATTTTAATTGCTTAAACATTTTAATGTAAGGTTTTTGAATACTTACACTTCTAAACGATTTCATTTTTGATTTTGTTCAATTTTTTGTTTAATACATTGTTCATAAAGAGGACTTAATGAAATTTTTTTAGGTTACGATTTTATATTTCAGAAAGAAATATTTTAAACTTTTCTGCAGCGGTTCTTTGATGCATATTTAAGGAGAATTAAACCATTAACTCTTCCCTGTAAAATTTTGTTAACAAAATTAAATTCATTACTGTACGCTGTAGTCCTTCCTTTCAAGTTTGGGCACTACGGAAGTTCATAGTACTAATTCACAGCACTGGTTAAGAATATTTCAAGAAGTACTTGAACTTATGCAATTACAATAATTTGAAAACGTGAATTGAACACACCGTTAAGATATGAAAACTTCTGATTTCCGTTTGATAAAACTTTGAATATGCTTCATTGATTCAATTGTTCAAATCAGATGCTCTACTAAACACCTACTTGATGTCGAACACCAAAAAGGCTTGATAGTCCTTCGCGGAAATGAAATAAGGCATGGTAAACTGAAAATATGACATACTGAGTGGTAAATATTGGTAATTGGTTTCTCCTTTGTAATGGCCCGTTACATTAATGTAGATTCATTTTTTCTCTGTAAGTGAAAACGACGATTATGGAATTACTACTATTACTAATTGTTTAAACCACGAAAACGTTTAAGGAATTACTAACATTCCAAAATTTGATTGTAATTGAATCCCCTGAAATCACATTTAAAATGAATCACACACCCAAATTATTTAGAGGAATTCGCTATCGGAGTAATACTAATTTAAAGGGATTTTTGATCTCCGCTAACTCAACTAAACTAGCTCGATAGACACTAAACAGTAATTTGTGTGTTCATCGATCAAGAGTTGTTTCTATGCAAGTGAACACTAATCAAATTGAAAGTATAGATCAATTTTAATGTTTCTTAATCGTCTACTTTTCATTCAAAAGAGTAAATTTTTGCAAATAAATATCGCGTCAAATTTTCATTTTTACAATAGATCTTAGCATCGAAAACGACGACCTTCGAAAAGTTTTTGGCGCGTAATTATTAGAAAGACTTAAATGAAAAACTTTAGGCATGCTTAAGACTTGCAATTAATAAAATATATTGAAGAAAATTGAAAATGTTTTCATTTGATATTATGTTGAACAGTTTTAATGCATTGAATGGAAGAGATAATATAGCGCGTCAGGGCAGAGTATAGCAGGATAAAATAATAGTAAGTCATATCTATTTCCATCTTAACGACAGCTAATGTGCAATTTTGTTTTTGTTTTTGAATAACTTGTACTGATGATACAAAAAGTTCATTTCAATTCTTAGGAAATATATAACTTTGCAGGGGTATTTATTAAACGGTATTATCATTGTGCAAGAACTTGTAGGGTTGCACATGAATAAGTTTGAGTAAGTCGATTTACAAATGAAAAATTAGATTATTTCCAAAAAAGCAAAAATGTTTTCCTATAGATAATATTGAAAAATTTGCATAATTCGAAATAGTATATATAGCTATATATATATATATATATATATATATATATATATATATATATATATATATATATATATATATATATATATATAAATTCACTGATAGTCATAACAAACACAGAAACCAAAACACAAAAGAGGAAAAACTCACTGGTTCTCGAATTTTCGGTGGTCCAACCACCTTTCTCAAGAGGAATTAGGAACAGTTCTGTTCCTAATTCCTCTTGAGAAAGGTGGTTGGACCACCGAAAATTCGAGAACCAGTGAGTTTTTCCTCTTTTGTGTTTTGGTTTCTGTGTTTGTTATGACTATCAGTGAATTTACATTACACGTTTGTGGGTTTTCCAAAAAAGTGTGTATGTTCTGTCTCAGTATCATCCAGAAAATATTAGAAATTTACCAAATATATGAGAATATTATTGATATCCCATCTGTAATAGTCCTTATTAAAGCTCCGCTGTGTTTTTGATTGGAGTCAAAGAAATATATTAGGTAAAACCCATCTCTTTCATTCATATTGCTTAAACATTAAATTTGGTAACCGAAACTTCGTGTTAAACAAAGCCTGAAACAAAAATAATTTACCCATTATATTCATGTCCCTCTGAAGAGGATCTCCCATGCATACACAAATTCTCTTAGCTTATAGAGGATGTTGGAAAATACGAATTGGAAGGTTTCCAACCAGGATGATAGCACATTCAAAAAAAAGAAGTTTAAAAAATGGTGAGGGAATATAATGTCTCATACTAAAAAGTGCGTAATTTTAAATAAATTATTAGGTTCACTGAGCGCACACAACATTATGAAGATTAATTAAGAAATTAAATACTTAATAATAGTCATCAGTTTATTAACTTTTCACAACAAGCGCAATACTAAACCTATCAAGTGTAAAACGAACAAACCCACTTGTTGAAATGGAATATTAAAATAAAAAAGAAATAGTGCAATGTGAACAATTTGGATGAATTTAATTGTAAAAACATTTAATCGAGACAAGTTTGCGCAGACTGCTTCAAGAGGCAATAAGTATTTTTATTTATTTTTCCTGTATTTTACTTCATTTATTTCACTCATTTCCCTTGAAAGTCCACTCCATTCCTCTATTCAAAATTTTTCTCATGAATTTATTTGCAAGAAAAATAAATTGTTTTGTAGGAACCGAAATTCTCAAAGAGATTATTGTTTTGTTGGGTTGGGTTGAGTTGGGAAAATAATTCAATATACCGCGTAACAGAAAAACTAGGCCTAGGACTGTCTCCACAATATAATTGGTACTTTATTGAAAAATGCAACTAAACAGGATATTTGCATGAGAATCAGAGCTAATGAGTCCACTGATTCCGAATTAAAGTATTGATTTAATTTATCAAATCACATTCGTGCTTTTATGGATCTAACAATAAAAAATTAAAGCCGGTGATTTAACTAGAGATTTAACGAAGTGCACAGAGTTCAGATTATGACCGCCGTTAAAGTACATTCCCGTTTGGAATATATGATAAATTTCTGCAGTTTTGGAAGGAACGGAAGCCTTTTTTAGTAAACTAAGGATCAAACAACGTACGTGAACTTGGGTTGTAAGGTTTAATTGAGAAGTAAGAATACAATTGAAAAGTAAGTAATCTGCAAACAGAGTTAAAATGGTACGTCTGTAATGAAAACCTGAAGTTTTCTGGGATAGCTTTTAATTTTTATAAAAGTGTATTGTTCTTAACTGCAAGCATTCATTACCTAATTGAGTATTAATTAAAATCAATATCAGGATTGAGCAATTAAATCCTAATTACCGAACGCGGCCTTGCTATCAAACTTACAAGAGAAGGCTGCCAGAGTTCCAAATTCAATCGCAATGACGCATGGACGCCGTTTCAATCCATAACTATTGTCTCTTTATTGAATCGAGCCAAAAGAAATGTTCACCATCCTCTCAATGCAAAGATCCCGTTTTTTTCCAATTTTCAGGCACTCGGGTTAGCGAGCTTCGTTCCTCGCAGCAGATGAGTCCTCCAGCTTGCTTCATGTCGTCCGCTTGCCAATCAATTATCTCCTAATGCGAGGAGTGGTGCTTCTGCGCTCGCACAAACCCAACAGTGTGTAACCTCATTGCCCCCAGGCCCGCTGCATCTGTACCCAACCCTCCCACCCCAGTCCATCCACTTTCCAGCTCCCGGATCAAAACGAATATTTTTCACCCGACCATTCCCCTCGACTGCGTCCCTCGATTCCGCTCCTCTTGCCTGGATTACCAACCTAACTCTTTGCCTCAAGTCTAGAGCAAATGGAATGGTTATTAATGGCACTCTCGTCCATCATATGAGCTTCAGATGCTTTTAGTCAAATGCTATGAAAAAACCAGGATTTTCGGACACAGTCAAGGCATATTGCAGAGAAGGGACGGCCGTTAGTCCCACCTAGACGATAATACAATTTCCACGACAATTGAAACCATTGGAATGTAAATAAGGAGTGGGTGTGCTTGTGGGTGGGCGGTGACGTAGCTTGTCATATCGAGGATGGCTGGATACCGGGTTGGAGTACAACAACTCGCTCCAGCGATGGCCGTTGGATCGTGCGACCCGGATTGACCGGTGTGTACGTGTGTGTGAGTGCGCTTCCGATATAGTTGGCAAGCGTGGTGATGGGCCGAAGAGACGGCGGATTTGATTTTGACAGGATTTCGAATCGAGATGGGGAGGAAATTGGTTGAGTGATCGGTGGAGGGAGGATTGTCGGTCGGCAATCCTCGGTCCTCCACACTATTGTTTGAAGGACGAACCATCCAAGAAGAAGCGGAGATTAAAGGCGCATTATCATTAACTCCTTTGCGCGTTTAGACGTCCTCGAGTTGGAGCATCCTCCAAGGAGCTTCGAGGATAGCCATGCCGAGGAATAAGTTGGAAGGAATATTGAGAGAATGTAGAGATATTGCCCTAATTTATTCGCTCAATAATGCGGTAGAAAGAAAGGTGAGAAGTAAATATCACTTTATGTACATTACTGGAAACAGATAAGCAAGATAAGTGGTAAATTACTGCCTGCGAATTGAATTTACTCGTGACTGACGCTAAAGAGGCAGGCATCTGAGAGAGAGAGCCTAGAAGGTATTTGTAACATTTCACTTAAGCACAATTTTGATTAAGTGAAGATAAGAGATATTAATTGTGAATATTTCGTCTTAGATAGGATTTAAACTTTGTAAACTTTTCACTTAGTGAACATATCTATCTGAAAATTACATCCAACAAATTATTTTTTTTAATTTAAATTTAATTTAATATAATTACCAGTTTTCATAATTTCCGTCTACAAACACGCCATGAAACTCCGGACACAAATATGACGGAAGAAGTCATGCTTGTTAAAATAGTAGTTAATATTATTATTGTTGGTGTTCTACCGGTTAAGGTAGGTTTTTACGGACACACACTACGTAACAGCACAAAATTACAATTACATGCCTCTCTCCTAAAAACACACAGCCTGATACCTGACACAATAAAACTTTCTTCAACTCTGTATGCGTCTCACCTCCTTTCATTCCCTCCAAATGTATATCCTTTTTCTACCAATGCCTCGTTTGCCTAACATTCTATGCTGTACAAGTATATCTCGTACAACATAGAATACCGCATATGCTCGTATATCACAGATTTCAACACCTCATTACCAACCTACCATAAATCCTGTGTATCTGAATTTATCACCCTGCTTTTTCTCTTCCAACAGGCCTATCTACTTTTCCACCATGCCTAGCACTTTCTTGTTTGTTTTCGTTTTGGTAGGTTTTACCTTTTTCGTCCTTCTTCACATCAACATTATCAGAGTCTCCAATCTAAGGCTACGAACTTGCTTTAGTGACTATACCTTTGCTCCGTGTATAACAATGCTCCATATAAAAGGTTTCCCGAGCCTATTTCTTGTCGACATCCATACTCAACGTTCATGTCATATACATATATTCATAAACTATGGAAAAGCCCTCTTTGTCCTATGCGTATATTTGTGTTAAACCCCTCTACAATTTTGAGCTAAATTAGTTTTAGATATTGACGTTTTTTAAAAATAAAACCACTTTGCTTTTCCACATAAACTTTTTATTCTCACGACGCATAATATAGCATTATATATATGTATATATATATATATATATATATATATATATATATATATATATATATATATATATAAAACTTAGACAGTAACACACAGCACGAGAACACATAAAAAGAACACTCACAATAATATCTTGATAATTTCGACGGACTCGAGCTCCGTCTTCTTCGGAAGATAAGATATGACGAAGGAAAAGGGTACGCGGTGCAGAGAGAGTATGGGACGAGGGAGAGGGGAAAAACAGGTAGTGGGGGAGGGGTGAAGGAGGGGTATATGGAGGGGGAGAAAGCGGAGCGGGGAACAGGTGGTGGGAGAGGGGTGAAGGAGGAGGTTATGGAGGGGGAAAGGGAGGCCAGAGGGGAACGGAGATGGAATAAGGAGGATGCGGAAATAGTAACAAGCGACACAGAAAACTAACAATTCATCAACAGATACCACAACACCCATGACCAAGGCATCAACTCACCAAGTCATCATAAGGGCTCGACAAGTCAAAACACAGGACAAGGGTGACAAAATGTATGCGGATGAATAAATTGTCCCACCACCTCGCAAGAAACAAATCCACCTCCATCCACCTCAGCCCCACCCCCCCATTTATTGAACGACATTGAGACCCGGATGTTGATAGGCTTTACAAAGCCATATAAATGCCAATTCCATTGTTTTTAATTTTATAGGGTTATCGGATGGGAAAAGGGATGCTAGCACGGAAACATTGTAACAGTGGTTGAAGGGGGTGTTGTGGTGGGAGGCATGTTTTGGGATGGGAAGACCCGCGGATGGGGAGGAGGGATTACATGAGGCGCGATGATTGTTCACCCTGAGGTTCAGGGGTGTAGAGCACTGGCCTATATAAATAATATATATATATATATATATAGCATAATATTATCAGGTGATGCTGATGATGTTAATCTATAACGAAACCTGCGTCGTGAGAATAAAAAGTTTATGTGGAAAAGCAAAGTGGTTTTATTTTTAAAAAACTTCGATATGAAGATTTTCCACCAAGTTGCGCCACAAACTGTTTTGTTGAGTGTAGATATTTATATTGCTCCTTTTGACATTGTTTCTGTACTCTTATTTTAATATTTATCTTAGTTTTAGTCTTTCTAGGAAAAAGCTTGGTATTTACGTATATTTCCAATGAGTTTTCAATGCACTCAGCACTACTTGAAAACCCTTGTTGACTAACAGACAAAACTTGGTCTTCGGCTAACGTAACTGATTGAATGTATTCCCCTCCTACTTTCATTCCTAGCTCCAGTTGTTCAAATGTCCCTTAACATTTATCCCCATCTCCGTTGAAAAGCACAGTGATAGAGGGCATCCCTGTCATCCTTACAGCTCTTCCTAATACTGCCTACCCGAACTCTCCATCAACCCCTCCCAACAGAAGTCTTCGAAAAATACATAATGCGGACTAGTCTCTTAGCTCTCTAATCTAAATATAATTTCTGCAATTCATTCATCCATTCTATCATAAGATTTCTTAAAATTGAAGGACCAGAGAAAAACATTTTTGTTGTATTGTATATGTTGTGGTATTTTGTGTCTTTCTCTTTAATAGTGATCTGATTATTTGTAGGAATCACGAATGACTCTCTCCTTTCCGAATCCAATCTTATAGGTCTATATTTATTTTCCCTTCTTTTCACCCTTTTCTCATTTTCGTCCTATTCTCATTCTGTATGCCTTGGCCCAATGTCATTACCATATTGTGCTATATTTCTGTATGTTAACATATAGAATTTTAATAGAAAAAATATACATTAATTTGTATGAGGGTATTTGATTGTGGACGCGGAAGCCCAGGAGTAGAGTGTTGGAATTCCGTCCGAAGGGTCAGGGTTCGATTACTGGGAACGTCTCTCTTGGAACCCTCAGCTCAACCCAAGTTGCGCTATTTTAGGATTTCCAGATCATTCTAAAAAATTGTAACCTGCAAAAGTAAAGAATCTGGCCTCACTACCTTGATGTTTGAATGTCACATGCCATCGTGCATAGAATTGTGCCGTGAACTCAACCTACCCAACCAACCTTCGGCTTGAATTCGGTTTTATGGTTATCGCTTTTTGTAACATCCATGAAACGGATTAGGGAATAAAAGTTTTCTAAATAATGTATTAGCTGATTTAAAGCAGCTGAGCCTCCACTCAATTTTGTTGCACAGATGAAATCATAAAGCACGTTTTCGGCAGATGCATTCCATTTTTACCACACTACGATGGTTATAATAGTCTTTGTCATTTATCGTGTGCACACATGTGTTATTTTTGCAAAGGATTTTGACCAGTTCTTTGGTTTTTAGATTTTTGCAATATTTAAAAAAAAGAATGTTGGAAATGGTGATAGAAGATAAAACATTGCTTTGGCCAAAGTGTACAAAAGCAGATGATGAAATTAAAAGCAAACAAGGAAAATCTGTAATTTGATTAATTCCACTTAAATTAAGTAAAAAATTATACCTTGCTAATCAAGAGTACGAGAGTCACGTCCATTTTTTAAGTTTTTGTCATTCTATCAGAAGTAAATATTTTCAAATTAATTTTTCCCATTCTGTTTTAATTAGAAAACTAAATATGTTGTGTTGAGAGCATTTCTCTTGCTTTTTAAATGCTTGGAATGATACCTAGATTGAATAGCTTTGAATTAAAAGTTAGATAAAGCATCTAAAATGCAATAATGGACATTTTTAAAGTCATAAAATATATATTTTAAGTTTTTGTCTTGAATTTTTGGTTCTCATTTTCATGCCACCTCCAATCGACTACAACCTTGACGTGGTGGAAGGGTATTTTGCTCCTCCTGACCTATACTGGCGGGAGCAATGATATTTACTCCTGGTACGGTCACCTATGCCAGTTTGAAGCTTAAGAGCAAGACGAAAGGCAGTCCACGTAGCGTCTGTTCCTCAGTGAGGTGGCTGCAAAGGTGTCTGCCCCAATGTCTGTCATTCGGTGATGGTGTCACGTTAAAAACACCATTGAGGAAGGCAACGGGAAATTACCTTATTGATTATTCCCAAGAATTTTATGATAAAAATTGCAGAGAGTATAAGCCCTGATAACTAAGGGACTCGGCCCAATCGGCCGAGTGTCGTGCTCGTTAGAGGGAGAGGCAAAGCTTCCACGGTCGTCATCTCACGAAAACCTTGCAAAGAAAAACAAACAACAATAGAACAGAAGATGAATGAGAGCACCAAATTAGTTATAACAGGAACATGAGATGCTAGGATATTGTTAGGATAGGAAAATCAGAGAAAATTAAGCAACAGATGGGAAGAGTAAATACGGACTGGTTAAGTCTGTGCGTGGTGAGGTGGAAGGATTGCGGGAGTGATAGTTATAGAGGGATATACAGCGGAGGGAACGAGATGAAACGAGGGGTTGCTATAGTATTGAATAAAAAGTTAGGAAAAGCTTAATCAACATAAAGCATGCACGAATAGAATATTAGTTGTAGATATAAAAGCGGAACCGACGAAATTGTCCATTTTTCAGATATACATACCACCAAGCAATTATACCGTGGAAGGGTATTTAATAAGCTAGAGGACATAATTGCGTCTGTTCCTGCGGGGGAACAAATGATAGTAATTGGGGATTGGAATGTGACGGTTGGTGAAGAAAGAGAAGGTGGCGAGATTGGGGGACTACGGTTTAGGTACGAGGAATGACCGAGGAGAGAAAGCAATTGAATTCTGAGGGAGACAGGGGTTAGTCATCACCAACACTTGGCTTAGACACCACAAAAGGTGTAGGCATGCAAGAAAAATGCCAGGGTACTCGGAAAAGTATCCGTTAAATTATATTACGGGAAGGTACAGATTTAGGGACCATTTGTTCAATTCGCACAACTTCCCGGGAGCAGCTACGGACTCTGATCCATATTTAGTTGTTAAGAAGTGTACCGTCAATTTAAAAACGATAAGGCAGGGGCAGCGGGTTAGGAATTGAAAAGTAATGGTATTAAATGGATTGGTAAGGAAGTAATATCAAGTGGCTGCATAGCAAATCATGAATGAGGAAAAAGAGCTGAGTACTATTGAGGAAAAATAGAAACACTATATCAAAAAAGAGATACCGAAATCCTCAAAAGAAACTGAAGGAATTGTTAATCTAAAATGGACCAATGGAAATTTTGCAGAGGAAGGGTGACATTGGTGCGTTATACGAGAAGGTTAAAACACTCTTAGGAAGTGAAACGGGATGATCTGTGTTAACAGTTAGAGATACTTTGGATTAGATAAGAGTTGAAACAGAAATGATAAAAAGAAATAGAGGGAATGGATAGAATATCTCCATTGTAAAGACTTTAGGCCAAAAAGCTTAGATATAGAAAGAAAATATGGCTTAGATGAAGGTAACTTAAGTGGTTCACAGAATCTGGGACAAAAGGATGGAGAGCAGGGCAAATGATTACATAGGGGATTATCAGTTTGGGTTTAGGAAAGGAAGAGGTACGCGTGTTGCCATTGCAGTAATGAGATCAATAATCGAGAAGAATACAGAATACAATCAGAACGTATTTGCCTGTTTCGTAGATTTCGAAAAAGCGTTTGATAAAGTGAATTGGGAAAAACTCTTCAGTATATTGCAGAAAATAGGAATAGACTTGAGAGCAAGAGGTTAATCCGTAACATGTTCATATCTTAGACTGCTCAGGTGCGATTTGGGAACAGAGAGTCCAGATGGGCAGTGTTAAGAAGAGGTGTAAGGCAGGGCTGTCCATTGTCACCGGTGCTGCTCAACGTATATGTGCAGGAAATGATTAAAGAAACACGGGAAGAACTGGAGGTAGGAATGAATGTTGGAGGGGAATTCATAAAATCAGCTAGGTTTGCTGATAATCAAGCTTTAGTTTGTCAGTCAGCTAAGGGGTTACAATTATTTCTGATTAAAATGAAAATTCATTGCGATAGATATGAGATGAGAATCAATTTAAATAAAAAAAGGTTTTGCAATTTTCTAGAAACACAAAGGCTACGACTAACATTAAAATGGGATGGTAAAACTTGGGCAGGTGGAACAGTTTATGTAACTTGAAAGTGTTTTGGACCAAAATGGTCAAAGCAGTAGGGATGTAAGCAGAATAATTGCGCAAGGCAAAGAGGCTTTCACGAGGAGGAGGGAATTGGTGACAGGGACGTTGAGTAAGGATGTTCAGAAAAGACTCGTCAAAACCTTGATATGAAGTGAAGTTACGTAAGGTGCGGAGACATGGTCACTGAAGCAGTATAATGGGAACAGATTATGAGCTTTTGTAATGAAGGTGTGGAGAACGATGGAGAAGGGGAAACGGCCCGAAGGAAAACAAATGAGGAAATTCTATTTATGATGGGCGTGGAGAGGGGATGCTTGGGAAAAATCAAAAGGAGGCAGAAGAAATTGGTGAAGAGCATATTAATCGGAAGTGGGATGCTGAAGACTGTGATAGAGGGGGATAATGTTAGGCAAACGAGGAAAGGGTAGAAATGGAATAGGGATGTCGGATGGGATAGAGGGAGGAAGCAAGAGCGCAGAGATGAAAAGGGTTTTATAGAATAGGATGCTGGGTTGTCTTAAGTCAGGAGTAACAATATATTCATTTGGTGTTTGTAACCATTCAAAATCTACCTTAACCGTTAGACCATCTAATAAATAATATGCATGCTATATAAAATTGTTAGATGAGTTCATGAGCCACGAGAGGTAATAAATTTAATTTTGTACCAATCACAACGAAGTAAATTTGCAGGAGATACTGATTGAATAGAATCATTTTCTATTGAGCCATATTTCCCGGAATTGTAAGAAATACTCTTGTATTAAAAAGAATTGTTGAATTACTCTTCCGACAAAATACCTATATTTAGTGAGTAGAATTTAAAAACAAAACTTTTTCATTCTCCTTACCTGTTACTTATGACTTTTCGAGGATATTTCCTCACTTAAATTTATCCAGTAGAAGAACATTATATGGCCGTCATAAAAATTTTTAGTCATCGTTCGTAGCTTTCTTCCACGAGAATAAGATAAAGCCTTTCTCAAAGAACGTTTTAACAAAGTCTTAACGAGAGTACACTTTCCAACGAGCATTACTTCTTCCATCTTAGAATTCTTGTTCAATTGTACGAATTGTTTAACAATTGTAATATTTCTTCCCCTTAAACGAACAAAAGTGGTGGTTTTGGTGAAAGACATTTCATTGCATTGAAAGAGTTATAAAGAATTTCAAATAATTTTTCATTAAAGTTTTTATTCATATAGTTTAACTTAACGTTTTTGAAAAGGGAATTCTTTTTCTAGGCATTGTACTGTTGAGCGAGACAACGAGACGTTAAGAGAATTTTACTGCCGAGCAGACAGATAAGGGATTTGCTTTTTACTTTTCCTCTTGCATTATCAAAAGCCAAAAATTTATTAGTCATAATGCACGATAGTTTGAACAACCCAAAAATGTTTATAAAATTACCCAGTATCAAAAAAACCTTGTGTTGGACATCCCCTCCAGACTACCATTATGGCTTTCAGGGTAAAATAAAAATGAATCAGTAATGAAAGCATTATGAAATACAATTATGAACGCCTATTGTGTATCTACATCTAAAACATACCCCGCAAATCGCACAAGGGCGTGTAAATCTAAAAGGGAGTGTTGGGAAACAACCCGTAAAACAAAGTAAAACTAAATGCAAAACAAGCCAAATCATGACAATTCAAACAAGCACACCAGAATGTATTCTTGCAAAGCCCATTTTAGCATATACGCATGCATGCACGCAACTACGAATGCATCTACATCTACTTAATAGCTCGCAAGCCGCCGAAAGGGCGTGTGGCGGGGGATGTTAGGGCACCACCCATAATTAAGAAAGAAAAAAAACCGTTTGCAAAAGCCAAAAATTTATGGAAGTCACAAACAAAACATTGTATACATTTATGCAAAAACCCTTACAACCCACACATATGCAAACAACACACTACCAACTAACATACACATGCAGCTACAGATACACCTAATACCTTTGCAGTACGTAATTTTGTTCCGACTTCTAAATTAATTATTTTTAATGTTTATAAAGTGACTTCGGTTCCCTACTATTATGATTTATGATTGTTCTGGGAAAAGAATGAGTATTTGAATCTATCTGTATTAGAATGTATCTCCCTTATTTTATCTTTGTTGTCTGATCTACCTAAGTACTGCGGGGCCATTATAGTTCCTTTAGTGTCATCGTTAAACTCATTGGTTCTGAGTCCTAAAATTTTAATTCTCCCTTGATTTTCTGTATTTCAAGTGACTCCCGGGCTAATTCCCCTAAGAGACCTATCACACTTTTGTTCTTATCATAACAATTTTTAACGAATCTGGTGGATTTTCTCTGGACTTCATTTAATAAAGGAGTCCATCTATTCGGCGTCATCCCACTAGATTTCGACAGTTCTAAGTTAGATACTTAAACTTTTCTCAGATACTTAATTCTACATTCAGCGGAAATTCTTCCTATGGTGCCTATTTTCATGAGGGTTATCGAATGAAGTCCATCTGGCCCAATATTACTTTCGGTAAATATTTATCTTTTAACTTAATCTTATTCCTTGGTCTAAAAGATAGTGAGAAAGACGGTAACTGACTCACTCGAATTAAAAATGCTAGAGAAACATATACGAAATCAAAGGCTCAATTCAGTAAACCCGTATGCTTAGAACGCGGCCTTCAAACGGCAAGGACGCGAAGCTTTATAGTTCCATTCGCAAGACAATCCCTCATCCTCAACGGCGAGACACTTCTCTCGTCGACCCGCTTTTTCATTGAGGCCGACTTCCCACCCGAAGTCCCGATATGAAAATGCCAACGGCGTCCAGGGCTCACAGACGGTGGGAGTAAGTCGGAAACCCCTGGAGAGGTGGGGCCTTTTCGGGGAATAAGAAAGGAAAGAGAAGGAAGCCGTCACCAAAGCAACCCCTCCATCCGAAAGAAATGCCTGTCAAAGCTATTTGCATGCTCTATATACGTACCCCTTCTTCTTCTTACCTCCCCCCAAGCCCCCTCACACTCACGTTTCCCGGAGACTATCTCATTCCCCGCTGTTCGTGCCCTAAGTTATGGTCCATGAAGCACGAAAAAGACTCCTCGTCTACGAGGCCACACACGCGCGCTGCTTTTTCATTCCCGGGGGACCCCACGGAATTACTTTCCCGCCACTTCCAACGTCTATCACAGTGACGACCCCTTTCCCTTCCCTGCTCCCCCCTCATTGGCGCTGGTCCGTCCCCTCGTCTCTCCAACTCCCCACCCACCACCCTTTCACAAGACTTCAACCCCGCCGCAAGTCGGGGGTGAACTTGGGGAACACCCAAAGCTAGAAACCAGAAAGCGTGGAGGCAGCGCGCCCAACCCCCTCCCAAACTTCCCCTCCCCCCCTTCAATCCCCCTATACACACGTACAATCGCCCGGCATCCGATGGAAAGAGTTTCGTAACTGCTGAAATCTCAGTCAAGCGCCTTTAGGGAGAGTAGGCAGGATGCTGGCGAGGGAAGGCTTGTTGCAATTCCCCTTCGACCTCCCCTCCTCCTCTATTTCCCTCCAGACCCCGACTCCCTTTTCAGAATGCGTCTTAATGGCCTGGCGAAGGTTTGAGAGGAGGACGAGGATTGGGGGACGGATGGTGGGGGATAGATATACCCAGTCCAGCCCCTTCCTCGCCCCCATCTAAAAACTCATCCCTCCCCCTCCCCATACCGTGTTACGAAGCGTGCGAGGGGACCGGGCGGCCCCCGTTGATGCACTCATTACCTCCCCAAACCACCCTCTCGCGTCCACCAAGAGAAGCCGACTCCCTCGTGCATATACATCTGAGAAACTCACCCCTCCGACCGCCACTACCGACATCGCCTCCCCAATCTCTCCCCTCCCATTTCAAACAGTTGTTCTTCTCCCATTCAGGGTTGCCAATTTAGAGATTTTATCGTTTAGGATTTGACGTATGTCACCTTCCACTTATCGCCCAGTGGAAGTGAGTGAAAACTATTATAAAATTAAAAAATATAGGCTATTATGCAGCAAGGGAGGGTTATTCCATTGGCCATTGTGAGTCAATTGCTATAATTCAGTCGTTAAATAGCCAGCACAACGTCAACTGAAGTTTCACTATGTTTTAACAGGCAACATTTATCGATGGACGAGTGGCATGTAGGGATGCATACAATGGCTGTCAAATGGGAATGTACAATCCGTATTGAAGGAGTTTCCAAAAAAACATCGTGAATTGAATTAAGTCAATCACTCGCCAGAATCTTTCTCAAATCTTACAGTGATTTAGTGGTTCCTCTTACACTCTTTACGAGATTAATAATGCAACAACGCTGAAAAAAGGAATGGCGACTCAATCTCGTAAACGGGGAAAACCACGTGAAGATTATAAGGATCCTAACAAGAGTTTGGTACCACATCAATTACTTGCTTGGTATTCGACAGTTTATTAACCTCTTAACTGTAGTAGAGTAGCTGAGGAATGGATTAGATGGAAATAAATTGTGTAAACACGTTGTTTTCCTACTTCAGAATTTTTTGACCAATCCCAAAAAGTTCGTGAAGATCGGAACGGATTGATGGCTTACGCACCCTTCTTACCCGGAGGTCCCTGGTTCCAATGCTTGATACTGCAGATATTTTTCAGTCGTATCCCAATCCATACTTGAGGTTGTTTATGGAGAGCGCTTTGAGTGAGTATGCCGCCCGTCGGATAGGACGCTTGGTGCCTTTTGTTAGGAGTAGGCTAATACCAATGCCGGCATTTTCTCCCCCCTTCCTCCTCTTTCCTAACCATTCCTAATGACGCAAATGATCTCAGCAGCCAATCGCCTCCCCTAAAACTACTACTAATACCAAAAACTTCGTAGCTTAGTGTAACATTAAAAAACAGTACGCTTTGGAAAGCATTGGACCAATAACCCCTTAAAAGCGTGCACGTGTATGTAAAATTGCGTGCTCTTTGGTTAACATTTTTGCAAAAATCGATGAGCCTAAAACAGAGACTAGACGGCAAAGTAACGTGTATGGATAAAAATCCCGCATCTCTCAAAAGCGGCGTTCATTAGCGAATGTACTGGTTTTAAACCTCAGCCACAATAAGAGTACAGCAGTTAATAGATGATGCCAGCAGCTATAATGACAAAAAATTGAGTATAATTAAAGCGATCACTTCAAGCAAAAAATTTGCTATCCGAAATTTGCTCGTACCAACAATTATTCTGTTAACATTAACAGGCTGATCAATTTCCTCAACTAATGCGTACTTTTTCCTGAAAATTCTGTCAAGACATTCCAAATCACACACTTTTATTCTTTCAACGTTTTCGCTCGTTACACAGTCTCGATGCGTGACATTTTTTATTCGCAAAAGGTCGTAAAATATCAGCCGCCTCCACCCAAATGTCTTGCCGGTTCATTTTTACCTTAAAAACATATCAAAAGCAGTATTAAATACCCCGCCTGTAATGTTTCATTTTTTTGGCGGTGATAATCCCGTATTTAGGGAGACTATGAATTATCAAATAGGAATTAAAGGGTTTTAAGTAAAAGAAATGCTAAAGCCTGCTCATTTATTTCATTAGCATCGAGATCGACCTTGTGAACATTCATCTTAAAGAAATAAGACAAAGTCGGTAAATTTACAAACATTTTTATTAATACGATTCTACCGGCTGGACAATTGCAGATGGAGATTCCACCTGTGTGGTGATACCGGTAGTACCGTAGTGATAAAAAGTTTTGGTGAATTTACAAAGCTTGCCTTATTCCTTTATACACATTTATGTACGCACAAGCCCTAGCAAGCCCCCGAAAGGATATATGGAATGGGGTGTTAAGTCACCAGCAATTCATACAAAACTGTTCCTATATAGACATATGTGTATCAGCTAAAAGTAGTAGTAGTATTTCGGAGAGGCGACCGACATCTAAGGTCATTTGCACCATTGAGTATGGACAGGAAAGGATGATGGTTGGATACAAACCCGACGTTGGCATTAGCCTACCCTTAACAAAAGTAGCCAAGGGATCAGCAGCTTAACGTCCCATCCGACGGATACCGCACTCAAAGTGCCCTCCACAAAGCAAGAGATCGAGATACCACTGAAAAATATTCAACGCGGCGTTGAGTACTTCTGCAAAAGCACACAAAACAATTCTCTTCATAAATAAAATAAATCTTGATCTCTTTCTTTGGAAAATTTTTGTTTCACATTGGATTGAAGTGAAAGTACAATATAATTCTCACTAGAGGTTATACTGTGCTACGCCACAGTAAATCCGACAAGCATTTATCCAAGGCTTAAGTTGCTATTAATATTATCATTACATACGCTCGATATGTTACAAAAACTTTTCTCTGAAGTTGATGAAATATTTAATCTTAGTATGGGCTGTAGTATTCCACAAAATACAAGTGTTCATAAACAAAAAAAAAGTAAATTTTCCGATTTTATTTTCATTCATTTTCTTCTCTCGTTGAGATTGAATACCTTCCTTTTTCACTCAGAAATATTCAGGATGCTGTAAGAGCATTCAAAGGAATTGTGAAATTTGTTGTCTACGAATGCTTTATAAGACCTCGACGGTTATTAACCATCAAGGGAATACGTTTATAATGAATATACCAAGGCATTACTGAGGCTCATCAGTCAGTTACACTCCAAGGCTGGGCAATGGGCATATTTTTTCCATCGATCCTTGCAATTTCTTAAAAAGGTTTTGACGAAAACTAATACAAATACTCAATATAAAATGTACTTTTTATTTTCTATGGCCATTACATGAAAATAGGGAGGAGGCATCGGAACTTGAGTCATTTTAACCAGCGTTTCTTCGCCTTAGTGCGAACTGTCATTTTTACCAAGATGAATTCACTTGTAATACTTATTGAAGCATTTTATAGATGCGGGTGCATATCTGTGCGTCTTCATTGAATATGATTTTTTTGCGGCTAAGTTATAGGTTAGAAGACGGAAAATGATCCATCAGAGAGAAGGCGTAACCCCAAGGGACCGAACTTGGTGGGAGAGCTTCCCTACCTTGCCCCTCCTACTGCCAAAACCAGTGTTCTGGTGGTAATTAGGAGATGAGACCGGCCGTTGAAGTCATTTACCTGGGTACGGAAAAGTGGGAATTAATTATGCGAGAGGATAAGTTTTAAGGAGTGAAGAGATGGTCGACAGAAACCTTCTGTCAGCACCAGAGAGTACACATTGCCAATATTGGCATCCTATCCTACCCATCGTTTAGCTTACCACGCTCCAAAATACTTTCGAAACCTCGTTGAAAATTTCGCAAACAATTAGACTTAACGTAAAATATGATATTTTGGGGAAATAAAAGTGAAACCTGCGTGATAAAAATGAAATATTTGGAATTACCTATTTGCGTGGGTACCATACAATTAAAACCTTATCATGGAGCGAACACATTAAAAATATTTGTAGGGTCATATTAAAGAAACTAGGACTCATTTTATGAGTTTTAGGTTTGTGCCAAATTAAGATGAATTGCTAATGGATTAATACTTTTAATTCACTCATTGTTCAAAAGTGAGCGTCCTTCAGTTCAATCGCTTTGCAAGTTGTACTAAGAAAATATTGAACTGAAGGAGAACCTCAACTTTTACCTATAAACAAACCTCTCAGCAAGAGGTAGCACGGACTATCTGTTTTGTGTTAACACAAAGCTTTTTCTACACCACCAGAGATTTATTTTAGAAAAGAAAGAACGTCATCCGATGAAGAGTCAAAAGACGGCTTTTCATTCAACTATTCAACCCTTATTTCGAGGAAACTATTGATATGATCCTTCAATGCCGCTGTTTCACCCTCAGAGTGGAATTAGTTTTTAGTCGTCAAAAAGAGTTCATATTGTTAAAACCTCGAGCTATACAGCAGAAGAGGCATTATATGCGTTCAAACCAGAGTTCGGTGTTGTATTGCGATAATAGTTCGTCACTCCACGTGCGCGGTTTTTCAGCAAGGAAACCAAACGAAACTTGCACCTTATATTTCCATGTGCCGTTTTATTTGAAGCCTACCTTGAAGGAACGCACTTGTTACTCATTTGACGAGATCAATAAATATTATGCGAATGAGGAATTCATTATTCCGAAGGCAGAATCCCAGGAGCGTTTCCAATTCGGGGATAGCGGTGCTGCGTTATTAACGGGAATTATCCTGGATCATAAAAAAAACGCACGAAAGCCAAAAATGCATTGCGGTAAGGATTTTGCGGACTTGTCTCGAAATACAAAAAAGTAAAACAAGTAAGCGTTTAAGGGTGAGATTTTTGTAGATCTTCACGGAATTTTTGGGAGAAACGTACAGATTATTTGAGAATATTTAATGGACTTCTAATATCAGCAGAATATCTCTTTTGCAGAATTCTGTACACTATTTAACAAATGAATAAATCTTTAATAGACCGAAAATTTTCTTGAAATCCACTTGTTTATGAAATGTTTATATCCCTGTCTTCCAATTGGAGGCAAGACGTCGATTTCTGATTCCTTTGAAAAAATGTAAAAACAAATTGAACAGCTGGATATAAACTCCAAATGAAAAGATTGACATTTTCCCCTTGGACGGTAAAATGGGGACCCATTGGAGTTTGAAGCGCACAAATTGAGACATCCGACGGACCTTTAAGCAATTTTCGCCTGCTACTTTTCCTTGATCGCGATCTTACCGAACTTGCTCATCAATAACCAATTTCTTTAGTTATTGATGCGCTCCTCGGGATGGCCCTCGAACTTTTGTCCATTTCCTTTCCCGCATCACTCTTCTTTCACTGTCCTTGTTATTTTTAACCTCCTTTTCCGGACATTTCCTCAAAGTTTCTTTCAGCTCATCAAATATTACCTCACCCCGCCCACTCGCCTCGGACACCTACTCGGCAGGAAAAGGAGAGGAGTTCGAGCTTTTCTGAGTAGAGGTAGATGTCCCCCTACCACCCTCTGACCAAGTTAGCATGAAGAGCGTTGCGCAGTATAGGTCCTGCCATTATGGAATAACACTGAAAATGAGTTCGTACGTTAATATCACCGTTTAATTTTCCGAATTTTTGGACCGAATGAAATCTTATTGAATGAATAATATTCAGGATGGAAGTCCTACCAATTCCGTTAATTAGATTTGTAGATATATGGCCTCTCAAAAACGGCAAATATTTGGCAAATCCACCGTAATTATTTTATTATGACATTCAAGCTTTTTTGGCTTTGAAATGTGTGAATATGAACGAATGGTTTTGTAAATTCGCCTAAGCATATCACAATTAATGTTTGAGCTAATATTTCTACCTTTATGGCTGGTTCCCTAACAAGCCTTTGTAGCAGTTACTTTGTATTTATGAGATGCAATTGACAAAATACGAAGAGAAAGAATTGCTAAGAGTGATGGAGGCAATGAAATAAGCCATCTTGGATAAAAAATTGCAATACTTCCGCAATTTATTTTGCTTAAACTTTTCTAGTTTTCATACAGACGATTTTATTTTATATTTAAAACTATTTTCATAAAAAGAGTAGACGGCCGAGGCTTGATAATAGAGCAAATTGGAAATAATAGAATATATTTCTGGGGCACTTTATTTCAATTGACCGTGCACATATTTTCAGGATGCGATTTGGTGGAAAAAAATACGTTTTCTAATTATATTCCAATTAATCATCTAATATTGTTTAAACTTATTACATTAAGATGTAGGAAACGGGTTTTTCTGATATTCTTTTTGTGAAATTTTGCCGTTGAAGGCCCATATATTAGAAGTTTATTAAAAAGAACCAATGGTGTGAGCGTTGAGCAAAACAAGCGGACCATTCGCTGTTACTTAGTTACAATTAAGTGCATTAGATCAACTGTTTAATTCGTGCATATCTTATACTCATCCCCGATATTTATCGAGAATTACGCGGGTCATTTCTCTCTATAAAAAACATGATTTTGCTCTGGTGCTTCTCGAGAATGCGTAGTATATTGGCAATTAATACCTGTGCCGGCAAAGGGAAAAATGATTTTTTTGCATTTAACTCTTTTGGCAGGATAATGTTTCGATTCATAAACAGAGACTCTATTTTTAGTTAAAAAATACAAACACATTTAAGTGAAATCTCTAAGTGGAGCCTCTAGAATAATAACTCCGAAATACTGAATCCAAAGAAACAGATTCATTTTATGTTTATTTTAATCGTAGGAGGGTTGAGCTCTGTTAAGTTGTGACTGCTCCGGCGTATTCGGGGCTAAAATTAATTCGACTCGCACGCCTCTCTTGGCGCTTTATTTCTCTACATTTTCTTTTTGTCCGTCCTCAGGAGAGAAAAATGGTATCTTCTCTCGTCGTAAACCTGTTTCCCAAGGCATCGTTAAAATGGCGGACTCTAACGGAGGAGCAAGTGAATCATTGGTCGAGATGAAATGGCTTTATTTGATGCCGGCGTCCTTTCGTTAGTTTCCGATTTTCCCGCGCCACCCTTGATTCTGCATAGCTCTCCGCTGGAGCTTTGATTTGATTTTCGGGTCCCCAACCTACACCCACGACTCCCCTTTCGTCTCTTTTAGATCGGCTCCCCCTTCTTTACCCTGCCACCACCTCTCCCCGATCCCTCTTCTACTTCCTCCTCCCGACGCGAAACCCTTTCTCCCCAGAGTGCCATCCCTCATGCCTCCTTGTCCCTCCCCTACCCCATGCCTACTCGATTAAAATAAAAAAATACGCGGACCAACTAACGCCGAGAGACGTTGAGGGGGAGGGTAGCGAGAGTAGAATGCGCTCCGCCCATCTCCACTCTCAATCTTCGTCTAATAATTGGGGTAAATACGCATGGGAGGTGGGAAAGGGGGTTGATATCTGCCACTCCTCTCACTCTCTCTCTCTCTGCATCTGAGTCACGGTTTTGAATCTTTCAGATCTGGGAGGGGGGTTTAAGGATTGGTGGCATGATGTGACGATAGGAGTTTTGAGGGGGCAGAAGGCTTTAGCGTACCATCTAAAAGGAGTTCATTCCTCGGGGGAGAAGGTTATTTTTCAGCCATCCACGCCAACGTACTCAAACAAAATGACCCTGGGAGACCCTAGATCACAGTTAGTGGTGGTGCATGAGTTCATCTATGAATGTGCTCAGTGTAGATTTTAAGTAGTGATCGCTGGAACTAACATCTTCATTGATAACCAATCGATAACATGGATCAGGTACTCTCGCAGCCACTATTAAAATCCGTGGGCTAGATCACCTAGCAGAATACATGGGAGGACACTGTATAAAAAAATTTTAACAAAACGTTGCCTTTAATGTTCTATTTTTTTAAGAATATTTTAATATATAATTTCCCAATTTTCTGACGACACGGCGGGATACAGGGAAATAAGGAACCAACTGTATCGCGAGCTACTCTCTAGAGACCTAGACTCAATCTCGAATCGGTATAGTGAATTAATCCTTAAAATAGACATGAAATAGATGGTTCTATGCTAACTACGGCCAGTCAAGTTAAGTATTTGGGGATAGTTCTAATATCACACCTTTCATGGGGAGCACATACCAGGACAATATTCGGATCCGCTTTAAAGAGACTCGGCTTTATTAAATGGGTGGTGAGGAAACGTAATGAGAAAGTTAAAGAGAGGTGTCATTTTGCTGTTGTTAGAAAGCCTTAGAAAGAAGAAAATCACTATGGCATGATAAAATTCTGACAAAATTCTACGATACTTGGTGGCAATTCAAAATAATTTTCCACCTTAACGCGGTCATTTCCATTTTACCTAATCCCTTATTGTTTGTGGGAAAAACTCGTCTTAATTTTATATGTTTGATCTCTCTAATCTCATTCCCACAACGTCTTCTTCTTTTGCATGATGCGCTCAATGTTTTCAAGAATATCGCTATATAAACTTACTACAAATGCATGCAAGAAATTTAATCTCTAATTTAACCTTCGCTCTTCTTATAATAAACCTTAGAACTGTGAGTAATAGGCAGTGGAATGGGAAGATTACTTCAAGCTCAATGAGCGAAAAAATAAAAGAAGTTGGGTAACGGTGGAAATGTAAAATTATTTTTCTAACTGAAACCCGCAAATGAGCATTACCAAAGCAAAGAGAGCTTTTTCTCACCCCCGTTATGACCCAATGCACGACCTTTAAGCAAGGGTTATACGAAAAATTACCATTTCTTGGATGAATGAGTTAAAGACACATTTATGGCTTAAAAGAGTAATATTTATTCTAATATATATATATATAAAATTGCTGCCCAATTTGAGGTATTCGCGTAAAATTTGTTGTTTTCTTGGCTCATTTGCTAATTTAAAATATTTGGAAGCCGTCCTTCTGTGCTTTTTAGACATTCAATAGTTTTGGTGACGGAATAAGAGGTCAGTTTTACCTTTACAGTGGATCCCTATAATTCAGTCAACAACATTATGATATATGACAGCTGGTTATTTTCTGATAAAATTTTGTTTATTGAACACCACAAAAACACTAGCTTTTATTTCTTGGAGTAGCATTTATTTCTTATTTATTTCTATCTCTAGATTCTTTCAGTTGATTTCTTTGTTAAAGCTTATAAAGTTATCTGACGGGATATTGATGTCACTGTCTAAGCAAATGAGGTTAAAATAAAAAATAAATTGTATTGCCATCAGACAAAAATTCAAATATTTGTATTGATGAGTTTTTAAATTAAAAGATAGTAATGATACCTTTAAGGATTACAGAACTCTTGTCAATTACTGGTCATTGTCATGTCCTACATCATGCGCACCAAACCCTTCGATGAACTGTCCGGGAATTCTGTACATGTAGCTGTAGATGCCATCAATAACATCTACAAAATCTAATTCTTATATCATTTATTTCGTCTTTTAATCGATGTAATTGATAGGAAATATATAGTGTCCTATGTATGGTACTACCAATGATGTATTTATACCAAAAAGATTGACTCGGGGCTCATTATTCAATGCTAAAAAAATATCAATCTAGAGAACCAAATGACAAGAAAGAGTTTCTACAAGAGTTTCTATGAGTCTATGTCCGGGGCTGAATAATATTTGCAACGAACTGAACGAAATCACAACTTGAAGCAGCCTCAATCTTCGACGGGCCCGAGAACAAAAGGCCGCCGGGCCGGATGGCTCCGCCCGGGTAGTTGCGAGAGGGGAAAAAGACGCATTGCTTTTTAGTTCAATCCTCGCAATAGCCCTTGCGTTTCTGTGGGTTGAGTGGGGAAGGGCAGGGCAGGAGGGGTATTCATGTTGCGTGGGCAAGCGAGAATCCATGCGTGCGTGCTCACAGCAGCCGAGGAGAAATGATGGAGGGTGAGAAGGGCTGTGGTGGGAGGGTAGGGTGCGAAAGGATCAGCGCGGCCGGATGGAGGAGACCGGAGGATAAGGGGGTTCGGATTGGACTCGTTGGGGTGTTGGAGTGAAAATGAAAAGTATTGGTGCGCTCGCCCGTCAACAGATAGCGAGGGGCTTCCCTCCGAAGGGACTCTACAAGGGGGGATGGCCGTGGGACGGTGGTTGGTGTAGGATGAGGGATTTACGAAGTGCTCTTAAATACAAGTTTGGGCGGATGGGAGAGGTTGGTGGAGGGTGGGTGCGGACGCTTGGATTACGCATAGAGGGTCCGTCGTACTTGGCCGTGGAAAAGTTGAGAAACGGGTAGGAGTGAGGATTCAGAGTTGCGAGTCACGCGTATGACGGTGCTGCCAAGGTGACCTGCGAAGTATTATGGCCTTTGATAAAGGGAGTGACCGTATGGGTAATACTCGACAGCAAGAGTGGATTCTGATGGTAGGTAGTGATTAAGCGACCCGATAGTCATTTTGTTTAATCTAAAAATAAAAATTCGTTTAGATGCTTATTTACCAAACTGCTTTTTCACCGTTTTGGCACAGTCACTGAGTGAATAGAATTATGAACTGCAATAAGTTAAGCATTCTAAGATATACATTTTATTAATAATACCTAATTGTCTTAATCTCAAGATCCTAAATACCTCCTAATAATATGTCTCTAACTATCATATCTTCGAGAAAACTTACCTTTACAAACCACCAAAATATCTGCTCAAGACTCCATCTATAAAACCATTCACTTAAGGCCTTGGTTCCCATGATCTCAAATAGTACGTATATTATTATGGGTTGGGATTCACCTAGAGACTAAGAACATTTTTAAGTCCTGCTTAATAGTACACCACTGATATCCAAGTCCTCAAACGGTCCCAATCCTCCCATTGTTCTCCTATTCCACCACCATTATACGAGTATTTTATATTCCTTATAAGTCCATGCCCAAAAAAAATATTTAACCTCGCTGCAGACACTTACTCCAAAAGTCTCTTAGTTCTCCAGAATTCCGTTATTGAGTCCTTCACACGTTCTATCCTCATTTGTGTGATACCATTTGCTGGTATTTCTCCTCCTTCTCCGATAGATAACTGTTTCTTCCCATATTAAATTTAGACTAATAATCTTAAGAGCAAGAAGCTAGAGTAAAAATGGCTAAAAGTTTTAACTTGGAGAGTACGCGGATGTTAGAAAACTATTCGCGATACCTCCCTTTGTCGTAAAGCTGTTGCAATGGTTGCTATAAAAACAGTGTGGTAATCTAAAAAATTATGTTTAACGGTGAAAAATAGTTTCCTAGAATAATAATTTCTTGCTAAAAATATTAATAATTTAAAATTTGAAAACCAAAAAATTAAACAGTGTTCAATAGTTCATTTCTCAAGAATGTCTGGAACGTTTTATATTTTTGTGCACTAAAATATAAAATGTTTAAAAAAATAATTAAATTAAATTTTTAAAAGTACAGGTGTCAAAAATGTAAAATATTTTTATCGTTTTGTTTCAAATTAGATGCTTATTTAATCCTTTCATCTCTACTCTTTTAACGAAACTTATATTTTAATCCTTTTATTAATATTGGGTTGTATATTATTAATTTAGGATTATGAAATTCTTGCAAATTAAAGGGAATAAAGTCAAGCTCTCAGAAATTCTGTACGTGACTTCAATCATAGCTACTTAGAAAAACAAATTTGCATTTTTCCACAGATTTATATGTAACGTAAAACGTGGGCGTGGAAGGTAGGTCGAGGGATGAGTTAAGTGATTCTAAGAAGGACCTTATAAAGGAAGGGTTGTTCGACACACTGAGAGTGGAGGGTAGAGGGTGGTTAGATTATAAGTAATTAGCTGGTAGGTAGTTAGGGTATTTCCGAGCTCACCACCTCCTACCCTTCACTCTCAGTATGTGTCGAACAAGCTTTCCTTGATAATGTCCTTCTTAGAATAACTTCTATCTCATCCCTCAACCTGCCCCTCTCCCATCCATGTCCTTCTTCCGCTTAACCCTTCTTTATTCTTCCCTTCTTTCTACCGCCAGGATACTGGCACCTATCAGTACCAGCTACCTACCACCGTCTTCTCAAATAATTACCAAAATTGCTGATATTCCCCCCTCCTTTTAACTCTCCATTTCTTTAGTTTCTCTGTTTCTTTGGGTTTTCCATATTTTCCCTCTTTTTCCCCGGCTACCTTACTCCCCATTCGTTCCCCCCCCCCCTACCTGTAACAGGCATAGCCATAACGGATGTATCACAGTTTGAATCTTGTGTTGTACCTGAAGATGGTTTGATGAAGTGAAACGCGTTGTACATTACAAATAAATCTATGGAAAAGTGCAAATTTTTTCTCAATGACGAACATCCACTACTATTCGCCTGAATCTGTTGAAAATCTTACAATCGTACCTGTTTCTATCATGATTAGCGGTTCAATTCTAGGAGTTCAACGTGAATTTGTAAGAAACAAAATTTGCCCATATTAAAGGCAAATCATTCTTACTTTATGGATCGCCTACCAAAATACTGTGACGATTATTGTAATAGTTCACGTGATTATAAGAAGGGTCTATCGATGATCTGAAGACAATAGATTTTGCTAATAACGTAGGATATTTGATTTTTGACGAAAAAAAGCATTTAATCGGTTAAATAATTTTTATTAATAGAAAAAAATATTTTGAACAATATTTGACTAATTTTCTTTATAGCTGAAATTATAAGTATCCAATTTTATGAATATTTACTCTAATTTAAAAAAGTTGAATGATCTTGAATATAAGCAACATATTTTATTTTTTTCAGTTCAGTATTTATTTTATATTTTTTCAGTTTTTACGTATATGCGATGGGATATTTTTTAAGCAATTAAGATTTTAATAAATTTGGATAAAATTCATTTAGAATGTTAATTGATTCCCATGTACAAAATGTTGTAAATTATGGCCATTTTTATTGAACTGGTTCGTTTTGGAAAGTCGTAAATTGAAGAAACTCCCAGTATGGAGAAGATACACGCCCGCAGTATGATTACGTTCCTTCATTTGAAAAGTTACGATGAAACGATATGCCCTATGGATTCTGACTACTGATAATCCACGATGAAATGATACATGTTCTGGAATATGATAGGCCATCATATGGCACAGAAGTGAGGTGGAAAAAGAATTTTCAAACTGACCACATTTTCCTCACAGACGATCAAAGAAGTGCAAGACCATCAGTCACGAAAGATGCTGCAGAGTGAAGGATGTGGAGAACTTTATCCTAGTAGACCGATGGGCAACCATTTGACGGATCTTTTTTACGAAAAGCGAGGAAAATTATTCACGAGGAACTACACATGTCAAAGGTGCCTGCACGTTGAGTTTCACGACTACTGACTCCTTTTCAGAAGGCAATGGAACGGTAATCAGACCTTTGGCTTTGAATTTTCGCAACATACACCCTATTATCCCGATCTCGCATCAAATTACTTTATTTATTCCCAGAACGCAATAAACCAATCTGTGGTCGGCAATGTGAGAACACAAATGACGTCATTTTAGAGGTGGAAAATGGTTTTGATGTAATCTGCCGAGTTACATAATGGTGACCTGCGCATGGGAAGAAATATTGGGAGGAATATATAAGTCTGGTGGGTGATCAAGTAGAGAAGTCATAAAAATAACAAATAACAATTCTAAATAAAAGTTTTTTTCTCGTTTAATTCTAGTATTAGCAACTTCCGAATTTATCCTAAAGTTATGAATTTCGTTAATTACCCTCTATCGTTAATTATCGTTAATTTCGTTAATTACCCTCTAAAGGGTTAGGTGGAAGAAGGGACTATTTAGTCTCAACCTCGCCCAATTAAGTCGATAATAAATAAATAAAATAAATATCGTAATACTCATATTCTGCTACAATTTCATCATCATATAGCGTAAATATGAGCTAATGCATCACAAAAATATGTTCCAATTCAACTTTCATTAAGTTTTATCATTTTGCGTTAACTTTAAAAACTATCCAGGCTCATCTTTGTACCTTTCTCTAGTTTGTTTCATACCATTATTTATTCATAGATTTTCAACTTTATTTTTACTTTTTGAATCATTCTTTAGTTTCTATCATACTTGTCGTTAAGTAAATATTTTTGGTAAAAAAGGTGCAGGATGATTCCCTGTCTTTCCTCCATTACAGTTTTGTGGGAGTTACCTGCGGCCTGACAATTCCTTTCGCTGTACCGGTTGAAATAGTTTTTGGAACGCGAATACTAAATTCCATCTGCCAACCGATCACTGTGGACTCTTCCTTCAATAATAAGACTGATGCCTTATACCCCTTTCTCTGGGTTAATAAATGGCCATTTTTTTACATTTACCCAATACCCCGCAAGCCGCCGCAAGGGCGTGTGGCAGGGGGTGTTAGGGCACCACCCTTGACATACAAAACTCTCAACTTTATACAAGCCATAAACAAAACATCGTATACATTCATGCAAAAACCCTTAGAACTCACACACATGCTAACAACACACTACCAACTAACATACACATGCATCTACAGATGCACCTAATAACTTTTCAATGTTTAATTTTGTTCCGCCTTGGAAATGAAATGTTTTAATATTTCTAGAGTGACTGTGGTTTCTTTCTATTATGATTTCTGATTGTTCTGGGAAAGAATGAGTGTTTGAATCTATCTGTATTAGAATGCACCTCCCTTATTTTATCTTTGTGGTCTGATCTATATGAATAACAGAAATTTGATCAATAATATCAAATCATATTTTTTTACTTTCTCAAGGGGTACCAAAATACACCGAATATTACTTCTAATTATCAACTACTGCTTTCCAACCTAATTCCGAATTAATTAATTTTTTACCAGCCACCATCTACAAACATCTGAGATTGACTCAAATAAGTACTCTGACTACACACACGTTAGGAAATATCCGAACCTGCGGCCCTTGCACTAAAAAACAAAACTGTGTTGCATGATAAGTAGGAAAGATCTACGATAGGTATGTTACTGGTAAGTAGTCAATGAGTCAACTTCAAAGTGTAAAAATGCATCGCCTTGACCAATATTTAAACCCTGATACCTTGCTCTTAATTTCAGTCGGATGATATTTAACTTTTAAAAAAATGTTCGCATTTTAATGAATATTAGCCGATGACTCTTTTAAAAATTATTTTCGTACAAATTTTTCAAACTATGTTGTCAACTTTTCTACAATACAGGACACAAACTGTATGTGGATACAAACGAAGCCGATATTAGCATATGACTGTAAGTTCTTTACACATTCCTTGCTGTACCACGGAAGTATTTCTATTTCTATGTTTAAGGACAATTTTGAAACAGAGAATAGTTATTCATGCTAACTTGATTTTACAGACTAGTTTATAATAACCATTGGAAAATGATTTAGTAACAGTGTGGAAAATGGTGTGAATATGGACTGGGCTTTAACGTTACATCGGTCTTCGTAAAAATGTGATATTAAAGGTTTTATGGCCTTTATCATTTTGCATTAATTTGAGAGATTCAATAAAAAAGTGCACCAAAATAAATACCACTATGAGTTTTTAAAGTTTAAAAATTAACTTTATTTTTTATTATTTTTAATTTTAGTTAGTATTCTCACCATAAAGATTGTGTCCTTTGGTACAAGCGAGCATAACTACGGAATTTCCATATAATTCTCCTCCATGATTGTTCACTTATAGGAATCAATCAATTATCCATAATAAAATACTCACTACTTGTCTCAAGCCGTGAGCCCAAGGAAATTGAAGTTGACGGAGCGAGGGACGCTCTCGGAGGCTATTTCTGCCTAATAAACTCCGACCCTATCAGGGAAACGGTGGTAGTGATTTGCTATCAGTGAGTATTGTCAGCAAAACACTCGGCAGAGAGGCCATAAGGGAACGCAATGGTCGTGAAGAATCCGGATATCGTCGGGGCCGAACCTCAATCATGGGGTTGAGAAGCCAGATCACCAGTTTCCATCCATTCGATGGAAACCATCTCGCGTGCAACTGAAACGCAAACTACGTCGGGGAGGTAATCTCATATTTTTACAGCACTTTTGAATCCCATGGAAGGCTGATCTCATTAGTGTACCTATCCCCGTCCACTGAGCCCAGTGAATCATCTCACCTTTGTCTCTTTTTCTTTCGAACGGCGGGAGATATGGGGAGCATGACACGTGATCTGAGAGGAATGCGTGGGGGAGAAGATTATAGGGTGGGGGACCCCCTGAGGCTTGGGGAGTGGGGTAAAATATCCACATCTCCATTCTCTTCCAACCTTGATCTCGCACCCACCCCAAAAACAGCCCTTTCGCCTTGGCACGGGCACTTCCTGCGCACGCGTGGGTGACTTATAATTAGTTCAGACGGACTAATATGGTGAAGTTATAAGGTCTCGTGGCTTATGGCCGGATCCCTCCGCTCTAAATTCTTTCTCGAACAGGTTAGTGAAAATCATGTTCCCCTGGAGACCCGTACGGGGACGATAATGAAATTAGCTGTTTTGGAGAATGGGGGAATGAGAGGAAGAGAGGGAGAGTTTGAGAGATTGTTAGAGCGGTTTCGGGGGCCCTGAAGTCGTGCCAACAAACCTCTAACTCTCGTGCTCGGCAACGCACTTCATCGTGCACATAATTCACGGTCCGAGGGAAGCGCTGAGATACCGTAATTGCTTCCGAAATTTATTTGCGCACCATCGCATTGCCTGTCGCAAACAATTGCATTGGATTACGGAGTTTGTCATAGTTTTCAACCTCACGGCATCAATAATTAATGACGTTAAAAATGTCGCACATTTAAACGAGTAGCGACTTTTTTTTGGGACAGAATATTTCGTCTAGGGAAATAAACGCAATTACATTTTGATTCACGTCTAACTTTGCATATCTGAGCATAAAGCGTGGTTATATTTTTTCAACGGGAAGTTAATGAATAATTTGCTTAGGATGCTGAGTAATTCGGATCCTTACTGGTATACTAATCTTATATCCTTTACTAATACCAACCACTTCGGCATTAATCATTCCATTTCAGCCTCGAAGTAGAAGTATTTGCTATGAGGGTCACTCAACAGATTCTTACTGCATCATAAGGTGCAATTATTTGTTAGATGATAGCGTATGTAATAACATGCGTGTAGAATGAAAGGAGGTATATATATATATATATATATATATATATATATATATATATATATATATATATATATATTAGACATGTATATTTGCATTCGTGTTAAATGATTGGATTTTTGCATGAATATATGCACCACTGTGGGTATGGGTTTGCATGTATGTGTTGGTTTAGAATGTGGCTTTGTTTGCTTTTACTGGTGGTGACCTAACACCCCCCCGCACGCCCTTGCGGAGTATTATTTAGATGTAGATATAAGGTCAATTGCGCCATCGATGATTGGTGATAAAGTAGGAATGAATAAAGTGGAGATGGAAAACATGAGTAGGCCATAAAGTCAAATAAGAAAGTTAACTTTTTACTTAGCATCAATTCTCATTTAAAAAATAGATATAATACTTTAAATACACTCCACACTTTACGTTTGCCTTTGAAAGATTCTTATCCGACCTGGCAGTCGCAATGTCATCCACAACGTGTTGTCTGAACACTGAAAACCCCCTACGTTTTGGATAGGATTGTTTCCAGGAAGTTGCCTTTAAAGTTGTGGCTCGTAGTTTAGTTTGATAGATGAGAATCGAGTTCAGCTAGTACCAAAGACAGGAGTGAGTCAAATCAACAAATTACGATATGAGGACCAGTTACCTTCCCACCGCCTTTGTTTTCTTAGGGAGGGCTGATACACGTAAAATTATACGACTTGAGTTAAGGGTGCTCATAGACATTCATGGGAAATGAACCTGGGTTCCCTGGTCTGCAGTCAAAATCTATACTCTCTGAAATATCAGGACCCATCTTTAAGTTATATGACCCTCGTGTTTATATGATTATTATCAATCGGTTTTGTGTAGAACATATCAGAATTTTATCGTTAATTATTCAAATAAATTCACAATGCATCATATCTCAGGTATTAATGTTATTAATAAACGCAGCGTTTTACAGAGAATTCCGTTATTTCAGTTAATATTAGTCCAAACATTTTAACTAATTAATTTTAAATTGACAGTAAATATGCTAAGTATATTATGCAAGTGAAGTGAGATATGATACAATCTTTACTGCTCATTAATTGATAGTTTCACGGAACCGGGTTAAGTAATGACTTCAGAGCTGGGAAAATTACGATAAACGCAAGAGGAAAATTAAGAATATTAGCTGCCCATCAATTCATTTTGAACAATTAAGATAAAAGCCGGAATGATAAACATGATACAATGGTGGAAATCTCATTTCACAGCCCAAGCGGAAGTCCTGCTAGGAATTGAAGGAATCGGTATCAATACGATTTATTTACCACTTAGAGTACTATACTATTACTACGATTACTTATATAGTATTTTAATATATAGTATATCTCAAAAATCATATTCAGCTCCTTGTGTCAACGATAATCTTGATGAAATCTTAAACGAACAAAAAGAGGGACATTTTTAGTATTGTGCCAAAACGTAGGGTATCATGGGAAAGTGTAGGGTAAGTAGTACTCACTTGGGCACAAGTGAGAATTTTGAAAAACGATATAAGCTAGTCATTAATCACTGACCAGTGAAATTCCTAATTGATGATGATGGAGACCCTGTCTGAAAATATAAAATACGTCCTCATGAATTCCATTCCACAGAAATGTATTAAAACCCATGGTATGAAACAATAAGGAGAGACTGTTTTGTTATCTTTGCGTGAAAAGTTTTCCTCTTTTCACCAGCCACTCGTCATTTATTTCAGGCGGAATTGGGTTGTGTTCAAATTTTACGAGGAGACATAAATCCAATGTGATGGAAAACGAAATTACGAAAGGAAAATTCTAATTTTCCAATTACAATCCCTGAAGGTCGACACCGTCACACTCCCTTGCATTCCGTTTATCACTCCAGAATAAGGGCTTTAAACAGCTTAACACTGTTCCGACCTGCACGGGGCCCCTCTCTTTGACTTTGGAACGTCGAGTGTTCATTCATCTCTGATCTCAATGACCGGAGGAAACAAGGTCGATACTACGTATTACGCGAGTGATGAGTAAGTTGCATCTCATCAAATTCGATTCGATAAAGATGATTCGATTCATTGAAAATTCCACGGAGAAAAAGATTTGGTCAACACTATTTTTTAAATTTCAGCCCATTTTTTCAGATCTTAGCAATTTTTTTTTCATTCCATCAAAAATCGATAATCATTGGCCATCTATATTTGAATGTATTTTCGTCTTAAGATGATAAGTACTGTTTTACCTCAATCGGTTTTTTTTACTGAGAAAATAATAATTTATTAATAAACAATATGTGTCCTGTTACTCTGCTGCGACAATTGACGGCTCTCCGGGGAGGGGAAATATTGCACTTCTCCCGAGCAACGGCTCAAGTGTTGATTTTTCACTTTTGGGTGAAAATCTGGAGAAAAATAGCTAATACAAAAATTGTCAATATTAACAAGTTGAGAGTTTTTACATTTACTTGAGCACAAAATGGACCCAAAGCAGAAAAATGTAATCGAATAAAGGCTCAAGTAATGCGAATATTTTTTTTAGGAAAGAAACAAATTTTGAAATAGATTCATATGAGTTACAACATTTTGCCTGTTTTCCAAAGAATAAGAAGTAATTGGGAATTCTAGATAACTCCATGTGTTAATCCTCCAAGGTAATTGGATGAGCCAAATATTATTGTTGTTAGATACACGAGAACAAAATTGTGAATTCAAAATGGAGAATTAAACATATGCGTTTAAAAAACATGACTAAAAATAATTGAGAATACCGACGTATAATTAACAAAAGATCGAAAAATTTACACGATACTACTAATTCTTTATCATTGCATTTTCGTTCTTAATTGTTTGCTTTGGGATCGGGAAAAAGAAAATTCTTTCCATTCACCAAAAAAAACATGCCATGCAGTTACAAAATTCAACCTTACCCACAAATCCCCACGCTCTTAATTGGTCCTAATCAGTTTATTTTTCTGCATGCATGCAAAAAAACCAGAGCGCGGAAATCAGTAGTAGACCACTGGACTACTCACTGGAAGTTCTGGGATCGATCCCAATGTATGTTTCTGACCCTCTGCTCCAAACAAGTATTATGGTTTTAGAGTACTTGATGTACCAGATCATGAGGGGATGAAACTCTCACCTCTACCAAGATATATAAGAGGGATTAGAATTAGATGATCTCATCTTCTACATCAAACTTCTACATACGCCCGGTGTTTTCCTATTTACAGTCTCCAACCTGTACAAATATGCATTAGATTGGCTGAAATTATTGATATGAATATTCATTTATATCAATAGTTGCCATGCGAAGAAGAATGCACGTTATGCGAAAAAATTTTTATTTTGATTTTCATTAGATTACTTTTTTGTTCGTTTTATGAGGAAAATACAGGGTTCGTCCGGAAAATAAGTGTACTGAGCTCAGGAAAAAAATTATTACACTTTTACATATCTTAAGCTAATATTCCTCAAAATAGGACCCTTGTGAGTGGTTACACTTGTTCCAGCGGCGTTCCCATTCCTGGAACACTCCCGCGAAGGCATCATCGGGAATCTCTCGAAGACACGTCGTCACGGCCTCTTTGACGGCGTCCAAAGTCCCGTATCGCATTCCTTTCAAACTGCTCTTTATCTTCGGGAACAGAAAGAAGTCCGGTGGTGCCAAGTCCGGGCTGTAGGGCGGGTGCGGCAGCGTTGCCACGCCGTACTTGGCCAAGAAGTCCGACACGACAAGCGCGTTGTGAGACGGCGCATTGTCGTGATGAAGCCGCCAGATGTTTTTGATCGCTGGCCAGACGCTGGCAAACTCGTTTTCGAAGCCTGTCGAGCACTTGGACGTAAAATGCAGCATTTACAGTTTGTCGTTCGGGTACAAAATCGTAGTGGACGACTCCCCTTTTGTCAAAAAAGACAAAAAAATCAGTACACTTATTTTCCGGACGAACACTGTATGTCAACATGTGTACCAGTTTTGCTGCATTTTTTATCGAATTTTAAATCCAAGCTTGGACGATTCGAGCCAGCCAACGCCCAATTGACTGAAATTCAACATGAGACATTTTTCGTATTAGTGCTGTTCATTTTATTCGGAAAGTTTTGTGAATTGGAAGATCCGACGTTGCTTGGAAGGTAGCTGGCTCCTCTCTGCTTAATGCTGACTGCGTAACTGCATTAAATGAGCATAGAGAAAAGGAATATATTTTCAGAAAAATTTTTTCCACCTATTGAATCTGCAATAATTTCTGATCATTTGATGATATTCAACGATTATCAACTCACAATTGTATCCATATGATACCAATGACAACGTTTTGTAAAAATTAATGTTGCTGCCGACATGTAAAATTTAAAAGTATTATTTAAAAATCTGTAAATGATCAATGTTTTAACTGAAATGTTAAACATTCTTAGTTATCATCATATTACCTATTTAAATTAGTTTTATCCCAAAGGTTGATAAATACAGGGTGCGGCAACTTTACTTCCTTTTTTGAAAGGCTTTTCCGTTTGAAAAAAGGAAGTTACGTTGGCGCACCCTGTAAAAAGCGAAAATTCCAAAATCAATATGCGTTAAAAATCATTACGTTAGGAATGTTAAGGTCTTCTTCTATGTCTTTTGCGAATTGCTTTCAGGAGAGAGCAAGGAACCGATCGTGAAAGGAAGAAAACATTATTTTTGAGAAAGAAAGTTCTCATCTAAGTCAAATATTTGTACAAACACATAAACTTGATGAAAAAGATTTTATTCCTTTGAGTTTCGAAATTTTGAGACTGATGCTTATAACCAAAATTATAAAGTCTTAGAAAAGAAATTATACTCTCATCCCTCATATTCGTTATTCTCCGAAAATAAAAGTGATCTAATGTAAGAGATGCATGGGCTAATTTGAAGGTTGATGTTTAATTTTCTTATTTTATTGGTGCTAATTTCATGATAAAATATTTATTTATAAAAAATTTCATGATATTATCTTCAGAGAAGATAATATCAATGCAGTTTTTAAAATTAATACGTAAAATTAGTTTCAAGACGATTCCCATTTATCTGGAGCCAGAAATAATTGTGAAAATAACTCATTCTTACGTAGCAAAACAAAATCATGTTACACAAAATATGTCAAAAAATACACATGCGCTTCAATATCAAGAATAGATCCACCCCTTTTAAAATCAAATTTCTGATTGAAAATCAATTTGTATTAGTGCCTAATGGACGAATAATTTCCCACTACGATTTTACTAAATACTACCGTTCAAATAGTTATATTTCGGTAAATTTATTATCCTGATTGACTAAAATGTCATTCGGATCGACTAATAAGCACCTAAAATTCAAGTTGCATGGTAAAAAAATTCTAAAAAATATATCAGAAATATTCGCACTCCGACTTGAATCAAAATAAAGGAGAGCCAACGCAGAGGACATGACATTCCTCTAGATCGACCATATCGATTTTTAGTGAAATAGAATAATTTTTAATAGAAAGTAATACATGCATTCGCACGAGTTTGGGTGCTGCACATTTCCTACAACCATCTTTTCTTGGTGTACTTAATCCATGTATTTACATAGACATGTTACAAATATCGCATAATGGAAAGCTGTTATCAATTTTTTTTTTTGTTTCTTGGCATTATCGTATATACAAGTATATTGTTTTTAAACACTTTCAGTGCTTAACGTTTTTATCAAGAATACTTAAACTAGAAAAATATATGTATATTTTAAACGAATATTTTAAATTGAAGTGGAATTTGCACTACTAGAATTTGGCAAATTTTAATTACATTTTGCACCCAATATTATATTTTCTTGAAAAACCCCCAGCGATGTTTCCAAATATATTCCGCATATTCAAAATGTATCCCGATAGTGTGAAATCACACCAGGATATCTCCAACAGGTAAAGGGGAGTTACGACCACACCCCAGCAGAAAGAGGGCCTCTTCTTTAAAAATGAAGTCTTCTTCAAAGAGTGATGTGATCGACTGATCCAATATTCCCCTCAGCTCTTTACATTTCCCTATTACCCCTACAATGATGGGCCCACCATACTCATCAAATGCGTTTACTCTAAGCGATTGGTAAGGAGTGGTGTGGAATGCGGGAAGCGGTAACCAACATGGTTGTGTGGTTTCGGGGTCAGCGGTTCACCTCGGTCCGGAGCCACCATCGACTGGGGCACCCGGCGGTCAACCTTCGGATAATTCGGTGCCCATGATGACCCTAAGCACAACCGCGCCAATAGCTCCGGAGGCTATCTTTCCATGAAACTTCCTTGTTTCCATTGATTGAATCAAAGGTCGTGGCAGAACGTCATGCACACTTTCTACTCGCTGCTCAACGAAATATATAAAAGTTCATCCACCTGTTCATCTTGGTTCGCAAATAAATATAAGTAACTTTAACTGTTCATTGATTGTGCATTTCAATTCCAGTGGTAAGTTATTTGATGGTGTCTCAGGCTTTTCTTATGAAACTTTCCAGCTGGTATGATATAATATTCGCGTAAATTACAATTGCTCAAATAAAGGATATGATAACTAGTTTGAAGACGATTTACAAGGCCATAACAAAGTCTTTGGTGTTGAAGTGATTTATGTTGCCATGTTAAGAGAATTGGTCGCAAAAAACGATTCCGGAAAATGTATACAATGGGTTTTATAGAATAGATGTTTGTGAAGAAAAAAATCGCAGTCACAGAAAATATTACATAAATAAAAATAATGAATATTTATATCGATGTATTTTTGACCCTCTGATTATTTTCCTCATGTTAGCCCTCATATAAAGATACATTTTTCATATTTTACACTACATTACACAGTTAATAAATGCGCAAAAAATATTTTTTATGAATAAATTTTATTCTTTTATAAAAAATCTTTATGCCAAAATTTCGACTGCGTTTGACAAGTTTTACCATTCCTGCTATTGTGCCAAGAAAATTAATCTCTTAGGAGAAAAATTATATAAAAAAATGCTAAGTTAGAGAGAAATTGAGTCCTGGCAACTGCGTGATTAGACCTAATCGGCCGTGTGTCTTGCCCCGGCTCCGGGGGAGGCAAAGGCTTCCTCGGCCGTCATCCCACGAAACCCTCGCATAGGAAAACCGACAGCAGTAGGACAGAAGACCCAGAAAAATAAGACAAAAATAGTAAGAATAGGAACATGGAATGTTATTACTATGTTGAGGACAGACAAACTAGAGAATATTAGGCGAGGGACGGAAAGAAGTAATATAGACATTTTAGGTCTATTCGAGGTGAGATGGAAGGATATAGGGGAATACTAAAGTGATAATTATAGAATAATATACCGCGGAGGGGACAAGAGCCAGCGAGGGGTTGCTGTAATATCAAAGAAAGAGGCAGAAAGAAGCGTAGTCACATAGAGCAAGCAAAGGATAGATTATCACTGGTAGAGATTATAGCGGAACCGACGAACTTAGTCATTGTTAAGGTATATATGCCACCGAGCAACCATATAGAGGAAGAAGTCATAGGATGTACGATGAGTTATAGGATATAATCGCGTGTGTTCCTGCAGGGAAAAATTTGATAGTGATGGGGGATTGGAATGCGACGGTAGACGAAGAAAGAGATGGTGATGAGGTGGGGGACTACAGTCCAGAACAAGGAATGATTACGGAGAAAAAGCAATTGAAATCTGCAGGAGACAGGGGTTAGTCATCACCAACACAAGGTTTAGACACCACAAAAGGCGTAGGCATACAAGGAAGATGCCAGGAGCTCAGAAAGGTATCATATACAGCGGATGCAGCAACGTGGCAACACCGTATTTGGCCAGGAGCTGTCTGCCAACGAGCGCGCCATGGCACGGCCCGTTGTCATGATGAAGCACCCAGCAGTTTGCGATGGCCGGTCGGATTCTTTTCACGCGTTCTCGGAGGCGGGTGAGCTCCTGCACGTAAATGTTCGCATTCATAGTCTCCCCTGGTGGGACAAACTCCTTGTGAACCACTCTATGACGGTCGAAAAACACAATCAACATCGTTTTGATTTTTGATTTGCTCATGCGAGCCTTTTTTGGACGTGAGGACACGGAAGTGTGCCATTCCACGGATTTATTTTCGTTTCGGGGTCATATTTCGGGTCGGCACCATCTTGGCGCACACCTTGCGCATGGCCAAATCCTGTGAAATAATGCGTTAGACGTTGGATGCAGACAGACCCAACTGGTCTGTAATTTCTCCACTGGTTAAGCTTCGGTCTGTGTTCAGCAGTGTCCTCACTCTGTCCACATTCGTGTCGGTTCTTGCCGTCAACGGCCGTCCGGAGCGATGGTCGTCTTCAACGATCTCCCTACCCTCTTTAAACAACTTGTGTCACTGTGGAACGGCTCAAGGCAGTGTCCCCCATAAGCCTGCTTGATCATATCGAGGGTCTCAGTTGCCGTCTTCCCGAGTTTCGCACAAAACTTCACGGAATAACGTTGCTCTATATTCAGATTCATTTTGTTTTTCGGCGCGGACAAAAAACTTGCTTCACTAAAAACGGTGTCCTCACTCAAGGACAGCTCGCAGGCGACTGAGATTGGTGTCGGTCTGTCGCTAAGAGCCCCCTGCACCTTACCATGCCAGACAAACCCCCCTCCACCGCTCCGTTCGCGCCAAAGAAAATCAGTCCTACCACTTTTGTGAGCGACCCTGTGATTACTTATTCATTGACATTTAATGATTACTTTATTCATTACATAGAAAGTGATTATGTGTATATGTATGGTTATATATATATATATATATATATATATATATATATATATATATATATATATATGTATATATAACTTTTGGACGGCACAATAGAACACAGAATAAAACAGAGTCTGGCCTGAAGAAGGCCTCGGAGTAGGCCGAAAGCTCAAATCATCTACAGTCCTTTAACGTGTTATCTGTTTATTCTGTGTTCTACTGTGCCGTCCAAAGTTATTTTGCTCTCGAGAGTACTTCCGCATCATCGATATGTATATATATATATATATATATATATATATATATATATATATGTGTGTGTGTGTGTGTGTGTGTGTGTGTGTGTGTGTGTGTGTGTGTGTGATATACTCATAAAGGAATTTCTTCTATTATTTTTTGTTTTCTAGGTATATAGAATAATAATTTTGTATTTCCTAGTTTTCTTTGTTCTATTTTATTATGAAAAGCATCATTAATACATTTAATGTATCTATGAAAACTAATGCTAATTTTGACAAGCCGCTGAAGGGTTCAGAATAAGGGGATTGTCAAAGCACAAGGCACACATTGACAAATATTAGTTCAAAAATGCTTTTTAACATATGTTATTTTAAGTACATGAGCCCTTATAAACACACACTTGATGCATTAATAAAAAAATAATGCAACAACTTACCTGCTACTATGTATCGTAAAATATACGTACGTGAATGAATCTAGTAGTGACAGAGTCTAGCTTTGTTAATTTATCTCGATAGTTGAGCCTATTTGAATCTACTGCAAGACCTTAATACTTTTCACGCCGTGGCAAATAAACTCAGTAGCCCTGAGGTATTCAGAAGAAAAAAAAAGTCTCCCCTATCGAGACATATTTCCTACTATCATAGAAATCATAGGAGTTTCCAATTTGACTCTTTCAAGCTAACAAGTAATTGTAATCGCCTAGCAGTTGTTATCAAATCCAGCTGATATTTTCCTAATATTCAATAAATTCTCTAATTGATATTTAAATAACTCATGTAACTCAGACATATCGAACTTTCTAATAGTGGCCTCACCAAATAAAATATGACAGCTGTCTTCTACTTTTCAAATACAATTTCCTCTCATTCATTCAATGAAACCTATATATTTTTTAACCTAACCCGCATATTATTCTTGCGAGTGTATCCAGGTCTCATATAAAAGGGTTGCATAAAATGTTCTGGGATTCACCACCAGATAAACAGTAATAGTGCAAAGATTTTCCTGCATGGTAATAGGTAATCCTTTATGAGTAAACACGTAACTTGTCAGTCCTCTGGGAATGATCTATGCGGACACCTCCCTCTTCTTGTTCCCGTGTTGTAATTTGTGAAGATGGAAAAACGGAGATACGAGCAATGATTAAATACTTGGTAAATAAAGGTATGAAAGCGAAGGAAATTCTTGCTGACTTTCAAAACACTCTGAGAGACTTGACCGTTTCATATTCAACCATTGACAATCGGAAAAACGATTTAAGTTTGGTCGGGACAACTTGGATGATCCGCGTAATGGTTGGCCAAAATGTGCCGCTACCCTAGAAATCAATGCTTAAGTACGCAAAATGATGCTGGAGAAATGGCCGAATGAAAGTGCGAGAAATGGCTATAGCTGGAGGTATGCCATCAGGACGGAAATTTTTCATTAAAACAGTGAAATTTACTACGTTCACCTCCTGGGCTCACAACAGATACGCGAAAAATGAGAAGGTGTAGCAAAAAAAGAAAGTCATATTTCACCAAGGCAATGCACGCTCTTATAAAATTGTCATTGCCATTGCAAAAATATATGGACTAAGATACGAATTGTTGCCAAACTTGCCTTATTCGTCTAATTTGGCTCTATCAGACTTCCATCTCTTTTCCAAGCTCAAATTTTCCACGATTGAAGGAGATTCTCGTCAAACCAGGAATTGACAGCCAAAGTAGACGGGTATTTCGCAGGTCTGAGGGAATATGATTTTTGAGATAGGATCAAGACATTGGATCATTGCTGGGCCAAATGTATTTGTTCACAGGAGCCTTATTGAAATGTGAAAAGTTTTTACTGACATAGGCCTTTTATTTATATTCCATTCCGAGAAATTTTCAAATTATACCAATTGAAAATAGCTAGCAACCTGGCAGTGCTTTAATCTGTATATAACTGTAGAGTCATTTCCAAATAATTTTATGTTCCCACTAATATAGAAAGGTCGAGATGCATATCAAAAACAGAAGGGACCCTACAGCATTTCTCCGTGGCACTGCTGAATTACTTCTAGATATAATGTGCTCCCATATTGGACTGGTTGCTTTCCGTTTACGATTATATAAGCTCTTTGGAAATCCGTTGAACACCTTGTAATTATTACAAAATATTAAAGTTTTTTATTCGATTTACCTAATTCGACCTTGGGAATTCCTTTTTTTCTAACTAAACAGGATATTTTTAAAATTAGAACCTTTTGGCCATTAAAATATATTCGCAAAAAAGGTTGAATTTACACTAAATTTTCTACAAATCTGGTAAATTTTTTACATAATCGCCGTGCACTTATAGATGCTTTTTGCAGTGTTGCACCAGCTTTTTTGGTCTCGCACCACAGACGTTTGCAGCCAGTGACCGGTTTACAACAACGTTCTTGAGTTTCTTGTTGTTTTGAAAAATGTTTTCTCCATACAACAGTTTTAAACGTGAAAAAAGGAAATAACCACCAGATGCCAAGTTTCAGACACTGAATTTTCAGGGTAGCGATTATGAAACCCTTGTTAACTCACTTGTTCATTCAAAGTAATTGCTATTTGTGTTGGTTAGTAAGCATTTTTATTAACCATCTTGAAAATTATTTGTGATATCCGGGTTTTTTCCACAGAATTCGTGTAAATAATTTTACGTCCGACACGAACAAATTTGTTAACCAGAGCATCCATTTCAATCGTCAATCAGATCGCAGTTCTTCCTTCAATTATTGATCGATTTCATCCGTCTAGATAGTGGGCATTTCACTGCGCTCTTAATTGTGCACATTTGTGGGGGCCATTTTTGAAATCTTGACAACATTTTTTAATCATTTCATAACTCATTACTTTAGGTCCATAAATTAGGCACCACTCCTATTAAATTCGTACAGTGATAACACAGGCCAACAGTGGTTTTGGTGCCGGAGCTTTTAATGCTGGTTTAAAGAACAATTGGGGTGCTGAATCCAATTATGACACTAGTTTTTTCCTATCAGCTATAGTTTTCAAGATATAGATATGTTGTTACTTACGTAAAAAAATCTTCTACATGATGATATGGGAATATTATATTAATAATGATCTCATTGGCCTACAATATAGAAATATACATAAAACTTATTGACAGTTTATTGAAAATAAAAGGAACACTGCAGAGTGGTTATAAATTAGTATACTCATAGATTTATTTAACTTTGAAAATTATTTTCCGGAATATATCAAATATTAAAACAACTAATCGTAAGATGTGCCATATCTAAAAAGGTAGAGCTGTTAAATAAAAACGGATTTCATATTTGGATTCAGCTCTACAAATATAGTTAAAATCAGCACAAAGATTCCCGGCACCAAAAAAATTTTTTTTGTAGGCCTGTGTAATCCTTTTGAACACAAAAAAAAAATCTCAGCACGCACTTTGCTACTGGAGGGAGGAACGATTTTTGCAAGCAATGTTAATTGCATTCACCGACTGGCGGACTATTGAATAAAGGCAATAACTTAATGGGACTCGGAACTAATCAATAGATGCGGTTTTCGTATAACTCTGTTCTGAACCATCAATATTTAAAAAAAAGTGTCATTTTATCTTCTAATATGCCTCGTAAAACTCAACATACTCTTGTGTATCTTCTTCCCATGATATTTAATATCCTAAATGCAAGGACCCAATTCACTTTCTCTTGATATGGTTTTTCCTAATACCAATCAACTGAAATATCATTCCCTAGTTTATCACTTAGGAGGAGTTTAGTTCATAAGTCTTGTAATTATTATGGATTAAAAAATAACAGCTTTGTGATAATTTATTACCAAGACAATTTTCTGAAACTAACTAAAAATTATCGTTATAACGCCGGTTGGGAACGGAAAGATTGAACATTTTACCTATCTACTGCTTCTCTAAAAAGAGAAGGAAAATTTGGAGGTGCTTGTTATATTCACGGCGGTCTTGTATGTAAGCTAATACGCACATCTTAGGGGGATTAGCTTTCTTTAAAAAAATAAATGTTTATTACAGTGTGGAATTTCAATTCCAAACTCTCTTGAGCAAAAGCATGAGGAAGTCCCTAAAACGCGCAGCCTAGGGAAGAAGGTAACCGAAACCAGTAATTATGCGAGTTTGCATTTCCTTTCTTTAGCCGCAAGTGCCTGCCATCTTGGGAAACATTTTACGGCATGAATTCCTGAGTTAGCCGGCGTAGAAAGTTTCCAACTTCCTTTCTCATAGCCCCCACCTCCTCCAGCATTACGTTCCTTGGCTCTCCTCACCAAAAAACAAGTTTTCGTCCCGTAACTCTAACCCCACCGCTTTCTCCGTCTCTTTCTACACACACGAGCACGGACCCGGCATATTCGCACGGAAAATCCTTGGACCTGGGCCCACGTATTTCCCCAATGCCTCCGTAATCCTCCAGCCCGCCTACCTAAATTCGGTTACTGTTTTACTCACCTCTAGCTCGGCGTATCCCTCACTCTAGCACCATCACTTCACCCGTAATTATTATACTACTAGTGTGATGCAAACAGCTTGATAAAAGAGGATTGGTGGAGTGAATGAGTTTACAGACAGATGAAAGGCCTGCGAGAGACTTTTTTCCTCTAAGGTCATTCTTGCAAGTGCCATGTCCTTTTTTCGTGATTTTGATCCCAAATTGCTTGGTATCGCTACAGACAAGTGGTTCAAATACCGGCCAATTATTTCGGGAATTTCCTTAGAATGTAGAGACGGAAAGAAATATACATACAATGAGACACCTTGCCTCTCTATAAATTATAATTAATCCATAAATGACAAAGTATAGATATGAGGTGTCGGAGAAAAATGGTGTTATTTACAGAACAATCTCAAGTGATATATTTTATTTACCCTAATTTTAACTTAGAAAATTATTTATCATTTATATGAAAGCTATTCCTCTGTTTTCTAACGTAGATAAACATATTGTGCCACCCGCTCTAACCGTTTCTGTTAGAAGAATATACCCGTGTGGTATACTGAGTCAATAGATTTAGGGAGAGAAATAGGTGTAATTCTTTAATTTTCAACAAAGTAGTTGTCACTCTTCAACATGTATTTCATTCAATTTTGGGAAATATATTAAATTTTGAGAGTAGATGTTAACATGGCTAGCGGAAAATCCTCCGAGGGCATATTAGTGTCAAATATTTGAAATTATAAGGCACTCAATTAGTTAATCAATTGTTTTTAAGGATATTAGAAAAATTCTTTTTATAGTTTGCACTCTAAGAGAGCAATGTGGTGCCCTCCTTGGTTAATTATTTGCAAATATTTTAAACATTTCCCAGTTTCAAAGAAAAAGAAACACGCCAACGGGAATCAATATTCAATAATGGAATTTTTTGACTTGGTTTGTTTTGTTTTAACATCCCACAGCCATAGTTTTTACGGCTTTTAAGCTTTGAAGACATAAAATGTATATGAACGTATCAGTTTCCTCTGTGGAAATGTTGTGTGAACCCAAATATCCTTGTGAGTAACATATTTCTCTGCACACAAAATTTTGCAACGAAAGCTACCTTTGAGTTGATATTGATGATATTACGAATAGAATAGTAGCAAACCTCTTGATTATCTTATGCATTTTGTAAACGCTTAGTCACCCGATCAAATCCAAGGTCACTTTCTTCTTCCTGCCTTCAACTTACTCCCTATACGTCCAATCTCTGTCTACACACGGATTTAACTGAACTTTCATAATGTATACGATTTTCATCGCTATTCCACAATTAGAGATCTGATCTCGATCCCAGTATGATTTTAATCACTTTTCCATGGACTGCTGTGTGTGAGAGAAATGCTGTGCTGTGGTCTCAGCGGGGTTCACTACTAGTTCAGATCAGCCTCTAATTGTTCCAACTTTATTTAACGTGACGGAAGTTACGTCTGGATAAATGGCAAACTTGTCATGTCAGAAAAACTAGTGTACGTACAATCTCAAGTGAACGGAAAAATATGTAATCTCAAATTTTAAGGATACGTTTTAATTCCATTTCGTACATAATATGTGAAAACCTTTAAAGAGGTTTATTCAAACGAGATATGCATATGAAAAAATGTTTCTAAATTTTTTACAATATGTTTATGCGTTGACAGCAGCTACAATGTGTATTAACGGTAATTATGACTGAAAATGTTTCCACGTTTAGCCACATGTACCTCATGATTGAAATAAATGAATCACATAGACCAACTACCAAACTTTAAAGCTGAAGTGTGCATAAGACTCTGAATATTAATTATCTCGTTAACGCTTCGAAGGATGCAATCAACTCTCAAAGTACGTTACCCCGACAACGAGGTAAAAACCTTCTAATTTTATAAAGTTATCACTTCCTTACAAATACTCAAATCAAATCCTGAAATGTTTAGAAAAATAATAATACTCCGAAATTTTGTTTTTGGAGAAATTACTATCGTAAAATAATTGTAACAATATATTTAGTGAGTTTATGAAAATATCTATATTTATTCTGGTTTGGTTATTAATACCTTTTCTCCTGAAGAGATTTCTGAAATCACTACCAAAATAACCTACGAAGATTTATTTTTTCTTCTTGATGCCTTTTCATCTTAAATTAAATTCCACAGAAAAAAATTAAAGGAATCTTTTTTTCATTATTAAATTCCATTTTTAAGATCTGAAACAATGTTTTCTGAAAAGCGTAATACTTCTGGGGGTAACGTGGGGGTAGTGTCTCAAGTTAATATACAGACTTAATCCCTGGTTGAACTCTGAGGTATTGGGTTCTGAAAACCCGATATAAGTCTACGTTTTATGATTTATAAAGACTTCGTGGGAATCGGAATAGTGCCACACAAGAAATGAGTTGTCCATTAGGCTGACGTTGGAAACTTTCCCCACCTTTACTCTGAGTTAATGGTGATCGCGTTTCTGAGTATCAAAACCTACCTTCCGGTTGATTACTATAACATGAAGATGGTAATTATTCTGACTTTTGTCTCATATTTTATTGTTTTTACAGACAAAATGCAAATTTCCACATGAAAGGATGAAACCATTTCTATGAATTAAAACCGTTTTATTCGATATATTGTACTTTGTTTTTGAAGAGAATCTTGAAAGGACGTGAAAAGGTAAATGCTCGTACATGAATATCTAAAGATAGCGAGTAAATAATGAAGAGGAATTCAATGAGTAGCTTCGGTTTTGGCTCATAGCTCAGAGTAATCATTTCGTAGCTACTCATCGTAGATTTGTATAACAAAGGTTAAAAATTAGCCAAATATTTTTAAATTAATTAATAGATTTCGTTCTTTCATTGGGATAATATAATGAATAGGGAACAAAAAGAAACTGCGGGGGATGTCATGACAGTAAATTGTCCATAGGGAGAGGCCAATAATTTTTACAATTTGAAATTGTTGCATTTTGGATAGTGTTCCATCCTTTAATTGGTGATTGAAAAAGAAAAACACGACACGACATGTATTATTCAATTAAAGATGTAATAATAATTATGGTAAATAATAATAAATAATACCAATTTTTTTATTCAACAGATAATGACGACTGTGTCTCTTCTACAGCTGACGTGGATGTACAGCCTAATACGGGTGATGGGGGACCCGGAGAATTGACCCTGAAACATTCAGCGCATTGTATTACTTGAAGAATTAAACAAGCAGTGTATTGTATCTGATTGCCATTTTGTAAACTCAAGAAATACTTACGCATGATTATCTTGTTAAGCGTGTTCAGGGAATGCGATATATCCAACACATTCTACAAACAAAATTTAAAAAATATATTATCAGCGCCTTGAGGTACGGCAACCCTTATATAATAACTGTTATGCGGATGGTCTAAATTGCAGGATACTTGGACAATTTTTTTTTAGTTAATTGTATTCTAACGTCTTCTCACTAAAGCCTAATGGCTTATATTATTTTATTGAATTGTAATATTGACCCGTAAAGGCGCTGACCATACACATTTTTCCTTCAATTGTGGTGCATAAACCTATCCAACTCAAAAGAGTCAGCGTTCACAGATAAGCGTCAGCTGTTAATCTTAAAAATTTAAAGTTTTATTTAAAGATTTTTGATAGATGTGTTCGAACCGTAATATTAAATTTAGGTTAATCTAAGCAAGAGCTTTTATATAATTTATACGTAATATATCATTTTCATTTTACTCAAAGTTGCGGAATTTTAAATCTTTAAAATTTACCTCTTGTCCTTACAGCATAATATTTTTTGGTTTGATAATCATATTTAGAAAATGCAGAAATGTAGCAATTTCAAATAACAAACTCCCAAAAAACCTATTTTTACCCATTATGAAAATCTACCCTAGTAATTTCCAGGCCCTACTTAAGCTTCCTATGGAACCAGATAATTGAATTCTTACCCGGATGTTTTCCAAAAAATTAAAAAAATACAAGGACTTCGCAAAACAAACATCTTATCTTCATACACATCTATATCATGTAATGCTTCAGAACCCGCACGTAAATTATTATGCTGTAAAAGTTTTTTGATGTCATTTATTTTCAGTACGTCTAATTCTCACCCCGAGCAAAAACTCTATTCCCAACTTTTGTTGACCTAGGTGATATTCTCCATGTACCTAATGAGTTTTCTAAGGTTTCTGACGGTAAAGTTACCGTGTTCCTTACGAATCTCGGAACATTGAAACCCACTTCCTCAGCAATATACTTTCTATAAGAATCAGCTATTTCTTTTTAGTTCTCAATTAATATGCATTATATCACCATCTACCAACTAGATAATTAGGGTTTAGAGAAACGCGATTATGATTTTTTAAATTAATAATGTATCATATTTCTCGTACCTCGACTAATAACGTTTCATCGGTACTTCCATATATAGTTAGTATTTTCCAACATTGGAAGTATTTTAGAAATTGAAAAAACTATGATGTAGAAATAACATCAAAAGTTGAGACAGAATTACTTTTATTTTATGCTGGTTTCATGAATTCGAATTTTCAGTTTAAATTTTTATAAACTACCCACTCCACCAGAAGTGCTCTATAAATGAGCTTAAGGACAAATATTCAATTCTACCATTTCATTTATCTTTACCTGTATAGTACCGAACTTTGACTCTACATATTTTTGCTCCTAAAACCCATGGAGCCGGTTATTGTTATTTTAAATATGTAGTATCTCCAACCAAAATGTAAGTCACAGTTTTTTTGGCACAAAACAAATTTTTATTTTTTTGCTGTCCTGCAAAAAGAGCGAAACCTATATCATTGTTAATACTACTACTGGTACATATGTCTTCAATTTATTGCCAAGGTAGGAAAAATATATAAATAATGATATGCTATTATTTTGCCAATAATTACGACAGTATTTGTCAAGAATAATAACATACCAGGGTCAAATAAAGTCGAAAACCATAATTGATTCCGGAATTCTTCATACGAACTATTTGTTTCTTTCTTACCATTTCTTTTATTTTTAAGTGCATGTTTATTGAAATCTCAATTAACAATATCCTAGGTTTGTAGGTTTTATATCTTGTAATCTTTGATAATGCGCACACTTTACCGAATACAAAAGAGAATATATTTCTCATTATTTAACCCAAGAAAAGCTATTGCTATTCCTTCTACGTCAGGGTTTTTGTCATACATCCAAATACAAATTTATCTTATCATTTCAAAATTTTAAGAGAGATAATGCAAGAATTAGTTCATCATGTTGATATACAATTGCATAAATTCGTGATCAAACGTACTGCGTGACGTATTAAGTCATTTGAAGTAAATTACTTGGAGTAAAGGAACTGTTAGGTTTGTCAGATTTTTTCCTAACCTCGGACCTGTTAATCATGTTCTCATTATATTTCTTGAAAAAACTTAAATGACTCTTGATTCATTTTTTAATAACTTTATCAGTTTCGTTTTAGAGACTTCTACATAATCCTTAATATGTTCAAACAATGCTCATACGTTCTCAAATAACGGGGCTAAAGGCGAGCAACGCTTATATAATTTATGAGTTAACATCGCCTGCACAGTTGATCCTATCAGAACAATTACACTGATATGCTCTGAAGATGTCTGGAGAATAAAGTGGATGAAATGTAGGGTAAATACAGAAATATGGCATGCCTCAAAATTTTAAAATAACTCGCAGAAATTCTTTCGATACATTGTACATGATGCTTGTAAGTTTGTCGTATGAGTTATAACATTGTGTTTAAGGTTAAGCTGAACCCATGCCAAATGGAATTCCCAGGGTATATAGATTAATATTCTTAGAGAAAAGCTAAATTAAAGGTCATGATGCTAGATTTGCTCTAAAAATAATAAATTATGGCAAATATTTATTTGCATTTATTAAAACTGAGTTTCAAAGTACTTGCATTTTTAGGAAAACAATATTTGTTTTAACATATCATAACAAACAGTTATAACTTGTTCATTTATTTTTAAAACCATACTAGATCTTGCGATACATAAAATTTAAAGAAATGGCTATAGGGAAAAATTTATTTTTATTAGTTCAGGCATTTAAGAAAGGATTTATATATTATTTTGTACAATTTTCACTATAAAGAACAATCATGATCACTGTCCGAACATTTTTCATATGGGTTATGGATAGAAATATAAATTAGAATATACTAACAGGGGAATATAATGCCTAATGTTTAAAAATTGTTTACTCTCTATTCAAACGTTGAATAAATAAAATAACTCGAGAAAATTTGTCGGATTAATAAATTACTGTTGGTCCGTTACAAAACTATAAACATATTTCCTTCTAAAAGTATTTTAAAAAAGAGTATCCAGAAGTCCGTGCATTTTAAGAATGAAATGCTCTATTCCAAAAAAAAATACAAGTGTTTCTGCCTTTACCTTTCATTAAACTCTGTAGTTAAGTTCTGTAAATTCTTAAATAAGGATTTCCCCATAATTGCATTGAGAGGATCAATTTCCTCAACATTGTCGCCATCGTTATTTGTAAAAATAGAGTTGTTCACTTACGAATTTCATATTTTACTAATATGCTGTACAAGTATATACGGTATTATGAGATATGATCTATGGAGCCTACAACCCTAAGAGTGACGGCCGCTAAAGTATTTATTCCCAGTGGGGTAACCTCTTGGCACGTTAACTAAAAAGCACTAATAAATAAACTGGATGATACTTGAAGTAATTTTCCCCTAGCACGTTAATCAATGAATAATAAATAAACTAAGGGACTTGGTCCTCTGTGTCGGATAAAGCTCACGCCAACGGGATAAATCCTGCCTCCGTGGCCGTTATCATAAAAATCGTTGTACACATCTGCTTAAACAATTGAAATGATGATTTTCCCTGCGTAATGGGAACCATTTGGGCCTGGAAATGTAGAACGATGAAAGGGATGAAAACTTTAGAAAACACTACTATGGAAATGAAGGGACACATAATAGATTGGTTGTTGTGAATTATTTGCGGACTGGAGTGATAAATAGGGGAAATATATTCTGCGTGTAATCACCGTAGTGCTAAATAGGAAGTTTAGGAATAGGGAGATCAGTGATAGCATTTTATCAGTAAAGTTAAAATTAGAATCATTTCATGTAATTGTGAATGAACATCCAGAGAAGAAAGAAGCTGGAAAGCAATATTAAAAGATATGTTAACAATGAAAAGAGATAATTTGGAAATCACCGTATTTGACGCAGGGAAAAAATAGATCCTCAAGAACCTTCAAAGAAAAGTTAAAGTTTAAATTAGGAATCAAATATTGAAGAAACTTTGTAGGTCACATATTTTTCCAGAATATTATAATAAAAAGGTTGTTTCAGTTCGGACATAAGTAAAGTAATTAAATATGAGGCACTGTTCCATGCTTTACTTGGTGGAAGTGTTTCACATAAAGCGTAAATGAAGGAAGAATAACTTTACAGATTCCACCAAAATTTTTATTTTGCACGACCATGGCTTCGTCGCAAAGCAACATCATCAGATGTTGGCCACCTGAAAATGTTCCCTTGCTACGAAACCATGGTCGTGGAAAATAAAAATTGTGGTAAAACCTGCACAGTTAGTCTTCCTACATTTACGCTAAGAATTCAATTTGAAAAACTAGTTGTACAAGACTTAACGGAAACACTATGTTAATAACCTCTAACGAAAAAATATCCATTTCTAATACGTCATATACTTTGTCACGAAGGGATGCTCTTTGATTAGAGACTTAAATAAATAGAGTATCAAGAAAAACTAGTAAAAGAGGTTAAACCAAGAGAAATATTGACGACGTCATTTTACACACAGTAGGTACAGAGAAGTGAATTAATGGGGAAAAAAAGTGGTTTAGAGTGGTGTAAAGGTTCATTTAGAGGCGTTGGGATTTTTAAGGTCATGGTATAGGGGAAAATGTTGGTTGGGCAGTAACTTAGTATGAAAATAAGGTTTATTATGAATGAAATCCAAGAGACACATTTTGTATATTGAGTGCTATCATTATAAACATTCCAAAATCTACAGTCAATTTTTATATTACCTATATGCAGGTACCAGACATATCAACTTACACATGCTTTCAAAGGTAAAATAGCGCATAATACTGAGTCTCTCTTACTCAAAAAAGAGTTTAAATTAGCAGAAAACTTTATTCAAAAGAAGTAATTGCCAAAAGTGGGCCATATATTAAGACAAAATATGTAATTACTGATTGGGCAAATATTATAAAAGTTTTGTTCTAAAGAATAGAAAATATGATCACTGAAACATTTTCATTTCAGTTTCCCTTCATATGTCATTTCAAGAAAATACATTCATAACGGGTTTTACATTTATTTCTTTCAAAACCATTTTAGTAGACATCTATTTATACCTCCTCAATGATAACGAATATGTTTTAGATTCCATTCGATAGCCAAATACAATTAGTTCATTGCTCATTTAGATATTATTCATCATTAATAATTTATATTGCCAAAATAAATCATTGCACTAGTACAATTTGTTATTTAAAACTCTGGTTGTTAATAAAATATATTTTTATGGGTGTATATCATTGCATGCATTTAATTAATATTCCAGCAAGATGTGTATTTTAGGGGAAAATGAGATTCCGTGTTCTTCATCAAGCATATAACGTTTTTCTAAATTATTTGTTCTTAAGATTAGGATATTTCGGTAAACTGCGTCTGCGTACGTGTGCTAGGTTTTCATTTTGGGACAATATTTTCAGACATCCTCTCTCTATAAATATACTATGATTACACTGCATCTGACGGTGGACTAGATGGCTTGATGAGAGACGCTCGGTGTCAGAAATACTTCCGTTGGAGGACCTTCGTTCCCTACAATACCCCTCGTTGGGAGGAACTGATATGGTGCGATTTTGTTTACGAGTCGCTTCCGAACCAAAAGAATGATGCAAAGTTGATTGCCGGTTCATGTGTGGCTACTAATGCTAACACAAGTTGACGTAGGAGTAAGTGGTCATAAATAGTATAATTAATAATAGTGGTTAATAGTAAGTGGTAATTCAAAATTATTTTTCGCTCGACTGACTATATTTTCCTTCCACGAATTTCTCGCTTCTATTGATTATTTCTTTAATGAACTCCATACTCGTTCATAGCAAGACGTGGCTGTACACGAGGATACCGCTCTGAAAACTGCCTCGAAGACACAAAAGAGCCGTCGGGAAGGGCGGCGGAAGTTGGTCGGCGAGGAGATTATTTTCTACACGCGAGAGAGGAAATGGGGAGGGCGTGGCGGGCAAGGGAGGGAGGCGTGATGACGCAAGAGAAGAGAGGTGTGGGCTATTGCGCAGATTCCAACGACACCGGGACGGGAGTGGAAAGCAAGGGGAAAGGTAGGAGGTGGGCGCAGGGGCGGTAAAGCAGACGAGTACAACTATCGGTCGAGATTCGTCAAAATCGAACATCGCAGGGCTTAGCGGTAGCCGGGACGGAGGCAGCCGGCCCTCGTCACTAGGTTTATACGGAGTGCTGAAAGAACATGGTGGAGGAGGATGGGGGGTTGAGAGCGGCGCTTGCGAAAAGGTAGAGAAAGCTTATAGGAAGGGAAGAGGGAGGACCGTCGTACGATCATTTCAGGCACACATAGCATTTTTTCAGAAGCTTGCAAAAAATTGGATTGACAATTGCTGACAAAGTGCGGAGAAGATCGGAAAAATGCACTGCATTCACTTCCACCATCATATCGTCTCGTTTATTCATATTCTTTCTCTCGCTGGAAGATTTAGGTACGCATAGAATAGTAGAGAGCGTAAATTCAGGGAGTAAAATGGTAAATTCTGGGAGGAAATTGAACTTCCACCGCTCTGAAACATCCAATGATGCCACTTATTTAATGCATGCCAAAACTTTTATGGCGATTTGTTATCGTTAATGTGAGCTCACCATTGGAAGGAAGTCACAAAGGTCCACCCTTATGACTCAGTTTATCTCATAAGGTGTTAATCACTATAGATTACTTTAATTAATAATAGAAAAATTCATCATGGGTTCTAATTCAAATAACTGCGTGTTTGCCTGTATCGTACATTATGCGCGAGTCAGTTACTTTATTGGAGTCATCCACTAATATGCATTAAAATTCAGCAATTTTAAACGGTGAAAAATATTCCCCTTGACCGGGATTCGAACTCTAATCACTCGACTTTCGGCCGAGTGATATGACCAATCAAGTTGCTGAGTTGAAATTTGGGAGGCTTGAAAGAAACATGATGTTATGACGACATACTGAGGACCCAAAGTCACAATTGTCAAAGCAAGTAATGTGATACTATGGTAAGAGGTGACGATTGTTGTTCGTTTAAAAAGAGGATAAAATAAAACTCAGATTCGGTGGCAAAGAAAATTAATATGTGTAATTTTACCTGTCAAAACATTTCCACGGAATGTAGTCCGAAGATTTTTCATGAAGGCCTTATGCAATTGGTAGTTCATCGGAAAAAGTTGAAAATTTCGCTAAATGAAATTTATGGTTTAAAAAAACGGTAAAAAATTAAACAATGGAATGCTGCTTATATGCATAGCCTAAAGCTAGGTTCTTGCTCACACTATAGAATAATTAAATTCTTCTTTCTTGTCGATCTAATATTTAACATATAATTATACCATATTTACAAATTGAAAATTTGAAAACATTTAGAAGGGAAAGGCAAAATGTGTTCCCTTTCAAGCAAAGAACAGAATTGGTGAACTATTTGGAATCCTAGTTCCTTACACTATCATTCTCAATATGAATAATCGATACGGTGGTTCCATCCATATTCTCCAGACCACCCGTAGGCATTGGAAACTGTTGTAATTCGGAATTTGGTCGGCTTTGAGATATCTCCAAACTCTACTTAATGTCTTAAGAAGACTAATGGTACTAGCATAGTAATAAAACTAATAATCATATAAAAGAAGAGAAAGATCCGCTTAGGGATCAATCATAATTATAACGTAATGCTCTTCTCAGTTTATTTGGCTATCCAGTTAACGGACGTAAAGTCGAACAGAATTGTAGCGTCTGATAAAATGTGTAATTTCTATAATTAGTGTAATATATTCCTAGTTATTGGTGCATCTTAGCTTCAACTTTCTAAGAAAATTACCTTCGCTATAAAATTGTCTCTTTAATAATACGTTTATGAGAGTAGTTTAAACGCTTAGTATAAATGACTTTTTAAAACATTATTTAACAGAGTTTTCTTCAAATGGTTTCCATAATTACTTTAGAATGTAAAATAGGGGAATCCAATGAGGAAGGCGGTAAACTGTTCACGCAATCAAGACTGTATTCAGAAAATTCTTCATGTTATGGAAGATTCGAGGCTTACTGCCATTATACTCAGAGCTTTTGTCAATAATAAACGTCAAGATAGAAAAGGATTAGCATATGCGGCTCTAGATATCATTTGTTCTAAATCGCAATTTAACATTTGATATTTTTATATAAAACTTTAACAACTTCAGTCATATAGATAGGTAATTCGGCATGTATTTCAATCAAAGATACAATTGGGTTGAGTGAGCATCTAGTTAAAATTTCATGCATAAATGAGAGCTCCGGTCTTTTCTTAATCGACACTACGTGGAATACAATCCAACTCCAGCTCAATAAAATCCATTCCAAAGTAGATATATATATATATTTTTTTTTATTAGGTAATCTACCGGTTAAGGTAGGTTTTTGGATGGACACAACTATCAAATAAACATTTTGTGACTCCCCACCTAGCAAACTAATCTATATCAGGTCCCTCTTCATCTCGGTGTACTTCTTTCCTCCCTTCATCCCGTCCAACATCCCTATCCTGTTCCTACCCTTACCTCGCTTGCCCAACATTCTCCCCTCTATTACCCTCTTCAACATTCCACTACCGCTCAATACGCCTTTCATCCATTTTTCCTGCCTCCATAGGATTTCTCTCAACAAACCCCTCTCCTCACCCACCATTTCCAGTACTTCCTCATTTGTTTTCCTTTCGGTCCATTTCACCTTCTCCATTCTTCTCCACACCCACATTTCAAAAGCCTCCAATCTACGTCTATCCTCCTGCTTCAGCGACCACGTTTCCGCGCCGTACATAGCTACGCTCCATATCAGAGTTTTTACGAGTCTTGTCTTAACATCCCTACTCAACGTCCCCGTCATCAACTCCCTCCTCCTTGAGAAAGCCTCCTTGCCTAGCGCAATTCTTCTCCTTACGTCCCTACCACTTTGACCGTATTGGTCCAAAACACTTCCGAGATATGTAAACTGCTCTACCTGCTCTATTCTTTCCCCGCCTATTTTAATATTTAGCTTAGCCTTTTTCTTTCTGGAAAATCGCATAACCTTTGTTTTATTAATATTGATTCTCATCCCATATTTATCGCACTGAACCTCCAATTCACTCAACAATGCTTGCAACCCCTTGGCTGACTGAGCAACTAATGCTTGGTCATCAGCAAACCTAACCGATTTTACGAGTTCCCCTCCGACTTTCATTCCTACCTCCAGTTCTTCCCATGCCTCTTTAATCATTTCCTCTACATATACGTTGAACAGTACCGGTGACAATGGGCAACCCTAGTAGATATATAATGATACGGATATTTCCGCTAAACAGGTTGGGAGATTGGGAGAACGGATCACGAAAGCGTGATTCGTTGCGTTCTACTACCCGATTCAGGTGGTGTCCTTCACTGAAGAACAAATGAATTTATGATCCGTTAAAGGTAATAGAGCTTTGACTAACCCGCTAAAAGGAACCATTCCATGTTCATCAAAATGTATAAGTTAATGAGCTAGATTCTATCACCAAACTACATAAGTACTCACTGGTATCCTCTTATAGTAATATCATTGCACACATTTGCATGGGAGTTCCATTGGTGGTTATCACTGAATGAAGTACTTCCATTATTTCATCTCGATGAATTAATAATGAATACGTTTGTAATTTAGTAAGATATAATGAACAAAAATAAAAAGCGGCAGGGCTTATTACAGAACAAATATTCTAATTTTATCCTTTCGTCAATAATTTCTCACCGTATAATGCGAAAACGATACAATAATATTCTAAAATCTACGTGAAGAAAATATGCATTGAAATAATTATTTTAGAATAGCGTTTTATAGTTTATTTACTCAAAATATTTTAAACATTGCTTAATTTTGCGTAATTTTTGCTACTCAAAGATATGAACTTAAAATATAACATTTAATAAGAATTCTCATGAAAATATCATGCAAAATATTTGTTCACATATGTCCATTATCTGATAATAAGTTGGGACCGTGGAGTATAGCGTTTTGGTTACATAGTTCTCATATGTCTCTTTCTCATATGTGGTTGCCTGTTCTTCTTTTGATAGTTGACTGATAATTTTGACTTGACCCACACGGATCTGACAAATTATACAACAATTTCATAGTGTAAAAATCATTCGTCTTGACCAAAATTGATGATAATAATTTTTACACTTTGAAATTGCTGCATTGAAATGCATGTTAGCGGATTACTCCGTTAAAAGTTACTGTTGTGGCATCTCCCGAAGTTTCTTGAAATTTGACAAATAATACTTTTATATAAAGTCCCCTTTTATAAGTGATACGAATTAGTCGTTTCTCCCGAATTTTTCAAAACCCTTTAATAGTTCCGCGGAAATTTTGTAATCCTCACGGTTCTGTTTTATTTCAATTCCATTAAAAAATCTCTATATATCTTGCCATTAAGCAAGTTCGGACATTATTAATCCTGAAATACTTCATATTTCCCTTTCTGTGTCGAATACATCTACTCCAATATATTAGCATGTACTTCATTCCATATTTCCTGAATCTTACCTGGTTCGAAAAATATTTTCAATGACTTATCTCTGACTGTTATCCCGAATTATCGATTCATAACACCTGACAGATTAGTAAACATTCCATTACGTGCACTCATTTAACTCTTCCTTTTTTAATATTCCACACTATCACTCAGCGTCTTCCACCAAACTGCATTTTCTTCTTTAGTTTTGCGTTTTAATTTATCGTTCAAATCTAGAAATTGAAATTTAAACAACAATGTGGCTTTTCCGCATAGCATGTTTGATGTAGAAAAGCTAAGTTGTTTTATTTTGAATTTAATTTGAAGATTTTCCATTCAATCACGCCAGAAACTTTTCTTTTACGTTCAATTATTGATACTCATACTGAGAGAAGAGAGGTAGGAGACAACGGTTTAGGAGTAAGTAATATTCGTTGGTAGAAATGAATAGGGTTTAACATAAAAAGGGCTACATTATTACAAACTCCTAGTTGAAACACTAAAATAGGCGTAGACATATATGGAAATTTCCCGCGGATTAGGAAATATATCACTTAGACTAACAAAGATTTAGACACAACGAAACTAAATGCACAGTTTACCTGCAGTGAATGAGCGGATTCAAGTCATCTAATGCATCATCATGTAACGAAAAGCTAAAGAGAGGTGTTATTTTACTCTAGCTAGACCTCATTTGGAATATACCGCAATTATTTGGGATCCTTGGAAGAAAATTTGTTAAAAAGAATTAGATAAATTCCAGAGAAAATCCCCCAGATCCGTTAAAAATTGTTATAATAAGAACACAAATATGACAGGGTTTTTCGGGGATTTAGGCTGGGAGTCACTTGAATTACGAAGAGAACAAGCGCGACTTACACTTTTATCCACCGAGATTAACGATGACATTAAAGGAAATATAATGGCCCCACAATACTTAGGCAGATCAGACGACAAATATAAAATAAGGGAGACAGATGCCAACACAGATAGATTCAAATACTCATTCTTTCCCAGAACAATCAGAAATCATAATAGTAAGAAACAGAAGTCATTTTAGAAATATTAGAAACATTTGATTTACCAGCCGGAGCAAGATTAAACATTACAAATATATTAGGTTTATTTGTAGGTACATGTGTATGTTAGGTGATGGTTTGTGTGTTTGCATGTGTCTAGGGTGTAAGGGTTCTTGCATGAATGTATACCATGTTTTGTTTGTGGGCTGTATACGATCGTATATTTGTGGCTTTTGCATGCGTTTTTTATATTAATTACGGGTGGTGCTCTAACGCCAGACTCCCTTGCGGCGGCTTTCGGGATATTAAGTCGATATAGATGTGCTCTAATCTCTTTCTCTAACCCTCCACCTGAGCGGACGTGTCTTCAGATCCCCCCTGAGAACCGGCTTGACCCAACTGAACATATTTGCCTGCCCCTACTTAGTCATTTTCGATTTAGTGCAGAAATGTGTTAACGTTTATATTGTTTCGTTCATATGGTTTTAGTTGTTTGAAGCTATTTATACTTTGGGTGTGGTGATTGAAGCTTAACCTAGTGGATTTTGTTGGTGTTTGTCCTGTGACTCTGATTGGTTTTTGGTGAGAGCTCTCTTTCTTTACTATCTTTTCCTGAATGCCAGACCTTACTCAAGCATTGTTTTTTTTCGCTTAGGCTTCAGATTCCATTTCAAAGTGTAACATTTTGGAGTGAGTTAATTTGAGGAAACCCTTTTTAGATAGTTTGAGGATAGTGTATTCAGTTTATCTTTTGTTGGGAACTCGTTTGTTAAATTAGGATGGCTTCATCTAGATCCCCTTTTGCCATGTTTGAAGGCGTTGGTGAATTCGTTGCTCTTAAGGTTCGTATCGTCATGCTAGAGAGAACAGTGCGGGATACACTGGATAAATGGAACGACCTCTAATCTGCGCGTTGAGAGGAAATGTTACTTTCACATGCCACCTGGAGCGTTTGCTGCATAATAGAGAAAAATAACCGTGAAAATACACGTGTGCTAACTTTACAAGCCACACGATTATACTTCAGACGCATTATATCCACAAGAATACTAAAAGTGACATTAAAAGTTCGGGATTACTTTAATTTTCCTTCAATAGACTGCGACAAATACTCCATTAATGTCACTGCAAGAAGCCGTAATTTATGCGAGGTTACCCGTAGTATCCTCGCTGCCAACACAATGAGCCAAATAATGTGAACACCATCAGAGGTAACAACATTTCAGATCTTTGCATAAAAAGCATCCCGAAATAGTCAACCATTCATCTGTAACGGAACAAATAAGTGATCACAAAGCAATTGTATTAGAACCATTTGTTTCGGTAAAAAATCAGTAAAAGTAGACCAAATGTAAACCTATTCGAGAAAAGTAACTTCGAAGGTTTTTCTATGTGTCTTAGAAAGAACCTACAATTACACATTACGAAAACGCGCAACGTTGGGACTGAGGTTACATGGAAGTATTTCTTGGAATTAAGTAGATAAGGTATAGAGAGATATATCCCTACTAAAGAGAAAAATGATATTAAAGAACCACGATTGTGAGGTGAGTAGGGTTTTAATAAAACAAATGAAACTGCACTCGAATCAAAAAAAAACTTTGAAAAAAGGCAAAGAAACGAATTCTGAAAGTTCATGAAAAAATGCTTAACACGAAGTAGGGAAACAAAAGTAATGTAAATTAATGGAAAGTAATGGAAAGCACCTTAATTCATTTCAAATGAAAAAAATCTGTGCCTTACTTCAAGAATGACCCTAATGCAATCTGGTCGTACGTTAGGGAATTGCTGAGAAAACTTCCAAGGATTGAGTCCCTCAAACGCAACAGTGGTAATATACATATCAGAAAGGAGAAATTTTGTGAATAGAAGTTGGAACTTTCTATAGATGACGTTTTACAACCGGTGGAAATATACAAACAAGTAGATGGAATATTCTAGGCTTTCACATAGACCTTTGATAAAGTCCCATATGCTAAATTGAGTCACAGGTTGCATTTGTATGGAATAAACGACTACGTAATAAACTGGATTCGGGAATTCCTTACTGACCGCAAACAAAGGGTAGTAATAGATGGTTCAAACTCTAATTATGTGCAAGTAGCATCCGGTTTCCCACAAGGTATCGTTATGGGACCACTACTATATCTTTAATACATGAACGATATCACTGTAAAAAAAGGCAGCATGAAATTTGCTGCCGGCAATGTTGTTATCTACAGGGAAATAGCAAATTACGCAGATCGTGAGTCAATAAAAAGTGACTTAAATAATATTAAAATATGGTGTGAAGAGTGGGCATTGATATTAAATACAAAGCAATGTACCGTCATGAATTTCTTCAACAATAGGAAACACAATCTAACTTTACCAACTTATGCACTTGTTGGTGTTTCGATGAGCATCGTGGATGAAGTAAAATACTTGGGGGTTACCATTACATCGGATCATTCTTTGGGAAAACATATCCGTACTATTTGTAGAGGGGATTCAATATCAACGAAGAAGTGAGGGAAACGTGGTATTTTTCTTTAATAAGGCCTCACATTGTGTGTGCGGCGATCTATTGGGGTCCATTTCAATAAAAATTAATTACAAAATTAAATAGGTTTGAGATAATGGCTATTAGGTTCGTGAACAACTCGTACCAATGGACACAAAGCGTCACAAATGTATATAAGAATCTGGAGTGGGAACCTTTAGATATAGTATGTGGATACTCGGGGTCATATTAAATTTATCACAAAGATGTAAAGCGTGTGGTTTTGCAACCAACATTGATGATATAACTAGGCTCCTAATTACATTGGCAGGGTCGAATATTGTCACACAATTACAAATCGGACGCACAAATCGAACTGATAGATTCAAGTACTCGTTTTTCCCAAGCACTATTTGTGACAACAATAAAAGAGGGAACACCTAAGAACATAATAGGCACATGCTGTCAAAATATGGGGTAAACAAGATTAAATGCCCACGGAAAACCCCCCAGGAATGGTGTCCTAACGCCCTCCGCTGTACGCCCTTGTGCTAGGTGTGGTATAAGTGAATGTATATAAAGTCAACAAACAAACAGAGACAAAACAGAGAAAATGGTATCTAGAAGCATTATCTGGGATTATAAGAAAACAGCATTAGCAGACTGTAGAAAAAAACATGAGTGAGGGAAAAAGATGGGTACAATTGAAAAACAGCAAAGTATCAAGCATAAAAATTGTATATATAAAGCCGCCAAAATTCTAATAAAACAGTAAATGAAAAGAGGGCAGGAAAACAATAGATAACAGACCAAAATATCATAAAGATCAAAGAGAGAAATAAATTGAAGGATATAAACAGGCAGAAGGAGGTTAAGTCTTCGTTTAAACTGACAAAATAAATCTTAGAAAGTGTTATTTTATTGAGGAAATACTCAGGGGATAATAAAGCAAAATATTGATAAACCATTCTTTAAACGCATCAGAAAAACCGTGGGCATAGAAAGAGAATTTGACGTACATGAGGATAGATTAGATCCAATTATACTTGATAGCGAAATGGAAAGGGTTTTAATGGAAGAGAAATCAGATATGGCTATATAAATTGATAACCTTCCCGCAAAATTATGCAAGTATTTAGGAAAACGCAAGAGGGAGAGTCTATGTGGACTGATTCGGAGAATCTATGAGGAAGGAATCTGGCCTGAAGACTTTGTTATATCAGTACTAGTTCCTATTCGGAAAAAGGTAAGGGCTACATCATTCTTTTTCCATCAAATTTTTATTGTGTATAGCTAGCTTCAACTCATCGTTTTTCTTACATAGTTTTTTATTTCTGTGATAATGTACTTCCACAAAGTTCAAGCTGAAAATATTAAAGAACGCTATTCAGTTGCGATTGGTGGATGGAGAGTCTAGATGGCCGGAGGCAGGAAAAGGGTAAACGGATAGGAACGTCCGTTATGACCCGTGCTTTCCTACAAATACGTATGTGGAATATATGGTTTATCGTTATAGAAATGGGAAGATTTGGTGTTCTGTAATTTGTTTCTTTGTTTAGTTAAGTTTTTAATGAAATTTTTCCAAATATTTGTTTTTGGGGCAAAAAAGTGTTCTTTACCTAAGATATATACTCACACGCCCAAACTCACTCACACACATGCTGTATGAATAGATATAAACACAGATATAAATTTTGAAAACAGTGAAATAAAAAGAAAGAACTCTCACATGTTGTTTTGACGTTTCGATGGCACAACCATCATCATCAAAATCTGATAATGATGAAACATTCTGATAAACACGGTCGTGCCGTCGAAACGTCAAAACTACATATATGAGTGTCCTGTCTTTATACTTCTCTGTGTATACATACTTGTGCGTCACTAAAGAGTGTTCTATATATATCTATGATGTACAAGCACTCACCTAAGCAATATAACATTTGGATGGCACGATAGAACACAAAAATATAACAAGAAAATACGTAAAAGGACAAATTTTAGAAGGCATAAGCTTTCGGCCTTCTTTGAGGCTTTATTTACGTGACACTGGAAGGCTTGGGTTTGAGACTGATGTATTCGGACTCCTTCCTTTTTCCTCTTTATTGGCACCTGAATCGGGTACTGATTCCGCTTCTCAAAATACACTAGATGAATGTAATGACCTCTAATCTACCCATGCATGTTAAGGGGGAATGTTATTTCCACAGGCCACCAGGATGACATCTAAAGGTTACTATATCTGTGGTCTACACAAATTTGTGCATTAGTTGTCAGCCTACCCTCGTATTTTCCCATTTTTTCTTTTAAAGAAATTTCTCTCTTTCTCTTGCCTGGTTACCTGTTTTTAGTGTTTTTCTATCGTCATATATGGGTTTCCGAACAGATTTGGCCTTCGATCATTCTTTTCTATCAAATAATGAGCATATTAATTTTTCTTTTTAGAAATTTGACCAATTTTTCTGTCGCCACATCTCTAAATTTTTTCAACATTTTTTCCATGATGATTGTTTTGAAATGAAATCTCTTCAAGTTATACCTCATTTTCCACAGCAACGGAGAATTAATATGAACCAAATTACGGTAAACATTGATACACAGAAATACAGCTTTGAGTGCTTGGATAGGGTAATTGCCGCACAGGGCTTTTCCTTTATTTGTATTTGCATTGAAACGACTGAGTCATTCTCCAAGGCCATCAAGATGACCTATTCATTTCCACAAATCTTTTTTTAATAAGTAATAGCATATCTATTATAATCTGGAAGCCAACGTCCTATATGGTTATCTAAATCTCTACGCTCATGAAGGATTTCGGAAATTATCGAAAGAATTTCTCAAAAATTCTGTTTTCCTGAAGCACATATTGGGCTAAAAATTAGTTTTACAGTTGGATATTTCATCAGGAATTGTTTTTGAACATTTATTTACTACTTTAATTCGTATTAATTGACTTCTGCTATGCTCACATTTACAATTGTAGCTATCGTACTCATTATGGTACTAGTACATTTTCAACCTCACTCTTCAACTTAAACGAAGCGTCTTTAATATTATTTGTTTAATCTCTGATTAATCCATAATCATGATATTTTCTTTTTGCTTTTGACCTTAAAATACTGTCTTAACTTTGCATATATCTCCACACACTTGATTTCTTATTATCCTTTCGTAAACCCATCTCAAAGCATATTCTCGTATTTTCCTTTATTTTGCTCTTCCTTTAATCTTCCCTTTATCGTCTTGTCATGTCTTATTCCGTTTTACACAGCAGCAAATACCTTTGTGTTCGGAGGCCACGTTAGGATGTTTCCTCAATTTCAAGAAACAAGGCGATATAAGCACTTTCATGACACATCTACTTTGAATTGAGCGCTTGAATTAGACTCTTTTTACTTGCTCCGGAAATAAGTGTTCGAGTTAATATTATAATATTTTCATAATACTAAAAAATAATAAACATAGTAACTTAAGCGTAATTTGTTATTCTCAACACTTCTGTAAATTGTCAAAATCCGGAGTTACACACTTCCCTCGGCGTTTATTAACCGTGCGAAGGTTGACATTGTAGAATTCAGTAGATCGCGGCCAAAACCATTGTTTGCACTCTATACACCAATTCCGTTATATTTTTTTAAGTTCTGGTATTGAGAAAAAGTTACTTGGGACGAAATTGGGAGAACAGGGCGGAAGTGGTAAAATTTCAAAGCCACATTGCTTTGATCCCTCAACTGCGCCTAATGACTAGTTAGCCGGTGCATTGTCGGCAAGATAACTGCTGTCATTGGTGATCATACCGCACGGTTTATTCTCCGGAGAATCAAGCAATTTGTTCAGAGGTATGTATTAATTGGCACCAATGATGGTCTCACCATTCTCCAGATAGTCTCTTAAGATAACTCCACGGTAGTCCCAGAAACAGATAGTACGACCTTACATTGAGATTTCAGCAACTTAAGACTTCTTGGAGGAAGATAAGTCGCTGTACTTCTACTATTTCCCCATATCTTTGGTCGCTGAATCATATTGATACATCCAAAATTCATCTATTGTTCCCAAGCGACCAAAAAGATCCTTTTCGTCTTGTTCCCAATACTTCAGCACCCCACTTGGCAGGTCGCCCGTGTTTTCTTCCGAAATGATGTGCGTAGTAGTGGAACCCACTTTATTCCATGTTGTAGCATCGTCTAATGAGTGATGGTCTTCCATTGTGACACTGAGGGACAATGGCCAGTTTGAAAATTCGTATTCCACCTCAGAACTCTGTCTAATGACGGACTATATTTTCCATAGACAAGGATCATTTCATGGTAGAGTTCCCGGTTAAACTAACATTTCAAATAAAGGAACCCAATCACACTTATAGCCTCTATCTTCCCCACATAAAAACATGGGGCTTCCCCACGTATAGAGGAATCGACATTTTAATGTGCAGTGGAATATTTTGTTGTGCATCAGGTAATATTCTGAAACAGAATAAAGACTTGCACTCTTGCACTATGTCTATTGAACTAAACCAAGCTCAGAGGATCTATCATACTGAAAGTGTACATAGACCTAATTAAAATAAAATACTTGGCTAGCGTAAAAATTTGGGAAAATTTTTGGAAAGTATATTTATAGAAATATTTATTTATTCATATTGCTAAAATGCCTCAAAATACTTCAAATTATTTCCCTAGAGCGTCCGCATCATTTTGCCAGCCGTTTATCCAGGACTCGAAGGATTCCAGGTTGGCGGATTCCAGAAGGTCCTTAAGGGTACGCGTGCAAGGTTCTTTGATGGCACTTTGGGTCCCATGATGGTGTCATTTGAGGGAGAATTTTACTTATGGGAATAGAAAATAGTCTGATGGTGCCGAGTTGGGACGGTGAGGGGGTTAGGATATCTTTGCGACGTCGTTGCTGAAGGTCTTTGCAAGCAGATGCTCGATTCTGCGTTTGGTCGTCCGTCAAAACCTACGGGATAAGTAAAGTGGAGATCTTTCGCATCGTCAAATTTTCAGTGATAATGGTGTGTAATGTCATCTTATAAATACCGTTACGATCTGCGATCATGCGCAACACTTAACCGACCATCTGAACATCGTTGGGAATTATTCATTAAAATGCTGTTTGTTCGTTTGAATGCGCTCGCGAAGTTTTTTCTTCTCTATTTTGTCTAACTGGTTATATTTTTTCTAACTAGGCATATATAGTTCTTAGAAACATTTGAATAACATATTTTAGAGTAGTTTTCAAAAAAAAATCAAATTCAATTTATAAAGAGATAAGTCGTGATACAATTTTTAAATCAATTGATCAATTTCAATAAAATAGGCATTAGACTATCTCTTGAATTGCCAATCAATGGTACATTGCAATTAATAGTACGCGAGAATTGTATTTGCATGCGTGTAAAATGAAAGGAGTTTTGGATGAATACATGGGTAAGGGTTTGCATGTAGATATTGGTTTTGAATGCGGTTGTTTTCCCTTATAATGATGGTGACCTAACACCTCCCGCCATTCGCCCTTGCGACGGCTTGCGGGGTATTAGGTAGATATATATGTAGATGAGAATGAGTAGGAAAACATTGTGCTTAGATAAGTTCCATCGGGAAGAGAAATAACAATGAATTGTACAAGGATCTTCATAGTTATGATTAATTATCGAAGTTTGAAGAAAAAGCCGGCTTTTTCATATGATGATAAGTACCGAAGCCGATATTGTGTGAGTATTGGATGAGATTTGTTCACATGTGTTAAGAATATTCACGAAGTCAGAATTGAGTTTGTCTTCAATAGTAACACACAAAGTGCCTGGTACTCCATCAAAAGTTCCTTTTCGAAGAGAGTCTACAATTGTGCCCACTACAGACCTTCTTATTCCGGAGATACATCATTTTTAAAACTAGAGAGAGATGTCGCTAGTTTGAATTCCCATTCACACAATATGAAAGTTATAGAATTGCAACTTTCCATCCATAGACTGGAAAAACTAGTTTTATAGCAGGAGGCAAGGAGAAGTAGTAATGCGAGTCATTGCGGCTTTACATTGAACTCGTTCAACCAGATAGTGCTAACACCCACTAGAGGAAATATTATACTTGTTCTATTAGCAACAAATTTAACAAGGGCATCCTAAATACAGCCACACCTGAAGGAACTAATGGCCACAGAAAGATGCTCGTTAAAACGAACTTAATGATTAAATAAAATTTATTAACCAAAGGGAGAGAACCAATTGTTTAATCGGGCCTATTACGACGTGTTAAAACTTAAGCTTCAGCTGCCTTATTATTCACTTACAAGGAAAATAGTTGCATCAGAGGCGGAGAGAATTTTTGGAGATCTTTTATCAACGTAACATGGGGTAAATAAATACCTCCCTAGGAAATTGAAAAGTAACAGGATTTTTCCTGCCTCCATAGGATTTCTCTCAACAAACCCCTCTCCTCACCCACCATCTTCAGTACTTCCTCATTTGTTTTCCTTCCGGTCCATTTCACCTTCTTCATTCTTCTCCACACCCACATTTCAAAATCCTCCAATCTACGTCTATCCTCCTGCTTCAGCGGCCACGTTTCCGCGCCCTACATAGCTACTCTCCATATCAGAGTTTTTACGAGTCTTGTGTTAACCTCCCTACTCAACGTCCCCGTCATCAACACCCTCCTCCTTGAGAAAGCCTCCTTCCTTAGCGCAATTCTTCTCCTTACGTCCCTACTACTTTGACCGTATTGGTCCAAAACACTTCCGAGATATGTAAACTGTTCTACCTGCTCTATTTTTCCCCCCTTAACACATAATATAGGAAACCAAAACAATGAACGCAGCACCGGTGATATATTTGGCTGTTGCGATAACAAAGTAGATGTCCTGGGGAAAGCACATTCGTGAAATTTGTGGAATTGCAAATAAAGATTTAGGATTCATATAAGAGATACTTGGTTTATGTTAGGAGAGGTATGAGGAGCTTTGTTGTCTTACTTAAATTTGGCCCTACCAAGTGTATGCTGCGGGTGTATGGGATCCTCACAAGTTACACTTAGTTTTGAAACCAGCCCGAGTGTAGAGCGGCTACGTTTGTAATAGACCCACCTTTTTTTAACACTCCTCCCGCTATATTTGAACAATTGTATCCTGTTGATTTGAATATTGTTGCATGTAAGTACTTTCTTTCGTGTGATTCACTTTGTTCCAGTGAATGATCAAACTAATATTAGTGCAGGGGTGTCTTGTTTGGGATTTTGCATGCTAGGCTGGAGACCTAACACCCACTGACTCTCGCTCTTGAGGCAGCTGCGGTGTATTATGTAGATATCAATGTCGTCACTGACATTTTCTCTTCGCACTAGTTATTTCCTCGTGGAATGTATAATTGCAGCCTAATAAAAAAGGAAACAAGAATACCAAGCCTTGCGTATATCTCAATGAACCTCGGAGCTGGTATAAAAATGTCTACAACTCATAAAAACATTTGTATACCCGCAATACCTACAGTTTAATATCTGGCAATCAACACACATATGCTTGAATTGCTTCGGGGAATATAAATAAGCCTATAGCACGACGTTTCTCTCCTGCCGCAATGCATAATGAGTCTCACAACCTGCCTCGCCCCTTCCTAGTACACTTGGGATTAGAATCGGCACCTCCAAAAGGAGAAGCTGGGGAGGGTGGAGAGGGAATGATCCTCACATTCACTCCTCCCAGGCCAGCGACTCCCCTCGAGCATTCGCTATCTGCGTCTCCGCCACTCGTGTCCACAACGACGACCACTGAACCTCCCCGACACTACGACCACGGCGGCGCGATCGCTGCGATGAAGCACGTCTCGTCTGGGCTCACGCGCCCGCCAGCCTGGAAGTCGGAGCTCCCACCCCTCCCCTGCTACCCGGCCCCCGGTGGGTCGCCGGAGAGAGCGGCTGGGGGGAGCAGGAGGGGGTGTTCAGTTCCAAGCCCAGTTGGACGCAGCGTCACGGCCCCTTTCAATGCATTCGACGACGCTCCCCGACGGGGAGCAGGGCGGGACGGGATTGGGGAGCGGTGGGGTGGACAGGAGCATTATGTGCAAGACAAAGGGTTGGAGGGCACCGATATGGGGAAGGCGGAGACGGGGGGGTTGGCTATGGGGACGGGAGTTAGGAGACGTCGAGGGAAGCATTTGTTTTGTCCTTTGAATATTCCCTCCATGGCAGGTTCACTCGGCTCTCCTGGGTCACAAAGGTATGCAGAATATTTGTAAAAGGTTTTGACTCACGTCGGTGATCCCGGGAGGTAACTACGTTTTGAAATCTAATGGTGCGCCGCATTTGAGCCGAGTTTCCAAAGTTGAGATATTATGCTGAGTGAATAACATTTCTTTAGTTTTTATTCGGTGAATTTTTTTGCTCGACCCGACCTGCGTGCTTGCGCACCCTTCATAGAAAAGCTCTTGCAATGGAGAGCCAACTTTGAGGCCATAGTGGTATTGTAAAACTTACCCTCATTCATTTTAACCTACGCCTGAAAATTAAGGCAGGCCATGAAATGTGATTTTGTTTTGTTTATCCTCAGGGTACTCGCTTCATTTCATCAAAAAGTTACGTATAAAATTCAAATAAACTAAACTAAAACGGTGAATATTACCTCAAAACAAAAATATTGCTTTAGTAAAAGGGTTACTATTGATTTTTTAATCAATTAAAAATTATTTAAAATTACACACAATTACTAAAAAGATTTTAGTCTATCCACCTCTCTACGCGTGAATATTTACTAATGATGTGCTAGCTATTCAACATGATATTTAATATGCATTGCCCAAGAATTATTTACTCCTAGAAATTCTTTTGAATGGTATTATTTTTATCCACAGTTTTGTCATGAACCATATGGCATTTTGACTCTTTTGTGTAAGCCGTCTCATACTTCTGAATGTCAAAGTAGAACAATAAGAAGCATGTCGATACTAGAAGAGTGAAGCTTGTATCCTATTGAAATCATGCATTCGATTCTCATCCAGACGTAACTCTTTTAATTATTAGATATTATCACGAGCGAGTAGGATATATAACGGATATGGTCACTAGTATTTCAGCTCTGACATTTGTTTTCTGCCGACAAATGGAGTACATGTTGACTGTAAAATTACTTGTTTATTACGATCATTCGATGTTTGGTCAAATTTGAAATATTTTTTTAATGTTACTCAACGTTTGCACCATAAAACGCATTTATAAAACTAAACTTACTGAAGAGAGGTGGATTTTGGACACATTAGAAGTAACAGAAACAAGTAAAGTGCCTATGGCAAAATATTCTGTTCTATTACTGTAAGGCAGCATAATTAGGATTTATTAAAACGGTACTGAAGGAATCATGTGAAGAAAGTATAAGAACGCTTTTCTCTTTCTGTAATGTATCCTCTCTTATATTAATGCATCTAAATCTACACAACATCCCAAAATCCGCAGCAAGGGCGTGTGCCATACATGGAGATAGCTTATACATCTACACAATATCTTGCGAGTCGTTCCATGGACGTTTGGTGGTGGGTGTTAGGTCACCACTTGTAAAGCAGAAGAATACAACATGCAAAGCTAACAAATGCATCCCGATTTTCACCATAGAATTGTTTGAGTTCATGCAAAACCCATTTTAACACTCATATGCGCATGCATATACTAGTAACTAACATACGCTTGCTAGTACGTACATATACATCTACATAATACCCCCCAACTCACCGCAAGGGCGTGTGGCGGGGGGTGTTAGGTCACCACCAGGAAAAGGGAACAAAGCCACATTCAAAATCAACACACACATGCAAACTAATGCCCATAGATTTTTGCAAAAATCCTTTCATTCTACACGCATAAAATTACATGCATTATGTATGTACTAAATGTTTAGGAGTATCGTTTATCCTTCTTCTCGGTTGCAATTTGAATGTAATTGCTATTTCTATAATAACTTTGATTTCTTACTAATATGATTCCTGGTTGTCCGATGAAAGAACAAATATTTTTATCTATTTCTTCTGCAGTCTTTCTCCCTTATTTTATCTTTGTGATCTGGCCTACCAAAAGAGTGTCGGGCCATAAAATGCTTGTATGCATACTAGCTTATATGCAACCATCGTGCATACACATGCCTCTATGTTATGCAAAAATTGTTCTTCTTGACCAACTTATCATATCTGATATTTCAGTAAAACTCCTAGTCTAATTCGTCCAGCCTACTTCTAACACTTACTCTCTTCTCAAAGTAGTTTTTAAACTAGACCTCAGCGTATTAAAATGCAGCTTGATTGGTGCTGCAAAAAGCGGCTTCTGACCGGATTACTGTTAGGAGAGACTTTACAGTTTTAATGCTCTTTGTCACAGATATAAGAAACATTTTGACGGATCTTGCCCCTCGATTGCCTCGACGGATCTTCTCGCTTCAAACATTTTACTCTTGTGTTTATGCGTTGCCGCGATATTTTCTTTCTTTTTTGTTTATAGATAATTATTTACCGACGCCTAATTGGCTGTTTGTTTAGTTTATGCTTCATCTCGTGATTATAAACTCTACTTCATGCATTTCACCGTCGTTAATTGTCATTTTCTTACATTAACTTTAGTTTTTGTAAATATCAGTGTTTTGTGAATCGTGTCTGGCCATGCCTGCGAAACGTACTGTACAATTCTAGTGCGCATGTATCCCCTTTCACACGCCTAGCCGGTGGTTTTAGAGAGCATCATGTAAATAAGAATGTATACTTCGAAATAGATTGCTAACCATGAATTTTCTTACAAGGTCACAATTTGATTTCTACATCCCACAAATATTTCTTACGTTAAAAATTAAGATAGAAGGGTTTTTATTCAAAATACCTCTGCTTAGAATCACCCCATCCAATACCGAATGCGACTGACGTGTAGTGGAGTATATACAACGTAAAGATTAATATACTATTGAGTAACTCGCACCAAAAGTGCGCTTCCTCGGGTGAGTGGAGGCAGGTTGAGGGGAAACGGCGAGACAGATGAGAAACAACCAATTCTCGTCGCCATTATCTACTCATAGCCCTAGAGATTTCTTGGAGGGAAGGATGAGAAATGGAATTCGGTTTGTGGGATGGGAGTTGGTAGTGCGGGTGGGAGGAAGGGAGTAGGGGGGGTTTTTGAGGCTTTAAGAGGAAGTCGCTTTAGTCCCGTGTCTTCATCTCTGCCGGGCGGTGGGACCTGGTGACAAATTATGCACTCAAAAGCAAGGGAACCCCTGGAAGGCATTGTCGGCCCCGCCATGAATTTGTCACCAAAGTTCCTGAATCGGGGGCAACCGGGCGTAATTCCGACTAAAACCGCGGAGGCGTTTTATTTCGGCGATCTGCAGGAAGCGGGTTTTTGGGGGAGGTGGGTTCTGAGGGTAGTTGGGAGGGTTTGGGTTTCGACGATCCGGAAGATCAATTACTCAGGCGGAGAGGGAGATAAAGACGGCCTGATATAAGGGAGAACGGGAAAAAAACGTGTTTTTTTTCTAATACCCGATTTCTGGACAAGCAGTTCGCGGGCGACGGAGACCGGGGAATTCATGTGTGCCCGCAAATAGGACAAGGCGAATGATATTTACGCTCTGGAATTGTTTCATGGTAATGCACATTTAGCTGCTGACTCCGTTGAAAGGTACTGCAGCGATATTTCCCGCAGTTTCTTGGAATTTGTCACAGGTGAAACCCCCATATTGTTTAAAGTTGGCTTCAACCTCGGACTATGGCGAATCTCATACGACTACGTGTGCCTGTGATATTGTATGTACGGTATTTTGTCACAACGTCTTGTTCCTTTAAAGCCCCCAATCCCTCGCTCTGTGAGAGAACGTAGCTTAACTGGCTTAAGCACTAGCCAGGAAACCAAAGGTTCCTCATTCGAATCCCGCTCAAGGCGAATGATTTTACACCCCGAATTGCAATGGTTGAATTTTAATTCACATTCAACGGATAACTTCATTAGAAGGTACTGTAGCGGCATCTCACTTTGTTTCTTGGGATTACTCATTCCTTCACAAGACTTAGGATAAATATTCATAGCTCACTTTCCTATTGATTGGTTTCAATCTTTTCTAAGCTAAATGAATTAACCTTTGGGGTAAAATTGTTTGCAGATTCATTTGTGAATTATTTCCATTTTGATAAATGTCTTAGAGTAGATTATATGCCAACGTCTCAAGAGGAGTTCATCTACATAATACCACGTAAGCCAGCACAAGGGGGTATGGTGGGGGTGTTAGGTCACAACCTGTAATTATGAATAAAACCGCATGCATAGCACAAAACTTCAGCCAACCTACACACACACAATCGTATATATTTTTGCAAAATAATTTATAACTCATACGCATGCAGATGCATATACTATCAATTAACACACATATGCACCTAGAATTTGGTTTGTTACAAAGGACCTGATGTATTTTGACTCCGAAATAATTCAATGGCTGTCATATCCCTGACTTACCAATTGTATTGCAATTATTTTTACCCACAAGCTTCCTTTACTAGATGAAATGAGATGAACCGTATTATTTTAATGGCTATTCCCTGCAATCGACTGTTAATAAGAGGCAGCCAGACACCTGCAGCGCGGTAAAAATATAATTTTTTACAAAATGGAAAACTTAAATTCTCTTATTGAGGAAGTAATTTCCTTAATGGGTGTATAACGACAACAGCAGGGAATGATTTAGAGAGATTTTCATTTAGCATCCGAATTTTGATGATATGCGGTTTTAATTATTATCTAAGGTTATTTTAATACGTCACTAACAGACTTCTCAATCTGAGGATGTTTCACGAGCTTTAAAAAGATAAAAATAAAACAAGAAGTACGTTATACCGGAGAAAAAAGCATTAATACATTTATCTAATAACTTGAGGACAGGGTATGTATTAATTTACCGATACGGCTTATAAATCAAAACGTTTTCATGTCAATAAAAAAACAATCCAATCAATATCAACTGCAGAAAGTTTAATGTGATACCTTAAAGTTTTCAAATAAATCAAAATGCTTAATTTGCATTAAAACAGTTCAAGACCTTTATAATCTCTTCTATGTCCCAACTTAATTTTTCAGGTTAGAATAAAAAACGTATGAGGATCAGCTTTGAAAATAAAATTAGCTCATATCTAGATTTCTGGTTTGGCTTTTGAGTCAAGAAAGAGACTTGAATGAATTTTCAAATTGTGTAAGAGCGAAGGGGTTACCGCTTTCGTAGCTCGACCTGCCTCCTCCCAATCATCATCAAAACCCTTGCACAAAGTTCATGTTAATCATACGTGCATAATCCTTGAGAACTGGAACTGAAATAATTATTATAAAAGGTATTCCAGCGGTATGTCCCCTTCGAATTTCTCTGAGTAATACCTTCTACTCCCCAACCAATACTAGCACTTCCCCATTCGTTTTCCTCTATGTCCACTTCACCTTCTCCATCCTTCTCTATATTCACATTTAAAAAGCCTACGATCTAGGCCTATCATCCTACTTTAAGAACCATGCTTCCGCGCTGTATAAAACCGTGCCTTAAATCAATGTTTAATCAGCCTTTTCTCAACCACCTAACTCCAAGTCCCTGTCTTCAATTCCATATTCCTCGTGAAAGCTTCCATGTCTAAGACAAATCTATGCCTTATCTTCCTACCAATTGGACCCATTTTTTCCAAAAACACTTCTGACATCCTTGTTTTATTTACATTTATTTTCATCCCTTATCTATCGCACTAAATTTCCAAACCACTCGGTAGGATTTGCAACCCCTTTGCTGACTAACAAACTAATTCCAAAAAACCGCGTGAGATACCGTGACAGTAACTTTAAACGGAGTAATCCGCTAAGTTTGCATTACAATGCAATATTTTGATGGAGTAAATATCATTTCCCTCACCGGGACCGAAAATCTCGGGGTCTTGAGAGGATGCCTGAATAGCTTAAATGGCTAAAGCACTAGACCGGACATCGTGGATTTCGGTTTCGAATTACGGTCAAGACGAATGATTTTAAAAACTCTGAAATTATTTCATTGTGGTAAAATAATGCTTGGTAATCCAAATGTTTAACTGGTTTAATGAATGCTTCAGCATTTTTTAACCATCTCTCCAGTTCTTCCCATGACTTTTTTATCATTTCTTCCACATGTATGTACGAGATGTGTTCAAAATATAGCGAGAATTTTTTCATTTCGCGGGCTTGAGAGTCAAATTTTCAACCTTTTTTCATTATTTTGGTATGCATGCCCCAGAAAAATGATAAAACTTTCAGCTGTTTTCATCGTGGACCTTGTCTGTGACAGCCGCTAACGTTAGACGCGTTTGATGAGTTCGGCGATTTTCGTTTGTTGAAAGTAATGGATCAAAGAATTTGTATCACCTTTTGCCTAAAAAATGAAATAAAGTGTAACAAAGTGTGTTAAATGTTAACAAAGGCCTATGGTGAGTATTCTATGAGTAAATCAACAGTGTACGAGTGGTATAAGCGTTTCCAAGAAGGCCGTGAAGACCTTGAAGATGACGAACGCCCTGGACGCCCCAGCACATGAGCATTCTATGAAAACGTGGAAAAAGTTAAATAAATGGTTATAAACGATCGCCAAATTACAATTAGAGATGTTGCTGATGATGTTAGCTTATCGATTGCATCATATCATAGAATATTTTCCAATTTTATGGGTATGAAACGAGTGGAAGCGAAATTCGTTCCAAAATTGTTGAATTTTGAACAAAAACAGCGGCGAATGGAAGTTGCTCAGGAATCATTAAATGAAGTAAACGATGATGTAAAACTACTGAAACGTATTATAACAGGTGACAAAACATGGGTTTATGGATATGACGTTGAAACTAAGGCTCAATCATCCCAGTGGAGGCATTCTGGATCGCCAAGACCGAAAAAGGCTCGACAAGTGCGTCGAACGTGAAGGTTATGCTCGACTTTAATGGCATAGTGCATCATGAATTTCTGCCGCCAGGTCGAAATGTGAATAAAAATACTACCTACAAGTGCAAGGCCGTTTGCGTGCAACGATCCGAAAAAAATGCCCGGATCTGTGGAAAAACAATTCATGGCTTTCGCATCATGATAATGCACCAGCTCACACTTCCATTGCTTGTTCGTAAACTTTTGGCCAAAAACAATACTGTAACGATGCTCCAGCCTCCATATTTGCCAGATATGGCTCCGTGTGACTTTTTGCTATTTCCAAAAATTAAGAAAACCTTGAAGGGTCGTCGTTTTACAGCCGTAGATTACATTAAAAGCGCATCGCTGAAAGAACTAAAGGCGTTCTCAAAGATCGAGTTTGAGAAGTGTTTCGGGGAATGGAAGAAGCGCTGGCACAAGTGCATAATCTCCAATGGGGACTACTTTGAAGGTGACAACATCATTGTATAAGAAAAAATAAATATTTTTGTCCGAAAAATTAAATTCTCATTATTTTTTAATACAATATTTAAAATTTCATTTGTAGACATCCACAGGTTATAAATAGAATTATTAAATTTAACACGTGTTTTGCAAGGTGTATTCCACGAGATCGCTAGTATACTTGTATCAAAAAAATAACGTTAAGTGTGTTATTTATTCCTTGCATTAGTCTTGGTATAATTCCATATCACTTCTTTCTGCTCCTCAATGTGATAAATACTTTTGAAACTGTTTTTTACATTTAGAAGCAAGTGTTAGCAAGCTGAACGTGTTTAAAATTGAAATGATTGCCTCTAATGTACTATTGTATTCAATTATTCATCAAATGAAATTATAAAATTAAATATTCCACAAAAATATGTGAATAAAAATCCCTATATTTCCCCAATACTTAACAGCCCTGGTAACTATCTTTGAGAGTTATCAATGTATGTCCATTTATTCCCTCAATATATTAGGAAATTAATACTATACTTTATGGGTATTTAGTTCCTAATGTTTAGTTCTACCCGTTCAGTTTATGTAGTCTTATCTATGCTAAAAATGACATTACAAAACTAGTAAACAAGGAAACAGCGGTATCACTGAATTTGGGTCATGCCCTCATTATACACACTGTTGAGGAAGAAGAATAGGAGGAAGGTCGGTCCTTAATCAAATTTTTGTTTCTTATTTGACTTCGAAAACAAAATTTTTGAAAATTTTATAATACGGACGCTCGTAAAATGCAACTGTTCTTAGGGAACCTGAATCGTTTACATTTTGAAATTTAGTTGACATCCTGATATACCGTTTAAAACAATTTTTCTGAAAATATTACCTTTAGGTGATTAAAAGTGTCGAAATACACTATAAATGAGCCTTTGCACTATAAATGACTGCGGTGTATTTGTTTAAAACATCCTAAAGATTCTAAAGAATTAAGAATATTTTTCAAATGATCATGTCCGTGAGGTGGGAAATTTATAGGAAGAACATACTGAAGACTCAGGTGCACATCTTCAACAACGACGAAAATATTTTTATGAATTCAAAGGTATTTGTCCACTTGTGATCCAATTTTTGTTTAATCAGTTTATTTCATTGGTTATTCAAGGATATTAATTCATATTTACCAGCAAATTTTAAATTAAATCAATTAGATAATTAAAATCTGCTGTTCTATTACATTCTAAGTTATTTTTCCCTATTACTACATCACGCGGCATTTAAATGTTCATATTTTATACACTAAGTTGAAGCTTTATCTTAGAAATTGGTTTTGTGCATAGTAAAATAACACCTAGTGTTCTCCAAAAATTCATATCTTGTTCTCTCCATTTTTCGTACATATTGAACGTTTCTCTTTCAACTGCAAAAGTTACGTAAAATGGTGGTGCAAGGAAATGAGTCCGTGTAATTTGTTGAGAGAACCAACTTCAACTTTCTGGATATTTCTAGGAAAGCGGTCCCGCTAAAAAGATGAGATACCACTGGTTACTAAATAGTCTTCGGGTGAAAAATGGAGGAGGTTAGATGGAATGAATGTCTTTTTTCACGACACTTAGATAACGTCACCGCGATTTCACCGCCAGCATTTTGCGACCCATTTGGGTCAGTAGGGTTAGCGCAAATCCCTTTTCGTGAGAAGGTAAACGATAAAAAAAATGCAGTGACGGAGAACTTATTTTCGTTGCTTGGACAATTTTGCTCAGCACTAGACTTATTTTACCACCAATAAATAGAACGGAGTAGGAAAACAAGAGCCATTGTGACTAATATTTTTATGGAGGATTTTACCAAAACTCTGGAATCGATGATTGATTTCACATCAGAATTTATGGGATACGTGGCGGTGAAATATTTATTTGGCCATTTCCTTTTAAGAAAGACTTAAAAAATTCGCCTGTCATTTGAAGTGGCCTCCACTTCTGCATATTATATGAAACTGGGAGATCCTAAGATAAAATGTGGAGCATTAATATTTCGTTCGGGACTTTGATCCTTGTGAAGCATCAATGCTTGTTATAAGTTATTATGGGAGCTCTGCCTAAAAATTTAAAACATCGTGAAGAGTGGCTGAAAATATTAGGAAAAAGGAATAATCATCTGAAGGCCAGAGAGACCTCATTAATTGCGGGAAAAATGCTTGAGGGAATTATCAAAAAAAGACTCAATTAAAAACTCCACGACTGGTTTTATTATTTGGGACGGAAAGAGGATACAAATGTAACCAGCAGCTACTAAAGAGCCTTACCGAATACTTGTGATAGCCTATTTAAATGGGGGAAGCCGGAAAGGTATTATTTTCTGCCGAATAAAGTATTTCTATTAATGAAATTATTGATTTTATTGTTGTCCTTCATGTCATTGAAGATAGTAGACTGTACTAATGTATAAAAAATACTAGCTTCAGCTGACGCCTTCGATAACAGAAATATTTCTTAGCTGGAGAATAACATCATGTCAGCTGAAGACCTCAAATTAATACTGGGAATACAAATTATTAAAGCGGCACATGACAATTTGAATTGAACATTCAGCAGTGGTGAATTATTTTTAAAATGAAAAGTAGCTCAACTCTGTCCACATAGGCCTATTTCAGAGTTTTTTCTAGTGGCAATCTACTGAAAACCTATTTGTCTTAATCACAACACCTATTCAGGGTAACATTGATGAAAAATGTGCGGAAAAACGAGAAAAAATTATAATACGTGAAAATAATACCTGAGAATCATGGAAAAAAGGTAAAATAGTGGTATTTATAATTCTCTAATTAATTCTCGGTTTATAAGACAAGCAGTTTCAAAGAATAAATTAGATTGTTGCGAAGACTATTCTATTTCCGAATGTTTTATATGCTGAAATAAGTAGATAGAATTATTGAATGTTCGGGTTAATAACTTAGTAGTATATCTAAGTAATTATTTGCATTAGAGAGGAATCACTCACCCGATCCTTTGTTGAATATGAGCGGAAATCTCTTGCATATATAGACATCCTTTTCTTTTTCTACGACGTATAAAATTATTGACAAAACCGATATGGAACGTTTATAGCGTTTGATAAACCAGTGCCGTGGTGAGTATTCTACGTTTGCGATACTCTACTGAAGTTGGAAACGGTGTTAGTTTGGTTAGTTTACCATTAACCATAGAAATTCATTCCATTAGGTCCAGGCAAAATGGATTCCCATTGCACAAAACCATGGATAAAGAAAAAACCTGCTCGTACCGTGAATAATGATCATGAAATAAAAGAGCAAGTATGCATATACGCAATTCCACCGTATATCGTTAGGGGAGGTCACAACACGAAGTTTGTTGAAACTGACTAACTGACTGCCGAAGTGTGCGAGCAAATCTTAAGGAATCCTACATATGAACTTCTGAGTTCTGTTCCTAATTCCACTTGAGAAAGCTGGTTGCACCACCGAAAATTCGAGAACCAGTGAGTCCCTCTTTTATATGTTTTAGTTTCTGTGTTTGTGTCGACTAGTTAGTCAATTTACATTATTGTGCACGTTCGTGGGTTTTTCAAGAAAGTGACTTTATATATATGTACATATATGTATATGTATGTATATATATATATATATATATATATATATATATATATATATATATATATATATATATACACAATATGCATACACCGCTTTAAGTAACGATTTCTAGGTTTGGCATTATTTTAGCAAAGGCGCATTTACACAGGAATCCCGCAAAGTTTCGGAATAAGATGATTTTTTAAAATTCATGTTCGTTATTGATGTAAATGATCCAACCAGGGGACGATATGATAAAAGAAAAAATACGTTAAAAAGTGTTTTAAAACTGAGACTCCCATATACAGCGGTTTTATTTCAAGGGCAACATTTGATTGATGTTCTCTGTAAACTACTAGCCTTCTGCTGAAACTTCTTCCCTTCAACTTGTGACCACATTGGCGGTTTAATCTAAGGGGAAATTTTTCTTTTGACTGTCATATCTCTTTTGGAAGTTTTCAGTGAGGGGAGACCACCACCATGAATCATCGTCTACTACACTGAAGTGTGGCCCTTGCTCCTTAGCACGCATACAGTCTCAAAGATTTTCGTTCGTAATGATCGTGTCTCTCACATTATTGCGGTTCGCATCCGAGAGATCCATAATTTTTCATGCATAATTATTAATCCCAGTCAAGGTTTGGAGTTCTACAACAGACTTTCAATATTAGCTCAGCAAATTAAACGTTTTTAATAGGCATGTGTTTACAAAATGTTACATTCTTATGATCATGCTGATCAAAATCTTCAATCCACAGATTTACCGTTCAGGATTTCTTGTCAAGAAGAGCATTTGTAAAGAAAGTTTAATATTCCCATTGTGCTGTGTGTCAACCAAAGTAATGAAAATTTGTTAAGCAATATCACGTACAGGTCAAATTGCTACCTTTGCGATTCAAAGTTCCTTAATTAGAGTTAAGAATTTCGTGCTCCAGGGAATTTCAATTATAAAACTTATAACTATACATATATTACTCCAATGGTATGCACTTTCACAGGCAAGACCGATTTTCATTCGATTCTGTTTGTCGGAAGAAAGTTGAGAATAAATTGGACTATATTTTATTTACAATAAAATCGTTTTGATGAATATACTCGTGAGTTAATTATTCAATGGTTAAACACTTTTACCATGCTTGGTAGTAGAAACGGATTTGCTGCTCATGAAGGCTACGTTGGAAATTTTGAATTTTTCTAAAAGTGGCAACTTTCCCAAAAAAAAACATATCTTAAGCGCTAACGGGCGGCTAAATTGGTGAGAGAAAGGGGCAAGTGAGTGGGGCACGGTTTACTCCATGAAATGCACTCCTCCGTCACCAATTTTGAAGCGCGGAGATCCTGTCGTCGATCATTTCGGAAGGTTGGTATTTTTTACCAGCTTGAGTGGGTTTGGATCATGGGGAAGAGGACGTGGGGAGGGGAAATGCGCATTACTCAGCTATTTGCTAAGGGCCCCTCGCCCACTCTCGCACCTGCCCCAACCCTTCTTTCACGCATTCTCCCCCAAGAGAGGACAGAGTTAAGAGTATGCTTAGCCCATTTTTGCCAGATACTCTTTTACCATTTTACACACTTCACTCTTGCAAGAAAATTCCAGCTGGGGAGGGAAGAGGAAGAATTGAATGACTCATCGATAACACCATACGTACAGGAAGAACCACTACTCATAGGTGAGGATCTCAATGAACAAACCTTAGAAGAGATTTTATAATATTTTTGGTAGTGAAACCTTTACAGATTGAGCAATTAATTTCTGATATTGAAATTTAAAGCTATATCAGAACCCTCTTGAAGAAATTGAAGCCATTTGACAGGAATTTCTTTCAATTCATCGTAAATAAAAAAACGTTTTCCCGCAAAAATGGAAATACCAAAAGTTCAACTGTAAGAGATAAAACAATATGAAGTTATGATCCTAGATGTCATCACACAATCGAAGTAATTTCACAAAACACAAATTGTTAAGTATATTTGGTCTAAATGGTACTTGAAAAAATTTAATGGCTCAAAATCATCGAGTAACTCATGATATCGTAAAGTTTTGTTGGGATGCTTAGGAATTTGATGTCAGGACTAGTAATAAATGATGAAACAACTAGAATCGATTAAACAAATTAGCATGATTTTATAACTGGCTTTCATAAAAAATGTATAAAAACACAAGTGGATAATGAAAACGTTCTAATGGGCCGTTAATATTTTTACAAAGATTTTCCACAACCTGCCTGTTTCAATTTTCTTGCAGCTGTTTGACATTCTCAGCACAAATATTTAGCATTGCAACACAGTGCAAATTTAACCATCACATTAATCGTAGCATCGTAATTATGAAATATGGCTAAGATTCGAGCAGAAAGTTCTGTAGTAAAGATTCTTTTCGTTGTCCAGTCTGTTTAGAAGCAGTAAGTCTCCCCAAAACAAATTTCAAATATATAAAAAAACCAAAAATATAGTTTGCTGACATAGAAGTTTAAAACGTATCGATCACACATCGGTCACAATCGGTCACAATAGTTTTGATGATCAGGTTTTTAAAGATCTGTAGTTTTTCAGTGGGTAAAGCCCAGCGCTTTACCCACTGGGAATCGTAGGGTCCTGATTCGATAACCTACGGTGCTCCCTCCGGCAACTTCAGCTTAACCCTAAATGAGTTAATTTTCCGGGTATCAGTTCTTTCAAGCAAACCACGGGCGGTACAGAGGAAGGAAATACAAGTCCTACCCTGATGTTGGAACTTTACACGCCGTTGGGTAAATTATTGTGCGTTTTTATATTCCTCAGCAGCTAAGTCGTAAAGAAAAATACGAACAAATATTTTTTGTGAACTCAGTCATATAAAGGAATAGATGGTATTTTGAATATTAATAATTTCCTCTTCTACCGACTTCATCGAATCATTTGAAATTACAATCCGTCTCAGAGATCCAGCCCACGAGAATGGAATACGACTTAGCCATATTTTTAACTTTTTGCCTTCTTTCGCTACCATAAACAACTTTTTGTGGCGGTATCACGGAAAGAAAACAAGTTTCTCTCAAATTATCTTTGATTTGCTGGACAAAAGAGTGAAGGCGTAGCAGTAGAGGAATGTTCACAACCTCCTCGTCTCAGCTCCCAGATAAACTTATCTTAAATGCTCGCTGTCAAATGAATCATCCTTCAGCGATAAATCCTGGGCGTTAACTGCTTAGAAAAGATCCACGGTGCAAGAAAATCACCGCCTTGGATGGTGGCACAAAAAATGTGACATGTATACTGTGAATTAAATTTGAAAAAACAGGCTAGAAAGAACTGATGGCGTTTTCTCGATGGCGTGATGCACTGTTTTCATCTAATAATTCCTTGTTCCCGGGTTCATATCCAATGTACGTATGCTTTTCTTTGTCCATAGGGGTGTTGACTTTACCCCGTTTATAATAAAATCAATCATTATGCAAACCTTATAATGTCCACCATACATAATGTGCAGAATGAATATTTTTATTATATTACTAATGGAAATTTCATAGACTGCACTAAATATTTGTAAACAAGTTAAAAGGGCTTAACTGACATCTTATGGCCACAGTGATTCAAGAGGATGCAAATACTTCGAGTTGAGGCCATACACCGCTGTATGGGTGAATTATTACGCTTAAGGGATATTTACACGTGGTACACGAAGGGATCCAAGGTGTATCGTTGACTACGTGAGCAATTCAGGTGTATCCATTTTCCAAAACTTGATGAATAGAATGGCGTCAGGCGTTACTTTGTGGAAGTGATTCATATCGAAAAAAAACTTAACTATTCCAAAAATATTTTATTAGACACGACCACGGTTTCGACCACCTGATGATGACTTTGTAAGACGAAACCGTGGTCGTGTTTAATAAAGTATATGTGGAATAATTAAGTATATCTTTTCCGGTATTTCTAAAACCTGCACAGAAACTCATAATATTAGATGTTAGTAAATCTAAACTCAACTGATAACAACTATGATAACCCTTATACGTTTCAACCAAGCCATTTAATCAGCATTTGCGCAGACTAGAGGTAAAACATTTTGTTTTTAAGAAGTGGGCATTTCTTCCCAGGTAAAAAAACGATTGTTCAAACCTAATTTCATTAAATTAGGGCCTAGAATTTGCTTAAGTAAAACATCTTGTATGTAAGGATCCTAATTATTATTTTACTTGATGCTCTGGACATAATACATCGATTGAATAAAATAATGCAAAGCAAAAATGAATTACATAAGATTATTAGCTCACATTTAGTATGAAATTTCGAATTTTTAATTGTTTCAGAGTAAAAAAAATATTTAACGTCATCGAAGAAATTTAATGTTTAATATAGCTTGATGAATAAGCGATTTCAACAAATGAAAGAGCCAGGAATTCTTAAATATGCACCATAAAATGATTGATGAAATGCTTCAATTAAAGGTTCAGTTTCAGAGTGAAAAATCTTATCCACCATGGATAAAGTAAATGTTTGTATCAAAAGAAGTGAAATCACAAAACTCCTAAAATTATTCCTTTTGGATAGCTAAAACTTAAACGATACCATTAAAAGCTTTTGGAATTTTCACTCACCAACTTACCCTCCAGAAAACATGTAAAAGTGGCTCCGTAAATAAATTAGTACTTTAATAATAATCCTCTGTACTATTTCAGATGCACTTTAGCTTAACTTGCAGAGAACGATATCTGCACTGAAAATACTGTGTAAAATATAGAATATTGACCATTAATTTCGTATGGAATTTGAGCGAAGTCATTCTTTGGAAAGAGAAAGTTACAGAAATAAGGAATGAAGGATCTCAGTTTTTCCCGGCGTATTGTATTCAGGAAGTTCTCTCGGGTTTCCCACCGGGTGCACACCACGCTGACCCGGTGGGAAACCCGAGAGAACTTCCTGAAGAAATAAGGAATCTTCGAAACCTCGTCCAGGAGGTGGGGATGTTCATCAAGTGGTTAGTGAAGAGAGAACGTCTGGTTTGATATTTTATTCGATTGTATCATATCAAGAATTACATCAATTTTCTTACTCTGATTTTGAGTATTTGACACTAATGTGTCCATACGGCACAAATTTACACATTGCTGTTAGCGAAGAATAGGTATGCTGTTTGAGGAAGACAATTTCAATGCGAGTGGCGTTTGAATCGATAACCGTCGGGGTACCAGATGTGTGTGTCCTTTAAATAACCATTTTTTTCATATCCTGATGATTGTATTAGATTTAGTATTGTCCGTTATCAAATTTTCATTATTTAGAAAATTTTTGAATTGTGTAGAATAACATGTTTTACTCTAATTAAAAAAAATATTAATTTAAATCGTAGGTTGACGCCACATTGAACTTCATGACTATTTCTCATTCAGATCTGAATCATTGGAAATGGAAATACCAAAGCCTGAAACATTGAAGATGGAATACTGCCCATATATTGGACTACTTAATCCTGCTTTGCTAGATTGAAATGTGTAGGTCAGCCAACCTTAAAGATTGAGTTTCAAAACTCTACTTAGTCGCAAATTTTGCACCCCAATCTCATTGCGTTCCATATTTCGTTACGAAGCAAAAATATTTCGACCTGGAGACCATATAGAAACGAGTTTACACTCAGGCATGAGTAAAAATAAGTCAAACGAACTTCTGCAATATAAAACACAGCCCAACACCAAAGCTAATAATAGTGAAATGCCCCTACCTTTATGAAACCAAATGGTTGCTGGAGTAACTACTTAGATTTCAGCAGTAAATCTTGAAATAAGTTATACAACGCGACGTCAAAGTTGAGCACGTTGATGCCAACATGCCTTCATCTTAGCAACTGCATCTTTCCTTCCAGTGGGTTACGACCGCAAGTTTCGAATGAACTTGATATACATTTGAAAATAGGGTCATACAAATAAAGGGGCTAGGGGCTATTTCATGGGTACCTACGGCAAAAGGGATCCTACTACCGCAATGGAACAACTTCATTCACAGTATCCTTTACTTTCCAAGAAATATGCATAGGAAGCTGACGAACTACGCTTCCATTTCACCATGGCGATTTACTATATTTTAGGGTGCTACTTAAATTTGGTGAAAGTTTTCAAACAAATGATGGAAAGAGGATTTTTATAAATTATATAACACAAAAATATAATTTCTCCCTGAGGAATTTCGGATAGAAATTCATTTTCCCATAAGGCTTTCAATAAAAAAATCACCATGGCCATAAAGAAACCATTAAACTCTCGTTTATTTCAGGGAACTTAAATATATTGACGGACGTAAATTGTTTAATGTAGACTGACGTATATTGTTATGTTTGTTTAATTATTTTCAAGTTCATCCTAAATCCATAGATTCATATTCAGGAACATGGAAAGAGACTAATTAGGGTATTTGTGATTTTTCTCATCATTACATCTATTATTAGCATATTTGTTTAGTTCATTCAATCATATAAATAATACTTGTTGCTTAACTACGAGACATTTACAGTAAAGAGTGATTGTAAATGTTGTGTGTACTATTTATTTGTTTCTAATATTTATTTTGAATGATTTAGTATTACTATTTACTATTCTGTTGGATTAGTAATATATATGCAGTATAAGTTTTATTTATGTTACTCTTAAATTACTTCCGCGGTAACAGTTGAAATCTGAAACTTGTCCAATGAACCTATATCTTATTCTGATGATGTAAACTGTTTTTTAGGGATGTGTTTATGCACATAACAGAAAGGAAAAAACCACATAGTGATAGGGCTGGTCTATATGGATGATGAGGAATTAGCTTCACATTGCTGTGGTCTTCGTGGCTTTCTCATCGGGTTAGGGTTTCAGCAGCAGACTTTCCATGGGTAACTCCGTTGATTTACTGAGGCCGTTGATGAATGGTTACTAACATCTGGGTAGCACCCATTAAATTTTTCAATATTTCTGATTATTCCGAGACATATAGTTATTTTTAGGTTATTCGAAGATTTTAACTTTCTTGGCAAAGTTGCTTAGTTGTTGGAAAATTTGCTTACTTCTGTAAGAGTACTGACTGAATTTACAGGTACAGATTTCTTTCAGATAAATTTTCTACCCTCTTTTTAAATTTAAATCCAATCTCTAGCTGTACTATTGAGAATATCAGCCTTTTGTAAGACTCCTGTACAATTACATAGACATTCACCGATGCTTTGTTTAGGCGATACAAAATTGCAGTTCAGCTTCCTGTATTATATCCATCCCCACCTTTGGTGAATTAGGCACGTGTCGAAGGACTGCCGAGAACGAAATGACGGAGTCAAATCAATGAAACTTGTATCCTGTATGAATTACACATTGATCTAATAGAGAATCAATTTTTTCACGACAACTTTACAAAAAAAATATGCGATCACTCTTAATTAAAAAGCACTTAAAAATAAATGTCCTGGATGGCGTATAATTTGATGTTTGTCAGGTGTGCTGTATATGGAAATTTCTTTTGGGTTTTCTATTAGGTTAGTATTAGTCGATGCCCAAGTTAATCAAAGTCGAAACGTCGCGCAGAATGGAGATTCACTTGGCGAAAAACTGGAGATGAACTCTATAGTTTCTAGGAACAACAGAATTAGTTGCTACAAACAAAAGCTGCAGTGTTTTCTTTAGGGGAAATATTATATTAAATTTTCTTAATTTCTGAAATTGAATAGGTTTTTAATATTCTCAATAAAAGATTATGAAATATGTCCACTCATATTTATTTTTTGCGATTTTGTCTTATCATTTACCAGCTCATAATAATATATCTCATCAAAACTATAGCCTCACACAGTGAACATCTATAAGGGAATCACTTATTGGGGATTTGTCATTCATAATATTTTCCTTTTTCATAAAAATATGTTAAATATTGATTTAAAAAAATGGACTTGTATAGGAATTCCATCCGAAGAGTCTAGATCTCAATAAGCTCATTAAAATATTTTCTTTTAATGGATTTTTTTCGTTCAAGAATTTCTTCTACTTCCCACCGCTTGTCTTTACATGAAAATAATATCTAACGTTAAAGTTGCAGAGTATATACAATGCTTAGGATATCATAGTACACACGTAGTAACTTGTTACGGGGGTAATCCCAAAATTAAAGGTTCACTTTTTTCAAAATATAAATTTCATTCATTTTTACTGGTTGACACATTAATTTAAGCTGAAAAATTATTATATTTTACCACAAATTTGGCCATTTGGGTTAATATGTTTTTTAGGTGCGGGGATAGTTTTGTATGCCCATGCATACGAGCTCACCGCTACATCGTTTGGGAAGCGTTGGACCTCACCACTTCGCTTGCTACTAATTACGAAAACTGAGTGCCGCTCTCTCATCAGAGACCAAACACCAATCACGTGAGTGGCAACATTTCACCTCACCTAGGCCGAAAATATTCAAACAAACACCCTCTGTCAGTAATTAAAACTGTTTTTTGGGATCAAAAAGGATATTCTTGGATGAAATCAAGGCTATTAGAACCAATATAAACAAACCCGCACAGGTAGTGTAAGCCATATAAGGAACCTATCTTTTAGTTCGAGCTAAACACCTAATGGTTCCATTTGTTCTTTAGGCTGAAAAAATATTTCATTGATAGGTGCTCCGGCGACAATGATGAGATGAATGGTGAGGTCCACCAATTCTCAAACGATATGGGGGTGAGTTTGTATGACATGAGCAAACAAATATTACCCCAGTCAACAAAAACATATCGGCAAAAATATCAATTATATAGGAAAATAGAGAAAAGTAAAGATTTAAATTATGTACCGTTGACTGAAAATAATTGTTTCTTTTCTATTTGATAGCAAAATTATATATCCTACTCTTTGGACTACCCTTGTGCACAAAAATTTCAATTGTAGAATTAGATTTGTTGAATGTTGCTCTATTGTCCAAAAATACAATATTCTTATCAAGAATCTTAACGTTAATACAAAGTTTGAATGAAAAATTGAAGGTGGGGCGTTAATCCTTTTTAAGGTATTATTATTTTACAAAAAGATTAAACATCTTGGACATTTCAAATTTTTAAAAACATATTGCCGTATTTAGCATCTATAGAAACTGGATTGAGAGTAAACTCTATCAGCTCTAAATGTTCCTGAACATTTTAATATCAATAATGAACTTATACCAAAAGCCTCCCATATTTATTTTCTACTTTTGATCGCTTTGAATTTATACCCAATGATGCGTAATTTTACAACAAAGCATAGGTAATATGATACCATATTACAGAATTTCAAACAACAGAAAGGCAACGTGTGAACTCTTACCATAAAGAATGGGGTCAGAATCCATGGAAAGTTTTATTCGATCAGGAAGTGTGAATCCATAAGGAATAAAACTCTTCGGCTTTTTTGGATGATATTCCATTTCCTCATCCGTTTTCATTTTTTTAACTAAAGATATCTTTCCCGGACTACATTTATTCATCTCTCACATAATTTAATCTCGAATTCTCATCACAGGATTGTGTTTTACCGCAAACTTAAACGGATCTGAGCATAGAGAAGAGGGGAGGGGAACCAAGGCGTATTTGGCAGCTTTTCCGACCGACTGTGAGACCATACTCCGGTACTTACCACCACAAAGAAGGACCGGCCACTGGTCGGCAAACTCTCATCTTCCATCTGCACTGCCTCAGCCCGCACTGCATCTTTGACCTCCCTTCTAGACCCTCCTCCCCTTCTCCAAGGCAGACCCGTCCTTGGCCGATGCATGCTTTATTGGCCGGTTTATTAATGAAAGGAACGATGAGCTGAAGGTCTGCTGGATGGCTGATAACAGTCGAGCAGCCTTAAGTGCTCTCGTGTGATTTTTATTTGGTCCTTGCAATGCCCCCACCATCAAACCTCTCATCGTTCGTCCCTTGTGCGGTCACCGGCTACGCCCCTCGTCATAGCCAACGGACGGTGAAGACTGATCCCAATACATGTTTCATGGATAATCTTCCAGTGATTGATGCATTGGCCACTCGGTTCCACCTCTCTCTCACATTGAGGGTAGTCGTCGGGGTATTAGCACAGATATGTATTCTGTTTCATCAATCTACCTCCCTTGTCTGCTTAAAATATAGTGGAGAGGCTGCTTGAGGCTTTGGTGGCTGGGATATTGAGGCAGAAAATCACGATATGTGAAATTTTTGGAAAAATATTTGAGTAAGGTACAAATTTTTTCAGAGCAAACTTTACTTTAATAAATCCGAGGACCATAAAAAGGATAACTCGATGAAAATAAATTAATGATACCAGAAAAAGGATCAAGGATCCCTCGGTACTTTCTTCCTTAGCTCTGGGGAGTGGAGGATCAAGAATATCTTCTGGATTTTAGCTAGACGTCCTTGCACATGCTAAATGTTAAATCAGTTGAATATACGAAGTACACTCAGCAATTTGAGTCACTGAGATAAAAACATTATTTTATATTTTTAACAAACAGCTGGTTAGTATTTGATACGTGTGGCATTTACCTAAAAGGCAAAATGTATTTGGAAGATGAAGATTAATTAGAATGAATATCTACAAGAATTCATCATTTTACCTCAATTAACAATTGAAATTACGAATATTTTACTCTTTCTCTGTGTTACATTAGATGATGAAATTTTTAAAGTTCAAATTACTTTTTCTACCTGCATCAAATTCCTACATATTTGAAATAAAGTTTTCCCTATGAAACTCATTTTTAAGCGTATAGACAATATGGTCAATCATTTATTCTCATGCACGAGTTGTGGAAAATAAAACTTTAATTTTAAACTTTTTTCATACGTTTAATGATATTTTTATTGATTAATAATGATTTTTTAAAGTTCTCAGAATTTATTCTTTTATACGAGGGTCATCCGGAAAGTAGTACCCGTTCGTGAAATAAAGACACAAAAGTAAATATTAACAAACATAAAAAATTTTATTTGAAAGAGGATACTTTAAACTACTTCTCAACATAATCTCCAAGCAAATTAAGGCATTTGTCATAACGTGTGACAAGTTTCTGTATTCTTGCTGCATAGTCCTTCGCCGCCAGCTCATTGAGATACAGGGTCACTCCTTCTTTAAGTTCTTCATCGCTGTCAAATCTTTTTCCTGCCAAAAAGTCTTTAAGCTTTGTAAAGAGATGAAAATCTGAAGGGGCCAAGTCCGGGCTATACGGTGGATGGTCGAAAGTTTCCCATTTGAACTGCTGCAAAAGTTTTTGTGTTATCCCAGCTGCATGAGGTCTGGCATTGTCATGAACGAGAATGACACCAGTAGACAATAGACCTCGCCGCCGATTTTGTATTGCCCGCCGTAATTTCTTGAATGTTTCACAATACGCATTGGCATTAATAGTGTCTCCACGGGCCATAAAATCAATAAGCAATACACCTCGTCGATCCCAGAAAATGGTTGCCATGAGTTTCCTGGTGGACAGAATTGTCTTGAATTTTTTTGGTTTGTTTGGTGAATGAGCATGATGCCACTCCATTGACTGTCGTTTACTCTCAGGGGATGCATAACAAACCCATGTTTCGTCACCAGTAATTATGCGAGTCAAGAAAGAGTCTCCTTCATCAGAATAACGTCCCAAAAACGTCAGTGCTGCAGCCATACGCTTGGTTTTGTGCTCATCTGTAAGCATGCGAGGGACCCATCTTGCACAAATTTTTGCATAATGCAGATGGTGTTTAACAATTTCATGAACAATTGTTCGAGAAACATTGGGAAAATGCTCACAGATGTCATCAATTGTGACGCGCCGATCGTTCCTCACGAATTCGTCAACTGAGCTCACCAGTTGGTCTGTAATGACAGACGGTCTCCCCGAACGCTCATCGTCGTGTGTGTTCCCCCTCCCCATGTTGAAGTTGCGACACCACCGCCGAACAGACGACTCGTCCATTACATTGTCTCCATACACCTCCTTTAATTGGCGATGAATATCACATGGGCGAACGTTTCTTGCATTGAGGAATTTAATCACTGCCCTCACTTCAGAGAAGGCAGACAAGCCACTGAAGCTATCTGACCTCGTCCAGCGACTACTCGCGTCGTCAGCACTTCATGCGGCACGAACGGGTACTACTTTCCGGATGACCCTCGTAATAATTATGTTTTTTCTTAAACCATCTGACTGTAAGAAGACTAGCGTTCAAATGAACACGTTTTACCATCTTCTTTCTTATAGTACGTAGTGCAGATATAATTTTTTCTAATCCATAGAAGGCTACAATTTGGATTTGATTAGGTCATACCACTCGTTAGGTCTGTGAAAAAATTTTTCAACAGTCGAATATTTCTGATTATCCACTTATGTTATGTAAATATAAAAAATTGCACTTTTAACATTTACATAATCATAATTGTAGATATCGTACACTGTAAACCAGTTTAAGGAAACGGGTGAGAATTGAATGGCGCATTAAATTCGTTATGTCACTATGCAATGCATTTCAATTACGCATCATTTAATTATTCCTGGTATTACTATCGAGCTAACAAAGTGTGCACCGATAACGACTGCTAATTTCCTAGAACATAACGTGCGTGTAGTTCTTCGAATTAACTCTTCATGCAAGATATCTGAAACGAGTCAAAAATACCTGAATAACTAATCGAAATTTTATTTAACGTGCAACTACGGAAAAAAACTTCCGAAATCTTGTATTCACATTAATGCGCGTTGTGTTTTTCAATTCCGATTAGTATACGTTTCTACTTCGGGGAAGAACCATATAGACGTTTTATTACTGGAAATCGGGCTAACATAAAGTTAAAGAATTATAATTTTCGTGAATTTGAAGAAATGTGGGTCTCTAAAAGATGTTAAAGAAATTACAGGAAAACACTCCGATCCAATTTCAACTTTATCTCCTCAAAGTGGACCATAGCATTAAATACGTTGATCGCATTATTTTAAGCTAAAGGATATTTTTCATGAATTACTTAAAAATGAATACATATATATTTTGAACTTCGTCCGTTAAATCAATGGTGTACACTCAGTTTCACCTTTCATCTAACAATTTAAGGCATATGTTCTAGTTGACCTAGAGCTGTAATAGAAACATTACGCCTCCTAATGTAAATAAAAATTTAATTACCAGAATTCTAACTACTATAATAGTAAAAAATTAGCCATACTTGGATAGTACACTAATAAATAAAACTAAGGTATTTTATCATATTTCAGAATAAGAGTTTTTAAATGGCCCAGTGAAGGAGACGAGTGTTTAAAAGTTCCAGTGAAATGCAGTTAAAATTTTGAAATATGAATATATGGCATTCATGCCAATGCGCAATTACTAATAACTCAAATAACATCCAACTATATGCAAGCAAATAAATAAATTGATAAAGTTATTTTCAAAGTGCATTTTAGTAAAAAAACTGGTTAAAAAATGTAAATTCTTAGGGATTATTGCTTAATATTATAACCTTAGGTAAAAACCCAGTAAAAAGTTATTTATACCACGTAACAAAATAGATACATTATTATTTTAATGCGATAGTAAAAATATATTGTTTTATTTTATCTTAAAATTCTTCATGTTGTGAGGCATATTTTGGTTCAACACTAGGCATGTATTATCAAAATTAAAATTTTTCTTAATGTTTAGTTACAAGCTCACAAATGTGTGTATATAAATATATTTTTGTATTTATTTATTTATTCATTCATTTATACATTCATAAGGAATAGGGGCAGATGGTGATAATGGTGGGGGAGGTAAAATCGAGGAAATCACAAGTGTAAAAAAGTGTATATTCATAAATATCTTCGAAATAGAACGCTCTATAGATATATATTTTCCTTTTTTATATATATGTGTGTATATATAGAGCGTTGGACTACTGACCGGAGGGTCCCGGGTATATATATAAGTGTATAAGATAAGTGAAATTATCTCACACGCATCTCAAAAAACCGACGCCATGACCTTGCCAGCAGATGAAACTGTCTTCGTCTACTTTGGAGCCGGTTTCTCCAATGTTACTCCATTATTTTGATTGTTCTTTTGTCTCGAGATTGAATAAATGGACCCATTTTCATCCATGGTTATGAAACGGTGCAAAAATTGTGCTTTGTTGCCGCGAAACTTTGCTAATCACTCAATTGAAACGACTTCACGACACTGGTTTTGCAGGAGTGTGAGCAAACGCGGCACCCATCTTGCACACAACTTTCTCATATCCAAAATTTCAGTTTATATGTGCTGTATGGCACTTTTTGAAATGCCTACCATGTCTACTAGCTCGCGCACTTTCAGCCGACGTTCATCTAGTGTCACTTTGAGAACTTTCTTCTCCTTTTCTGGAGTCGTCACCTCCTTTGGTCTACCAATGCGATTCTCGTCTTGACAGCTCGTACGACCTCGTTTAAACTATGCTATCCAATATTTTGATGTGGTAAACGAAGGAGCTGACTCACCGACAGTAGAATTCATTCAGCTTTTATATTGGTTGGGCTGAGGCCTTTCAAATGTACGTATTTTATCACAGAACGATTACCAATTTTCTCCAATTTTACAAATTCACTGAAAACGTTTACTATTGATGGCTGCCAAAGAATTACTTAACAACGTGGCGCCTTCAAACTTTTCTTTTTAATACAGGTATTTTTCAAACAACTGCAGCAATTTCTAGGTCCTGTCGGGTACTTACGGGACCACCCTCCTAAGAGAACTCTTTCGGAAATTAATCCAACTTCATGAGTATCCCATGGGCTATCATCATATTCTTAATGAGGCCTTCGTAGAGCAAGATTATTTACAAAATTCAGAGCGAGATTGTGCGAGAAATTTTTCCCGCGAGTAAATTCTCCATGCTTGAGAACAGAATATCATACAAATGGCGGTAGGGTTTTCAGACAAATTGAGTAATGTTTTGCCAAGGAAGCATTTTAAACCAAGAATAAATTTGCGGTTTCGTGAAAATTGGATTGGTCGTTGTAAAACTATCAGTGGCAATTTAATTTAAGATGGAAACGCTTGACTAGAGAGTTTTCACTAAACTTTAAAAGGTATGCGGTATTAAATTTAAAACAGTCGTATTTACGAAGTATAATTAAGGAACAGATGATGGGGGTTTTTATTCCCATTGTGATCGATACGTGATTACGTCCGATGAAGCATTCTAATTAAACCCCGAATCCATGTGTTGACGAAACCATGCATGACTGGATTGCACGTTTTAGAGGATACAAGTAGATGTGGGATCAGTGCACCGTTTCTCCGGAAAAATTGTGCCTCACACAGCAAAACTTATCGATTCTCTAAACGCATCATGTTTGAAATTTGGGAATTCCTAACACGCCAAATATATCATTTGTTGATCACATTGCTCGAGCTCGATTTAGTTACAAAAAAAGGTTAAATCATAATGCACTCTTGCAACTAATTGTTTATCAAATTAAAATTTGCATAAGAAATGAATGTTTATTTACACGACGGGACCATGATTTATTTTCTTTTATTTTCAATCAGTGTAGTTTATACAAAATACTGACTGATATCATTCTCCATTTCTACCTAATATATTTCTATGTCAAATATACTCTTAAAAAACAGTCAGGGGCTTGAAATACTTAGTTGCCTTATTACCTTGGGATTTTTGAAAATTGTCTGTTGCTATATTAATGGACTAAACTAAAAATTGTCATGACGAAGTTATTTGAGCTTGAAAAGACTATCGATCAGTCAACCAGAGGAAGTTGATAGTTTCAGTGTTAAGCGAGGAGGACTTCAATGCTGACGCCTGTAAGAAAAAATTGAGTTTTTTTCAATCGATGGCTCCAGGAAGCATATTTAAAGCGATTTTAAAATCACTCTCCTGGCATGAAATCATACAAATTTATTTTATTGGATTCTGTCTCGTTTACGTCATTATTTGAAGATTTTAGTTAAGCTGCTGATGAATGTTTTTTCAGCACAAATTATGCAATGCGTAGATAAACCCTAAACATGAGAAGGAAGGTAAGATTACGAATGTAGGGACGATGTCAAAGTTTTCCCGTCGGGAGGAAAATGTGTCGGAATAGAAGTCATTAGAGGTACGATGCGATCCTCTGTCTAGAAATAAATCATGTGACCTTATCTGGTAGGAGATTCCCTTAGCACTCCCTTTTTCTACTCATCTAAGCGTTCTGGTATTAATGGTGTCATCAGACCTTTTCTGTGGTCGAGAGTAAAAAGCAATCTCTTTCACAAATATTTTAGGAATACAAATTAAAAGTTGAATTCTCCTTTTTATAATGATAAAAGTAGGTAACCATTAAGAATGAATTAATCAGACAATAATTGTTCCATTTTCAAGCAATATTATTGTTAAAAACATTCTACCTGATCAGGTTAGGCTTTTGATGAACCCGGTTACTGGACCCAAAATATCCTTTAATCCCAAATTGGGTTTTAAAATATCTCGTTATTAATTCTATTTAATGCAACAATTTCAGAGAGTAAAAATCATTCGCCTTGACCGGGATTCGAACCCGGATCCTTCAATGCTTTAACCAATTAAGCTACCGAGACGTCCTCTTACTCTCTGAAATTTTGGGGGCTTTAAAGGAAGAAGATGTTGTGACGAAATACCGTACATACAATGTCACAGGCATTCGTAGTCGTGCGCGAGGCGCCACAGTCCACGAGGTTAAAGCCAATTTCAAACACTTAGGCTGTTCTTTCAAGAATCTGCGGGAGATGCCGCAACAGTAACTTTTAACGGAGTCATCCGCTATGTGCATTATAATGCAACAATTTCAGAGAGTAAAAATCATTCGCCTTGACCGGGATTCGAACCCGGATCCCTCGATATCCGGCCGAGTGCTTTAACCAATTAAGCTACCGAGACGTCCTCTTACATTCTGAAATGTTGCCTCGTGGACTGTGGCGCTTCGCGCACGACTACGAATGCCTGTGACATTGTATGTACGGTATTTCGTCACAACATCTTGTTCCTTTAAAGCTCCCAAAATTTCAGAGTGTCAGAGGACGTCTCGGTAGCTTAATTGGTTAAAGCACTCGGCCGGATATCGAGGGATCCGGGTTCGAATCCCGGTCAAGGCGAATGATTTTTACTCTCTGAAATTGTTGCATTATAATGCACATAGCGGATGACTCCGTTAAAAGTTACTGTTGCGGCATCTCCCGCAGTTTCTTGTAATGCTATTTAGTTTCCATCTACCTTCTACATTTACACATTACCTCGCAAACTGCGGCAAGGGTGTGTGGCGCATGGCGTTAAGTCACCACCAGTAGAAGAGAAAAAACCACAAGCCAAATCAATGAATTTATTCAAATCTACCCCCACAGAGGGATCTAATATATCTATTTGTCTACCCTCAAACTCACTTTACCAGAATTCTTCCATCCTATTGTTTTACCCCTTTTCTTCGAAATTTTCCCACCGGTAAAGGTAGGGCTATGAATGCGTATTGAAGGCTCATGTGAGAACTACTCCTGGGTGGGATATTATCTTTCACCAGAGAGACGGATTGTATTCAGACAACATTTCTTGACGTCTGAGTTGAGAATTTTAAACTATCCCTCGCAGCTCAGTCCTTTTTCGTATTTGGTGCCGTTGAGCGCGTCTGCATTCATATCTTCTAAAGGTTACCCTAAGAGCTACCGCTAGATTGTGTGACGTTTGCGATTCAATACCAAGCATTAAAAGTCAAAAATTCAGTCTTCCTTAATTGTTAGTCACCAATAAATGTGTCAAATAATTCAAACACAAAACAATGCAAGCAGAATAGTCAATTTATTAAGTAAAATGGTTTTCTGATGTCAGTTAATCCTGTTTAGTGTTTGGAAGGAAAAATACTCCCAAAACATGCCACCGAGGTCTTTATACAACTCCATTTACTCATTCACCGTTAATTCTGAAAGCGCTTCTCAGCTCGGCTCTCTGATCTTCGTTTTGGCGGTACAGAAGTTTCCAAGTTTTTAAAATTAGTATCTTTCTTTTGAATAAATGGCCCAAGTTGTGGCTAGGTTCCAGAGCCGGTGAAGACAAAATGTATAAAAATAATGGTTTAAACATGAAATAAGACTATTTCCTGGGAACTTTACCAGCGATTTGAGAGGAGAAGGTCATTCGTAATGATGTGACCCTCTCAGCAGGATGTGGTCTGAAAATATCATAGACTAGAACATTTTTTACGATTTGATGGAAAAATGCCTTCTATCTAGAATACAAAGTAATTTCCAGTTAATGTCGAAAAATATTATATGTTTAATATATATTTTTTTAAGCCATGAAGAGTACATCTGCAGAGTTTTACATCGCCATCGAAGATATTTGACATTCAACTTTTGAATATTTTAGACACTCAAATGCCATTTGAGAGTTATTACTTACATGATTCACCAAATATTACTCGTTGTGGTAAATAAAAGTAATCATCCTGTTCAAAATATTTATAATAATGCTAAATATAAATTTTTCTAAACATTTTATTTACTAATATACCATTTTGTGAACACTTAGTAGCAAGATCATGAAGTATTTTGTAGGATTAATGACTCAAAACATTGGACTTTTCAATTTTAAAATTTGGAGAAGTGGTAGAGCCGGTAGATTCACTTTCGTCTTTAGGAGGAGACTTGGTGGAGAGTAAGGGCAAAGTTGTTGAAGAATTGGGAGACTGAAGTGCGTCTGCCTATGTATTAAAAATTTGTAAGCCAGAAACTTGCTCTTCACCTAAATGTATGTGTCAAATTGGACCCAACCCATAATAAATGATATATCAAATGATATATCATATAATCATTGTGGTTCATTTGTATATTCTTATTTTCGTACACCAAAAAACTATTTTAGTCGGTGAAATAACACTAATTTTTGACAAGGTATACCGCCAGCTTGTATTTGTTTTGTACTTTTTTGCTAAACTTTTGATTATTTTCTCTTTTTACTTCCTCTTTATTCACTTCCTTTACACTTCCTGGCACCTTACACACCCGAAATGGTGCTTATACTCCTTGAACTCACTTTTTGGTGGATCGCAGGGTATTTGTGTAAGTATAGAATATATTTATTATTGATTATAACTTGTTCAAAACGTCTATATAGTACATCAAGTCCATCACTTTTTGGTCCCTATTATTACGAATATTGTAGTGCATTAACTATTTTATAGCGTGGGGTAATATATTCTAGGGTGGGGTAATAGATTGAGGTCAAACCTTGTGATGACCAACACAGCAGCGTGTCTACTTTGCTAGACAATTTAGGTTGGGATTCTCTTACGCAACGGCGTTTACAATATAGGTTAAACTTGTAAAAAACATTTAAAGATGTGCCCTTTTCCGATGAAATCAAGAATATAATATGAACCCCAACGTATTACGGTAGGAGGGATCACCAATATTAAATTAGGGAGATAGACTGCAAGGTTAGGGACTGCACGAAAAAACCCCAACCCCCTCATCCCTTACCCTTTCCTTCTGGTGCTACACCCCTTGCCACACACCTTTTTTGGTGGCTCGCAGGGTAAAAAGACACGTTTCAGGCATGATATGGTGGAATATCATGATTAATTAACATTGTCAACCACGTGGCCCACGTTCCACCTCCCCTCCTTCTTTCCCCCATTTTCCACTACCCTCCCCTCACTTGCTTTTCAGCATATATAGTAAACAATGAGAAATGACTATTACCAGAAGATGATGTAGCTACATTGAAACCGGTCGTATTAATAAAATATATTTTTGTGGAAAATTGCCAATTTTAATTAAAAGGCTCGCAGGGTATTCATGTAGATGTGTGGATGTAGATTCTATTGTTATTACTTCCTCTCTTCGGCTGTGTATACTTCCTTCCTCCCTTCATTCCTCCCAACATCCCAATCCTATTCCTGCCCATTCTTCGTTTGCCTAAGTTTCTCATTTCTATCTTAGTCTTTAAAATGTACTGCCGATCAATATGCCTTGCATCCATTTGTCTTGTCCCTCTATAATTTATCCAATAATCCTCTCTCCTCCCCCAGCATACCTAGCACCTCCTCCAATCCACGCCTATAATTCTACTTCGGTGACCATGTTTCCACGCCGTGCATAACCACGGTCCATGGCAAAGTTTTAACGAGCCTTTCTAAATCCTTACACAACGTCCCTGTTATCAACTCCCTCATCCTTGTGAAAGCCTCTTTGCCTAGCGTAAGTCTTCTCCTTGCGTCCCAACTAGCATGAGCGTGTTGGACAAAAAAACTTCCGAGATACGTAAACTGTTCCACCTACTCTAGTTTTTGCCCTTCTTTTTTCACTTTTAACTTAGCTCTTAGCTCTTCTGGAAAGTCAAATGTTATTTGTTTTCTTTACATGCATTCTCATCCCATATCTATCACACTGAATTTCGAATTCACTCATTAGAGTTCGTATGACCTCTTCTGACCGATAAGTTAAAGCTTGGCCATCGGCAAATCTAACTGAATTGATGAATTCTCCACCGACTTTCATTCCTCTCTCCAGTAATTCCAATGCCTCTTTAATCATGTTTTATCCCCATATGTTAAACAGCAAAGGAAATAGTCGTCAAACTGCCTTACTCCTTTTCCTAAAAGTGCACATTCAGACTCTTCGTCCCTCCTTGAGCGGTCTAAGACATGCACAGACTGCAGATTAATCCCTCCAATCTATTCCGATTTTCAGCAATTTATTCATTAGTTTATCCCAATACACTGTTTAAAATGCCTTTTCGAACTCTACGTAACAGGTAAATACGTCCTGATTGTTTTCTATATTCCTCGATATTAGGTATACCGTTACTGCAATGGCATCACGCATGCTTCTCCCCTTCCTGAACTCAAATTGATCATATCCCAACTTATCCTTTGCCCTACTTTCCATCCTTTTGTTGATGATCCTGAGAACCACTTTAGCTGAATGCGAATGCAAACTTAATGCTCTTTAATCCTCACATGTTGTAGCCTCAACCTTTTTTGGAATTTTTTGGAAAAACCCAGATCTTACAAAGAATTCCGTTCATACTCTTTTCTCTTCAATGCTACTAATTAGTACATGAACACTTATCCCAACATTTAGTCTGATATATAGCATATTTAGATTTGTTACAATTAAATATGTCTATATGGGCAACCGGAGGCGTCCGGAGGTTCAAAAACATTATAATGCATTGGTTACCAAGCTAATATTCGAGAGAGCTATCTTGGAATGATTTGCGGTTATTAGCCACCCAAAAGTATAGAAAACGTTTCCCCTGAGTAATCAGTAGATTCAGCTTTAGGCACGTTATTAATTTCAGCAGCTTTCGATGATTCCGATATTCATTGCAATAGCCATGAAGTAAACAGGTAAAAAGAGGCACTTAACAGTCTACATGCAAACATGCCCATAATTTTGGATATATACTAAATTTCCGAGAATATTAAATTCCCGTAATCATATCCAAAAATGTGTAGATAATTTCAAGCAACTATTGAAAGATACTGACATATTTTATTTGATATTTGAAAAAGACTGATATATCCGAGTTACCTATCGAAGCAAGTTCCTCAGTGTATCATTTGCCTCCTTAGACGTCTATGAGAATTTCATTCAACGTTTTATTTTTTCATTGCGTTTGTTTGTTCATTATTTTAATCATATATTCCACTAGCATTATAATTTAGGAAATTGAAAATAGTCGTTCTATTTGATGAATGCAAAACAGAAGCTCTGAGGTTAGCTTACCGAAGTAAAAACTTACTATTTTTGAAGCAAATGGTTACTATGTTAGCACTTACATAATAGTATTTATAAAAAATTAATATACTTCAAATTAATTATAAAATAAGGCATTCCCTTTTAATGCAACGGAAACATATAAACCCACAAAAAAGGCTTTATAAGTGATATGGCATCATATTTATGCGTTTATGTTATATTAATATTAATGCAATAATGATTTAATTAATATACGTTTACATTACATCCCGTAATCTGTCATAATGGCGTGTGAAATGGGTTGTGAGGTCACCAGCAATGCATGCAGAGTGACAAAAATGGTACCTATATTCAAGCATACGTTTGATCATGCTCAAGAACGAAGCTAATTACACGATAGAAGGTACTTATATTCAAGAATATCATATTTTAAAATCATTCTGGAGGAGTTTTAAAAATATGAATTTATTTGAAATGCATGCAGGATATCGACAAAATATTTTGTCGATCGATACTACCAATACTAATTAACTATTTCGCGTCAGCGGTTATCTCTACTGGTTTGAAGAAACAACAGCATTTTAAATATATCCGTTCTAGTATCCATCTCCTTGATTTGTTCCCTCATCCCTTCTTGGATCTTATCATTTAAAGTAAGTCTGGGCCAATAAAATATCTATATCAGCCCCGGATAAGTGGCCTGCCTCAAATGTACCCAATAAATGTAACCTGTACTTCAACCTCAGGTTAAATACTGCCTACTATCCTAATTCTTCCAATGAAGTCTTGTCAGAGACTTGAGCTGCTCTACATCTATACAATGCCCCGCAAGCCGTGGCAAGGGCGGGTGGCGGGGGTGATGGGTCACCACCCGTATAACAGAATACAGCCACATACAAAACTAACAATTGAATGCTAATTCACACCCACATGGATGTATATTTTCATACAAAATTCATTCACTACATGCATGCAAATATACATGCACATGCACTTACGAATGTACCAGAAGTCTACCCAGCGTTTAATCTTGGCCTTACTTGTATCCTAATATGCTTAGGATTTAAATAATGGTTTTCATTTTTTACTATTATGATTCCCAATTGACCGTGGAAAGAACGAGTACTTTATTTATTTATTATTCGTTCAACAATAGTCCCTAAAAATCCCTTTTTCCTTTTACTATTAACTATTAACAATGAACAATGGATACGATTACGAACACCCAAGCCCTAGGTGGAGAAAAACCCACCCAGATGGGAATCAAAGCCGTGACCCTTAGATTGGTAGACGAGGATGTTATACCGCCGTCACTGGATGTGTGTCTATGAGTGCAACAGCATATCTCCGTTTTTAATCTTTATTGTCTAGAGAGCCTGAAGAGTGTTTTGCACTGAGTTGTACTCGATCAAGTTCCAAAACTAGGCATATCTCGTGAGGATCCCATACTTTCAATTCCTCTAAGTATTTAGATCCCTACTAATTGAATCAGGTATTATAAAATGACGAAAATCTACGAATTTGCCCATTTCGTTAAGCAATATTCATTATCAAAGCACGGACTGCGTGTTGATCAGTATTTGCTCTTGATAGCTTAAACGCGTTCCTCAGATGATTTATATTATATTAGGATAGAATTCATTTTATTTAATATAAAATGTTTGTGAAATATATAAAATTTTAACATATAGGGCTTCGATAAATATTTTTAACGGCAAAAATTATTCTGAAATCATACATTTTTCTAAAGCCATTAACAGTAAATTCTGATTCTATTTTATTCGAGGTATATTTATCTTCAATACCTACCGAAACGTAGAAAAAACTTAAAGAATTATTTTTGAAGTTACTGATTTACTAGGATGCCTACCATAGGCTATTTGCATGTGAGAAGATAAATATAGGGTTCCGCAAAGTTCAATTATAGCCACAGAGTATCGTGACTAAAGCAAATAAGTCAAACAAGTAAGTCAACTCGGCTTTGAGAGTAGTTAAAAATACGTGGTAACTGTTATTAAGTTTGAGCAGATCCAAAAAAAGACGAACAAGCCCACACACACTTGGCGTACTTTGTCGGCTAAGAAAACGTCCGACTTTTTGTGATTGTTTCCTTGGAAGCATTTGGTGTCCTAATGAAATTGCGTTCGTTCGAGCAACCGATGAGAGAGAGCGATGAGAGTTGGTCCCCTTTCGTCTCCGTTACTTGGCCCCTTCGAAGCCTCTAACTCCAGATTGCCTGTCCCGTCACTCTCGCCCCGCCACTGCCCCGCTTTCTCCTCCTCCAGGGTTTTCCCTTACGCACCACCACTCCCCACCATCCCGCCCACCAGCAGAGAGTAGTCCCCTCCCCGGGGGCCTCGGCCAAATTTCCCACTCGCCCCACCAAGTCCTCCGCCCTGACCCTTTATCCGCCCTCCCGCACCTGTACGATGAGGCACCCACTGAGGGATGGAGCTATTTAGCTTGGAACCGAAAGAGGGACATTTCCTGTTTCTACAAACTCGGGCCTTCATTAAATACTCAGTCAGAGACTCCCTTGGAGTCCCCTGTTCCCCGTCCCCATTTTCGACTTACTCTCCACTTAAGATTCCAAGGGCATCGGGTGCCGTGATAAAGGAAGTGAGGGAGAGAGGACTGGTTTGGGAAACTGTACAGAGGTATTTTATTGACCAATGTTCTTTAAGATCATTATTTCGAGCTGCTTATATGCGCCGCCACAAAAGACAGAGAAAGAGAGAAATGGAGAAATCGAAATTAGACTTTGTTATCAAAGCTGTGGTGACTAGCAATGAGATTTAGGTTAATGACTTTTCTGTGCTCAGCAAAGGAGAGGCACAAAAGCTTCTCGGTTGGCTGTCGGCAAAAACCACTGTAATTTTCATAAAGATGCACAGCTCATGTCAGAAACGTGCGGAGATGTTCAATTCTCCAGATGTAGCGAGATTTCTTATCGGGGTTAAAGAAGAAAAAACCTTACTTTCCCGGCGATTTCGACTAAGAAATGGTAAAGGTACGGTTTTCATTTAGGAGCAATAAATTGTACCTGTGAGTGGTGAATACTAATGGTCCACCGTCGAAGTGAAACGCATATGCTGATTCGTCAGAGGTCTTAACATGGAGATTAATTATAGGTGAATATGTCGTTCTCTGTATTCGTGCAAGAAATTCGTGAGCATTAGAAATTTCCTGCGGATCGCCAAAGTAACATTTACTCGGCATGGAGATCGTTGGAGAATCTTTCAAAACGTGTGGTAAAGGTATAAAAGTAAAAAACAAATATAGGCCGAGAAGATCAAAATAGTAATAAAATGGTTATGATAAAATTTCTGAAAATGTAAATCAAAAATGTCGAGGCGGAAAATTTCATATAAATTCGTTTTGTGAAACATTCCCCTACATAAAATCATTTACGGAGAAGTATTTAGCGCCGTATTAATAAATAAATATATATATGTATATATATATATATATATATATATATATATATATATATATATATATATATATATATATATATATAAATGTATATGAAGTTAGCAGTGGCGGACAAAGACCAAAACACAGAAACGCATACTTCATATATTTTCATCCTCTCTACGCTCCCAATATCTTCCACATTATTCCCACACTTCTAAAACCCCCTTCCAACTCTTCCTCTCGCAAAACTTTCCCCACCCTCTCTTTCATCCAGCCCTTTCTATAACCTTTTCCGCAGTTCCTACCTTCTCTTCCTTGAGATAGTTTGCTTGGACCTACGAAAATTCGAAAACTAGTGAGTTGCTTTTATTTTTTGTGTTTTGCTGGGTTTTTGCCTTTTTCCGTTAGTGCTAACTTTAGAAACCTTATTATTCACATCCGTGAGACTTCCACATAGGTTATATATATATATATATATATATATATATATATATATATATATATATATATATATATATATATATATATATATATATATATATAAATTTGACAGCAACAAAAAATTTGTGAACACGTAAAAGGAACACTCGGACGTTATTTCTTGATAACCTCGACGAAATTGAGCTCTTCAACGTCTTCATCAGAAGATTCGCTAGGACCAACTGTTGAACTGGGGAGGTGAGATATGTGTGTGTGAGAGAGAAGGTGACCGTGGAAGGGGAGAATGGGTGGTGGGGGAGGGGTGAAAGAAAGGGTTGTGGAAAGGGAAAGGGAATAGGGAGGACATAGGATAGGAGTGACAGGGAGGATGTGGAAATAATTCACAAACGGCAAAGAAAACAATTAGCTTATCCACAGATGTTACAACATCCACAACCCGGGTGTCGACTTGCAAAGTCGTCATCAGGACTTAGTAAGTCAAAACCCTGGGCAAGAATAACAAAATACATGCGGATTAAGAAATTATCTTACCATCCCATTCCCAATCTATCCACTTCCCCCTCTATAATTAGTTAACGACACAGAGACACGGATGTTGATAGGCTTTGCAAAGCCATATAAATACCATTTCCATTGTTTTTAATTTTATAGGCTAATCAGATGGGGAAGGGATGCCATAACAGAAGCACTATAACACTGGTTGAAGGGGGTGTTGTGGTAGGAGGGATATTTTGGGATGGGGAGACCCGCGGACGGGGAAGAGGGATTGCACGAGGCGCTATGATTTTTATCCTGCGGTTCAGGGGTGTGGAACACTTGCGTAAGTACAAGGCCGTGCAGAGTTTTCATGTCAGAAGATAGATGACATTCTGCGATGCGCAAAAAGAGTGGGGGAAGAGCGGGAGAGAGGTGGGATGGAAAGGGGTGGAGTGGTGAAATTAAGACAATTTTTCTTCTCACTCGAATGCAAGGAGTGGGTGTGATTCTTGTCCTGGGTTTTGAATTGCTAAGTCCTGATGACGACTTTGCTAATTGACAAATGGGTCGTGGATGTTATAGTATCTATGGATAAACTAATTGTTTCCTTATCCATTGGTGAATTATTTCCACATCCTCCCTCTCACCCCAATCCCATCTCCGCTTCCCTCATGCCTCCCTTCTCCATTTCCCCTTCCATCCCTCCCCCAACACCCGTTTTCCCCTTCCCCCGTTCCCTTCTCTCTCTCTTCCACATACCTTCCACCAGTCAGTCCCAACTAATCTTCCAAGGAAGACAGAGCAGAATTCTGTCAAAACTATCAAGAAATAACGTCCGAGTGTAATGGTAGCACATCCGCCCGGCAAGTGGAAGATTCGGTGTTCAAATTCCGGTCAAGGAAACATTTTTACTTTCGTGATCTGCTCAGAAACCGCCTTCCCCACATGTCCTGTGTTCGCCTTTTATGTGTTTTCCTATCCCCTTTCCTTATACCTATTTATATGTTTGAATGAATATTTGTGCGCCGTATGGCGGGACTTCGTATTTGAATGTATATATATATATATATATATATATCGATGATGCGGATGTACTCACGAGAACAATGTTCTCTTGGACGGCACAATAGAACACAGAATAAAACAGATAACACGTAAAAGGACACTCACACTGTAGATGATTTAAGCTTTCGGCCTACTCCGAGGCCTTCTTCAGGTCAGACTGAGAATTTTTGAGGGAAGAGTGCCTGGGGAGGGGAGGGGGGGCGGAAGGTTTACGGAATGTTGGGAAAGAAATTAAAGATGGCGGTTAAGGGTGGGAATTTTAAAGGATCGGAAATATAGGATGTATGCGGATTCGCGAGTTCTCACCTCTATGTTGGTGGCTGAATCGGGTAGGGATTCTAGAACTGTTAAGGAAAAGCATTCGTCAAATGATAGGTTGTGTGAACTTGCGTGTAAAGAGATAGGAAGAGAAGAGAGTGAAGCAGAATTAAATGAGTAGCGGTGATTGTTCATTCGGATGGATAAGGGGGTAATGCATTCGCCTATGTAGAATGAGGTGCATTGTTTGCACGACCAAAGATAGATAATATTTTTTGAGAGGCAATTAGCGTGGGAACGGGGTGAAGGGACAATGAGGGGATGTGGGGAGAGGGGAGCAGATCTGATTAGGAGACATGTTTTACATCGGGGGCGATTGCAGGTAGGGGAAATATGTGGAAATTTGTCAGGGAGGGGTGTCAAAGGGTTGGTGGATCTCAGAAGGTTTCTGAGATTGGCTGGTCGTCTGTAAGCGACAGAGGGGCATTGGGGCAGTAAGGATGTGGTCGCGTCATTGTCATGTAATATAGGATAAAGTTTTTTGAGAATGGTTTTCAGTCTGTGGGATCCGGGGAAATAGGTTGTGCAAAGGTTGAGTCCAGCGTCAGATGTGGGGTTGTTATTCTGTTGTGTGTGTGGCCGGGTGGAGCGGTAGATTTTATCCTGTAGGAGCTTTTCTGGGTAACCGCGTTTGTGGAGTGCATGGTGTAGATTGTGGAGGTATTTGTTGAGGGTAGCTGTGGTGTTGCAAATCCGATGTCCGCGGATAGAGAGAGAGTTGGGAATTGAGCGTTTGGTATGAGAAGGATGACTACTAGTATAGTGTAAATATAGTTGATGACTAGTGGCTTTGATGTGTACTGAAGTGGTGAATTTGTTATTGTGAATTGAGATGTCTGTGTCAAGAAAGGTGATGGTGGAGTCTGAAATGGAAGAAGTGAATTTAACAGTGAAAGAAGAATGTAAGGCCGATAAGAAATTGTCAAGAGAATCAGAGCCGTGTGTCCAGAGAATAAAAATGTCGTCAATGTAGCGGACCCAGAAAAGAGGTTGGAAGGGTTGCTGTGAAAGGAAATTCTCTTCAAGGTGGCCCATGAAGAGATTGGCGTACGATGGCGCCAGGTAAGAGTACAGTAGGTTGTAGGTGGTGATCAAGGAATGCGGAGATTCTTTCGGTGGGAGAGCTGAAACTAGAAACTATAGGGCGACAGGGGATGTTGGGATGGCGCCATCGTACGCCAATCTCTTCGGAACATAAAAGGATAAAATCCATGGTGAATAGGAGTTCCTGCATGAGCGTAACTCCACCTGGTAAGTGGTGGCTACATTAAGTTTGAGACTGATATTTTTACTTTGCGTACTCATTGGAGTAGTTAAGAATAGTAAAATATTTGCAATATGTAAAACAGGCGTCATATGAATGTTGTAAGGCGCCACCTTCTATACACCCTTTCGGTACCATGTAGTACCTACATCTATCTCCATCTGTCCTCTTTGCCACCAGTTTTAAGAATCGGCGTTTCCTGCGTGTTTTTCCAATTGTTTCGGGATTTTTACTCTGGGATGGATTTGTTAAATAATAAGAGTGAAACGTTATCAGACCCTAGCCGGTATATGTCGGAGGTTACGGATTTGTTGCATTAATTATTATTATTATTTCGTACAAAGGCGAAAAGATGTCATCTCCTCAAGAGGGCAAAATTAAAAAAATATTTTAGAAAATATGTGTCATATACTGATTTTTCGACAGAAATTTTTTAAATTTATTTAAATCCTCTGACTTTGAATCAATACATCTAATTTAATTATATCCCGGAACGAAAATTTTAAAGTTTTCAAAGAGATAAAAAGAAATTGTTCTCCTGCGGGAAATCTGTTTTTATGTGAAATAGTTACTTCCAAAAGAAAAAATTTTAGTGGTAGCATATTTCATGAATTAATTAACCCTTTCTTGAAAACAACGTCTCCGAATGTCAATTAATTTACCTTTAAAAATCTTAGCACCCATAAATGAGAAGTAATTACAAAGAAAAGGGTCAGCAACCGCAGGCGGTGGTAATAACGTTCCATCCCATTTCCAACTTGCTAAATATAAAGCAGTAATCAACCCTAAGGTTGATTTTGTGGATAATAGCAGAGTTCACCCAGTATTAAAGCCAACGGCGTGTGAAATTCACACATCAGGGTTTACCAGGAAGATCTGGTACCCAAAAAATCACATAGCTTGGGTGGAGCTGACCAGAGAGGCTTCCCCAGGAATCGAACTCAGGCTCTCCAGTCAATAGTCACCTCACTCGCAGCACTCTACCCCTGGACTAGCGCGTCTCACCTACTTGCTAAATATTAATGGCCTTAAATTTTCTTTCCTTCTTGCGCACATCAAAACATAATTTATATTTGAGTCGCCCTGTCTTGTAAAATACTTTCGAGTGTTTTTCTCACAGGTAGTCTAAAAGTAGATAGTATTTTAAATTGAGATACCCATATCCACGGCTTATGTATATTCCGTGACAGGATTCACTGAATTTCAATAGCCCATATTTGTATGAGGGAGCGTGTTAAGTACCATCATATAAATTATACTTTTCTTGTATAACTTGTAGTTTTTTAACAAAAAGGCACGATTTACAATAATAAAAATAAAATCCGAAATTTATCCTTAAGGAGGTAAAAGTTAAAAATACTCTACTCGTTGCTGCATGTGTTGCTTTATTGTTTACAAGCGGCCGGGACAGCTAATATTTTTAATGAGGGGGATTGCTTGGTTGAAAGGATGATGCAAAATATTGAAATAATTGGTTTAGCTAGCCTGGCCATATAAACCGACAATTGTGGAAGAATGAGTTGAATATTACAAATATTTTTTCAGTACCTTATTTTCCAACACTAATTTAGTTATTTATTTTTATATCTGCCTTTAAATCACCACAGAAATGTTTTTACTAACATTTTTTATTGGTTTTGCTCTTATCCGTCAGGAATGCTTAATGAAAAGAGGCAAACAACACAAAACTGTCGAAAAATATTCTTTGTTTTACATTGAAGGTCACTCGATAAATATTGTGGAAAATCCTTTTATATAAATGTAATAATGTATTTGTTCGTTTGTTGGGGACAGACCCTACGGAATATGGGAAACAAATATTCTGCAGAATAGAGGAAAAAGTATTAAAAGTATAATAGGTAAGGTCCGCATTGCATTTCATTTTTGGAAATTTGCGAGACCGAAAAAACCAAATTTTTCAATAAAAATTTAGTTTTTCTCACACAGTTGGTAGAACTTGGAATTAATATTTCGATTCATTCGCTTCGATGAGATATTATACTGATGCTATCTTAGCTGCTCTGCTGACCACCGGCATCCCTAGGCGGCCTTGACACTGACTTGGAGTTCAGTCACACACACCAATTCTACTCCAAATATTGAAGAACAAGAAATGGTCATTTTATAGTTAGGGTATAAAGACAGCTTTAGGTCTTCCTTTGCCTACATTTATCGGCTGAACAGCTACTATGATGAGGTAATACATACGACGCATTATATCCTTTCTTTACTTTATAAGTTATTATTCGAAGTCGATTGATATACGTAGTAACATACAACAATATGATACCAATTAAAATATTTGTTCACAGCGTCTCTACGTAGAATTAAAAGAATGTCTGACCTGGCGAAACAATGAATATCTCATAGACTGCAACGAAGAAATTCATAGCAATTATTAAAATTTAACTACACCAATTCTCTTCCTAACGATTATTTTTCTAACAAGTACTCTATCAATTTCTTTCTATTACCGAGACCATTCATTTTCTCAAATGCATATTACATTGGTTAAGCATTTTTATTTAATTGAATAAAGTTTGTTTAGTATTGTTCAATCAGACACAATTGTGTTTAATATAAGCTTTCATAAATAGATAACGTATATCGCATTTAAAATGCACCCATCTATCACTTGATTGATATCCAAGATTTTGAAACTTGCATTTGTCTGATAAGACATACATAATAATACATCGGATACCTGAAATAATCAGAACTCATTAAACGCTGATGAATCTATGGTTGTTCATAGTTATCAAATGGATTCAGACCAGGCCAACTAGATCAGTAACAGAACATCCTACGGCCGGGAGTTTGACGGGGCAGTATTTGTAAAATATTTTTAAGCATTTTATATTTTTTTATCTTCCAAATGTTTAACTATCAGGAAATCTAAGAGTTATTCTTATAAATCAATACCTTTCTTGAAGTAAAGTCTCTATTTTATAAGTAATTTTTCGAAAATTGTAACACGTTAATTGCAACAATATAATAGGGGAAAGAAGGCCTCGCAAAAATCCAAAGTGAATTTAGAGCGCTGGTGTGATGATGTTCAAAAAAATAGGGGCTTCCTTTTTCCCTCCGCATCGCTGGGATAGTTTCTTATTATCCAGTGGCACGGAATGTGTTCCGTTGAACGACGCACCCCGACCGGCTGCGAAGGTGTCCTCCGGAGTTGCATGCACACAGTGTGCCCGCCAAGCAACGGAACCTCCCTCTTGCAAACTTCTCATCTAATAAAACGGCAAGATACCCACCCCCTCTCCCACCGCGCTTCCCCCTCGCAGATTGACAGCGGAGCCGGAGGGCGTCCCCTCCCGGATCCTCGCCCGGACCGACTCTCGCCGGGCTGGGGCGGCCGGGCGGGCAGGGGAAGGATGGAGGGGCCGGGCTGGGCGAGGGGATCGGGAGGGAGGCGGGGGCGGGCGGTAGAGAGACGGGGAAGAAGCGGGAGGGGCGGCAGCGGCGGCGGGTCGGGGCGGGCGGCGCGTATGGGGTATCGACCAAAGGCGCGTACATGTGGAGAGGGGGATGGCGGGAGGTGGTCGGGGTGGAGGGAAGGCAGGAGCAGAGCGGTTCAGATGTGAGACCCTGGAAAGCGATCGAACCCTTTTTCAACTGTCCCGCAACTTCCCTCCCCCATTCCCCCCCGTAATCCTTCCACCCTTCCATCTACCCCGCCCCTCGCATGGTTCGAATGCAAAAATGGATCGGGCGACGTCAATTGCACTCGCAATCAAGTACTCCCCGCAAGTCTGTCCAAATTTTGCGTGTACCTGTACATGTTCATTTATGTATAAAATTTTTACCTCGGAGTTGTTTTTAAGAACTCCTCAATCATGTAATCTCTTCCTGTCCCCCGCGGAATTTACCCAGATCTCTCTCCCTTCTTCCTCCCGAATATCACGTCCTGCTACTTTCCATGCTCTCAACTCTGTGGTTCTCTCTTAACCAACTTGTCACGTTTTTTATTTCATTGATTACTTTCAAAGTAATTTTTGGTGCAATGAGTAGTGTAGAAAGTAGTGCTTAAAGAAAGTAGTAACCTTAAAAAAAATCTTTCCTTAAAATGGACAGAATTTTCATAATCTAGATTAAGCATTAATGGATGAATGACGCATGAACTTCTCAAAATATTTTACCTGTCCTATTTAGCATATTAATCTACCGTGAGGGTGACCAGAGTATCCCGAACTTGAACACCGTACACCGATGATTTGCCAAACGCTTGCCAATATTTATCCACTGTCCAAACTGTCATGTTCATTATATCTCTCCCATGCCCCTTCCACTAAAGAAAGGGATGGTTTCCATCTCTTCAAGCGGATTTAATGAGAATACACTCTATTTAAAGCGTAGTAAAATCGGATTAACCTATTACTTTCAGACAAAACTTTGTAGAAGTGACATCTATCAATAGAAGTAAAAGATATGGTACTTTTTCAGTTGATATAAAATTTTAAGTTTGAAAAAGTATCCACTATATTTGTGACCTCTTTGAACCAACACTTCTTTGATGGTATATAAGCCATGATTATAATAATATTAATAAAAAAGTAGTTAAACTTAAATATAATTCCCTTTTCCTTAATGTTTAAGCTACGGAAATGTATTGCAAAATACCTTTCATTTGAAAACTATTAGTTTAATTATTTCATTGAAAAATATAAGTTCTTATTTTTTTGAATAAAATAATAAATCGGCTTAATTGTAATACGTTTTTACTAAATAAATAATGTAATTCTTAACTCGTAGAGAGAGGAACTTCAGAAAGCTTTCGAAAATTGTGAAAAGCTCAGATTACGATCACCGTCAAATATTCCCGGAGCTCCTTTCATTAATAAGAACCGTTTTAATGCCGCATATTTAAAGTCTAAGCAATTTCCTCCCGAAGTATGATGTTCGATCGAAAATTGAGAAGGAAGGTTTTAAGTATAGAGGTTGTTTGCGGTAGTAATTCCCTCATTCGTCATCAAATTGAAGTAAATTCCTATTTATTTAGTTCCTAATAAAACAAAACCAATACTATATTCGATTATATGGACGATAAACGCTTTAAGGTAGACACTACACAAAAGAGTTTAGGGAATTGGTACAGGTACATTCCTTCACCCTGATAGTACATAACGGAGCGGGACAAATAAAAAGCCTCATAAACTCAAAGCTACCACCCCGTCAAAGCATCAACTTGGCGAGGTCACTTGCGGCGTAGAGGATGCAAAGAAGTCACTATCCATGGAGAAATGGAAAGAAAACCACTGTTCCCAAAGAAATATATTCACAAAATAGGCAATCAAGACGCTGAAGCAATTGTGTGGAGAGTTATTTGGCCTTGATCATTGACATTGGTCGCTTGAAAAGATATACGGGAGCGTTTTAATGTTTATGAGGATGGGTGTGTATACTGAAGATCTAATGAGGAGAAAGTGTGAGAAATGTCAACTTACCTTGAAGATTAGATAAGAAATTGGTAATACTTAGGGAGAGAAGAAACCGATGGTTTTATACACACTTTGAGGTTAAATGGCTTAACAATCTTAGAGAGGACGAGAATACTTTACAAGGAATAAAAATGACAATGTATCGTGGCAAATCAAAGAGAATTGAGAAACGGTCGTATTATTTAGATGTTGATTAGTTGGAAGAAGACATTCTTGCAGTCTAATTGTCTCAGGATTGAAAAATAACCACAATAAACGAATAGTAAATGTATTTATAGAACCAGGTTCTTTGACGAAATTAACGTGGAGAGGGCCAAGTATGAATATTTTTTCATTAATTTGAGGTGAGTGAGAAGCGGAAGTGTAGTAGGGGATGGTATGGAAATCATCGCTCACCATCAACATTGTCTCCTAATCTAATCTGACATCACTTCATAGTTCTCAGACAGGTTCTAGGTGCTAGAACGAATTGTATTTTATGGCTGTCTGTCCTCAGGATATCTAAAAAAAATACGTAATAATTTCAAATTTTCAAAAAATAATTATTTAATAGTGATAAAATGAATGGTTTAATCTAGAACAGAGATGGAGCTGTTTTTTAATATCTCGTTCCCCCAGGCTTTATCTGTAGTAGGTAGCAAGGATCTTGATACTAAACTGTTGATGATGCTTTCTCTGGACTCTCTGGCCTTCCACATTTCTCGTGGAAGTGTGCGGCATAAAAATATTGGGCCGACATTTGAAATATGCGCTGTACACAATCCAAACATCCGAATAATTAAAAACTGGTAAAATGATGAAGACTGTAGATCATTTGGCGATTATATCTCGTCTCTCAAACCAATAAAATGACGTCATCCATCAGGTATCCTTTTCTTAATCCTGAGAGTGACACTAGGAATAAGAGTTGGTCAGTTGAGTTTTGTGCAGTTCCTATGCTCGATGACTCCATCCGTTCCTCTGGATTTGCTTTTCTTCTTCGCCTCGCTCGACCCCGGCACTCTCGTGGTTTCCATTGTGACAGTTCTCAAGCCCTTCACGGACATGTAAATCTCGTGGGACATAGTCCAATTATGCGCTCCGGATACAAAGGCACATTTCCTCGCACACTATAGGGACCCGGAACTCTGAGAGCACCTTTCCCTGCATCACTGCTCAGTCCCATCCCTCTCCCCCTATATGACCCTCCCACAGACGCGACCAATGTTCTTTGATAGAGGTAGAATGATGCCCCTCGGCCAGCGGCTATCGACTACGGAGATGTGATTCTCTAATTACGCCTCTCCATGCAGTCAGTCAATCCATTCTATGCACGAGCATGTTTCGAGAAGGAATGGGGAGGTTGGAAACTAGAGGAGAGGGAGGTCTCGTGGTTGAATACCAGGCCCTCTTTTCAATGGTGCGCGGCAAAGCTTTATGGGAGTAGATTTGAATGAGCCTTAGGGTATGTATAGGCAGTCAAGTCAACAGCCTCATTTGGACCTCAGGGAAAACTCATGGAAACAGACCTCGTATTTTCCCCTGAATATTTTTTCCATGTCGATCGTCTTTGTACGATTCCATGGATATTCACCGCCAAACCCACAGTTTGTCAAATAAATGAAATAATAAAGCCAAAATTTTCAACAAAATCCCATTTGAATTTGAAGGAAAACCTTCAGAACACCGCTATAAATATTTTGTTGTCTCAGATTTTATCAAAGAAGGCAATATTCTATAAATAAATTGCCCAGAATCAAAGCCGGGAAAATATTGTTAAAATAAATTATTTATGATTGATAATAAAGTTCATGGCTTAGGGTGGGTATGGTTCTCATAAATGTGTATGCCCCAATTTCATGGTAAAAAGAACCTTATATCACCGCACATTAAGAATATTCAAAAGGTAGATTATGGGAGTATTATCTTCCAGCCAGATGTCTTTTGTTGACCATGAAAACTTTAGTAAAACTGGACTTAAATAAATTTGATAAGAACAAAATCAATATAGTTTAGTCTCGCCAATATAAATCAAGATAAAAAGAATAAATTAGCAGAAATATTATTTTACAAGTCTGTAAAACCTTTAGTAATATCCATGAAAGCGTTTTCTTTCTTCAATTTAATCAAATTTTTATTCAATTAAAAATGGGAACTTTATCTATTTAGAACCAAATAGTAACATTTGATGGGATAAGCTTTAAGGCGAAATTTTCGGCGTCCCTCATGGAAGTCAATCATTCTCTCTTCCCAGCACTAGTTGAGAACGTGAAGCATCAAGCGCCCTGTGAACTTAGATTCTTACCGATGATGTGCTGGTTTATTTACAGAGAAACCACAACAACGGTGAAATGATGGTATTTATAAAGGTTTATAGATAGAATTCCAAGATATTGCAAAGATATGATTAGATTGGAAATATTAACGTACACGCGAGCATAATCTTTCGAAAAAGACAAACTGCTCGCATTAAATTCATAATATCCCTAATCAAATCACAATTACTTAAAGCACATGAATTAGGTTCTTAAGAGTCTCCAAATCTTCATTGAATCACGAGGGAAAATATATAGAATTCCTGATAATGAGTAATAACGAATTTATCAGGATACCATGGGCAAGGCGGCTACTGTAGGCTTCCGGAAAGAAATAAAAGACACTTAGTGTTAAAAAGAAGTTGCTGGGAGTCTTAGTTAATCATAAATTTATCAAGAAGTACTGCTAAATATAGAGATTTTTAGAATGATGCAGTATGTTCGAGTTACTTCAGGTACCTGAATATGACGTTGTACGTCGAAACCCGGGTCGTGTGTTTGTGAAATAAATCTGTGGAATTACAAAGTATTATTTTATCCGCTTAAGAATGAACCGATTCCATAAAATAACGCCTGAAACCATCGATTACTTCAGGTATCAAAGAAATTACAAAATGTCCCATACTTTGTTTTCCTGCGGAATAACTCCATGAAGATAATGAAAGTCAATGAATGGAATCTCGTACAAACACATTTAAACACTCTAATTCGTTTATGTAAGTTAGAAGCCAGAGAAAAATCATCCAGGTATCACAAAAAATGTTTAACACATTTTTTGTGATACCTGGATTTACCTTGGAATCTGAATTTTTCTTTTGAAAATACTTCTCCATAAAAATGCTCCAAAATAAGAACTATTTGCTTATGGTAGCTATTACTCAGCAATATTTCAATTCGTTAACAAAAATACAATTCGTTTATTTCTTTTGAATTTTACTCCCTTTTTTATTTTTAAGATTGTATCTGAATGCGTTCTGCCACTTCCTCTGGCATTGGTGTGAAATTTTCAATCTGATTTTGTTCCAAAATTCTTTTACGTCACTCCCAATTTAGGAAATAAACTACAGCAGTTTAATTATCTAAACTGTCCTAGTCACTATACAAGATCATATCATTATTTAAATAAGGTTTGTGGTAAGGTGCAGGTATGACATCTCCGTTGACCGTGTATATTCATTGGAGAACTATATTATGTAACTTAAATAGTTTCTCGGTTAATCTCAGCAGGGCGTGATAGAAACTGGAAATAAAATATTTTTCGATTTCTTATATCTCCCTAAAGAACGTAGACTTCTCCATTATTTAAAGTTTTACTACTTACTAAAAAATTACAAATATTATTATTTAAATATAAGTAATTAAATTGTATGTTTTATTTGAAATCCAAAAATTGATATTTTTCCTTAACACATGCCTTGTAATTCGTTTAGCTAAAATAACATGAAATTAAAATGTGATACCTGCCACTGGGGTATGTTTTAATACCACACACACGCATGTATAAAAAAACACACACACACACACACATATATATATATATATATATATATATATATGTGTAATATATATATATATATGCATATATATATAATTATGTAATATATATATATATATATTACATAATTATATATATATATATATATATATGCGGGTCTAGGTGGTCTAGTGGGTAGAGCATTAGACTACTGACCGCAAGGTCCCGGGTTCGATTCCCGGGCAAAGGGGCACTGGGGTAGTAAGAATGAGGTCGAATTATTGTCGGGTCAAATAGGAAGAAGTTATTTAATAAAGGTTTTCAGTCTGTGGGATCCGGGGAAAGGTGGTGCACACATATACTCGTATTTTTTTGCGTAAAATCAGTAGGCAAATATTACTAGTCCATAAAAAAACTAGTTAAATATAAAATCGGGAGTTAATATTCCGTCGATGAACATATTTTTTGTATGTAATTGGTTTGAAATGAGATGGAATTTATCAACTTGCTATACCCACATATTTCATGCGTGCCTATTTACTGTAAATTAATGATGGTCGAAACAGTGACCGCTTGTCGAGTGAGAGCTCCAGAGGATGCACTAATCAGATTTATACAAAAATTACTTTTGCAAAAGCAAATTACCACACAAAAAAATATTCCAAGAATACATTTTAAACTTGAAACTGAAGGATAGAAAACGGAAAATGAATGTTAATTACTTCATGAACGACCATGGAATGTTTTTCTTTGATTTCATTAAGTAGGAAAAGCTTATTTTTGATTAAATAGGTAATAGTAAGGTAATTTTAATTTTATATAACTGTTGAATTTTAGCACGTCATTTTTCATTTTAGCAATAAATCACTATGATGGTCATCATTTGATTAAAGCAAGGATTCACTAATTATCGATAAATGAAAGATGTCATAATTTCACAACATATTGCATAAATATATACCACATTATCGTTTTGAGCTCATGCAAATATGTTCCACGAAACTGCCATAGTTTAAAATTGATATCCGTCCACCTTCTCGAAAAACGCCTCATTTCGGATTAACTGTGCGCTCAAAACCCATTCCTGCCTTCATCCTGAAGACTTTGTCATCTCTCTACATTTTTTTCAAATAAATACATTGTTTCCTTCCCTAATATTAATGAAAACGGAAAGAAAAAGGAAGACACTAAACGAAACACAAAATACTTTTGCCTATTAAGCAGGAATGAATGAAAAAAGCTTTAAAAATGTTGAATATCTCCGTCATTCTAACAATGAAGAATAAATGAGGAACACATTCAGATTATTTACGAGAGTTAATGCGAATGTAGCTACAACCAAATAATCACATTTTTTCAGTTCCCCTTGAATCCCCTAATTTTGGCATCGTCGAAGAAATAGTATTTTTCCGGCCATTATTAAATTTTCAAGAAGCAATTTCCGGATAAAGCGTTTATTTCCTTTTCCAACTGGAGAAATATGCCTATGAAAACAAAGTCGCTTGCCCTTCCATATAGCCGTGCTGCCATTGTGGAGTCACGGTGAGTTTCAAGATGGCAACCTATTTTTTGTGGGCCTAATATTTGGTCATAATTCCACCGTTTACTTTACCCGGGACACGCATTTTGCATTTTAAATTGCTCTAAAAAGAGTTTTAATGCATCAAAATATAAAATACCATAATTTCTGGTATTTTAAAAAGCGTTTCATCAACGTAATGGGGTTGCTTTTATAATAAATAAATGCAATGAGCAACAAATGAGTTATCATAAAGGAAAAATACAAAGAAAATCCTATCAAAAGTTCAAAGGAATACAAGGGCCAGGGCGGAAACAAATTTAAAAAGTGTCAATTTTTAGCGCTGTCTACATAAGTGGTTAAGCGTCACCCAGAGCCGAAAATTTTCGATAAATCGCAGTAATCACTTTGGCCCTTACCTCATTTTGAAATTTTCATAATGAAATAAATTAATCGAAAGGTAGGGAAGTTGTTATCATACCAAAGGGTCACAAATAGGCAGTGCGGGAGGTAGGAATTCTTCTCGTACACTAAAATATCATTTAAAAAATATTTATATATAAACTCCAAACTAGTTAAAATTAATGAGGTGGATCAAAAGGAAATGTTTCCAATTGGACAGTCTCTACCGCCCTTACCTTGACTCACCCGTAACTAAAGGCAGGGGCGTATGAGTCACGTAGGAGGCTAGGAAGGAGACGGGCTAAGGAAAAACCGCCAAAAACGCGTGCGGAGGCTATGGCGCCCTAAGTCAGCAATCAAAAAGCTCATACAATAGTCCAGGCAACCACTTTTGCCAAACGCCTGATTTTAAGGCGCAAAAAATTCTGCAGTTTTACAATATACTCTCTGGTTTAAACCATCTGGGCATCGTGAAGTACCAACATACCGCATGTAACTCTGAGTGATGCAACAGACACACAACATTATAATGGGTAGATAGTACCTTCAAATTGAGTACTATTTTCCCAAGATGAGGGACAGCAATACAAAGCTACCACCGGCTTTAGTTATGCTTTGACATGCTGGTGGAATGCTGTTTAAGACTAAGTCGATGGAGAGTTTTAGCCGAAGTTAGGGCATTCTGAGAGTTATTTGGTGTTAGTAAAAGCTTTTAATTATTCACTAAATCAAGTAAAAGATTCATATGAACGGGGTTTTCATGGGTAAAATGGAATGTACCTACAAGAGATGTTCATAAAGATATCTAAATTAGTTACCTTGAAGGTAAGAGGTTTGAATGGATAAGAACAAGAAATGACGAGTGACAGGATTGAAAGATGAATGGTTCCAAGTCTATCGTGTACTTGTAATGAAGCGGAAGGGATGTGATATTTTATATTTATAGAAATGATTTAGACATTTTGAATAATATTGGTTAGATTAATTTAAGAATACGACTCATTGGACATCACTTCAAATATATTTCCCTAAGTGGTTAGGATGCGCGGATGGTTAGGACGAGAATGTCATTGAACCATGGCAACTACGGCAGTCGGCTCAATCGGCAGTGTGTCGCGATTATCAGCAGGAGAGGAAAGGCTTCCGTGACTGTTATCTCACTAAATCCTTGCGAAGCAAAATCGACAGTAGACCCAAGAAGACACAGAAGAGGATCAAGCTAATTAGAATAGGGACTTGGAATGCCAGGACGATGTTGAGGACTGAAATTTTATAAAATATAAAGCGAAATATGGGGAGAGGAAATTAGATATTTTAGAGATGTTTGAGGAGACATGGAAGAATAGCAGGGATTGCTACAGTGAAATGCAGTAAAGACACAAAGTGGTGGGGAAGTGAGCCAACAATGGATTTTCATCATATTTAACAAATGGGGAATCAGTTTAGTAAACATTCAGCAAGCTTGTGATACAAAAAAATTAGTAGGTTTAAAAGCTGATCCAACAAACTCGCTCATTATTCGGGTTCAACGCGGCACCAAGCAATGATATGAAGGAAGTTTTGACAGGGTATACGATCAATTAGAAAATATGATGAAACTGTTCCTGAAACTTTCGATAGCGATTCGGGGTTGAAATACTATGCGATTTAGAGAAAAAAGAAGCCACTTAAAAATGAAAATAAGAGTTAATAACATGAGAAGATAAAACAGTTTACTTATTTCAGAAGTGCTTCGGTGGAAATGGTCAAATTAGTAGAACATAGAATAACTGCGGTAAAAAAGGAAGCTTTTACGAGGAGGAAGGGTTTGATGACGTTGAGTAAGGATGTTAAGAAACGGCTCAAACAATTTTGACATAAGTGTGGTTTTGCACGGTGTATTATAATGGTCCTTGAGGCAAAATGATTGGTGTAGATTGGAAGATTTGAAATGTGGGTTTGGGAAGGGTTGGAAAAGGCAAAATGGAAAAAGATAAAATGAACGAAGAAATGCTAATTATCGTAGGGAAGAGTGGTGATTTTTAGGATAATGCAAGGGAAGAACAAAATATGATTCAGAATACTTTCAATGGCAATGGGCTGTTGAAAAGAGCAATAAAGAGGATAAAGTTAGGCAAGCGAGAAATAGAGAAATGGAAATGTGTGCGTGATGGAGAAGCACTGAGTTCATATAAATTCTCTAGTCCATGTCTACAAAGTTCTATTTCCATTGATGGTAGTCCATTATAGGAATACGTTGAAAAATAGTGCAATATCCCGAGAGAAGCTTACATTTTTAATCATCTTTTTGTCAATATCGCACTCTTGTGACAGGCTGACTATGCATACTTTCTGCAGCCTCTTAAAGGACCGCGGAATAATACTTTCGAGAAAAATACAAATGACATATTCCTATAAACGAAAATGTTAATTGTAAATTAATAAATAAATTTAATTTAATATTAATTCTAATATATTAATCACAAAGCACTATTCAAGTGGTTACTTAACAAGGATACAAATAAAATATTGACAGTAAAAAGAAACTTGGTGCTTCATTCATCAATATTTTTATTACCTATAAAACTCGTTAGATTGCTATAATTAATATTCATTATTTTGTTTAGAAAGGCACCAAGCAAAATACAGGATGGCACCCAAAAGTGGTAGGACTGATTTTCTCTGGCATGAACGAAGCGGTGGAGGGGGTCTGCCAGGCAGAATAAGGTGGAGGGGGCTCTTAGCAACAGACCGACAACAACCTCAGTCGCCTGCCGGCTGTCTTTGAGTGAGGACGCCGTTTTCAGTGAAGCCGGTTTTTTGTCCGTGTCGAAAAACAAAATGATTCTGAATTTAGAGCAACGTTATTCCGTGAAGTTCTGTGCGAAACTCGGGGTGACGGCAAATGAGACTCTCGATATGATCAATCAGGCTTATGGGTCTGCCTTAAGCCGTTCCACAGGATTTGAGTGGCAAAGGTTGTTTAAAGAGGGTAGGGAGCTCGTTGAAGACGACCATCGCTCCGGACGGCCGTCGACGGCATGAACCGACACGAATGTGGACACAGTGAGGAACACAGACCGACGCTTAACCAGTGAAGGAATTGCAGACCAGTTGGGTCTGTCTGCATCCAACGTCCAACGCATTATTTCACAGGATTTGGCCATGCGCAAGGTGTGCGCCAAGATGGTGCCGAAAATTCTGAGTGTTGACCAATAGGCAACGCGTGTGCGCATTTCCGAAGAAGTGTTAGCCAATTTGCACCGAGATGAAAACTGTTTGGACAATGTGATAAATGGTGATGAAACATGGGTTTTTCCATAGGACCCCGAAACGAAAAGACAATCCGCGGAATGGCACACTTCCGCGTCCCCACGTCCAAAAAAGGCTCGCATGAGCAAATCAAAAATCAAAACGATGTTGATTGTGTTTTTCGACCGTCATGTTGAGTGGTTCACAAGGCGTTTATCCCACCAGGGGAGACTGTGAATGCGAACTTTTACGTGCAGGTGCTCACCTGCCTCCGAGAACGCGTGAAAAGAGTCCGACCGGCCATCGCAAACTGCTGGATGCTTCATCATGACAACGTACCGTGCCATGGCGCGCTCGTCGTCAGACAGCTCCTGGCCAAATACGGCGCTGCCACGTTGCGGCACCCGCCCTATTCTCCCAATCTGGCACCACCGGACTTCTTCTTCTTCCCTCTGATGAAAAGACACCTCAAGGGACGACGGTTTGACTCGATAAAGGCCGTTCAAGAGGCTTCGACGAGGGTCATCAACGGCATCCCCAAAGAAAATTTCCAGCGGGCGTACGGGGATTGGGAGCAACGTTATACTAAGTGTGTGGCAGCTCAAGGAGCATACTTTGAGGATTATTAAGGCGATGTAAGTATTATTATTATTAGGTAATCTACCGGTTAAGGTAGGTTTTTGGATGGACACAACTATCAAAGATGTAAGTATATCGTCAATAAAATTCTTGCAAAAAAAATCAGTCCTACCACTTTTGGGTGCCTCCCTGTATTATATTACATTTGTTAAAAAAGCTAAATTTAGACTTTTGACAAAACGCATCGTCATTCTATGGAATCTATTCAAAAAAGGGTTAAAATACTACCAGAAATTCCTTGATTAAAAAGTAATATTGAACTGTGAATAATCTTTTATTATAGCCATTTCATTGGATCAAAGATAACTTTTATTATTTTAAATCTTGCGTTGGAAGTTGAATTGAAATGACTTTTCGGAACTACTGAATAAAGCCGAAGCCTTGGGCTGGGCTCATTCAGATTTAACAATCCACCAGTTTCATATTCTATTGGTGTTAGCTATGGCTGGAAATACCTGGAGGGGAAATACTTATTGAAGTAACACGTCAACGCTTTGTGAAATATCCTTGCATGGACAAAGGAAATTGGGAATAGCTAATAATTTAGGGTGTCAACGGAACACTGTATGTTTTCAGGACGCAATGATTTTTATGGAATATTTATATTCCTGATATGCGGTGATATGACTACTTCAGAAATAATAATATTTCGAAAGTGGAAACCTGTTAAACGTTTCATGAATAAAAAAACAAAAGTCAAGGTTTATTCATAATAATGCATACGCTTTAATTTAAGCTCTTCTCCTTCCAGGATTATTACGGGCGCATTTCGAAAACTTCTAATATTTGGGATAATTTCATTAAAATAAGAATATCCAACAGTTGAATGTTCCCTTAATTGACCATACAGAAAAATTGGCACGGATATTTCTTATGCCCTATTTTGAAACTATTTCAGTCGCATCGGTTTGTGGATTAAGAAACATTGGCTGTCAGCAAAGGATAAGCTACAAAGGTGCCGGTGTAGCATCTTTTGCCATGAATGTGGCAACACTGGCAAAAAGACAGCAAACTTTACAGAAGACTTTAAATTGTTAATTATTATAGGAATTAGTTTTCTTTAATCGTAATAATCACTAATGAGATATATTTAGTTAAAGGGGAAAATTAAGTAGAATTCCACTAAAAAACGTTACCCTAATTCTTTGATTAAAAAACGCCACTCCCCGTGTATGCTATTGAGAGACAAGTGTGCGTATATTGAGTATCGTCCACGTTTAATTCATTAGGACTTACATGATAAACTAGGACTAATTACTTCTAATAAATTTAGGCCCGTAGAAATTATTACTTTGGAGTTGAAAAGTTCCATCTAGTATACTACCCAGTTTTTCTAGATCCAAGTACTCGGCGTCTTTACACTATATTTAACACCTTGACCCCATTTCGAATGCAAGTGGGTCACTAATGAAAAATACCCTAGGGTTTTAAGGCTTACACTTCTCCCATTCTTGCAGTGTTTCCGCTTAAGTTCGGGACGAATAAATGAAGGTAAGCGTCAAAGGGGTTTCTTTTTGTCCCCAGTCTCACTGTCTCCTCATCGATAGTCCGAATTGGAGGGGAGAGCTCTCTCCGGGGATGTAAAGGGATGCTTGCTCCACGAATTAAAGAGAGCGACGGGTGATAGGGAGGGAGCAGAGACTTTCGATCAAAACTTTCGGTCGGCCTCCCTTCTAATATGCTTCGGGGTGTAGAGACGAAAGATGGCCAGGGCCGACTGAGCCCACATTAGCATCGCTCTCACAGAATGGCAAACCTTTGCCAAAGAAATTAGTCGATGCTATTTCCTTCTTTTTCCGTTCATTTCTCCGTGATTTATGTACATCCCGCTGCAGATACTTATTGATTTTTATCTTTATCTTCATCATCGATGCGCGATATGAAAGGAAATAAATTCCGACCATTGTGTTGAAGTTCTCAACTCACCTGTCCGATAGCCAGGCAAATCCGTCCGATAGCCAGGTCGAAATGCGAATTTATATGAATAAGTCTGTTTTTCTCTGGGATTAATTATTTAAGGAAACTGCGGGAGATGCCGCAACAGTAACTATTAACGGATGGATCCGGGTTCGAATCCCGGTCAGGGCGAATAATTTTTACTCTCTAAAATTGTTGCATTAATTATTTAGTTATGAATACGGAGATATGAATTTTTCCGTTGGAACATGTAAAACCTGAATTTTACTGATATTTTAGCAAGTGAAATGGAAAAAACAGAGGAAGAAGATTTTGGATTCGATACATTATTCATTAATTGAAACCGCAAAATCAAGAAAATATATAAATATGAAGAAGTTCGTAGACGTGGAACAGAATTCGCATTAATAATCAAAAAGGTAGGGCCGATGATATGTAATATCGACGAAGCATAAATGAGTTACCCAGTAAAATTCCTAATTACTATCATTCTTTTTCTCTCTATAGTCTTTGCTGAACCACGAAACATTACCTACTACCAAGCTGGAATTTCCATGAACTCTGCAAATACTTCCAAAACAGTGGAAAATATATGGCCTAAATCGCGTAGTTTGGTTATCCGCTCTTTGATATGTCCCTCAAAGATAAGTAGATGAATGAAGATGGTAATAAAGTTACTGTTAAGCTGCATAGTGGAATGACGGTTTACATGTGAGAGAATGAAGAGGAAATACAAGATGGATCTCTATACATGCGCTGTTGGCAGCTATTTTAGACCAGATATCGTTGTTTGTGGAAAGCTTTAACTTAAATGGAAGTTATAAAATTTCTCTCGGAACGATAAACATACAAAAGCCTGGCCCAAAAGCAGTAGCACTTATGTTTTCCCGGATGGACGGACGACTTACGACGGTTTTCATTCCTAGCTTATAGAGTTGGAAGGGGATCGGGATGGTGTGGAGGCTAACGTACAGGTTTCCCACCGTGAAGGCCCGGGTTCAGATCCTGAAGACAACAAAAATTTATCAATGGCATCCTGATCCCTACTTGGGGTGCTTTGTGGAGAGCACTTTGAGTGAGTACAACGTCCGTCGGATGGGACGCTAAACTGCGAACCCCTTGGCACCTTTCGACAAGAGTAGGCTAATGTCGACGCCAAGTTTCCCTCTACCCTTCCTTTCTCACCCAATCCTAATGGCGCAAATCACCTTAGCTGTGGGTCGCCTCCCCAACAAAACTATTAACTACTATAGAGATGGAGGTCTCAGAAAAGGCTGTAGGTTGGTGGCTGTTGACTCCCAACCTTTGCGGAATGCAAAACCTTTCACGTTACGCACGTAAACACGTTACGCTCCGTCATGAACCAGATATTGGAACAACCGTACACCATCAAGTTTTGCGTGAAACTGGGCCAAACCGGAAAAGCGACTCATGACATGCTCAAGGCAGCTTATGGCCGCAACTCCATGGGTAGATTGTGTGCTTTTAGTGACACAAGTTTTTGGTAGAGAAGATGTTGTAGACGCCGAAAGTTTAGGATGCCCTTCAACCTCAAAAAGTGACAACAATCTTGCAAGAGTGAAGGATTTGTTGGAAAGGGATCGCAGATTAAGTGTTCGTATGGTTTATGATGAACTTGGCATCCCTAAAAGTGATGAGCATCGACTTTTGACCGAAAACATGGGTGTGGGAAAGGTGTGTGCGCATAAGATGATATTGCATGGAAATAAAGGTGAATTTGGGAACTATGGAAATATTTTTACTTTCGTGATCTGCTCAAAAACCGCCTTCCCCACATTTCCTGTGTTCGCCTTTTATGTGTTTTCCTATCCTCTTTCCTTATACCTATTTCTGTTTGAATGAATATATATATATATATATATATATATATATATATATATATATATATATATATATATATATACATACATATATGTATGTCCAAGGTGTGTTCAAAAATTTACGAGAATTCTTATTTTTCGGAGAATAATATTTATTTATTCATATACATTGATGTTGTCACCTTCAAAGTAGTCCCCATTGGAGATTATGCACTTGTGCCAGCGCTTCTTTCAATCCCCAAAACACTTCTCAAACTCCATCTTTGAGATAGGCTTTAGTTCTTTCAGCGATGTGCTTTTAATGTCATCTACGGCTGTAAAACGACGGCCCTTCAAGGTTCTCTTAATTTTTGGGAATAGAAAAAAGTCACACGGAGCCATATCTGGCGAATATGGAGGCTGGGGCATCACTGCAGTATTGTTTTTTGCCAAAAATTCACGAAAAAGCAAAGAAGTGTGAGCTGGTGCATTTTCGGGGTGCAAAAGCCATTTTGGAACGAATTTTGCTGCCACGCGTTTCATACCCAAACAATTGGAAAAAATGTCATGACTTGATTCAATCGATATGCCAAAATCATCAGCGACCTCTCTAACTGTGATTAGGCGATCGTTCATAATTCTTTCACTTTTTCCACATTTTCATCGATTGTTGATGTGCTGGGGTGTCCAGGGCGTTCGTCATCTTCGAGGGCTTCACGGCCTTCTTAGAAACTTCTATACCACTCGTAAACTCTTGATTTACTCATAGTGGACTCACCATAGGCTTTTGTTAACATTTCACACAGTTTGTTACACTTTATTCAATTTTTTACGAAAAATTTGATACAAATTCTTTGATACATTTCTTTTAACAAACGAAAATCGCCGAGCCCATAAAACACGTCTAACCTTAGTGGCTATCACAGACTAAGTTCACAATGAAAACAGCTTAAAGTTTTATCATACTTCAGGGGCATGTACCAACATAATGAAGAAAAGGTTTTACAATCGGCCTCTCCAAGCCCGCAAAATGAAAAAATTCCCGTTAATTTTCTAACAAACCTCGTATATCTGTGTATACTACATACATTCACCAAGCAATCAGTGCTCAATAAATAGGGATGTAATAAGAGGAGAGATTATAACAATTGAGAGATTGTGAAGAGTCTTTCATTAACAGTAATCAGAGTTTAAGTACGTCCTATTCCAAATACTTCCCTAACTTTCCCACATAAGATCCCACTTTACGGTAATTTTATAACTTGCTGTGTGCGGTAAATTATTAACTATTATCTCTATTGATGTCGTGCCCGAACAATGAGCAATAACTTATATTTCTTTCTTATATTGATTATAACATCATCCTCTCATTATTACTGTCGATATGTAAAGCGTCAAAGAACATCTCACGGGCCAACCACGAACCGTGTGAGATAATCTCATGGTTGTCTTCTTTTATTCCCCTCGCCGCCAAATACCGACCCCCCACAATTCAATCTGCCCCGCCCTCTCTCACCCTCATCTGCCTCTTTCTAACTTCTCACCCTTCCGGCCTTTTACCAATTTCCCTTCCTTCCCCGTCCCGACGCTCTGAACTCTTTTGTTTTGAACGCCCTCGTAACGTCGGTTCAATATGGGGATATGGAATGAAAATCTACCAGCTTTTTCTAATCCGAGCGCCTGTGTTGAATTTTGGGCCATGATATATTTTTACGGTGAAATCTCGAGCCATAATATGGGTATTAGTAAATGAGCCACTGGTACTGCAACCCAGCATAAATCAGCGCCGGTTCAGAGCGCGGGAAAATTGTGAAGAGTCAGCGTAAAAAAGGGTACTTGGATGGTAAAACTGCTACAACCATCAAGAAAGGCATGTCTTAGCGGTGTCTTGGAAAATTCTAGGGCTTACCATGCAAGCGACGCGTGAGGATTTCATATGACCCTCGCAAAAAATGCACATGCTCCGTCAAAGGGAAGAGAAGAGAGTAAAGCGGCGCATTCGGAAATTTCGTATTGGTATATTAAACTTAAGGAGTTTAAAATAAACAGAGTTGGAGATAGCAGACAGATAAAATCGAGAGAGAGGAGATTAAAGTTTTACAATCGCAACGCAAAAAATGGAAGGTAAATAAAATTTTAAAAATTTGAGAATGGATGAAGCTACTCTAAAACGTCGCAGAACAATATTGAACTATTGGCCTGGCGAGGACATTGTATTAGCGATAGGCAAGGATAATCTCATGAATGTGAGTAATGGGAATGACACAGCGCTAATTTAGGAATATTTGACGCGCTAGTGTACGTATGCACTTATGATATAATGGGTGGGAGTGGAAACGAGGAAGAATTTAGATTTAGGGAGAAAATGAAACAGAAAATACTCATCAAAGCTGACCAAGACAAATTTTGCATCGGAGAATATTGTAATGTGCAATGAACGAAAGATAAAGAAGACAGAGAGTATACATGGCGTTCTGAAGTACAACTGAGATATGAGAGAAATAAATTACAATGAAAGAGAATAGGTTACATACGTGGGTGGTCTGAAAAGTTTCCGAATCAGAAAATTTCAGAAAAAATGTCTCGTATCTTCGTTAGGTCGGAAATGTTTTAGACCACCCTAGTATATTCTGCCACGACTTTGAGGGAGCAATTTTAGAAATTTCATGTATGAATAACGGCAAATTTTTCACTAATAGCAGGCATAGAAACTAATGTAAATGCAGCAAGATATTCTTCAAAACCTAGTCCACAAGGATAGACAGAAGAATATAGTTCCTCTTAGAGTAGAAAGAATAGTGCAGGCTCCGTCTTTTGGAGAGGGATGCTCTCACCAAAAAATATTTTAGTCATCTCGAAATATAAAAAGGATGATCAAAGCAAAATTCTTTGGAAACTCTGCTAAAGGATAAATGAATAAAAGGTGAAAATATCAAATGAAATAATTTGGATGTGAATGAAGGAGAGTATTTAGTTGAATAGCTATAACAAATTACGGTAAGGTAAATTATGCTAACGATAACTTTAAGAGACGCATATCTATACAATACCCGGCAATTTGTTGGAAGAACGTGTTGTAGGGAATTAATTCTGGACGAGAGTCTACTTCCACTCCAATTCTCCCAAGTACACATGGCACACCATAGTCCAACGGAAAGGCAAGTGGAAAGGTTTCGACCGCACATTATTAATGAAACATTCCTTATGCACATTGTGAATATTACACAATATGTGTAGGCATACATAGTATGTTACCGCTCCACTAACTACACCATGAAGATAAATTAGGAAACCAAACAAAAAGGGCGGTCTTATATGAAACGAAATAAAAAAATACCAGGGAGCATTCTGCTCAAGACACAAATGTGATCATTTGGGGGTGACTTACCAAACAGAGATTCGAACAAAAAAGTGGCTTTCCCTGTTTATTTGTATTATTATTTGGTACATTGAGTGGATAGTGAGCGCATTACTTCTTATCTCGCACGAATTACGGTTTCTCACTGCGGTTTTCATAAAGTTATTCTCCCTGTGTATTGGAAGGATGCTGAAGTTATCTCCAGCCATTCTGATTCTTTTCATGTCCATACGGCTGAAATGCAATTCTTTGTACTTAAGGCATATATTTTGTGAGAATGGGATTGGCTTTCATATAAAATTATCAAGAATGTTGGTTTTTCTGATTATTTCTATTTACTGTAAACCGGATGGTCTCAAACTACTCATCATATTATCACGCATAGCTTAAAAAGTATTCTCATACAAGGAATTCTCCTCCTCTGTTTCTGTTACTCGTATAACGTCTTTAAATGATGAAACCTAAAGGAAAAACTTCAACGAATTAGACTAAGCATAGCAATGGTAAATAAAAGAAATGCAGCAGAGAAGATGCAGTAAGAGATTAAGCGCTTTTAATGTCATCAACGGCTGTAAAACAACGGCCCTTCAAGGTTTTCTTAATTTTTGGAAATAGAAAAAAGTCAAGCGGAACCATATATGGCAAATATGGAGGCTGGGGCATCGTTACAGTATTGTTTTTTGCCAAAAACTCACGAGCAAGCAATGAAGTATGAGTTGGTGCATAATCGTGGTGCAAAAGCCATGAATTGTTTTTCCACAGATCCAGGCGTTTTTTATTCGGATTGCTTCACGCAAAATTGTAGGTAGTACTTCTTATTGACCGTTTGACCTGGCGGCAGGAATTCATGGTGCACTATTCCATTGAAATCGAAGAACACAGTAAGCATAACCTTCATGTTCGACCGCACTTGTCGAGCCTTTTTCGGTCTTGGCGAGCCATAATGCATCCACTGGGATGATTGAGCCTTAGTTTCAACTTATCCATATGTATCCATAAACCCATATTTCGTCACCCGTTGTAATACGTTTCAGTAATTCTGCATCGTCTTTTACTTCATTTAGTGACTCTTGAGCAACTTCCATTCACCGCTGTTTTTGTTCAAAATTCAACAATGTTGGAACAAATTTTGCTGCCACGCGTTTCTTATCCAAAAAATTGGAAAACATGTCATGAAATTATCCATTCGATATACCAACATCATCAGCGACCTCTCTAAATGTGATTCGGCGATCGTTCAAAATTATTTCTTTCACTTTTCCACGTTTTCATCGATTGTTGATGTTCTGGGGTGTCCAGGGCGTTCGTCATCTTCAAGGTCTTCACGGTCATCTTGAAAACGCTTATACCAGTCGTAAACTCTTGATTTACTCATAGCAGACTCACCATAGACTTTTTTTTAACTTTTCACACAGTTAGTAACACTTAATTTCATTATGTATACAAAATTTGATAGACGTTCTTTGATCCATTTGTTTTAACAGACGCAAATCGCCGAGCTCATAAAACACATCTAACCTTAGTGGCTGTCACAGACAAAGTCCACAATGAAAACAGCTGAAAGTTTTATCATACTTCAGGGGCATATCTACCAACATAATAAAAAAATTTTGACAATCAGACTCTCCAAGGTCGCGAAATGAAAAAAATCCCGTAATGTTAGGAACACACCTCAACAGAAACATATATATAATTATATTTATACATATATATTTAAATGTATGAATATCTATCTATATATATATATATATTTATTTATGTACATATCGATGATGTGGAAGAACACACAAGAGCAATATAACATTTGGACGGCACAATAGAACTAAGAATAACATAGATAACACGTATAAAGGACACCCATATTGTATATTGTTTCACCTTTCGGCCTACTCCGGGGCCTGCTTCCAGTAAGACTGACTTACATACGTGTTATTTATTTTATTATGTATTCTATTGTGCCTTGTGCCATCCAAATGTCATATTATATATATATATATATATATATATATATATATATATATATATATCTTTTGGACGGCACAATATAACACAGAATAAAACAGATAACACGTAAAAGGACACTCACACTGTAGATGATTTGAGCTTTGAGAGTCTGACCTGAAGAAGGCCTCAGAGTAGGCCGAAAGCTCAAATCATCTACAGTGTAAGTGTCCTTTTACGTGTTATCTGTTTTATTCTGTGTTATATTGTGCCGTCCAAAAGTTATATTACTCTCGTGAGTACTTCGTCATCATCTATATATATATATATATATGATTTCTTCGAAGTAACATAAAACTTAGACAGTATCGAATTCGAATAAAAAACTTAGACAGTAACACACAGCGCGAGAACACATAAAAAGAACACTCACAATAATATCTTGATAATTTCGACGGACTCGAACTCCGTCTTCTTCGGAAGATAAGATATGACTCAGTCATGAAGTGTTCTCGTGCTGTATATATATATATATATATATATATATATATATATATATATATATATATATATATATTGTGGGAGAAAACATTCCTGCGGAACTAATGACAAGTTTAGGAAAACGTGAAAGGAAGACTCCATATGGACTTATTCGTAGTATCTATGAAGAAGAAATCTGACCATAAAACTTTCTGAGATCAATGTTAATTCCTATTGCGAAAAAGGTTAATAATTCGTCATATGAGGACTACAGAACAATATGATTGATATCCGACGCTCTTAAAGTTGTTCTCAGAATCATCATCAAAAGAATAGAGAGTAAGGCAAATGATTACCTAGGGGATGATCAGTGTGGATTTAGGAAGGGGAGGTATCCGTGATGCTATTACAGTAATGAGATCACTAATCGAGAGAGATATAGAATACAATCAGGACGTTTTTGCCTGTTTTGTAGATTTCGAAAAAGTGTTTGATAGAGTGAAATGGGAAAAACTTATGCGTATATTGCAGAAAATAGGAATAGATTGGAGGGACAGGAGATTGATCCGCAACCTGTATATGTCTCAGACAGCTCAGGTACGATTGGGGAAGGGAGAGTCCAGATGGGCAGTGTTAGGAAGAGGCGTAAGGCAGGGTTGCTCATTATCAGCAGAGCTATTCAAAATATATGTGGAGGAAAAGTTTAAGGAGGCATGGGAAGAGCTGGAGATGGTAGTGAAAGTCTGAAAGAAGTTCGTAAAATCAGTTAGGTTTGCATATGTTTGTGTTTGATGACTAGGCTTTGGTTTGTCAGTCGGCCAAGGGGATGCAAGTATTGATGAATGAATTCGAGGTTCAGTGCGATAGATATGGGATGAGAATCAATATTAATAAAACAAAGGTTATGCGAGTTTTCAGAAAGAAAAAGGCTAAGCTAAATATTAAAATAGGCGGGAGAAAAATAGAGGAGGTAAAACAAGTTACGCATCTCGGAAGTGTTTTGGACCACCGCGGTCAAAGTAGTAGGGACGTAAGGAGAATAATTGCGTTAGGCAAGGAGGCTTCACGAGGAGGAGGGAGTTGATGACGGGGACGTTGTAAAGGGAGGTTAAGAAAAGACTAGCAAAATCTTTGATGCGGAGCGTAGGTATGTACGGCGGGGAAACGTCGTCACTAAAGTAGGAGGATGGACGTAGATTGGAGGCTTTTGAAATGTGGGTCTGGAGAAGAATGGGGAAGGTGAAATGGGCCGAAAGAAAAACAAATGAAGAAGTGCTATGCTGGGCGTGTATAGCGGTTAGAGGGTGTTAGAGGGCGTGAAGAGGGTGTATGTATGCTGGGCGTGGAGAAGGGTTTGTTGAGAGAAATCCTATGGAGGCAGGAAAAATGGAGGAAAGGCAAATTGAGCGGCAGCGGGATGTCGATGACGGTAATAGAGGAGAGAATGTTGGGGAAACGAGGAAAGGGCAGGAATAGGATATGGATTTTGGACGAAATGAAAGGGGGAAGGAAGTACAAAGAGATGAAGAGGGACCTGATATAAATTAGGTTACTCATTTGTGTTTTGTTTGGATTGTGTTTCGTCTTGTCGCAATGTAATTACGTGATAGTTGTGTCCATCCAAAAACCTACCTTAACCGGTAGATTACCTCACCTTATAATATATGTATATATACATATTTATAAATATATAAAAATATATGTGTGTGTGTGTATGAAGTATATATGTTCGAAGATGAAATATTTCGCCCAGGAGAACGATAGAGAGGTATTTTACATTCGTATTTTTAAACCTCCCTAAGATGGCACATCTGGTATCACAGCTTCAACACCTTCATGGGTAACCTCGTCTGATAACTGAAGACGATGAATTCCGAAAAATGACAAAACGGCACAAGGTTATGGCATTTTGAAATTAGAGATTCAGGTAACCCCTTTTATTCTTTATAATCATAACATATGGTTAATTTAGAATAACTACGTAATTCACTTCTGGAGCACTCTTCAATATAAATAGCTTAGTAAAATTACTAAATGCGAATTTAGCTTCCGAGAATACGGTTGATGTCCATGTTGAACTAGAGATGAGATTTCTTTCTTCTCTACTTAATGGTTGAAACGAAGTTTTTATGGTATATTCAAGGAAAAAGGTAAGGGAATTCACTGCTTCTTTATGTGACAAAGGCTTGAGCGCGCTCCAGGGGATGAGATCTATTCAGCGGTTAAGAATCTCTCAGAAAATCTTTGACCAGAAATAGGAGGACTTACGTGGAAAGGGGGATCTCCGTGGTACTTCCGTGAGTCTTAAAAGCGGAAAATAGCATTGAGGGACTTGTGCTCGTAGTTCAAGATATTTTGGCCGTGGGTGGTCGCCTCAGGGGGACCGAAGGAGAGGAGAAAGTCCAACGTTTTCACATCACGGGTGCCTTAGAGACGTTGCAGGAAAGGGCAAAGTGCATGATTGAAATGCTTAATCAATAATTCACTATAGACATTTGGTAACCGTCCAAATATCCGTCTTTTACAGATTTCCAATATGTGGATAAACTGAAACCACCGAAAAAAGTTGCTGATCAGAGAGTAATAGCTTTTGGCACAGATTCAAAATAAATTTGAACTAAATAGATATAAAAAGCCAATAACACGTTTATACAATTAAAAGATTATAGAGTGAGAGAAACATGAAAAATGTTTCAATAAAATCACTGCTCTTGTTTCTTTTCATTTATCACGCCATTTAACTCTCACAGAGCTTTACCCTCAACTGTAAAAATGACCCTTCGGGTTGATAATTGTCGTAATAATATTTCATTGTTAAAATAAGAAATTCTGGTAACGATTTACTCACCTTTAATGCACAGTCATTGTGAACAACGTAGCTGATGTTCTAGACTTAGAAACCAAGATATTTTTCTCTTTCATTTGTTTTAGTTATGAAACCATTTTGCACCAAACACATCCTGACGTAAATGATATTGAACTGATATCATGAAACGCTCAAACAAATCCAGGACCCATATATCCCCAGCGTTAGGGTATATTTAATGTATTAGTTTTCAATATTAACAACGGAAGATGACGTAGTTCCATTCAATTTGAAGGGACTAATTGTCATATGGGAAATTAATAAGAGCGTGAGATACTTTACAGCGATTTGCTTTTCTACGAGCACCATTGAATTCAGAAACATTTCTAGGAAAAAAATTCCAAAGCCGTCATATGAACGGAAGGAATAATGAAGAAGGACTCATTTGATTTTACTTAAAAAAGATCCTCTTCAACTTTCGTCTCATCCCCAGACCCATCAATTATTCTGCGAACCATACCATCCTCGTTATCAGGCGCATTATCTTTTGATGGGGAGATAGAAGGTAGAAATATCATCCTCTTCATTTCTTGTATATCAAGAAAATATATTTTCAATGCTTACTGACGGAATGGAAAGGACAAACCGACCTGTCATTCCTTACACTCCATATAAATTCTATGTGACAGGTATTGTATGATGCTTGGGTATAATTTCTCAAGGGAACTTCACATGAGACCTATTACTAGGTAAGGTCAAGAAAAATGCGCTCATAAATTACGTGTGAAAAGTTAGGGAAACCAGGTATTAAAGGACTGAAAATAGCTCACCCTCTTCAAGGAATATTTTATTTTCCGACCTAATCCGACTATTAAAATTTTTTCCATAATTAATTACGTCTCAAGAGATACGACGTCACGCAGTTTGTACGCCGATCCTTATCTCGTGACGTCCACACCCACCCCCTGAAATATTTTGTTAACGTAATTTGCCGCGTACCACTATGAGATTCCCTCACTTACTAATATTCTATACAATCATCAAGTTTAAATTTAATCTTATGTTTTCTCACAAACGTCATCTTCAGGCAATCAATGACGAATGTGATTTTCGCAGTCACCTTGGAAGGTTCGATAATTATGGTCAAAGTACGCTGTTGTGACACAAAAAAAACATTTTAGGAAGAACGATGATGCAATTTATGTGTTGTAATTGGTAAAACAGTTTTGATTTGCGACTGGATTTTGGATTGGATATGGGTCACGGTGGTCTAGTGGGTAGAGCGTTGGAATACTAACCGGAGGGCCCCGGGTTCGATTCCCGGGAAAGGCACTTTGGGCACCTGCAGCTCCACCCAAGCTAGTTGATTTTTCGGGTACCAGGTCTTCCTGGGAAACCATAACCGGCACAGGGAAAGGAACTGGCCCCCTACCCTGATGTGTGAATATTCACACGCCGTCGGACTTGGTACATGGGTGAGCTCTATCATCACCTACAAAACCGACCTTCCGATGTACCGATTATATATATAATCCAGTACATCAATTGCATCATCATTCTTCCCAAATTGGTTATTAGTACTCACAACAGTGTACTATGACCAAACATATATATTTATATATCCCCCTATAGATTTGTAATTTCAACGGTTTACATCTGCGACATTTTCTAAAAATATTACACAAAAAGCTTTCATTATTTCACCGGATAACTTTCTTGTTAAGGCAATGGTCAACGCGAATTTGAAAACTATCAATCACAATTAAGATGGATGCGTTTCTGTTATTTTACTTTTTCAGATTCTGAAATTCGTTTAAACCGCATTCCCATATTTCATACATGTATGAGAGGTCAACAATAATTTCACAGCAATTTCTTTGCCCCTCAATAGATCAATGAGTGGTGCATCGTACTGAAATAGGACTCGAATCGCCTTAATTTTCTGCTTATTTCCCATACTGTTGCGGTGTTCGTCCTTGATCACCCAGCCGTCTTCTGCCTTCGGGCGAACCCGCGCAGCATCCTTGTCGCGATGGAGTTTTTGGCTTCTAACCTAAAGCACTTCCTCCCTTAAGGGCAATCACCTCACAATCAATCTTTGACAGAAGCCGCCGCACAATTCTCTCCAATCCAACAATATGGGCTCTAAGAGCCGCGCATTCGATAGCCTTCTCGAGAATTGTAACTGAAGACTTAAATGAAGAAATCCCTTACTTCCCCTTTGTCTTGAATTGAAGAGAAAGACAAAAGCTAACCTGTGATCTTCAGCCTGTGTATACTTAGCATCATTAAATGCATTCCCCTAACTTAAAATGAAAGAAATAGAGAAGAGGAACCACTCTCTTGCATTTGAAGACTTGGTGTATGTACTAATTTAAAAAAGTACACCAAAAAGACTGCCAAAAGAAACCATAAATGCACGAATGCTTATATTGTGCAGGAATCAAAAGTCTACGCAAAAAAAATAATGAAAGGTTAAAATCGATAAATTTTTTTGACGCGCCAGTATATAAATAATAAGAAAACGACCCTTTGCTTCGCCCTATTAAAATTCAACATTCCCTTTTTTTATTCAGTTATCATCTTCCCCCGATGCTTGAATAGCGAGATTAAATAGATTCCATTTATTTTCTCCTGATCTAATATTCCTAATGCCCTTACACTACGTACGCCAAAAAAATGGCCATTACTTTTTGAATATGCCTCGTATGTCCACTAATGCCATTATTACTTCACTCGCCATTTATAGTATTCACAATTACAGCCTTAAAAAGATTTAAAGTTAATTTAGAAAACTATTAACTAATTCCTTTTTACAGCACTGAATTGCTTTTTCTGTCAATTTAAGAGTTCCTTCTCGACTTACATGTTGCTCATTTATAGATAATCAGTCACTAAACGTTCGCTTTTCTCATACTTTCTTTCTCCCTTAAATTGACTTCCTGACAGTAATGGGCTTTTGGTTAATTCATAATAACCTCTTCAATACAAATCTTAGCTAATTTTGACAATAATTAATTAGAACCTTCCATATAACACTTTATAATATTATGTGACCTATGTTTTTGTTGTCTATACGTCTCTTAATCTATATTTTCTTGGGTATTCCACTGTATATATTCACTATTTTTGCAGCCGGCTTTTCTAAATATGGAATATGTTTGAGCAAATAAATAAATAAACTTATGCTTGACAAAAGCTAAGGACGTGTTAATTATCATCGACATGCCTGAGAAATCACTCTCTCAAAATTAATGGTTAAAAATAAACAAAATCTACTTGAAAAATTAAAAAAAGAAATAAATGATTATTCTAACAATTTATACACCTTTGGTACAATGATTAAGAAGAAGGCGTTCATTGAATATGCCCGAATGAAGGGGAAGATTAAAATTTAAAAACAATAATTTAATTTTCTCAATTCTTGTTGTCATACGATGAAAAATAATATCCCGTGCTCTGAAAGTAAAATACCCATTCATGTAATAATATCATCATCACTATTCTCAGATATTTTAGGCTAGGTGTCTAATATGGACTTTTTATAATTGTGAGTAGTCAGAGATCCTTTAAGTCGAAGGATATAATATTCTTTTATCTTAGCATTTAGTTATTTATTATAAGTTGGTGCGCAATAATTATTTTAAGGGAGTTCTAATTATCTTTCAACGTGAAGATCGATTCAAATATCATCTCCATAAACGTGAAAACCATTTCTTTAAAACGAGAAAAAAGTATGCAAAAACCGTTGGACGAAGATTCGGAAGAGAACTCCATTTTTTGGGAGATTGGGTGGCAAGTCAACAGAAAGTTACACTTACTATTGATAATGATTTCAGGGATTTCCTAAACGCAAGTATACCGTTGCAGGACAAATTTATTTCATAAACATTACACTGCGCACAGTTAATGACGCATAAATTGGCAATTTGGTTCAAAAAATTGCCCCAATTTACCATCGTCGGTGACCAAAGGGAAAGAGAAATAGCGTGCTGACGCTCCCATGCTCCCCTTCTGAGTCCCTCAGCGGCTCCTCGGATGGTGGCGCTAGTTTTGCACCTGAAGGAAAGAAGTTCATGCCACTCCCACGCTCCTCAATAAAGAGTCCCGCGTCTCTCCCAATTTCTCCTGCCCCCCGCACCCTCCACCGACTCCACCCCCCCCCCCAACGCTACCCCTGAAACCTCCAGGCTCATCCTTCACTTCCGTCTCGCCCCGGCCACCTTCCTCCGCCGATGCCACCCCCGCGACCCCACCCACATGCTCCCGGAACCACCTCATGCCCCCTTCTCACTCCTCCCGCCACCTCCGCTCACCCGGCCCTTCCACACGCCCCCGACACCCACACATACACTCGCACCGCGGGAGAGAAGTAGGGGATCCCTCTCTCGCCCCGGCGCGGACGCGGACCGGGTGTCAAGGAGGGTGCTGGCCGGGTGCTTGACGATTCCTTGCACGAGTGCTCCTCCTCCGGCCCCCGACTCGCCCTCCCCCCTTCCTCCAACGCCGCGCTTCCACCTCCTCTCGGCCCTCGGCGCTTCGGTCCCTCCCGCCCTCCAACCCCCGGCAAGACGGAGGCCCCTTCCTCCCTCGTCCACAATTTGCTGGGGAAATTTACAGCCCTCCGCTTCCGCTTTTCAATTTTTTCCCACGTCTCCAACTACCTCCCCTGACCCCAACCCCCGGCTCCTCGCCCGCTGCTCCTCTGCATAGGGCGTTCGATGTCGTGCCGTGGCTGCTGTGCCGTAGTCACTCGCTTCGCCCTTGCGGGATTCCCTTGATGAGACGCTCCCGATTTCTTGCCTTTTTAGGCAAGGGGTCAGACCTTCCCGTCAGCGACAGCATCTCCCAAATTTGCCAATTTAATGTGAGATCGTAAGACCGTACATGATATTAATCAGTGTACAGTTAGAATGTACATCTTGCATTACAATCATCACAAGTGGATGGGATAATAGATATAAAACCATAGAGCAAATTATTACCAGTTAATTTGGTGTTTTACTTTGCGAGAGGTAGACCTTGTAGAGGTCTTCTGAAAATATTCGGTGTACATAAGGTGTTTAATTTAAGCTTTATGGCCATGCAGTTATCATTTAAATCTGAACCTGGGATCATGATGTCATACTTTGCCTTTGTGATGAACAAATAACACGTTCCCGCACAATATACAAGGAATAAATATTCCTTTTCAACAATTTTTTTAGAGAGTACTACACGTACTGACTTATCTTAACAGAACGTCATGTTCATGTGCAAGTTGATAATAGGAGTACTATGTGTGTACAACCACTCAGACATTTTCATAGACACGGGACCGAGAACCACGCAATCTATAGATATATTCATATTATTATTATTAGGTAATCTACCGGTTAAGGTAGGTTTTTTGATGGACACAACTATCAAATAAATATTTTGTAACTCCAAACAAAACCCAATCCAGCAATCTAAACTACATCAGGTCCCTCTTCATCTCTGTGTACTTCTTTCCTCCCTTCATCCCATCCAACATCCCTATCCTGTTCCTACCCTTTCCTCGCTTGCCCAACATTCTCCTCTCTATTACCTTCCTCAACATTCCACTACCGCTCAATACGCCTTTTATCCATTTTTCCTGCCTCCATAGGATTTCTCTCAACAAACCCCTCTCCTCACCCACCATCTCCAATACTTCCTCGTTTGTTTTCCTTTTGGTCCATTTCACCTTCTCCATTCTTATCCACACCCACATTTCAAAAGCCTCCAATCTACGTCTATCCTCAGTGCTTCAGTGACCACGTTTCCGCACCGTACATAGCTACGCTCCATATCAGAGTTTTTACTAGTCTTGTCTTAACATCTCTACTCAACGTCCTCGTCATCAACTCCCTCCTCCTTGAGAAAGCCTCCTTGCCTAGCGCAATTCTTCTCCTTACGTCCCTACCAATTTGACCGTATTGGTCCAAAACTCTTCCGAGATATGTAAACTGTTCTACCTGCTCTATTTTTTCCCCGCCTATTTTAATATTTAGCTTAGCCTTTTTCTTTCTGGAAAATCGCATAACCTTTGTTTTATTAATATTGATTCTCATCCCATATTTATCGCACTGAACCTCCAATTCACTCAGCAATGCTTGCAACCCCTTGGCTGACTGAGCAACTAATGCTTGGTCATCAGCAAACCTAACCGATTTTACGTATTCCCCTCCGACTTTCATTCCTACCTCCAGTTCTTCCCATGCCTCTTTAATCATTTCCTCTACATATACGTTGAACAGTACCGGTGACAATGGGCAACCCTGCCTTACACCTCTTCCTAACACTGCCCATCCGGACTCTCCGTTCCCCCCTCGCACCTGAGCAGTCTGAGACAATATTCATATAGCATAACTATATTCAATATAACTACATAATAAGCTATATGGATGGTCATCATGAAATCATACAGTAGATGCGCTAAATGCGAAAAGAACTACTGTCAGTGTGTACTTTTAGCGGGCGGGCCCAAGATTATTTGAAGACCATTCACACGTTTGTTATTGAAAAAAATTGTCACAGTTATGAAAAATTAACGTTTCTCAATTAAAAGGTAATACTAATTATTATGCATGAAACTAATACATTTATTATGTTACCAATCAAATTTGATCTAAGTAACACCATTATTACTAGTTGAAAAACTTTTGGCATTTTTTTAACAGTGAAAAACGTCATTTTTCTATCCTGGAAATTAAATTTATAATAATTAGCTACTTTTTCGAGATAGTTAAGCCTTGAAAGGTATGCCCAAAATGTAGCAAGACAGAGTCGATTAAAAAACGTATTTCCAAAATTGAAACATTCACTCGAAATTCTTCGAAGTAGCACCCTTGTGCGTCTGCACTGCTGGCCGAGGGTTTTACACGCTTCATACGTCCTATGTCTGGCGGTGAATGGAATACTTCTAAGCTCCCTCCATCATCCCATGTTGTAAGGTTTCCACCGAGCGGTGGTGACGTCCGTTCAGCACAAATTTGAGGCAGGAAAAGAGGAAGAAGTGTGTTGGGGCATGGTTTAAAATATTTGGATCCTCATTCACATGGTCGAGTAGCTCGTGGCAGATCCGCGTGCGAGTTTCACTTTATTCGCCAGGGAGCACTCACAGCGCCAACTTCGCTAATACATATTTTCGGTCAAAAATCATAATAACAAAAAATTAACATCACTCATAGGGATGCCATGTTCATCAAAAACCATGCGAATACTTAATCTGCAATCTTTGTCCAACAAAACCTTGACTCTTGCAAGACTATTTTCACTATTAGAGGTCAAAGGGTATCCTAAACTTTTGGCATGTACAACATCTTCTCTACTTGTGCCACTGAAAACACACGATCTACCCATGCTGTCATCGCCATTAGCTGCCTTGGGCATGTTATGAGTCTCTTTCCCGGTTTTTCCCAGTTTCACGAAAAATTTGATAGCGTAGTGATAATCCAATAACCGGTTTACGACGAATCGTAGCGAGTTAATGAGATACATGTTTAGCAAACGAACAATCCGCACTCCGGAAAGACTGGGAACCTTATTCCACCGGCCTATAGCCGTCCATTAGACTCTCCTCCCTCGAATCCAGTGAGCTAATCCACCGTCCATCTATCCAGGAAAAGAATAAGTCATAACTTTTGGGACTGATCCTGTATATAGTTATTTCATCAAATTACAAACAATACGTTTATTACGATTTAAATATTGGTTTGAAATGTCCCTAAATCTATTAGGTAATAATTGTTCCTTGCTCTTAATATTTGATATAGCCTAAACGGACTTTAACGTTTCATTAATTTGACATGCCCGTTTTAAAGAATATTTTTGTGAAATATTGAATGAAAGCATTCGAAAATACATCCCAAATAACTTATTCTTTACTCTATGTTAGTCAGCTTAAAGTTATATTTCTGTTTTCTGTTTCCTAATAAAGAAATGTTTTAACTGGCCAAAAACTCGTTTATTGAAATTGATTTGTGACAAGAAGCATTACCGTGATGTATCACCCTGTTTTACTTGATGTTTGGTCTCACACGAATGACCCTTTTTCGAAGTTCTTCAAGAGCCTCCCGGTAAAAGTATTGACTGACCGTTTGGCTTTGCGATCTGAACGCAAAAGATCCCGGATTCTGTCGACATTTTCATCGTTTCTTAAAGATTAAAGCCTTCCGCTTCGCAGTTCATCTTCAATCGACTCTCTTCCTTCTGAAAATGCCTTAAACCACCGAAAAACCTAATCTCTTGACAAAACACTATCTCCGTAGGCATGCTGTAGTTTAGCAAGAGTTTCCGTTGCACTGTGTCCAAGTCTGAAGCAACACCTGATAGCACACCGTTGCTCGAAATTGACGTCAATCATTTTTAGAACGCAATAGAAAAACGGTTTCACAAAAAAATCGCTACGGACCACCAATTGATTCGAGCGAGTTCAAACCCGTACTGAAGGCAGATCATATATTTTCCTGTCACCCATCCAAGCCCAGCGCCTCCATTGTGGCCAGATCGAACTCTACGTTGCCAGTCTCATTACTCAATTTACAGACCTCGTATTTCACCGTAAATAGGCGTTTACGAATGCGATAACCTCCTCGACCGATCCTCTGTCCTCCAAGCAAAACTGTAATGCTATAAAACACAAATAAGTCACAAGGGGTCAGATCTGTTGAATACGATGAGAGGTCAACCAATTCGAAGTGCAATTCGTGAATTTTAGCCCTGGCGAATGCCAAAGTGTGATCAGGAACGTTTTCGCGATGGAAAAGGATGGCCTTCCTAATTGTGATTCTTTTTTTATGTCAGCCTTCTAGTTGTCAATTAACGATGCGTAATACCCTCCCGCTATTGTTTTACCCTTTTGAAGGCAATCGATGGACACAAATATCCCAAAAAACAGTCGCCATCACCTATCATTCTAATCTAATTCCACGGTCGTCCAGAAACATTTGGTGAACTTTTTCGATAATATCGGTGGTTTTAACACTTTTCGCTGTCCAGAAGGCTCATCAGTGGCCAAACTGTCACGGGGACTTTAAAATTCAGCTGCCCAAAGTTTCAACGTAGAAAACGATGCTGCAGGATCCTCGTCTCTGCCTCTAATTTGCCTCGCCTCTGATTTACCTTGCCTCTGATTTACGTAGGTGCACTGCCTTTCAAAAACAAACATTAAATACACCTCGGTGCTCCAGTTTTATCATTTCTATAAAAAGCTTTACAAGGACTCTAACGGTTGTCAAATACCAACTGGGTGCCCATAACGGCTGAACGTTTGTGAGTATCATTCAACGCATGGGCAAACACATTCTTCAACTTTTATTGAAGAGTGCTGCAATCTTCACGCTGATGTCGAAAGCATTTCAGATAAACCTCGTGTCGTTACTAAATGATGGGGCCACAGATATCTCTTTTTGCCAAGGTAATATGAAGGTAACACGATTTTCCCTTCAGTACTTACAACAATCCAAAGGATTTCATTATAACAACATTAATCGAAAATAATTTACTGGATTTAAGGATGAATTCTTGTGTATACGTTGGTGGCCTGAAAAGTCTTCGACTCAAAAAATTTCAGAAAATTTGTTAGGTCGGAAACTTTTCAGACCACCCTTGTTTTCTTGCTAAATTAATGGAATGTACACTTAAGACGATAAAGATATTTTGTAACATAGAATTACATCTATTTTAAGAAATGTATTACGGAAATCACTAATTCTCATAATTAACAAATTTTTATATTCCGTGTGGAAGATACAACTTTTTATTTCGTCGTCATATTTGATCCTTCCTGAGAGGTCTAATACAGGAATATTATCTCATAAATAGGCATGTTTTTTAAATTAATTTCTCACAATCTTGATAGGTGGTCTTTTTAAAAAAAATAGCTAAAATTATCTAGAACCATGCACCCGTAGATTTTGAAAGTAGTATTTGAAATTCAAATTTTAATTGCAATCGAATTAATTTCAATTGTGGCTGACTTTACAAAGTGCAAGCAATGTTGAACATCTTACATCGCTCTCGTAGAGTAAAAATATATTTAGACTCCAATGTTTTGGATGAAACAATTTCTGAGGGTAAAAGAAAGAGAAAAAAACTTTGCACTTTCACACACTTTTCATACAACACGACCATGGTTTCGGTACTGTGTGTGGTTTCGTGTGGAAGTGCAAAGTTTTTTTCTCTTTCTTTTACCCTCACCATGAAGGAATTCCACAACGTTAAGCCTGAAACTGTTAGCATTTTTGAAACTATTGCTCTACCAAATATTGGAAGCAGCCTATAATCAATTCAAACCACCGAATAATCATTTCAGTAATAAATAAATACTCGTATCAATATTTATGGTTATGATTTAACTTAAGTATAACCATTTTTAGAAACGAAATTGAATATGAAAATTCATCTTCGTCACCTGTCCAACACCAATTGACTGTTTATATTTGAGAAAGGATAAAATGAACAAGATAGATAGATTTTACTCTTCAAATAATAGAAAAAAATATGCGGAAAGTTGGAGAATGATCAATTTTAACTTCACGTCATTCTCGTCTATCATCGCTGCAGGAGAAAAATTGCATTATACATTTGCGTCAGCACGAAGCATTTCAGAGGCGTACCACGTCAATAAATGTCTCTGTCAGTGCACAACTTCAATATGCGCAACACGTAGCCACACACATGAAAAAAAACTCTTCTCTTGTTTCGTGGAGGACTATCTCAGTCGGCAATTGTATCGCATGCATGAAATTGCACCTCACAGCAGCAGCAAAGCCAATCATAAGATATGACAAAAACCGCGTTCAAAAACACTGCCGAGCCAGGTACTATGTGCACTGTTGATACCTGTCTTACCCTAGTTTCCGAACCCCAATGAACTCTAATGCTGAGGCGAACAAATACATGTGTTTCTTTCTGAATAACACATTAGGATAATATCAGGAACATGTGACCCATTGTCGTCGGATACATTTTTTGAAGCGTCATTTGCATTCCCATCCATGCCATTAGGCGTCCATCGGGATATTTATACAAAATCGTTTGTAATTTGCATCCTCATTTCATTATATGAGAACAGGGAGCCACGGCAATGGAGAGAAGTCAACATTTTCCGCACTCATGACCGGAATAAGAAATGTCTACTCAGAGAAATATTTTCTAATTGCTTGCCGTTGGAGAACCTGAATAAGCAAATAATAGTTAAAGTGAATAACTTAATTGCGTAATGATTGTTCTAAATCGGATGTTGGGGGTAATTTTCAGGAAATTGAAAAATTTAATGGCAACTTGCGGAATTCATACCGAAATGAAAACAACCAATAATTGTAAAGGTAAATTTATCTTTTTTGCGAGCTGAAATATCAGCACTCGCCCCAGTTAATTCATGTAATTTGAATAAAAGTAATTATTTTCTGAAAGAACAACTAATCAAAGCAAGCGTATAGTTCTGTAATTACAAATTTAGGCGAGCGTGAGGGATGAGCAGACCAAAATATATATCCGTGGCGAATAGTTTGAAGGTATTCTATTGACGGCACGATGAAATCATATGCCAGTGACGGGTGTTTTCAATGGAAACCAGTGAAAATCATTTCCACTGTGGCTACTCATATAATGTTATTTCATTGTGTTCACAGCGTTATTCGAGTGACTAATATATATCTGCATTTTATTTTATATCGAATAACTTTTAAAAATTTTGATTGGTAATTGCAAAGACACGTTACTGCTCCGCTGGAATTATTTTCAACAAGATCTGTCCAAAAAGTAGTAGAACTCAGTCGAATAAAAATACTTTATTCCACGAATGGATACATACACTAAAAAGACTGCAAAGTAGCACCCTTGTGCTTTCACACTGCTGCCATACACTGCACGAAAAAGGTGTATGAGAATTTGGTGTCGCGAGAGCTCTTTGGCGAACAAAAGGAAACTCGCACGCGGATCTGTCAAGAATTTCTAGACCTTGTGAGTGAGGATCTAAATTTTGTACACAATGCCCCAACAGACTTCTTCCTCTTCCCCCGCTTCAAATTCGGGCTGAAAGGATTTCACCAAAGCGTTGAAACGGGTGAAAGCGTTACAACAAGCCGAGACGAGGGAGTTTAGCAGCATTCTAAGGGCCGCGCTCCAGAAATCGTGCAAAGCGTGGAAATCCCGCTGGCAGCTTTGGTGACATCCTTTCAGCACGAATTTGTAACGGAGGAAGAGGAAGAAGTCTGGTGGGGCATTGTGTACAAAATTTAGATCCTCACTCACAAGGTCTAGAAATTCTTGACAGATTCGCGTGCGAGTTTCCTTTTGTTCGACAGAGAGCTCTCGCGACACCAAATTCTCACACATCTTTTTTGTGTCCATGTTTTCGGTTATAAATCGATGCACGAGGTGTGTTCAAAAATTAACGGGAATTTTAATTTTTCGGACAATTTTATTTATTTATTCTTATACATTGACGTTGTCACCTTCAAAGTAGTCCCCAGTAGAGATTATGCACTTGTTCCAGCGCTTCTTCCAATCCCCGAAACACTTCTCAAACTCGATCTTTGAAGTACCCTTTAGTTCTTTCAGCGATGCGCTTTTAATGTCATCTACGGCTATAAAACGACGGCCCTTCAAGGTTCTCTTAAGTTTTGGAAATAGGAAAAAATCACACGGAGCCATATCTGGCGAATATGTAGGCTGGGGCATCGTTACAGTATTGTATTTGGCCAAAAATTCACGAACAAGCAATGAAAGTGTGAGCTGGTTCATTATCGTGGTACAAAAGCCATTTTGGAGCGAATTTTGCTTCCTTTAATTTTTTAACACACCTTGTACATCACGTTTAGGAATGCCGAGTTTGCCAGAAACCTTGCCAACACTTAATTGACAAGCTCTGTACAACAAAGCAAACACTCTTGCAAGATTTTTGTCACTTTCTGAGATGGAAGGCCGTCCTGAACTTTCGGTGTCTTCAATATCTTCTGTACCATCCCAAAAACAACTTTTGCTATTCAAAAAATCGATCTTCCAACGACGATATCGTCATAAGCTGCCTTGTGCATGTAAGGAGTCTATTTCTCGGTTTTGTCCAGTTTCACGAAAAATCTGATGGTAGTACATGGGACCGTAGTGTTTTTCCAATAACCGGTTCATGATGGAGCGTAGCGAGGTCACTTATTAGACATTTAGCAAAGCATGATCCGCACTCCGCAAAGGTTGGGAGCCTACTGCCACCGATCTCCATCTTTTCCTGAGACTGCCCTCCCTCGAACCCAGACAGGGAAACCGCTACCCGCCCGTCCATTTATCTTGGAAAAAAATAGGTCCTACTGCTTTTGGAACAGACCTTGTTTGTGTTTGATGATAAACCTTTCTAAATTATTTTAATTTTCTCCTTCATTCTATTTTCAGTAATAATAAAAATCAGAACTTTCTTAATTTCTTTCAAAATATTTTATTTTAGCTGGTACATTCCTTAATCTCCAGTTGCCAATACTTTAAGCATAAATATACGCCAGTAATGGCATAATAATGAGATCTAGATAAAACTCATTGAATAGTTTCTCTCTGGCGCAGGGAATCGATAAACTGGATTCGCATGGATTGGCATAGGTAGCAGGAGGGAAACTTACATGCATGCGTTTCCGGCAGCTAATTTGCATGTAAGACCGAGGGAGAGCTTTAATTTTCGGAGAACCGAGCCTTTTGCCGAGGGGTCCTTTGAAATTCATTGTCCTCTTCCTCACCTGTTCAAACTTCGCCTCCCTTCTTGGCACATGAACCCACCGATGGCATCCTCTGACGCCGTACTATTTTACCATCTCTGTAATTTATACTGAATCCCCATCGAAGTCAAACGCTGGTAACAACCCCCATTTGAGCAAGGTCGTGCTCCGACTAAGGAACTCACTCAACTCATATCAAAGGGTGTAACGATGAGAAGGACTCTTCCCCATTTCCACGATACTGAGTAGGTGTGGTGGCTGGGTGAATTAGCACATGTGGAGAAGTCTATTTGGCCATGAGAATACGTTCACACGAGGGGGATGGGCGCCATCTGAACCTTCACAGGTTCTTCCAATGCGCGCTTTAGCTTCAACTACATTTCTTACCTTCGACGTGGGGAGGTGAAAAAATCTAAAATTAGCCCTCTTCCTAATGGCCTGTGGCAACAGGACCGATGTCATTATGCCCAGCCTCAAATCTGCCTGCAACCTCCATCTTGGACTGAAGAACATCTTCAAACGCACGAGGGGTCTTTAAAATGAACATTTATTATAACACCAATACATTAACCTCATGAATTTAGTTCACAAATAATTAATAAATTAAAAATGGGAGAGGTGATAACTGGTGAGAGCAAATAATTACGCTGTCTTTGCTATTTAGTTAGAAGTTAGACTCAGTGGACCTTAAATAGCAGCAACTATGCTGGGAAGATGTTGTATACGTTATGCTTAACTATTCTATAGGATAGTATTTATTCACATACCTGGAGCAAAATGCTCTAAACTAATAAATGCATATCATTCAATAACTTTGACTGTATAAAACACAATTTCCTACAAAGTAAAATGTACTACCCAGTGTATCTATTTCCCGAGATACTTAATTCAGTGCAAAAACTTTAAATGGAGTTATCCACTGTTCATGTTTGAAGAAGGTCAGAAGTTGATGACTAAAACTCGTATTTCGAATATTACTGTAAGAGCTTCCAAAAAATTACTTTTAATAATTTTTCAATACAAACCCATACACAATTCTGCGAATTATGTACCACACCAATTAATTAGAGAGTTGAATAGTACGCATCTCAATTAATGTTAGTGAGTTTTGCTCAAGCAATGTAACTGAATGGGGCAACAGTGATCATCTAGTGTATAAATAGTGCTTAGGAGTTAGTGCTGATCTCAAATTGGTAAGGAAATATCTTTAAAAATTCACGTTCAAATGTGGCATACTAAAAAGGAGCATGCTCTACTCCCGCATGATTTACACCCTAGTTCAGTAACGGAATGAGTAGTTATCGTAACCAAGAACCACCACATTTTACAGGGGGAAGTGCCATTGTAGGAATACATGTCGCCACAAAAATATTACATACATGGCGTTCAAACAAAGAAAAAATTGAACACCTTATCAAGACTATACTCATTTTTAGTATTGCAGAAGAGCTAAAAAAATATTAGAATGTTTATGTTTAAATAACGATATGATTACACTTAATGGCCACTGAATAATTTTATTCATGTTTTCATATCATGGTAGTACTACTGGCTACTCATAATAGAACAATTATTTACATTTTTAATAACATTATTGCAATATATTTTTAAGGGTTTAATTTGAGTGAGATAGATAGTTCAGAGGAAATATTCAAAAAGGTTGCATAATTACCTTTCATAGCTATATTTTTTAAATTTTCTTTCTATTTTCCTCAATAAATGATATTTTGTATGTTTTAATTTGTGCAGACGCAACGCTTGGGGCATAGAGGAAAAATGAATCCAAGATGAAATAAATGAGCAGAAGAGGGACGACAATAAATTTCTGCCATATAAAAGGACGTTTAAAGTTTAAGATGTAATTTTTATTTCCATCTCACTTTTTCCAAACCTTCGCGGACAGTTCCTCACAATATTAATTCTTTAAACCGTCGCTCTTGTCCCTTTCTCTTCCTCATTACGGTTTATCCAGTAATTCTCTAGTGTCTATTACAAAAGCATTGTATCAAAATGGCGTCAGATAAAACCTATACCGTAAAAACTACATATTAAGTTATTACTACCATTAAACATCAAGCAACAACCATCTTTCTATTGTTTCAGGCTGATCATGCAAAAATTTTCTACAGATGGCCTGTAGAAGAATTTTTTGGGCATGATAATGGCAATATCATAATTATCATTAAATAAGGTTGCAGAATTTTCAAGAAACTGCGGGAGATGCCGCAACAGTAACCTTTAACAGAGTCATCCACTACGTGTAGCATTACAAGGCTAAAGCACTCGGTCGGACACTGAGGGATCCGGGTTCGAATCCCGATCTAGGCGAATGATTTTTACACTCTGAAATTGTTGCATTGTAAGGTTACAGAAGTTAGAGTCGAAAGAAGAAGATCGATTTTTGGCATTAGAACTACGAAGGAATGGATTATATAAAAAGATATGGAGTGTTTAATGTAAATGTTTGGAATTGATTAAAGGTGGAGGAGTAGAAGTGATTCAAAGGGTGGATTATAGGCACAGGTATTAATAAACAAATAGTAGCCCTTTTCCATTAGATATTTCTTTAAACCGGGGCGGAAAGATGGAAGGGAAAATGTGAAAGGAAGAGGGATGGGAATGGAGAGAGTGGCTTCCGTTCCAGCCCTACTTCCGTTTTAGAAAAAAATCATGTATCTGACATTCAGGACCCAATAGATTTGAGGACAAAAGGAAAAGGAGCCCAGAGGGAAAAATGAGTCTTCAAATACTGACGTTCCTTTTTTATTTATTAAGGTCAAGTTAAGACTTATTGTCATAAACAAGGACATAAAGTAAGAAAAATCTATGCAGGCATATATAATAATGTATTCTTGCATATACTTCAAGCCTTCTATTTGAGTAAAGACTTTCAAGAATATAAAAACGTGACAATAAAAATATCCCACGGCAGAGTTAATCGGCAAAATTCCCAAAATAAATTAAATGCATTATAAAAAGTACGCTATTAAATTTTAAGGAAAATTCTATTGAAACAGAAAAATGATGGGCATTATTTATTTAATTTTTAAGGGGCAATAAATAGAGCCGTAAGAAATATGGTACTACTCAAAACGTTAAGAGATGACCAATATTAAATAAGCCAAAAAAGTCTAGTTCATAAAAATTATTCTATATTTTCCCGTGGGAACCAATGAAAAAAACAGCGACGGTACCTCCATAAAATATCTCCTTCCCGTCTCCATTAAGTGAATCGCATTTTTCTGTCGCATTTGATTTTGGCTCTTTCTTTCGCTCAACACTCTCCCGGCTTTCAGAATTGGTATTTATTCCAGAATATGGGAACGGAGGAGAAATGGAAAATTTCACTAATGCTTTTTAATAGACGTCGATGGGTATGGTTGGCTGCCTCTAAGCATGGAATACCACGATTCTACCGTCGCACTCCGCCCTCCCCGGATGTCCTTCCCACCTAGCGCTCACATCTTTCATCCCCTGCACTGCCTACAACCCGAAACGCCTAGGATCTCCGCGACCCGTTCTCTCCTCGCCAACACCGGCAGCCTAAATTCAAGGCGTCCTCTCCGAGAAGAAAAAGACCTGAGCACGTTCATGCACAGGTAATGAAATGAACTGCAAGAAGCTTCCTTCGTTTGGAATAGAGGTGAGAAGTCCTCCTCATCCACCTGTTCCTCCTCCCTCTCCTTCTAAACCCCCCGGGCTCAACTACCCTGCCTCGATTCCCTTTCCTGGACCCAGATCTTTAACCCCGACATTGGCATGAGTGGAACGCAGCTTCAGTGAGCACAGTCCTTTGAATCTTAGTCAACACCGGGAGAATATTCCTTTTCCAATCCATCCACTCGTTCAATCTTTTAAAATATTGCTCCTGGAGTATTAAGAGAAGGTCCGTACATGACACGAAACTCATTTAAGCACCAAAATTTGAGTTTTGAATTTAAAATCTTCCAAATACATTCCTTATTTGGCGACATATTTGTTTAACTCATGATATTTACATGCACGAATATATCTGTAAGCGTTTCGTCATTCTCCAATACATAAAACAAAATTAAAATGGTTCTGCGTGTTAAAATTCTCTGCGACCATCAGCTTTCCTTAAAATCGGATCCCAGGTTACACACTAAATAAATTATCCACGTTTCAGATGCGCAACCATCCCTTACGTTGCATTCTTCCGATTGAACTCTTCAATTTTACGATAAAACCAACAAAAGTTTAATGCTCCATTCATAACGAAGAAACGTAAGTCAACAAACAACAGTGAGAGAGCCAGAGGGGAAGATTTGTCTTGTTGAAATAACGAGGGAAAAATATATCTTTTAGAAGCACAATCCGTCCTCACCAGCCGCCATCGTCACTTCACTGTCGCAGCGTGTTCGTACTGTAGGAATAGGTGAGGTTTCACCACTTGGGATGTTTCTGCGTATGTCTGCACTAAGGGAAATTAAAAGAAACATTACTCCACCCATGTGACAATAATGTGTGCAACAGTTACTTGTTAGCAACAATAAATTGAGCCGACCTTTTAGAGTCTGGGTATGATGAGATTTGAGACTGGTAGGACCTAATGATTTCATGATTTAAATGTTGTTAGGGCTACCATTTCTGACAGTTCATAGTCTCCAGTAGCATATAACCCTACGAAATAGTACTCGTCGGCATACTTATATAAATAGTGGTCACAGAAGTATTTTAACATGCTTAAGTGATATATCATGAAAATTACAGGTGTCTAAGGTAACATTAATATTATTAATTTGATAGGTGAATAAGGGAAAATATAAGAGAGGAGTTGCTGCTAGCCTCCTCCCAAAAGTTGAGTCCCAAAAATGTAATGAGTAATGTAGCAACAAACAACGTGTACATGACGTTCGCCCTTGTAAGAGGAAAGCTAAGAACTTAGAGGCTATAAATAAATATACGAGTATTACATCAATCGTATTCGTATTTACTTCAATTAAAGGTTAAAAAGATTTCCGATTTTTATGTTTCGTAATTCCTTTGATCGTCCATTTTTCAACCCACTCAAATATGTAATTGCATCTCTCTTTTGTTTGATTTTATCTACGTGATAAATTAAAATCCCAGGTTCAAGCCTTGAGGTAATTCAGAAAATTAAGAGGCTCGTATGTGAGAAGTACTAACTAGAATAGGTGCGCTAGAGCAGAGATAACTCCCCAGAAGAGGTCGGGCAGGACGGTGGATGGGGAGAATTTTGGCGGATTTGATTTGAGAGGCACTTGAAAATTTACAACATAATGAGATTCCATAAAGGGAGATGTCACAAGGGAGCTGAGAGCGTAAGTTTTCCGACGTTATGAAAATAAAGGTAACCTCATGAATTTGTTCAATCTATCCTTTCCGAGGGCCTATAATTCAGGCTTACTTGTAAGATGTATTCCAACACTTAACATAAATTAATGCCTTTGAAAATTTTGTTTAATTTTATATCAATATTAACTTTTACTTAATTGACTATCTTCATTTCAAGTCTCGTACAAATTTGTAGGTAATATTTAAACAATAAGAACTTTATCTACATCAATATTATGCCCCACCAACCGGAAATATAAAGAAATAGGAAGAATTGAAATTTTATTAATTTCGCCTTGTAGTACAGTTGTTGTAAATAACTGAAATACGGTAGTCATTATTGAAAAAATACTTCAAAATTTCTTTCGCTACTATACTTGTTCATATGAATTCCTTGTTAGTTTCATGCATAAAAATAATTTTTCAGCTGTTTTTTCAACTAAATACAGCTTTTGCTTCTCGCCAATTTAAAATAAATCTTATAGAAATCGAAATTATTTATTCTCCTGGTTGGAGAGGTGAATACTTTTTTAAATGCTAGAGATTTTATAAACGAAAACATGCCACATTTTTAAGCTAACCCACATGCATTACTTTCTTCCTAAAGCTCACTTCACAGCCCGTTGATAATTTAAAACGAATATTTTACAAAGGGCATTGCAATAAATATGCGTTTAATGAAATGCATTAATTGATCTAAGTAAATTAATTTTTGGTCAATTAAATGCTTTTCCATTTCACGTAAATATAATGTGTTGAAACATCCGGAGGATTGATGCCATTTGTCCTCTAAGGCCCTCACATCTGCTCACAGTTACAAACCCTTGCGCACATGGTAAATCGGTCTAATACTGGCGTGAGGACCTCAACTGTTACGACAAAACAAAAAGTGTCGAAGAAATTCTTCTCGTTGGGTAGGAAATCATTGGTACATGGATGATTGAACACTAGATTGAACTTAATAAAAACATTCAGAACCGTTTGTTTTTGCGTGGAAGTCTCGTCAATTATTATTAGTCAAACATGCAAATACATTGGTCTTTAAGATCATGGATATAAAATTCGAAAAATAAATAACATAACTAGCAAAAGCAAGGACTCCTTCCCACGGACAATACGAGGTTGTAACTGTAAGGTTATAGCTAATAAGAGTTTTACTTGTCACCCTCAATATCAAGGTAATAAATATTTTTACTTTTATCCGTGCATATTTACACTGATCTCATAAATGTGTTGTTGACAAATTCTTTTCAGCGTAAACGAGTAGGACTGAAATAATATCTAATGCATTGCATGTTTAAACACTCTCTGAACTTCTTTCTTTGCGCTTTCAAGCTCCCACCTTTCACCATTCGTCCCTCTCCACGAGGTAAATACCTCACGCGGCCCACTGCCTTACAGCAGGATACCAGCAGGGGTGGGGACCTCAAGTTGCATGACCGTAGCTTCATAAAGTTTTCCTCTTCTTGGTTCCCAGTTCTGCATACCCTGTCATGGTAGGGTGGTAGACCATTGTATAACCTAAGTGCCTGTCGCCATATACTTTCCCCTGACAAAAAACCTCACAACCCTTGTAGTATGTTAAATTGAAACTCGTTTAAAACTAAGTTTTACCCCTAATATTTAAATATGTGTGCACAACCGCGAATGTCCTTTTCAGGAAATTTAACTAGATGATTTTCTCTCTCCCTCATTCGTTACTGCTTCAACCTGGTGCTTGTAGCTCTGCCAAGAGCAATTTTGATGGATCTCGGGGTATTTGAGTAGATGCCAAATGAGTTAGGACTGGATCAGATGGAAAAACCTAGGAGCTCTAGGTGAAGAAATAATTGCCCAATTTAGCAAAAGTAAATCTCATAATAAGCTTTCGTGAAAAACATGTAAATTTAAAGGGTTGATATGGCGTGTAACGAGTCCAGAAATCCAAATGCGTCTGTTAATATTTAAATATCAGCGCCATGAGTTAAGTGAATCTAAGACATTCCTTGATCTCTGAGAGTTAAATGGATGATTCAGTCGTATTTGATGTCTTTCTCCTGGAGGACAAGAGAAACAAAATATTGTGATGTTTGACAGACCGACTTGAGTGATGTGATGTTGATTATAAGTACTCCATTTTTTGAAGATGTCATAATGATATATTATATTCAACTTTCTTTCTGCTAACGTTTTCATCACTGTAGTGACGTGAGTCAAACAGATCTTATGAAATTTTATTGATATTATTTGGAACTACTTTGTCTGCAATAGAAATGAAACCTATTGCCCTATAGTTCTCAAATTCAGCTACTTTATTTTTTTCTAGATTGAAATCACAATAGACCGTAGAAAAGCTATCAGCCGCATTTCTTTCTCATAGAAATAGCGTATAATATGGTCAAATATTTCCCTCCTTCCCTTTTTCACTAAAATGTTTGATAATTCTTCGGGCACAGTCTATATTCCTTCTGCTTTGTTTGAATCTATCTATCGTAGCGTTTTTTCTATCTAGTTATTAGTAATAATGGGTCAAAATTATCCTCATCCATGCTGAATTTTCTTTCAATTTCTGAATTGGCAAGGCTAACATTTTAGCACGAGTCACTTCTGCGTATTCTTTCCACATAGCTGATTCTCTCCTGGCTCCTTAATAACTCCCCCGCCTTAATTTATAGAGTAGTCTACTCTAGTTACATCGTCACAACTCTCGCATCTTCTTCCACGATGATTCTCTTCCCCACCATAATTTTCTCGGCAGCAACTTCCCCGGTAAATTCCGCTCTCACTTTATATTGCCATACATAAATCTAGCTTATCTCTCCCTCCTTTCTTCATTTTCCTCGAGGTTTTCTAGAGTACCTATCCTCATCATTATTTTAGGATTTTATGTGCCTATTTTAATTGTTGCAGAATCTGAAAAATTTTATTATTGAATCCGTTTATGTTGGCTCTATGAGCTACCGATTTTAACCATTTAGTTTAAAATAAAATGATAAGTTAGATGAAATAATTGGAATTGAATAGAATGAAAACGCATTCAATCCTCATGAGATAAACGTAGACATTGAATAAAACAAAATCGGTTGAAATAAAAAAAAACTCTTAATCCTTGGAAAGTTCTTAATAATAAGAAACATCAATGAGCACAAAGGAGTGAAAACATCCCCTCGCCCAGCTTTCAAGGGTAATCAACATTCCCACGGTGGATTTCAAGACCTTAGAAATTGATCAAATAACAAACTCTTTCGATAAAATGCATCTCTCAAAGTTTACGAATTTTCAAATGATTTTATGAGTAAGACTTCTTTCTACACGCGTCCCCTCCTTTGTCAATTCTGAAAATATAATTCGATGACTAACTCAGCTCTATTCTTAAACACCAGATTAATATTGCCAAAGGTTAGCTATGCACAAGAGTTCCCAAAGAGGTCACTCCGTTCTCCTGCGACTTGCTCCTGCCTTCCCCAGGGGTCGAACGGCAACTTAACCGGTAACGTAGCCGTGCCTTGACATGATGAAGGGACCAAGACTTCTTTTTCCACATTTATGGTCTCTTTCGCAACATGGCGTGTCTTAACTTTCTCATGACCTCTAACTAGTGCTTCCCAATCACTTTTGGGGACATATGGGAGACATATTAATAATTAATAATCCCTTTCCATTCGAATAAAATGACTACATCACCTTCAAGTTTGTTCGCGACATCCGAGCTTTCTGGGCTCATGGGTGAGATTATCCTCCTTCAACACTGTGTCCAACTCAGATTCATTGCCGAATATCTCTTTAATCATTGCATAAGTGTCAGTTCCACTTGACCCGAGATTAAAACAAAATTCAATGTACATACGCAACATCCTCACTCTCACCGAAACAAGAATTTGTAGAGAAAGCGTGTGGAAGCTCAGACAAGAATCGCTGATATACGAATACAAGCAAAGATTGGGCCACGAGCAAGGAAGTGTATCACTTGTTACAGACACTACTATAAAGCGACTCCTCATTAGTTGAGGTTCGTCAAGAAGTTCGCGCATAGAAACACAAGTCTCAGCTTTTTTGTACAGAACTTGTACCTTAATATCCCTTCCTAACTTGAAACTCTCGCCTAACTTTCAGCCATTCTTAATACCACAAAATATCTACCTAAAACCTCGCTCACCCCAAAAGTCACAGAGCCTTGTAGTCGTGCCACATGAATAACTTATCCCATTTTAAACTCATTAAACCAAAATCAATTCTCTCTTAGCTTTTCACGTTTCCTTTTGCCTCTCAATAAATAATGTTACTACCCAAAACTCAAATACCAAAGTGCAATGACTATAGTGCTCATTCTTGCTACCAAGTATCACCTGACCTCCATCAAATATTCTTTAGAATCAGCCTGTTCTCTAGTTCCCAAAAAGATATCTCTCGATATCATTTCTTTTAATGGTTTAGTTAAAGTTTACATTTTTGCCTCTCTACCTTCCGTTTAGACACACCACTTGGAGGTAGTGAAATTTTCTAGCGACAAAACTCGCCCCTTATGCTTCGATCTTTAGTTTACTTTGTGAGCTGCGGTTGCCGTCATTTATTCCATCGTGCGGGAATTGTGCATACGTTTGGCATTCGATTTAGTTTCTTTCGACGATAAGAGTGCGTTTGAAACTTAATAGAAGATGATTTGAGGAGGATTTCGTGCAAATTTATCATTTTAAACATATACCGTCTAATGTCGATATTAATAAAAATTATTGAGCATTTTTTTAACTAACAGTTAACTAATGTACTTCCATAACTTGTTGGTCACGGACTTGAGACAAAACAACATTTATATCAAAAACATTAATTAACTACCAAAATACTCCATGGCTTCCATAACACTATAATATTTATAGCTCAATGGTAGTTTCGTGTCTTATTACCAAAAGACACGAAAAAACGACGCAGCGGGCCGTCGAAAGCATTGAAATAGTTTATTTCTGTTCATCTTGTTTTTGTGGTGTAATTATGTCGAAGTAAACACGTTTAAAATTTTTTCCTAAATACATACTCATTTTAGACAAAAGTATTTATTGTATTCTCTGTTTTCATTTAATTTTATAGGTATGTATAGGTTATTTGTTTTCCTTTACTCATGTTGACATGTTTTTGCTTCTAAAAACGTCCACTAGAGGCGAATACTCCAACTAGGTGCAATTCAAATTCACTTGGGCCGGAAACGTTTTTTTTTCTCTTGACTCTGCATGATATTATAACACTATTGGTATCATTGGAAAACAAAATTTAATACAAATTTGTACGGCTTGATTTAAATAATCCCTGAAATTTAAATCATGTAATGGCAAAATTATTTTTCATAGAAACGTTTTTTTGTAGAAATTGTTTCACTCAGTAAAATACGATCATGCCCATCAAGTACCTCATAAAAAACACGCCATTAAATAATGAAGTTAAATAGAACTCAAACCTTTAATCTCGATTTTAAACCTCACAATGACCCTTTTGGTGATTACTTCAAACTGGGCGGGGATCGGGATGGTGCGGAGGCTAACGTACAGGCTTCCAACCGCGAGGGCCCGGGTTTAAATCCTGGGGAAACAAATATTTTTTACTGGTATCCCGATCCCTACTTGAGGTACTTCATGGAGAGCACTTATAGTGAGCACGACGTCCGTTCGAGTACGAGGACGTTAAACTACGGACCCCTTGGCGCCTTTCGACAAGAGTAGGCTGATGCCGACGCCGGATTGCTCTCCACCCTTCCTTTCCCACCCATCCCTAATGACGCAAATGACCTTAGCTGTTGGTCGCCTCCCCAACAAAACTAACTTCAAGCTATTCTTTTTTATTATTACGTAATTATGCTGTTTTTTATATATTTTAATGCAATGAAAAGGAATTTCTAAATTTACCACCCTTAGAACTAAAGGTTTATATCACTTTTAAAGCATATTGCATACATCAAGCCAAATCCTGACCCTAACATTCACCGGAAAAACTAAAAGAGACAGTCGTCGGCTCAGCCACATTACAACCTTACCGAATGTCCAAGAACACTTCTTCTACAACGCTTTAGCTTAAAACTCACATGACAGGCATTTGTCTCCCAAAAGTTTTTTTACCTTTCGGATAAATTATGGACATATGGGCATATTCTCATAATAAGAGATTTGAAGCTCGGAAAGAACCGAAAGTTCAGGGTGATCGGATTTATGTCTGTAATGGCACCACCACCGAGCAGGTCCCAGGTTTTAAAGCATATATTTTTAGGGCTTCCCATTCTCTCAGTTTTTCGTCGCAGCCAAGAATCAGATGCGCGCCGTTGTCTATTCAACCACATGACTGACAACGGGGTGAATTAGCTAGCTTTACATGAGCCTCACTTCCTTCGTCAAGACCATGTTCGCTATTTTGTTGAGCATTCGACACATCCTACCTGCCATCATGCCTCATCGTTCGCCCTGCTCGTCGTCCAATTTTTCCAAGACAACGTCCTTTTTGATATCTTTTTTTCGCTGCTCGGGAAGCGCTCCGAGATTCAGGGTCATTGGGTATTTGCCCTATTTGTTTCTCCATTTCGCAATAGAGAGGTGACCTTTTTCGTCTCTCCAAATCCTCTCCGGTGGCATTCGTCGCGCGCGAGTTCCTGCCACGCGTCCTGGAGCCTTGCGCCACGCGTCGTCACCCCCGAGGATACGCAGGCTGAGCTTCGCGTAGAACACCTTTTTCTTTAGAACTGTATCTGTTAAATTGAGACCACCCAGCTCAAACGGGCCACAGGGGTGGTTGCGGGACATTTTTTTCACGTACCCGTTCCAGATCATTTGGTTGGTCGCTCTAATAAAATATGCATTATATTTAGCGGGTAAGGGCCAAATACCATAGCCTCGAGAAAACAATCTGGCTGAGGAGGCGGGCGCGGGTCACGATCGGGAGGGATATGAGTGAAAGTTTTCCAACACTCCATTTTACTTGGCGGTCTATAATTCCCCAGTTTCACTCAATCGTGGGAGCCAACTCCTTCTCCCAGCAGGACCCTAAGATTTTGAGGGAGGGTCTGACCAACTGATGGAGGTCGGGGGTCGGTAGACCAGCAGTAGAAACCTGGATTTTTGGTTGTTGAGGAAGAGACCTCTCTGCTCATATGACTTTAAGATAACGTGGGCGAGAGCCATATGGGACGGGTCGTCTATGAAAAGTGATATGTCGTCAGCGTGTGCGACGCCCAGGCAAATGGCGTACCCCGATTCCACTACTCTGCAGTCATCTGATTAGCGGCCAGAAGTTTACCTTTTGAAGTGGGTGACAATGTTGGGCTTGAAAACGTCGTCCCACCATACAACGAGGTCTGCACCGAGACGGAGTGACGCCATCAGTTTGCATAGCCGGGTGCGGATGGAGTCGCGGCCAGTCGCGTCCTCCAGCACGCAAAGAGGTCAATGCGCCACACGGTGCGGCAGCGGTGGGCGCGCGCGTCGGAGAGGTATCCGGGCACGTAACCCTAATGATCAACGCGCAATGATCAGAGAAGGACATTAGAAGGGTTTCCACTGTCTGAACATCATTCTTACGTGATACCGAAAGGAACAGGTAGTCGTTCCGCGTCCTAGAGTTAAGCCCTAATCGCGTGAAGGGGGCGGGACCGGCGCAGAAAGAACGCAGTGCATCAATCGCTCCAATGAAGACGATCATCAATGAGAGACCCAGGTTTGGATAGTGTCACCCTATCCCTGTTCGAGGCCCTATCCTCTCGACGGTAGATGGAGCTGAAATCCCCACCCAAGATGGCCTTCCTCGAGCAGGAATACAGGTAGGGGAGGAGAAGTTCATTAAAATTAGTTCTGCGCTATGCCCTCGCGCGCTCACCGGAGGGAGGGTAAAAATTAGAGATGTGGATGTCATTTACGATAATGCACGTAATTCGGCCCGAAGCTTGGCGGCGAACATGAGTGAACGGAATGCCTTTTCAGATTAGGGTGTTATACTGACAGTCGGCGAAATTCCCGATAGCCTTTAAGGTGTTCGCATCCCAGACTGTCCTACTTTATCTATTGAAGGAGGATTACATCGGTTCTGAGATCGCTGAGAAAACGTTGAAGGACTGCAATTTTTAAGGCGCTATAAACGCTGGAAATATTCACCGAAATAACATTCAAAGGTGAAATTATAAGACGGTTTTGAGCACGGGACATCACTTACCAGAGTTTTGGTAGTGGCTTACGTCGCTCCGGTCGCGGCTCGACCCTGGGCGACGTGTGGTTCGCCGCTCCCCGTATCGCTTCGTCCGACGGGTCGACGATGGAGGTCTCGAGTTGTCGCCTCATCCCTCCCCCCCGGCCTCGTCCTAAGAGGAAGAGCCAGCCGTGGTCTCCACGAAGATCGGGTTATTTGGTAGCGTGCCACAGGGGGGCTCCTTCGAGTGAACACCACTGGGGCCCGTCCCAAGCCAGAAGGTGGCCTCAGGGGGGGGGGGTGGACTGGTGCTCATCTGCCAAAGGGGCCCCGTCGGGAGGGATCAGGGGAGATAGGTGGATTTGGTCCGCCTCTAGAGGAGCACTGGAAAGATCGTCGAAACCTTGGCTGTGTTCAATGGAGAAGGACGATGGAATATCTGGGATTTTAGACGTCGACAAACTTTCACTCGTACATGTGTCAACTTCCGGGGCCGGTGATACTTCCTTTAGCGTCCATGATAACGGGGTCGAAGGCCCAGCCGTTGGGGATGGGGGACATTCGCAATCAGATTCATTCTCCCCCTCTGTCACCAGTGGATCTCGGGAGGCTGGAAGCCCGTGATATAAGGATTGCTGGGAGAGGGCGTCGGTAGCGTGGCCGCGGAAAGGAAGGACGAAGCCTCCGAACGATCCGTCCTCCCTTTAAATGGTAACAACAACAGGGGTCGGCGGTCATGGGAGGATAGCCGAGCTGGTAGGGACTGCAGCTCCATCGATGTTCGAAATCAGGAGCTCAACGTCGTCTGTCTTTTTCTTTTTCGGATCCCTTTCTTCCTTTGACGACTTTCGCTCCCTCTGTAATTTCCCTCCAAGTGAAGGAGGGTGCGGGGAATCGGCGAGAGCAGCTGGGAGCGCACCTTCAATAAATAGCAGCGACCGCGCCCACAGCCACTTCGGACTCGTCCATCTCCTCTGCGATGCTCGGGTTGGAGCCCATGACCATTGCCTCAGAATAGCTCTTTCCTCCCTGGTTCCGAGAGTAGGTCTTGCGCTCAAAGAACAGCCACTCCAAGGAAAGGAAAAAACACTCGTGTACACTCCCTCCCGGTTATACGCACCCGGCGGTAGCAAACCAAAACGAGCCTAAGATATAAACTAGGAGATAAGGTCAGTCTTGACCCAGTAAACAAAACGAAAGAACACCCTTCCCGGCGGAAGAAAGTTGAGAGTCAAACTTCACGCTTCCGGAAGAACCAGGCAGTCAACCGCCGCTGGGAAACATAACACGATCGGAACCTCGATTGCCGAGTCCGGCGGTGCCGCTCTCCAAATCCCGGCGGCCGACACCTTGGTCGCCTGCGAAATCAGACGCTCGGTAAACACAGGCTTGTCCTGCTATCAAATTTCCACTGAAATTTGCGTGGCTTTATGCCAACCAGTGTCCCGATTCTTCGGCCAAGGGATGGCGATAGGGACCTGTTTTACTCAACACAGGAGAAATAGACGACACACACAAGAGATTTCGCCTTCCCTACCGCTTTTGTGTTCGCCTTTAAATATGTTCCTGTTCCTTTTCCTTATTCGTATCTATTTCCATTTTAATGAAAAAAATATGCATTTAGATATGTGTAGAGTGTGTGTGTGTGTATTTAGATATGTGTAAGTATATATATATATATATATATATATATATATATATATATATATATATATATATATAAAACCATAAACACAGTAATCAACCCGAAGGTCGGTTTAGTAGGTGATGGTAGAGCTCACCCGTGTACCAAGCCCGACGGCGTGTGAATATTCACACATCAGGGTAGGGGGGCCAGTTCCTTTCCCTGTGCCGGTTATGGTTTCCCAGGAAGATCTGGTACCCGAAAAATCAACTAGCTTGGGTGGAGCTGCAGGTACCCAAAGTGCCTAGCCCGGGAAGCGAACCCGGGACCCTCCGGTCAGTAGTCCAACGCTCTACCCGCTAGACCACCGCGACCCATATATATAAATATATATATATATATATATATATATATATATATATATATATATATATATATATATATACATTCAAACACGAAATCCCGCCATACGGCGAACAAATGTTCATTCACATAGAAATAGACATAAGGAAAATGGGAAATGAACACACATAAAGGACGAACACGAGAGAGGCCTTATTTATATCTGGTTGTTGAAATGACTGTAGACGCAGGAGAGTTAGCACCTTGCGTAAGCCAGTGCAATAAAGTATTAAGAAAATAAGTGTGCTGAATGAAACTTATTTACCACAGAATTTCAAGCCTGAAACTGTCCAGAGATCTTCTAAAAAGCATGAGTGTATGGTAAAAAGTAAAAAAAAAAGCGGAAGGTTTTGAATTTCTGAACAAAGTGGGAGTTTTTTGAATGATTGAAATCCAATTATCAATTTTTTTTTAAATCAAACGCCACCTTTTATGCTCAACGAGGAAGAAAAGTTGTGAAAATGTAGACATAGCAATGCAATTAATGAAAAAGTAGAGAAGCATTGAACCTGATTCGGTACACAAAGGTTACCAATGTTTACAATAAATGTTGACAAATTAATCCTCTAGTATTTCGCATTTAGGTAAAATATTATCTATAAGAATAGTTAATTTCCTAAATTTTAATAGAGGTATTAAAAATATTTTATTATAGACAATAAACAATGATAAATAAACTTACAAGAATACCCCAGCCATTCCTAATTCTTTACTTGCCGATTTCATAAATTCAATTGATTATATTGATACTTTTCAGTTGTAGTGAAAATAATCAAAATTTCCGGAGAATTGCCATTGTTCAGACATTTTTCTTACTCTCTTCCTTGAAGCGAGCTATTAAAACTATTATTACCCGGCGATAATGCTTATCCATCAATACTAATTGTTAATTCTTAATACTTATTTAAAGTTAAAGTCATGATGTATTCCTTGTTCAACTAGTGGCAGTCATTTTGTCTCTGTACAGTGTACTTTCAAACCCGAGTTTATGCAAATTCAAGGCGGGGTACAACCAAAGCAAAATAGAAACATTCCTTAAATATTTTGTTCGAATTAATGTGTTTAATGTGAATGCGTTCGCCCTCAAAATAAAAAATTTTCGAGCTGACATGTTTTGATCTTTTTATCTTTATATTTACCAAATTCTATTTCTTTTTACTTGTCCTCATTGCTACAAAACTTTATTTCTATGCGTTTACCATGAGGTTACAGCTACAATAGGTACCTTGCAAGCCACTGCTGGTTGGTAGAGTTGGTTGTCTAACACATATTTTGACTGAGCTAATAGCATATACGGATGACCCTATGTACAAGACTCTTTTAACAGTTAATTAACTCATCGACACAGTTTAACGCATTTAATGAACCATAAGTTTGCCGGCAGATTGTCATGATTAATTGCTTAAAATCTTTTTTCAAGTCCAGAAAAATCACCAAAACTAGAAGGTTTTTCCTCCTAAGCCCAAAACTTGCGTAACAAAGAGTACTAGTTGGGCTTCGCTATATTTGCCATCCGGAAACGGTACTGAGTTCAACCCACGATATTATTGTTCATGGAATAAGTCCGTAATTAATGTTCTCCTCCCAAAAATCGCTTAGATTTAGGCGTAATATTAGCTATTGTCATGTCATTGTGTTCTAAAAGACTAATAGGGAACGAGAAAACTGATTAACTAATTTAAGAGTGACATTTGATTAAACTTGGTGAAAACGCTTCCAAAGGAATTAAATGAGTTTAACATATCTGAATTGCAGGTGAATCTTCAAGCATCTCAATTTTGTGAGATTTAAATTAGGACTCATTTTTCTGTTAGATTATATACAAATGTTTCCTAATAGTCACATTTTTACGCTGATAACATTCCCCCCTTATAAAGATTGACGTTTTCCTGAGTTATTAAAATAATTTTGCATACAGATTGCTCAAATATTATACTTGTTTTATATCAGCTTAAAGGAATAGAATTTTGAGGGAAAGTCTTTTTTCTCTATATTTGCAAAATTAATAAAAACATTTGCAAAATATAATCATATTCTTAAAATATTCTCGCAATACTTTTCTATTGTGCAGTAACACTACCTTATCTGGGTTGGATATAGCAATTTGTGTTCATAAGCATTAATTGTCAAGTGAATTGTGTTACTACCATCTGCTTATCCCAAATTTAGTCGAAAATATAAAGAAAAGATTACATTTATATACTATACGTTCTCACACTAAGTACGTAAAATTCGTGTAGTTATTTGTATAAGTTGTTTTGTTCATAAATAGCTGCCTTGCATGATGCATAGTGTGTTGTATGATGGTTTTTGTGAAAACTACCGGGGAAACCTAATAATTAAAGTTCCCCCGATTTATTCAATTCAATAATCTATTGAGCGTTCTATTCCACAGCCCTGTACATATAAAATTACCTATAACTTTGCGAAAAGTGGTAATGAGCTTCTGATCTCTGCTTAACCCAATGTCTCTTTTATCGCTGAAAATATGAGTGCAATCTACAATCAATTTTTACAACAAAACATATGTTTGGTTGTATAAGTGAGAAATCTGAAAAATGAAGAAATCTAAATTTATCGTAATATAAAACCAAATTTTCAATTTTGTGCTAATCAAAATAAATTTCCAAATATCTACGGCAATTGTTTCCTTTTACACCCCATTTAAATATTTATTCGCATCTGGAACTTCGTCTTTAATGAGATTGAGGGCTCTCCTTCGTTCATTGCGGCACCATGAATACACTCTTTTGCATACAATGATGAATTATACTGAGTAATCTAGGGTATTCAATCATTGTAGTAAAAGACTCATTGGTGATTAAACTATGATAACAGCAATTTTATTCCATGTACGCTGTGTAATTTTTTAAAGTTCAATAACATAAGTTGAAGGAAAATGCTTAAGTCATGGCTTGTGGTATAAATATTCAATTCAAAATTATTAAGAGCCAACCAATAATAACTTTTCTTAGTTTTAATAACACAGAAATAGCATATTGATGGCTCGGTATAACAATAATATACTATAGTGACTCGATGAACAACTATCATGAGGTTGGAAGAAAACTATGCAGCTCTCTTAGAGAACATGTCACATTTGATTCAGTACAGTGGGCACAGCCCGGTGACACTACTAACTCAATTTCACACACAAAACTTATTTCTCATGTACAAAACTTTCATAGCCCCGGTCCCCTTAGTCGAATCAGGGTCGATTCCGATCCATGTCAAACTTTGAGCCGGGAACACCTCCATATTCTCGCTGTGGGGCAGGGAGTGCGGCGCCGTGGCACGTGGAGGGGGCCTCGGACAAGGGTATGGAACGGGGAGACGGAGGGATCACCGTGCAGGAGGGAGTGAGCCGGTGCGAAAGGAGAGGGATGCCTTAGGGCGGTTCTCCTAGGGGGCGGCGATCGGTGAGTGAAACTTCTGTACGGGGAAAGGGGTGCCGATGGAGTGGGACAACTTGGAAGTGGTGCGAATGAGTAAATTAATGTTTGGGTAGCACGATTAGAGTATGCTATTTAATTCAGGGGATTAAACGCTCTCAGGATGCTGATATGAACTCTTCTGAGGCGCGAACTTCGATGCGGGTGGAGGCTGCAGGTAGCACTTAATTATCGGGGATGGAGAGTCATTGTTGGGGCCCTTTATCGGAATCCATGGGAATAGCAGTTGTTAGCGTTGATGGATGTGAGATGGCTCGCAGTCAATTGTCCATTGATACAGATGCCCTGTCGCCCCAAGGTGGTAGTAACCTTGACAGATGCCTTCCTCCAGGAAGGAGATAATACGGCCTGAATGATAGAAAAGTCTCATAAAAGGAAACGTACATCATTCAGTACAGAGATATGGAATGCATCCAGGAATATGCTCCATTGTTTTGTCTATGAAGTAACCAGCGAGGGAATGACAGTGGATGTAATGAAAAATTGTGTATACAATACAATATTTACGAGTTGTAGCCATGCCATCAAGAATAAGAAATTGTATTATTTTGCCGTGATTGTTCATCCCTAAGACATGTTTAATTGTGCTGTTTTAAGAAATGATATGGCTCGAATTAAGATTTAGTAAAATTTGGATACTCGAATTTACTGATCTGGCCAAGTTATTACGCTTTCACATTTTTAGATTTATTCTAATAATTTGTAAATACCATCCTTTAAGATATTAAAAGCCTCTAAGCTATTTTTAAGCTTTGGCAATTGAGTAGTAAAAGTTTTTAAATAGAGAGATAAACCTCATTTTATTTTCTGAAGTTTACTAAAAAATGGAGTCTCTGACGCGGAATTGAAGTAAAACACTAAATTTGATGCAAAAAATGATGATGAATTTTTCAATTCCATCATTTTATAATAAATATATGTCCAATTCAAAATAATGACGATTACACTTACTCATTATATAATATATATATATATATATATATATATATATATATATATATATATATATATATATATATATATATATATATATAATATATGTATATATATACATATATATTCATGAGGCATCTTCATAAAGTAAAGGCCGTTTGCTTATATTTGAATATTGGCACAGATTTACTCCTGCAGCGCCATCTATTAATTCATTTAGAAGCTATACCAGCATTTGTTTTTTTTTTCAGAAGTCGTATGCTTGTCCGTGCATGCAAAAAACAATGTCCGCGACAATCGTTGATCCCGCTAGCTGTGAAGTGCGTTCAGTCATACGATTCTTGTACGCAAATGGATTATCGGCTGTTGAAATTCATCGGGAATTGTACCTAGCTTATGGATCTACAGTTATGAGTGAAGGAAATGTTAGAAAATGGTGCCGTGATTTTAAAAATGGACGAACAAATTTCCATGACGAAGAGCAAAGTGGCAGGTCTAGTATTTTGACCGTTTTTTGGGAAATAAACGTTGTTCTTTTAGTGGGTTTTATTGAAAGAGGGAAAACAATTACAGCTGATGTTAACTGCGAAACTCTAAACAAACGGAGACGTGCGAGCCAAAACAAACGACGCGGGAAACTGTCATCTGGCGTAATTCTCCTCCACGATAACGCGCGTCCTCACACTGCTGAAGAAACCAATAAGAAAATTCAAGATTTACGTTGGGAACTCTTTGACCACCCGCCGTTCAGTCCTGACCTTACAACTAGCGACTACTTCATCTTCTTGCACTTGAAACAGTGGCTCGGTGGACTGCGTTCCGAAACCGAGGGTAAACTCAATAACAGCGTTGTCAATTGGTTCAACTCTGATGCGGCGAGCTTCTATTCAGAGGGGTTAAAAAGCTGGTGCACCGGTACGAAAACTGCTTACAAGTAAACGGCGATTATTTAGAGAAGTGAAGTAGGTGTGTAGCTAACTAAAAGTGCCAATAAAATGTGTTTCAAATGAGTATACATGTATATATATATATATATATATATATATATATATATATATATATATACATGTATAATCCTATTATTAGGTAATCTACCGGTTAAGGTAGGTTTTTGGATGGACACAACATTCAAATAAGTATTTTGTAACTCCAAACAAAACCCAATTCAGCAACCTAATCTACATCAGGTCCCTTTTCATCTCTGTGTACTTCTTTCCTCCCTTCATCCCGTCCAACATCCCTATCTTGTTGCTGCCCTTTCCTCGTTTCCCCAACATTCTCTCCTCTATTACCGTCATCGACATCCCGCTCCGCTCATTTCGCCTTTCCTCAATTTTTCCTGCCTCCATAGGATTTCTCTCAACAAAACCCTCTCCACGTTCAGCATACATAGCACTTTTTATTTGTTTTTCTTTCGACCCATTTCACCTTCCCCATTCTTCTCCAGACCCACATTTCAAAAGCCTCCAATATACGTCCATCCTACTGCTTTAGTGACCACGTTTACTCGCCGTATATAACTACGCTCCGCATCAAAGTTTTTACTAGTCTTTTCTTAACCTCCCTTTACAACGTCCCCGTCATCAACTCCCTCCTCCTCGTGAAGCCTCCTTGCCTAGCGCAAATATTCTCCTTACGTCCCTACCACTTTAACCGTATTGGTCAAAAACACTTCCGAGATATGTAAACTGTTCTACCTGTTCTATTTCCCCCCCCCCTATTTTAATATTTCACTTAGCCTTTTTCTTTCTGGAAAATCGTATAACCTTTGTTTTATTAATATTGATTCTCATCCCATATTTATCGCACTGAACCTCCAATCCACTCAACAATGCTTGCAACCCCTTGGCTGACTGAGCAACCAATGCACACCTATATAGCACACCTAACCGATTTTACTAATTCCCTTCGACTTTCATTCCTACCTCCAGTTCTTCCCATGACTCTTTAATCATTTCCTCCACATATACGTTGAACAGGACCGGTGACAATGGGCAACCCTGCCTTACACCTCTTCCTAACACTGCCCATCCGGACTCTCCGTTCCCCACTCACACCTGAGCAGTCTGGGATATATACAGGTATGTATGTATATATATATATATATATATATATATATACGTATGTATATATATATACGTATGTATATATATATATATATATATATATATATATATATATATATATATATATATATATATATATATATATATATATATACGAGGGTCATCCGGAAAGTAGTCCCCGTTCGTGCCGCATGAAGTGCTGACGACGCGAGTAGCCGCTGGACGAGGTCAGATAGCTTCAGTGGCTTGTCTGCCTTCTCTGAGCCAAGTTGCGTGACGCTAGCATTGCCTGTGTTGTTTCTGTGATTGTTTACAATGTTTAAAAAAATTGAGAACGCCGCCAGTTGTGAAGTGAGGGCAGTGATTAAATTCCTCAATGCAAGAAACGTTCGCCCATGTGATATTCATCGCCAATTAAAGGAGGTGTATGGAGACAATGTAATGGACGAGTCGTCTGTTCGGCGGTGGTGTCGCAACTTCAACATGGGGAGGGGGAACACACACGACGATGAGCGTTCGGGGAGACCGTCTGTCATTACAGACCAACTGGTGAGCTCAGTTGACGAATTCGTGAGGAACGATCGGCGCGTCACAATTGATGACATCTGTGAGCATTTTCCCAATGTTTCTCGAACAATTGTTCATGAAATTGTTAAACACCATCTGCATTATGCAAAAATTTGTGCAAGATGGGTCCCTCGCATGCTTACAAATGAGCACAAAACCAAGCGTATGGCTGCAGCACTGACGTTTTTGGGACGTTATTCTGATGAAGGAGACTCTTTCTTGACTCGCATAATTACTGGTGACGAAACATGGGTTTGTTATGCATCACCTGAGAGTAAATGACAGTCAATGGAGTGGCATCATGCTCATTCACCAAACAAACCAAAAAAATTCAAGGCAGTTCTGTCCACCAGGAAACTCATGGCAACCATTTTCTGGGATCGACGAGGTGTATTGCTTATTGATTTTATGGCCCGTGGAGACACTATTAATGCCAATGCGTATTGTGAAACATAAAAGAAATTACGGCGGGCAATACAAAATCGGCGGCGAGGTCTATTGTCTACTGGTGTCATTCTCGTTCATGACAATGCCAGGCCTCATGCAGCTGGGATAACACAAAATCTTTTGCAGCAATTCAAATGGGAAACTTTCGACCATCCACCGTATAGCCCGGACTTGGCCCCTTCAGATTTTCATCTCTTTACAAAGCTTAAAGACTTTTTGGCAGGAAAAAGATTTGACAGCGATGAAGAACTTAAAGAAGGAGTGACCCTGTATCTCAATGAGCTGGCGGCGAAGGACTATGCAGCAGGAATACAGAAACTTGTCACACGTTATGACAAATGCCTTAATTTGCTTGGAGATTATGTTGAGAAGTAGTTTAAAGTATCCTCTTTCAAATAAAATTTTTTATGTTTGTTAATATATACTTTTGTGTTTTTAATTCACGAACGGGTACTACTTTCCGGATGACCCTCGTATATATATATATATATATATATATGTATATATGTGTATATATATATATATATATATATATACATATATATATATACATATATACATATATATATATATATATATATATACATTCGAATACGACGTCCCGCCATACGGCGCACAAATATTCAAACATAGAAATAGGTATAAGGAAAGGGGATAGGAAAACATAAATGGCGAACACAGGACATGTGGGGAAGGCGGTTTTTGAGCAGATCACGAAAGTAAAAATATTTCCTTAACCGGGATTTGAACACCGGACCTTCCACTTGCCGGGCGGACGTGCTACCATTTAGTTTTATGTGTTTTCCTATCCCCTTTCCTTATACCTATTTCTATGTTTGAATGTTTGGTAATATTGCAATGCTTGGATGAGTGTAATAATGTCATTACTATCTATGATAATATATATCTCTAATTTTACATTATTCAGACACTGAGCCATCAACTCCTTTCCAACATTCAGTACTCGTATATTAAATTTCATTATATTTCTGTGACGATCATACACACGGCTGGATGCAAACCCACTACCGTTATGTGAAGAGATGAGCAAATGGCAGCTATGATGAAATGACTGGCCTTGTTTTACTCTCAATAGTCAGATTTTTTATGCAACGATGATCGTACAGAAACCTAGCCGAATGGCAACATGTATTGCACACGAGAAGTTATCTATCGTGATGAATTGATGAGACCCCTAATAGTTTGTTCGGCGTCACAATTGAAAACTTCATGAATTTTCTATATGATGTATTCCATGTATTAAATGAGGTGTCAAGAAAAATGATCATTGTAGGAATACCAATTAGGGCTGATTAATATGATCCCATGAAACGTTCGTATTAGTTCTCTCCTGGCATCCCTTGCGAAGTTCCATTCATTGAAACGTCATGCTTCATAGCTATGCCGGCCGTCTAAACGTGGGGGTTGGCGAGGTGTACCGTTACGCCCGGTGGTGGGAACTGACACCCTTTTGTCAGGAGCAGAAGTGATATGAGCAGATTTGGAAACTCTGCAGAACCCTATCTAATGAGCAAAGTTACTCCTTCAATTTCAAAGCCTGTCCACGCCTATGTAACATGAGCTCAGTTCAGCCCCCAGGCATTTCCTTTCATTTCTTCAAGCACAGTATCAAGAAGATTCAGTTAAAATACGCCATCTTAATTGGTAGGCAAAAATTTCACAAAGATATATTAATTTTTACTCATATGCAAACAAGTCCTTGTGAAGTGAAGTAAATGACGGAAGTGTTTGTAAATAAATAAATATATATTAGTATATATATATAGGGAGAGAGAGAGATATCACAACTCAACATTAAACTCCACGATAAGTCCTTCTTTATCATCCTATTATTTCTTTTTTCATTCCGTCCAATATCCCTCATTTGCCTAACATTTTCCCGTTTATCACATTCTTCGACATTCCATCGCTAATTAATATTCTTTGCATTTTTTTCCCGTCTCCTTATGATCTCCCATCAATAGCCTCTCCTCCATCACCATACATAGCAGTTCCATTTTTGTTTTCCTATTGTCCACTTTACCATCCCCATCATTCTTCACGCACACGTATTTCAAAATCTTTCAAACTACGCCCTTTATCCTGCTTCGATGACAATGTTTTCGTACTGTATACAACTACGCTCCATATCAAAGTTTTTATGAGCCTCTTCTGCAAATCCCTACTCAAAGTCCCTGTCATTTTTCTCACCCTTTTGTGAGAACTTCGTTGCAAAATGCAATTCATCTCCTTTCACCTCTGCTACTTTGACCATTTTGGTCCAAAACATTTCCAAGATACTTAAACTGTTCCACCTGTTTTAGTTTTTAGCCCCCTAATTTAATCTTAAGACAAGCCTTGTCTTTCTGAAAATCTGCATAATCTATGTTTTATTTGTAGTACATTTATGTATACATAAGATTATATATATATATATATATATATATATATATATATATATATATATATATATATATATAATTATTATTAGGTAATCTACCGTTTAAGGTAGGTTTTTGGATGGACACAACTATCAAATAAACATTTTGTAACTCCCCACCTATCAAACTAATCTATATCAGGTCCCTCTTCATCTCGGTGTACTTCTTTCCTCCCTTCATCCCGTCCAACATCCCTATCCTGTTCCTGCCCTTACCTCGCTTGCCAAACATTCTCCCCTCTATTACCTTCTTCAACATTCCACTACCGCTCAATACGCCTTTCATCCATTTTTCCTGCCTCCATACGATTTCTCTCAACAAACCCCTCTCCTCACCCACCATCTCTAGTACTTCCTCATTTGTTTTCCTTTCGGTCCATATCACCTTCTCCATTCTTCTCCACACCCACATTTCAAAAGCCTCCAATCTACGTCTATCCTCCTTCTTCAGTAACCACGTTTTCGCGCCGTACATAGCTACGCTTCAACATCAGAGTTTTTACGAGTCTTCGAGTCTTGTCTTAACATCCCTATATATATACATATATATATATATATATATATATATATATATATATATATATATATATATATATATATAAAACTTAGGCAGTAACACACAGCACGAGAACACATAATATGAACAGTCACAATAATATCTTGATAATTTCGACGGACTCGAGCTCCGTCTTCTTCGGAAGATAAGATATGACTCACCGTCTTCCGATGAAGACGGAGCTCGAGTCTGTCGAAATTATCAAGATATTATTGTGAGTGTTCTTTTTATGTGTTCTCGTGCTCGTGCAAAAGCCTCCAATCTACGTCTATCCTCCTGCTTCAGCGACCACGTTTCCGCGCCGTACATAGCTACGCTCCATATAAGAGTTTTTACGAGTCTTGTCTTAACATCCCTACTCAACGTCCCCGTCATCAACTCCCTCCTCTCCTTGAGAAAGCCTCCTTGCCTAGCGCAATTCTTCTCCTTACGTCCCTACCACTTTGACCGTGTTGGTCCAAAATACTTCCGAGATATGTAAACTGTTCTACCTGCTCTATTTTTTCCCCACCTGTTTTAATATTTAGCTTAGCCTTTTTCTTTCTGGAAAATCGCATAACCTTTGTTTTACTAATATTGATTCTCATCCCATATTTATCGCATTGAACCTCCAATTCGCTCAACAATGCTTGCAACCCCTTGGCTGACTGAGCAACTAATACTTGGTCATCAGCAAACCTAACCGATTTTACGAATTCCCCTACGACTTTCATTCCTACCTCCAGTTCTTCCCATGCCTCTTTAATCATTTCCTCTACATATACGTTGAACAGTACCGGTGACAATGGGCAACCCTGCCTTACACCTCTTCCTAACACTGCCCATCCGGACTCTCCGTTCCCCACTCGCACCTGAGCAGTCTGAGACATGCACAGGTTGCGGATCAGTCTTCTGTCCCGCAAATCCATTCCTATTTTCTGCAATACACGCATTAATTTTTCCCAATTCACTCTATCAAACGCTTTTTCGAAATCTACAAAACAGGCAAAAACGTCCTGATTGTATTCTATATTCCTCTCGACTAGTGATCTCATTACTGCAATGGCATCACGCGTACCTCTTCCTTCCCTGAACCCAAACTGATCATCCCCTAAGTAATCATTTGCCTTACTCTCTATCCTTTTGTTGATGATCCTGAGAATAACTTTTGCTGCGTGGGATATCAAACTTATTGTTCTGTAATCTTCACATGACGAAGCCTTTGCCTTTTTTGGAATAGGAACTAACACTATATATATATATATATATATATATATATATATATATATATATATATATATATATACCATAATTATATACATATCTGTCTTTGAAACGGACGCTATCGGGCGACGCACAAACACGCAGACACAGAATATTCAAAACATAGAGACACAAACAAAGGACACTGGTCCCAGATCTGATGCACTGAATTTCCAATTCTCTCAGCAAAGTTTGTAACCCCTTGACTGGTTGACGAACCATTGAACCACCATCTGGCTTGGTCATCAATAAACCTGCGTTTATGAAATTTCGTAAGACCATCACTCTTATCTCTAGTACTTCCCTTGCCACTTCAATTAAATTCTTCACATACACGTTGAATAGTAGAGGTTACAATAGACAAACTTTCCTTGCTTCTTTTCCTATCACTGCCTATACAGACTCTCCGTCCTCCACGCTCATCTGAGAAGTCTGGGCCATGTGCAGGTTGCGAATTAGTGTTATATTCTTTTAATCTACACCAATTTCTGGCAATATATTCATTAATTTTAAATCCAGCCTGTTACGCTTCTGTTACGAAACAGGCAGGTATATTCCGATTTTGTTTTATGTTCCTCTCTAGCATTGATAATATAACTCAAATAACATCACCCGTACCTCTCCCTTTCCTGAACCCAAACCGATCATCCCCTAAATAATCATTTGCTTTGCTTTCTATTCACTTGTTGATGATCCTGAGAACCACTTCACCTGCGTCCGAAATCAAACTTATGGCTCTTTAGTCCTCACATGAAGTAGCCTTTATTTTTTTTTGAATAGAAACTAGCACTGATCTCTCAAAGTCTTCCGTTCAGATTTCTTCCTCATAGGTGCTACGAATCAATCTAAATAGAATCTTCCTCCCATATTTTCCTAAACATTTCATTAGTTCCGCAGGAGTGTTGTCTACCCCCACGGCCTTATTTGATTTAATATCCCTTAATGCCCTTTTTCTCCTATTGTCAAATAAACCTGGACCAAAGCTACATTTTTCTAAGACATATGGACTCCCTATGTCTAGTGTTGCCGTCCTAAACTCTTTAGCATACAGATTTTCCACATAGTCCTTCCATTTATCTTGGATATTTTCTGTTTCAACCAGTATTTTCCTGACATATCTTCAACTGTTAACACATTTTCCCATTTTACTTCCCAACAGTGTTTTCAACCTTCCTGTATAGTGTACCAATGTCACCGTCCTCTGTAAATATTCCATATCCTCTCGTTGCATCTTCCACCTCTCTTGCTCTCTTTGTTACCTGTCTCGATTTATTATTTAAATTTTTGTACTTCTTTATATCTAGCACTCTATTTACATTCTTCCTTTCTTTTAACTATCTCATCCGTTATCCATGACTTTGTTGTCTTTTTCCTATTAACAGGTCCTATAGTTTCTTTTACGGCTTTGGATATCCCTTTTTTTTATTAACAACTATTTTACTCGTCTTCCCTATTTCCTCGACGGTACTCAGTTCATCTCCCTCACTCATTATTTTCTCTACAGCCTCCTCATACACGTTCCTTCAAGTCCAGTTAATTCTTCTACATTCCATTATCTTACTCTCACCTCCACTATCAGATCTTTTTGAATGGGACGCTACACTTCGTAGCTAATAAATTGTTGTTAGAGTCCGATTCAACTAACGGAAAATTTTCCGAATCAAACAAGGTGTTCCTAAATTTGTGCTTGACTGTAAATTAATCTGATACCATTGAGTCACCTGGTATTTTATATTTATATCTATGTTTTTCTTGGTGTCTAAACTAAGTGTTCCTGGTGATTAATTCCTGTTTCCTACAGAACTCACTGGCTTTCTCCGATAGGTCATTCCTCGTATCTCAATTGTATTCCCAAATCGCCACTTGTTCCTTCGCCAACCGTTTGCCTTTCAATTACCCATCACTGCCATATATTTCCCACTAACAACATCGCGATTATACTCTTCAAACTAAGCGTATGCCCTATTGACTTCTTCCCCCTTATGATTGCTCGGCGGCATGTATACCTAAACAATGACCAAGTTCCTCGGTTCTGTTATTATCTCTACTGGTAATATTCTATCCGTTGCCTACTCCATGTTGACTACGCTTCTCTCTACCTCTTTATTTAATATTATGGCAACCCCTCGTTTTCTTTCGTCCCCGCCGCTGTATATTATTCTATAACTATCACTCCAGTAATCCCCGAAATTCTTCCATCCCACCTCGCATAGACAAAAAATGTCTATATTTCCTTTTTCCATCTCTCGCTTTATATTCTCTATTTTTCCTATCCTCAGCATTATCCTAACATCCCAGGTTTCTATTCTAACTGAATTGCTCTTCGTCTGCGTTTTCTGTCCTTATGCTGTCAGTTTTTCTTTGCGAGGGTTTCGTGAGATGACGACCGCCAAAGCCTTGCCTCTCCCACGGACGGGCATGACACGCATTATATTGGGCTGAGTCCTTTCCTGCTTGGATGCGTATTTAGCCAATGTGGTTCGTTTCCATCTTCTTCTTTAAATGTAGCATGAACTAATTAATTTAGAATCTATGGAATATCTAGGTGCCATTCTTATCAACGGTGCCTCATAAAGTTAAATACTACCTTGAACAAAAAGTTCCCGGAATAACCACCGTGTGGCGCTCCCATCGTTCCGATTTGAGTTCTGTTTTTTTTTTGTTAAATTGGTACATCTGTTGTTGATATTCCCTTTAAATCTTAGTGTCATAACTTGACATTTGCAAAAGTTACGTAGCCAAGAGTACATCTATCTCTGTGTGTGTTGGCGATTTTTTACAATTGCAGAAATGGATTTAAATTTGCAACAACGAACTTGTATTAAATTTTGCCTAAAAAACGGATTTAGTGGCGCACGGACGTTGGAAATGTTGGAAAAGTGTTTCGGCAACGATTCTCTAAAAAAGACGGTCGTTTACCAGTGGCACGAGCGGTTCAGAAGTGGTCGTGAGTCAATCGAAGATGATGAACGCAGTGGCAGACCATCGACATCGAAAGTCGGTGAAAAAATTGATAAAGTAAAAGAAATGTTGGTCAATAACCGCAAATTAACCATCAGAGAAATAGCGGAGGACTTGAACATTGCCTATGGATCCGCCCAAGACATTGTGGTTAATGATTTGGGTTTCCGTCGTGTAGCAGCAAAGTTGGTGCCAAAAGACCTCAATTTCATGCAAAAAATAGACCGTGTTGACGTCGCAAAAGACATGATTTGCGAGGCTGAATCCGATCCCACATTCATCAAAAGGATCATTACTGGAGACGAGACGTGGGTTTATGAGTACGACACGCAATCCAGACATCAGGCAAGTGAATGGCGTTCACCAAATGAGCCGAGACCAAAAAAACCACGTCGTTTTCAGTCAAAAAAGAAGGCAATGCTGACGGTTTTCATGGATTACAACGGTGTAGTGCATCATGAATTGTTGCCAGAAGGCCAGACAGTAAACAAAGAGTATTATTTGGGCGTTATGAGACGTTTTCGTGAAGCAATTTGCCGAAAGAGACCAGAAATCGTCGCACAGTGCGTCGAGACCGTCGCACAGTGCTATCATTATTCGTAATTTTTTGACGAAAAATGCAACAAATACCATCCAACAGCCACCGAATTCACCTGATTTGGCTCCCTGTGACTTCTTTCTGTTCAATCGAGTTAAAAAACCATTACGGGGAACGCGTTTTAGCAGCCGAGAGGAAGTAATGGAAAAATCGCAGGAAGCACTGATGGACATACCGAAAACCGAATATAAAAAATGTTTCGAGGATTGGATCAAGCGCTGGCATAAGTGTGTTGCAGTCGATGAGGATTACTTTGAAGGGGACAATATAGATTTAGATGAATAAACTTGTATTTTTAATTTTCTGAATAAATTCCGGGAACGTTTTGGTCAAGGTAGTATTACACAGATATATAAGGAAGCTAACCAAAATTAGGATTCAACATGAGGGTCCATGAGGGAAAGTCTTTCAGAAAATAAAGCAGTGATGTACTATTTGGCTTGCTAAACCTCACCTGGAATATGAAGCCAGCGTCTGAGATTTTCATGATGCAGGTTTAATAACATGTTATATCGCGCGCAGGGTTGGACAGCGCCAATGTTGTTTGCTTGTGGCACAGAGAGCACTGTGAAGAAATTGTTAAAAGGTTTAGGGTAGGAACCTCTCAAAAAACGAAAATGAATTTTTAACTGTAAATCTTAGGTAAATTTGAGACGGATTGGTTATTCCGAAAATGATAATCATATTGTGATAGTCCCAATTAATATGAAAGACAAAATCAGTCAAACAAGATTTGAGAACGAATAGATTAAAGATGTCGGTTTTCCGAAAACAATTAGAAAGAATAACATCCGCTGCTCATATTAACCAATGATTAAATGAAATCCATTACCTATATAAAAGTATGGCGATATTTATGCGTGTATTTTTATATGCATAAATACTTTAGTGTATGAATATGCATATGTATACGTGTATGCATGTGTACGTATGCATGCGTGCATACATTTTCGAGGATTTCGAAGTTTTCGAGGACATATTTTACAACAAAAATATCAATATTTTTACATGATTTGACGGCTAATGATGTTAGTATAATTTGCACTTTTTCTAAGTTCTATAAGGGTTTACTAGTTCATTGCACATCGATATATTTCTCGATAGTGTGTCACGTACAATGTGCGTGATTCTAACTGTTCGTGTACGTTGCATGCCTGGTATGGATGCACCCCCTGCCATAAACAATTTCGGTGTAGGGCAGGAGGTATAAATTTCTGGTTATTATGTAGATGTAGAACATAAGTAGTCACTAATGCATATAACAAGTTAGCAGAAAATAGAACTCACCGCAGTTAAACCTTGATTAAGACACCATTCTTCTTTGATTCAATTCCCATCAGGGGAAGTACCTTTATGAGAATGATATTCATGGGAACTCAGATAGTAATAAAAATTATTTCCAGTGGATAATTATAGTTATTGGATTTTAAATTATAATTAACTATGTTTGTCTCACTTTTTAGTCTTTTTATGCTTCTTCAGCCCTGATAATGCTAAAAAAAACATGGCCTCGTCCTAATTTTACTCGTAAAAATGCAAAAGAATTCATTATTTCCATTGATGATGAGTTTTGCAAGAAAAAAGGAAAAATACGTGAAGGGCCATAATAACGTGCTTACTAAAAAAATATTTACTCACTTGATATTTATTGGTACGCATACATGAGGTGAGAGCTCGGTAGACCCACATAATATTTTGATATTTTAGTGCATGTATGTAAATATATATATATATATATATATATATATATATATATACATATATATATGTATATATATATATATATACATATATAATATATATACATATATATGGCGGGTCGCGGTGGTCTAGTGGGTAGAGCGTTGGACTACTGACCGGAGGGTCCCGGGTTCGATTCCCGGGCAAGGCACTTTGGGCACCTGCAGCTCCACCCAAGCTAGTTGATTTTTCGGGGTACCAGATCTTCTTGGGAAACCATAACCGGCACAGGGAAAGGGACTGGCCCCCCTACCCTGATGTGTGAATATTCACACGCCGTCGGGCTTGGTACACGGGTGAGCTCTACCATCACCTACTAAACCGACCTTCGGGTTGATTACTGTGTTTATGGTTATATATATATGGAAAGTTTACAGAAGAAGGGTGAAATTGGTGCTCTATACAGCAAGGTTAAGTTATTATCGGGAAGTAAGAAGGCAAGATCTGTGCTAACAGTTAAAGATAAATGGGGTAAGATAATAGTTGAACCAGGAAAAATCCAAGAGAGATGGAAGGAATATATAGAAACACTGTATGGTAAAGAACTTAGGCCGACAAGGTTAGACATAGAAAAGGAACATGACGTAGAAGAAGATAGCTTAGGTCCAGGCATACTCGACGATTAATTAAAAAGGGCATTAAAGGAGATGTAAGCAAATAAGGCAGTGGGGGTGGACAATATTCCTGTAGAAATGTTGAAATGGTCAGGGAAAGGTGGGAAGAAAGCCATATATGGACTGATTCGTAGTATCTATGAGGAAGGAAACTGGTCGGAAGATTTTGTGAGATCGGTGTTAGTTCCTATTCCAAAAAAGGCAAAGGCTTCGTCAAGTGAGGATTACAGAACAATAAGTTTGATATCCCACGCAGCAAAAGTTATTCTCAGGATCATCAACAAAAGGATAGAGAGTAAGGCAAATGATTACTTAGGGGATGATCAGTTTGGGTTCAGGAAAGGAAGAGGTATGCGTGATGGCATTGCAGTAATGAGATCACTAGTCGAGAGGAATATAGAATACAATCAGGACGTTTTTGCCTGTTTTGTAGATTTCGAAAAAGCGTTTGATAGAGTGAATTGGGAAAAATTAATGCGCGTATTGCAGAAAATAGGAATGGATTGGAGGGACAGGAGACTGATCCGCAATCTGTACATGTCTCAGACTGCTCAGGTGCGAGTGGGGAACGGAGAGTCCGGATGGGCAGTGTTAGGAAGAGGTGTAAGGCAGGGTTGCCCATTGTCACCGGTACTTTTCAACGTATATGTAGAGGAAATGATTAAAGAGGCATGGGAAAAACTGGAGGTAGGAATGAAAGTCGGAGGGGAATTCGTAAAATCGGTTAGGGCTGCTGATAACCAAGCATTAGTTGCTCAGTCAGCCAAGGGGTTGCAAGCATTGTTGAGTGAATTGGAGGTTCAGTGCGATAAATATGGGATGAGAATCAATATTATTAAAACAAAGGTTATGCGATTTTCCAGAAAGAAAAAGGCTAAGCTAAATATTAAAATAGGCGGGGAAAATATAGAGCAGGTAGAACAGTTTACATATCTCGGAAGTGTTTTGGACCAACACGGTCAAAGTGGTAGGGACGTAAGGAGAAGAATTGCGCTAGGCAAGGAGGCTTTCTCAAGGAGGAGGGATTTGATGACGGGGACGTTGAGTAGGGATGTTAAGACAAGACTCGTAAAACCTCTGATATGGAGCGTAGCTATGTACGGCGCAGAAACGTGGTCGCTGAAGCAAGTTGATAGACGTAGATTGGAGGCTTTTGAAATGTGGGTGTGGAGAAGAATGGAGAAGGTGAAATGGACCGAAAGGAAAACAAATGAGGGAGGGGAGTTGGAGAGGAGAGGGGTTTGTTGAGAGAAATCCTATGGAGGCAGGAAAAATGGATGAAAGGCGTATTGAGCGGTAGTGGAATGTTGAAGAGGGTAATAGAGGGGAGAATGTTGGGCAAGCGAGGTAAGGGTAGGAACATGATAGGGATGTTGGACAGGATGAAGGGAGGAAAGAAGTGTACCGAGATGAAGAGGGACCTGATATAGATTAGTTTGCTAGGTGGGGAGTCACAAAATGTTTATTTGATAGTTGTGTCCATCCAAAAACCTACCTTAACCGGTAGATTACGTAATAATATATATATATATATATATATATATATATATATATATATATATATATATATATGTGTGTGTGTGTGTGTATATATATATATATATACTTCTATAGAGAGAATTCTACTATATATATTCTTCGTTTAAAATGAATACACTTTGTAACTTCCACACGATTTTTATTCGTACTACCGGTTTCAACGCTTCGGCGTCATCATCAGGTACAAAGTGTATTCATTTTAAACGAAAATGAACCTCCACAAAGTTGAGCCTGAAACCATAAAATTCCTATATCTTTTTCTTAGGAGAAGTATATATATATATACTTCTCCTTCCTACCAATGCTTTCGGGCCCTCCTCTGCCTCAGTTCTGTTCCTAATTCCTCTTGAGAAAGGTGGTTGCACCACCGAAAATTCGAGAACCAGTGAGTCCCTCTTTTACCTGTATATGTTTTAGTTTGTGTTTGTGTCGACTAGTTAGTGAATTTACATTATTGTGCACGTTCGTGGGTTTTTCAAGAAAGTGACTTTATATATATATATATATATATATATATATATATATATATATATATATGTATATATATATTATATTATTATGTATATATATATATATATATATATATATATATATATTCACTCATGGAAAAAGCCAATGCAATAATTTAGTTTTGACTCTCAATGATAATCTTCTCCTATTTCCATCTTCTTTATTTCTTTTAACACAAAATGGCAAAAAAATCTGCCCCAATTTTCTTATAGCAAACATCATCAGAAGATGAATGACAATTTATTTTCTTCTTATTCTTTTACAGCTGAAAGAATATTTATGATATCAAATATGCTAAAGACGCAGAATAAAATACTGGAGAATTTTTTTCTATGAACATACCGATCTCTCCGATAGCACCCAAACGAATCTCCCCCACAAGGTAAGTATTTGAAACTCACATGGCTTGGATAAGCGGTAAAAACTTTAGGAAAGATAATACTTAAATAACTTCAATGAGTTCGTAATTTTTCTCTCTAATACTTATTCACTAGTAATGAATTGAAATTGCAGCCTCAGAGAGGTAAATCTAAAGAAAGAACCATTCTTTCCCTTTTTTTGCCTTCTTTGCGTGGATGAATTCACGAGTTCGTCCGTTGGTGTTCCGTTTCTAAATATTTTATCGCGATCCAGGGAAGCGGTATGATTATGGGACCCATTGCAATAATGTTCCTGCACTCACGCTGCTCCCGGCAAAATTCACGCTGCTCCCGTATCGATCAGCGAAGGTACGTTTTCTATTTAATGCATTCTGGAGAGGGAATAAAATATCGATTTTTCTGTCCCGAGGCTGTCTCATACGATAGGAGAGTATCCGGAATGGGAGCACGAAACGTTTCCCGGCCCTTACGCACGCATACACTCCTCACAACTGTATTTCCTTTCGGAAATTTTCTCAGGGCAAACAGCACCGGGGCCCCATTAAGGCAAACGTTGCCCCCGTCTCTCTGCAGAATCAGAAATATCCCCCCTCCACACCACGGGCTCCTTACTGGGTCACTTTTCAACGCAGTTGGGTTTATAGTGGGGAGGAGCGTTGAATTCGTATGGAAATGCAATGCACAGCAAGACCCGCTGAGCTGCTTACGCTGATTGCTTACGAGCGCATAACCATTCCTTCAATTTTTTAGTTCCAATTTCCTCTCCAGCTATCCAAATAGATTAAGGAGAGACTGCTGTATCCCTAAAAAAGTGTCCAAGAAGTTCTTACTCCAACGTGAGCATTCTTTAAATACCTATTACTCAATTCCTTGATGGCAATGCTCATGGCCAACATTCAATATTCCCCTAAATTGTCAACAGGGATAATAAAGGAAAATAATTCTCCGGAAGGTTCTAATTTCGAACACCTATTGTCTAAAACAAGTATGGAATTGTAAATAAATAAGAGAGAATTAAAATAATGGTTATAGAAGTTACCTATCCTCCAGAAGAACACGTAATTTTTCATAGTCACAATACATATCAAACATGTCAAATGTATTTTTATTTACTTCATTATCTCTCATAACATTATTTTTTTAAAGTCCTTTTTTTAGGAGATTCACTAAAAAATATTTGATAAATATTTTATATTTCATTTTGGTCCACCTTTCTTAAAATTGCCATCTAACATTCAATTGATATTGAATCAAACGGATGTATATTTCAATAAAATCCAGTAGAGTGAGGGTGCATTCATCCTTTGATATCCTCTTGATATGTTAAAAACGAGAAGAAAATGGCCTCCATTCACTGATAATAATTCGCTGGATCAACGAGTATCTAAAAGAGTCCATTCATTGAAATAAATTCCTCGAATTTTGAGTAAGCTTGACGTTTCGTGAAGAGAAATTATGATACCCGTCTTTTCTGCATACGCACATTGCCATGGTAAATGGTGACCTATGAGTTTGTTTAAATCATTTTTTTCACCTTTTTCGAATTTCGAGGATTTCATTGGAATGATATTAGATTATAAATTCATAAAAAGGATAGATATTCCGTTCAACTGTCTTTGCTATCATTATTCCCATACAGTAATAATAATCTCTACAATGGCTTTCATGGAAAATTATACTATAATTTAACCTGAAAAGAGTACAGGTGATAATCTATAAACCATGATGGATTATGCCGATGCTAAGGAAGGTACGAAGCCACAACCACAAAGATGGTTATAGGGCCGCTACTATTCTTAATATACATTGATGACTTAAGCTCATACGACAGTAGCAACCTCGGATTATTACAGACGACACGGTGATACAAAGGAAAGGGAGGACCTCGGTAGATTGTGGGCTACACTTTGGAGATTTATACGCAATATTGGATTGGTGAAAGGAACGGAGGTTAGTACTTGTCATTAATAAATTCACAGTTCTGAAATTTTGTAGCAAAGGCAGTAATGAGCGGGATATAAAGCATAAAATAGAGGGTTCAGTGCTGGCTATTGCTGATCAAGTTCAATATTTGGGGGTAGTTCCGATTCTACCCCATTCATGGGGAGCACATATCAGGACAACATTCGATTCCGCTTTAAATTAACTCGACTTCATTAAACGGGTGGGGGGGAAATGTAATGAGTTAGTTAAAGAGAGATGTTATTTCGCTCTAGTTGGACCTCATTTGGAATATGCCGCAAGTATTTGGGATCCTTCGGAGAATACTTTGGCAAAAAGAAATAGATTAGGTCCACGGAAAATCCGCTGAGTTCGTTAAATATGGTTATAGCAAGAACAGGGGTGTGACAAGTCTCTTAGAAGATTTAGGCTGGGAGCCACTTGAAATACGAAAGCAAAAAGCAAGACTTAGACTTTTAGAAAGGTTCAGAACAAACGAGTTTAACAATGACACTAAAGGAATTATTGTGGTCCCACACTACCTAGGAGATCAGACCACAAAGATAAAATAAGGTAGATAGATTGCTGTACAGATAGGTGCAAATATATGCTCTCTTCTTGTACAATCAGGAATCATAATAGAAAGAAATTTAAGTAATGAGAGAAATATTTAAGATATTCGATTTACAAATAAGGGCAAGATTTAACGCCTTCATTTAAACTACTAACATATCGTACAAATGCACATGCACCTACGAATATACATAAAGTATATTCGTAGGTGCATGCTTATTTGAACGATATATTAGTTGTTAGTATAAGCATTTGCATTTGTTTATATTAAATGGGTTTGCATGAATACATGCGTCTCTGTGGACGTGAATTGGCTTGCTTTTGCTAGTTTTTAATGTAGTTTCATTCTGATTAAAGGTGGTGACACCTCCTTCTGTAAATAATACTGCAAAATATAACATTATTGCATGTACCCACCTGTTAATGAGATCAACAACTGGCAACCGTTTTTCAAATTTACAGGAGAAACAAAAGAATAACCCAATTAACCTCCAAAATAAATGTAATACTTAATGCAAAAATGACTGAAAACTAAAGGTATCCAGTGCATTAATTCTAATGATGAAGGTATTAAGGAGGTGATTGGATCTTAATTAAAACAAAAATCTGTGCCGAGTAAGAATTATCTGCACAATCTCCTGCTATGAGAAATTATTTAGGTTTTATCATATTTTTTTCGCAGAGGAGTTGCCGAATGCATCGAGCAAGCACAAATAGCAACTCAATTCATTACTTCAAGTGAGAAAGCATAACTTATCCAGTGATTCAAGGCGTATGTAGCCAACACGGAAACCGCCACGGGTAAAAGGTGCCAAAAAGAGGAAGACTTAGGTGATAAACTCACGGTCCAACTTATGCGCGACAAAATGAAATATGAGGAGTGGAGCTGGTGAGCGTAATAGCGTAATAAACATAAATTGAAAAAAGTGGGTATTGCAGAGGAAGAAGCTTGCCGAATAATATAAAGTCAACAGGATAGAAGTGCAAAAAAGAGAGGAAGATAAAGTGAGTGTTGGGGTAGGCCTGGCAAGGAGAGTGTTGATTAGAGGAAAAAGTTGATCGAGAAATGTAGAAAATGAAGAAAGCTGGGATGTAAGGTAAATAATCTCTGAGCAAATCACCCTGAGGAGGATAATAAATGAAAATTTACATAGATAGTTACCGTAACAAATAAAAGAATGATTTTAGTTTAGGAAACTCTTCCATCAACTTCTCTATTTTTAAACTATACTTTGGATCAAAATGAATCGAGGAGAGAAATTACTCCTTCCCAGGTGAGATGAGGGACAAAGATGAAAATCGATAACAAATCAAACAGGAAGCATAAAATTTTTCCTACCTTTTTTCTGCTGTGAATTGCTAACTTTTTAATTAATTCATTAGAATAAAGCTTTCTTAATATAATTTAAATTATTGTTTACTTTCAATTTATGTTCCTCTCACTTGGCATGTTAGCGTTAAAGTTACCGAAGAAGCATTCATTTGTTTTTTAAATGCATTATTTAAATCAATATCAAAGTTTTAAATAACGACTGTCACAACAAACCAAAAAGCGAAATGTCAACAGATCAGCCTCCAAATAAAACTCTGATGTTACGCTACAAAAGAGGTTGGGAAATTTCTCTTTTTTTTTCAAATTTCGCTTGACAAATTTTTCTCAAAATATCAAAATTGCGAGTATCTTTAAATGAGTTACTTAGTCCCAAACAATTTCGAACGAGTGAACCTGCTTTCCAGACTTTGGATCCTTATTTTGGAATGCCACAAAAGCCTTGTCTCTCTAACATGTATCACGCATTTTTCTTCATACAATGTAGAAAATTATCTGTGGGAAAAAGATATCATTGGTTGTTCAACTCCAATGGTATCGAATTATTGTTGCAAAATTACTAGAGGAATATTTAGTTATAAACTAATATCTACAAGTGCGCAATGGTCCCTGTACTACATCAGTATTAATTCTCCTTAACAGTTTACTCTCCGTTTTTTCATTGGCCATTTGACTGTAGAGCCCCGCACCAAGTGCCCATACATCAACAGACTCTAAGGAATTTCATTGTACAATATTGTTGTGCTTTTTTATGTATTATAGCATGTGCCTATTGTGTATTTTATTTTTTTAACTGCCACTTTTCGTTAATTATATTTTGGTATCGGAAGAAATTAAGATGCATCTGCACACACATAAAACACTTCAAGACAACGGGAAGGTTTTTGGCAAGGAGTGTATTCACAGCATACATGCATAGGACACGAACAAGAAAAGCCATGCACCATGCGTGAGACACACAATAATGTTCAAGTCAATGTTATAGTTTAAGATTTCTAAAGGGTATTCCTCGTAAGAAATAACTCTAAAAATTGTAAAGGAAGGCGTTAAATAAGTGTGTAATAGACTTTATTTATCAATTTCAAACATGCTGAGAGCAGATGATATTAATACTTGTAGATGGAGTACCATCCGACACAGTAAGTGGCTCATCGGTACCACAAGAAATCGTTCCAGCAACAGTTGTTCCTTCAGTGCACAATTGAAATAAGGTCTCAGGTGAATTTGGTCTATGTGATGAACTGATATAGCTTGGAGGGAAATATTGAGGGAGGAAGAATTACTATCTAATGACCCTATAGCGGTCCAAAAGTGCTGCTATAATTGGAGCTAGAATCAAATTTAATAAAGCATGTTTCCATTTATTTATTTTACGTAAGTTAGACCCCACTTAGAGCACGCTGCGAGTAAATAAATCCTCATGAAGTAAGTTTGGTTCAACATCGAAACATAAATGCACCGCAATCAACCAAAAAAGTGGATGGCAGGGGATGCAGCAGTACCAGGTAGGAAGGGCGAGAGATAAGTGAGGATATGAAAGAGAAAGGAAAACATATTCGTCAAAAAATCATCAAACAACTGGCAAACCTGTATACATACTCGAGGTAGACTCAATTCAAAGCAAGGATCAATTCATCCAATAAAACTTTTGCTATGCGAAAAAACGGAATAAATTTAACTTAAACCACCCATACGACAGGCCGCCGCCAAAACAAGACAGGTCACGCAGAACTGAAAAGTAAGCAGGGGAAACTCCCCATCACATCGACATGCAACTTATGGTCTCCGCCCCCAAAAACATGGGTAGGGAATGGGACTCACAGAGGTGTGAAACAAGATCGAATACAATACATAGCAACTAGGTTAGTGAAAAGATATTGTGAACAACGTACCAATGTCTTTGATCTTAGATTACGATGCAGGTTAAACTTACTGAGTGAATTTAAGGAAGGTTCTTTCTCCGAGGATTTTAAAGACATAATAATATACATAACATAAAGACATAAATAAGTCACTATAGTATAGATCATGTATGTAAAAAGATAGATTTAAAGAGTCGGTCATTCCTCATACTATTAAAGATAAAAATACAGGTAGATATAACCGTAGGCGCGAAGGAGATAATTGGTATTGGGTGTGTATATGTTTCGTTGATTTCCTGGACGAATTTAAAACTCTTTTTTATAACAGTGTTCCCAAATTATTTTTATTTATCCAGTTATTTAATATGCGCGCATGTTGGTACCCTCTTTCGTGTTATTAACACTATTCGAGTGCATGACCGAAATGTTATTTGCGTATAGATGTTGTGATTGTGCATAAATGACTACTTACCCAATACCCCCGTCACACGTCCTCATGGCAGCTTTTGGGGTATAATGTAAAGTAGATTTGCATGCATAAAATAACTGAAAGTATTATTTTTTATACAATGTAGTAGTTCACATTCATATGTTTTTTGCTGAACTGCAGACACCCATGGTAATTAATGATAATCAAAACAGTTTGGGGTGTCGCTTCATATGAACCATATAAGACGTATTTTTCCCTTTGGCATTTAAATATGTTTTGTTATTGGTAAATTTCAGAATATCACTAATATTACCTAATATACTCTCTTGTATAATAGAGGTTCCCTTGAGATTGAATTAGATATTTGGCTAGTAGGCTAGTGTACTGTTTTTCCACCCTTACAGTCCAGGTTCGAATCACGGCGTTGGTAGAATTTCCTCTAAGGTAATATGATCCACACTACGGATTCTTCTTGGAGAGCACATTCACTAGAGTACACGATCCACTGCGTGGTGCGATAAATTGTGGCACTCATTGCGAACTTTCTTTAAAGGTGGATTAATGTCAAAGCTGAAGCTCTATGTACCCTTCTTCTAATCTTTTAACCTCGTTTCATCTACCAATTCACCTACTCATGGGTCTAAATAGGTCTAAATGACAACCTCTCAGCCATCTCCGCGAAAACAAATGCTAACAAAAGTTATTATACTGAACTATTGAGAAGTTCCATTTGCGTGCCTTAGCTGTTTTCAGTAAAATATCCTGGCGCAAATCTTATTTTTTGTGGTTGACTCATATTGAAAGATTTTCGAATTCCTTGTGGGGTAATTTTCCTGGCTCAGGTAATGGTACACTTATTACAAGGGAACCATGGATAACGGAATGGATGATTAGAAAGATAATTAGGAGAAGGAAATGGACAAATTTTATCACAGAGTCAGGTAAAAGGAAGCACAAAAGGTAATAATAATATCATATATGTAAAAAAGAGCAAAAGAAGCGTGGTGGAAAACACAGTGCGAGGATATGGAAAGTTTGCAGAGGAAGGGTGAGATTGGTGCGCTATAAAATGAGGTTTATAACGCGATCGGGATGTAAGAAGGGAAAATCTGTGTTATCAATTGGAGATGCAGGTAAGGCTAAGTCGGGGAAAAGAATATTGGAAACAGAGAGTACATAGATGAAGATAGTTTTGGTCCAGGCATACTCGACGATGAGTTTGAAAAGGCATTAAAATTAATGAAATGAAATAAGGTCATGATGTCTTGATAACAAACCTGCGGAACACACAACGTTTATGAAATTTGGGAGGAAGAGTCTACAGGTATTAATTCGTATAATCTATGAGGAAGGTATCCAACCGGAAGGGTTTGTCGGATCATTGGTAGTAAAGGTGAAGACTCTATCTTGGGAGGACAATGGAACAATGTGTTTCACTTCGGATACAGCTATGGTGGTTCTCAGAATAGTTTACAAAGAATGGAGGGCAGGGCAATGATTAGTTAGGGGATAATTGGTTTGGGTTGGATCGGGAAAGGAAGAGGCACGCGTGATGCCATTGTAATAATGAGGTCGCTAATAGAGAGGAATGCAGAATACGTCAGGACGTCTTTGCCTGCTTCGTAGACTTTGAAAAGGCGTTTGATAGGGTCAATTGGGAATAACTAATGAATAAATTTAAGAAAATAGGAATGGATTGGAGGGATAGGATACTGATCCACAACCGGTACATATCTCAAACCGCACAGGTGCAAGTGGGGGACGGAGAGACCTGATGGTGTAGTAAGACACTTAATGGCTACTAAGGTAAGGGAATTCTTGCAGGCAGAATTAAGACAAATCATTTTAATCAATTAATGAAGTGGCACTTCATATTTGTACGCATGAAAAATGTTACTTACATTTTCTTTTGTTCAAACAAATAACTGTCACTATTCCAAAATGTCTTGAGATTGTTCCACTTTGACTTCATTAATTTTTCTTATTCTCGAGCCTGGAACGGTCTAGTACACTAGACACACAATGGATAGACGGAAAAGCATCCACAATTCGACTAGCCTTGCTGTTTACACTCGTTATTAATAATAAGGGGCCCTTTTCATACCAAAAAGCCAGTCTAGTGACCACAATACTCCTCATTCCGGCACTCTCAAAATATTCTGGGCTAAAAGGTACGGTAAAATTGTCGTTGAACCCAGAGGTTAGGAGGTCAAAATTCGAAATAAGCATTTAACCCTATAGCCTTTTAAAGTTAGACCTGCTCATAGGAAGCTCTAAACGGTGCAATATGTACCATACTCTTGGCTCAGGCTACCTCGAAGTAGTTTATTTTAAAAAACTTTATTACGAATCATAAGCGTTAGTCCCGAAACAAAAAACAATGCTCCGCAACTTTACATGTCGCTGCTCTTGGTATATTTTACCGCTTACTGTCTAATGAAAAAACCAGTACCTTTCTCCGCCATTCTCAAAAAATTCTAATTCCAACCTGTCCTCTTTTCCAGTCTAAATTGAGACTTACAACGAAGGTAACAATTAAGCGTCCGTAATAAAGAAGTTCACTTTATTTAGAGGATGTAGACGTCTCTCTTCCTGTACGAAGTTTCGCCTCCGAATCCACCTTCTTGGAACCTGCAAAACTTAAATGATATCCATTTCCTTCTTGTGTCAAGAGGCCGCTTGTCCACAGAATAATTCAACGTGTTCCCATAAACTCTACCAGTGCCATTAAGTCGTTGAGTGAATATTCTGAGGGAGCTATAACATTTAATTGGTTATTGAAGTCGACATAAAATAGTTAAATTCCACAAAGAGGTAACTTACCTTTTCATCGCGTATAATTTTTAGATCTTGTGTTGGTTTTTTGAGATTCAAAATGGAATACACGACATATGCACTCGAAGGTGGGATATATATTTGAATGCTGAAAAAAATAGTATATTACTAGAGTAATCAGGGAGATGACACTTTATAGATGTTATTTTCACGCTCTCATGGTTAAAGGGACAAATGGAAAGGAGAGAATAATGGAATGCAAAAAACGTTGACACATGCAAATGGAACTCAATAACAGAAATGAAAGTTTTAACTAAAAGTAGGGGAAAATGTCTCTACCGGTATTTGATCTATAACGATTTTGTTAAAGGAGAGATGTTTTAGGAAACCGGAGGATAGGTTAATGGCAAAATTGTTGAAGTTATTGTATAAAAAGAAAATCTGTTTTCAAATAAAAAATACTTATCGCGTTAATGTTATTACCGAATTAATATATTAGCTCTATTTGTTTTTATATACTCCCTTAAATTTCTTCGGGTGTCTGAACAAGTTTAAAAGTATGAGTACCAATAAAAATTCTATTCCATGATATAGGGAATATAATAGATTTACATATTATTTTCCTGAATTTCGAATTCTAGGGCTATCTAAATCCATCCATCACGGTAAATTCACAGCAAATGCATTAAACTATGTAAAGAGTATGTAGAATAATCAAAAAATTCCTAGTAAACAAGAATTGGAATTTAAATTTGTTCATTTAACCTATTTTTAATGAACGTTATATGGGAAGAGAATCAGTTACGCATTTGCATATTCAACTTTTCATTCCAGGAAAACCCAATATGATAAAGGAAACGATATAAAACTTTAAAATATTTAATAAAATACAATTTATTTCATAATTTACGTTCAACTTCATTATTTGTATACCACATTACATTTTAACGAGATATTTATTTTAATTTCAAATTGTCTGGAAATTGGGAATTTTGTAAAATAAGATAAAATACGAATAACTTATTTTTTAGCATGGCATATCATTAAAAATAGAAAATCTATTTACATGCACACACACGAAGTATACATACATACGAAGTACGAACATAAAGAATAGTGAAAATATGCAATATGTTCCTCATTTCATGAACATGAACTTCCACCAAGTTGAGCCTCGTTCCTATCCTTTATGATGTTGTATGCATGCTAACTTACTGTGCATTCTCCTCTTGTGTTTGTCTATTTCTCCTTTGGTGGGTGTAACAGCTCCCTAACGCCATCTTCTGGGCAATGATCTGGAGCACTTTGGCGATTTATCAGATCGCAGATTTCAGTGTAAACGTACATTTTCTCGATAACTCAGGTGGTTACAGCATCCGCCCGGCAAGTGGAGAGATCCGGTGTTCAAGTCCCGGTTGAGGAAAATATTTTTACATCTGTGATCTGCTCACATCCGCCATCCCCACCTCTCCTGTGTTCATCCTTTATGTGTGTTCCTTTCCCATTTCCTTATTTCTATTTCAATGTGAATGAATATTTATTCGCCGTATGGCGGTATTTCGTGTTTGAATGTTTATATATTTATATGTATATATTTATATGTTTATATATATATATATATATATATAGATAGATAGATAAGAAAAATCACATAGCTTGGGTGGAGCTGCAGGTGCCCAGAATGCCTTGCCCGGAAATCAAACCCGGGACCCTCCGGTCAGTAGTCCAACGATCTACCCCTTGGACTACCGCGACCCACCACCCACACACACGCACACACACGCACACACACGCACACACACACACACACACACACATATATATATATATATATGTGTATATATATATATGTAACATATATATATATATATAAAACCATAAACACAGTAATCAACCCGAAAGTCGATTTAGTACCAAGCCGGACGCCGTGTGAATATTCACACATCAGGGTAGGGGGGCCAGTTCCTTTCCCTGTGCCGGTTATGGTTTCCCAGGAAGATCTGGTACCCGAAAAATTAACTAGCTTGTGTGGAGCTGCAGGTGCCCAAAGTGCCTTGCCCGGGAATCGAACCCGGGACCCTCTGGTCAGCAGTCCAACGCTCTACACGCTAGACTACCGGGACCCGCATATATATATATATATATATATATATATATATATATATATATATAATATTACTTTGACTGCAACACACAATATGAGAACACATAAAAGGAACACTCGCACGTTATTTCTTCATAATTTCGACGGATTTGAGCTCCGTCTTCCTTAAAAGATTAGTTAGGACTGTCTGCTGAGCTAAGGAAGGTGCGGTATGTTAGAGAGAGAGAGAAGGGGACGGTGGAAGGGGAGAGGGAGGGAAAGAAAGGGTTGGGGAAGGGGAAAGGGAGATAGGAGGCCAGAGGGGAGCGGAGGTAGGGTAGGATTGAAAGGGAGGATGTGGAACTAATTCACGAACGGAAAAAACAAATTGTTTAACCGCAGAAACTACAACATCCACGACCCAGGTGTCATCTTACAAAGTCGTAATCAGGGCTTAGTAAGTCAAAACCCAGGCCTAGAACAGCAAAATACATGCGGATGAACAAAATATCTTTCTCTCCTGTATGAAATAATTCCACATCTGTCCACTTCAACCCTCTATAATTAGTGAACGACATTGAGACCCGGATGTTGATAGGCTTTGCAAAGCCATATAAATGCCATTTCCATCGTTTTTAATTTTATAGGGTTATCGGAAGGGGGAACGGATGGCAGAACGGAAACACAATAACACTGGTTGAAGAGGGTGTTGTGGTGGGACGCATGTTTTGGGATGGGAAGACCCGCGGACGGTGAAGAGGGATTACGCGATGATTGTTTATCCTGAGGTTTAGGGGCGTGGAGCACTGGCCTATATAAAAGACCGGGTAGAGTTTGCATATCAGAAGATAGACTACGTTCTAAGATGTACACGTGGAGTGGGGGTAGGGCGGGAGAGAGTTAAAAGGTGGGATGGAGAAGGGTGGAGTGGTGAAACTAGTACAAGTTTTGTATCTAACTCGAAAGCAAGGAGTGGGTGTGATTCTGGGGATGGGAGTGGATTTGGAAAGAGGCTTGGTAGATTTAAGGAGATCTGATAGGTTAGCGGACCATTTGAAAGTGACAGAGGGCCATTTTGGAAGAAGGGTGGACGAAAAGTTTCGTTTCCTATGCTGCGTAACGACTCGACTGAAACTAATGCAACACCTCTACTTTTAGTCGTCAGATATCTCGCTAGATGGTGCACTTTGTCTCGTTTCGATCCGTTGAACGGTTTACGCAAAATAAAATCAGTCCGGTATTATTTTGATCAGACCTTGTATGGTGTAACATTCACGCTGCACTTTGAATACAACTTTCCCAATCATATGAAATTGCTACTACTAAGAAATGAAATAGAACAAACATAAACCTTAAATTAATTAAATGATAGGACTAACATAAAAATAAATAAATAATTTAGTGTTTGTGACGAAACCATTATGAATCAATGAGGTTGATCAAAAAATGAATTTCATCAACAAATCCGGCGAAATTAATTAATTTGGCTGCGTTCATCGTTTGAATTTGACAATATTGACATGGTGTCCCTTTGTTAATGAGTTTACTAGTTATGAGTTGTGGTAGGATATAATTAGGTTTTCGCAATTAATTAATTTTCATACATAAATCATTTGGTTGAAATGGAAATAAATTCAGATTTTAATACCAATATGCTTCTGAAAATGGGTAACCAGCTACTAAAAGTAGTGGGTGAGTCCTTACATAATTACGTGTACAGCGATACTGATTTGTGTTAAAGTAACTCCAAAGACTTAATTCAACAAGATTGTCTCACATATTGACGCAGTTTTTTTATTAAATATAAAAAATAATTTTATTGGTGATAAAAAATTTTTATCCGTAGATACAAAAGTATTTAGGAAAACACTAATGGGCTGTGTTAGAAAGAGATATAGTACAAGAGGTGTCCACGCCAGCAGTGCTTTTAAAATAAATGCGGAGAAATTTGTTAAAATAAGACATGGGAAGAGTAGGAGATAGGAATGAAAGTCTGTAAACAATTAGCAAAATCAGTTAGGATCTTGGCTGATCTTTAACTTTAAATTACCGATCAGTCAAGAGATTGGAATCATTTCCGAGTGCATTAGAAAATTAGAGCGATACCTTTGACATGATTCAGCGGGATACGAGGGAAACAAGACGGAAGAAAAGGTAGGGAATCATCTCAGGAAATTATTGCAAGGCGAAATCATCAGTACTGAAAGCATAGACGAAGGCCGAACTATTTAGTGTAGGCACTTGGAATTAGAACGATATTGATGTCAGGAAAATTAGAGGATACAAAGCGAGAAATCGATAGAGGAAATATAGACGTGTTAAGTGTGTGGGAAATGAGATGGAAGTTTTGGGGATTACTGGAATGATAATTAGGGAGAAATATACCGCGGGAAAGAGAGCCAGTAAGGGAGGGCCATTATATTTTTTAAAAACAGGTAGGTATTTGATTATTGGGAACGTCAATTCTTAGAGTAAAACTTGACGAATCCAGAAATCGATCTAACTGCTGTCAAGCTCTTTTATCAATATTTCTAGAAAAATTGAACCACTAATTGATATGGTTGCGAAATGGAATAGTTATGAATCCGTCCGTAGCTTCTATCCACAAATGCTTACTTCCTTTGACGATCAATATTGATACAACTCTTCCATTTCTGCCATATATAACTTCCTAGTGATTTCTAATATAGACTGAAAGAAAATATTAAAGCTTTAGATCAGGCTAGAACATTCATTTTACCACCAAGATTTCAAACCAAGGGAAATTAGGATTGCCCTCATTAAACACGCCATAGAGGTGAAGGGAGGACAACTTGAAAACGAGTGAAAAATGGGATTTTTAAAACACGATTTTGATTCCGTGGTGGGTCTGCGAAATCTTTTTGTCCTGGGCAACAATTTTATTCAATGGATGAGCCTATTTTTCAGGGTAAATAAAATTATGAGACGGATATATGAAGTGGGACTAAATGTGAGTGTTGGTAGTGTTAGGAGGGTGAAGAGTGAGGTGTGGGAGGCGCGGAGAATGGAAATGTGGCAAGGATTCATTTGAATTGATTGAAGTCCCTCCTCCCGTGCCGAGTCACACCCGTGTGCCGGGGTGCTCGGACGGCGGCCGTGGAAGCTGCGGCGACACAAGACACCGGTCGGGCGTTGAAGGGGGGGGCAGTGGTGGAAGAGGAGCGAGTCGGAAGGGCTAAGGGGGATTCGGAGGGAGGATGGGCGAATGGGGTAGCAGTGGGAAACGATGTAGGAAGCGAATAGGCAAAGCAATTCTCTGGAAGCATTTACTCCGAAGCCACCACTGAACCACCTCCTGCTTGCACGACCCCCCCCCCCCAACGCCCCCGGGCTCAAGCCCAAAAACCCCCACCCACCACCCCCTCCCCCAGACTCTGCTGCACGTGAAATATGCGACAATGCATGCTCACCGTGTGGATATATGTAGGGTATAAACGTGAGAGCTTTTAAAAGAGAGATATATGTGTGTGTGTTCTCGCTCGCGCGCGCGTGTGAGGTATCTGTGCGTCTGTGTACGCCGAGTTTCTGGGGACTCCTCCGGCTCTTCCTTTCCGCACTCCCACCCACTCCCCGCGCCACCTCCCTCCCGATGCCACCCGTCATCAACGGTCCCCATACACCCTCGCTCTTCCTCTTTTCCTCTACTTGTGGGCTCAGTGGTGGGCGGGGGAGTAGTACATGGAGCTGCGGCCGAAGGGATGGACTGTAGACTGGAGGAAGGGCAGGCGGCCTGTGGAGACAGGGGGCGGGAGGTAGGAGCTTGGAGGAAACTCACCTCTGGGTCGGGAGATAGCGACCGCGTGAGAAAATGTGGTTTGCGACGAAGGTCCCTTTATTTTCCAGCTCTTCCAATGCCATTTGGGAAAAATAATAAGGCTGCTGCGGTAGGTGAGGAATCCACACAATAATTTCCTCTCTCCCATTCAGCGCGAGCGTCGCGCACTGGACGTGGCGAAATGGTTTGGCAATAATGACTTTTCCCCTTCCCCCGCGCGGATCCCGTATGCCAGTCTGCGGGCGTGTGCGCTTCGTGACAGGTTTTTTTCCATGAATACTTAGTAATTGTCACGGATGTCCGCAAGGGAATCCAACGTACTGCCATTGGTTTTTCGCAAACTCCCGGTGACATTGTGCTCGTTTGTGAATCCATGACATGCATGAAGGCTGTCTTAAATTTTCAAAAAAGCAAAAGAACTTTTCAATTCCTTTTTCTCGTAAAAAAACCTTTTTTGTGCTTATGGATCGCATCGGTTTCAGGTAACGCTCGCACACAACACACTTCTTTAAATTTTGAAGCTTTTAACGGATTTGAATACATGCGATTTGATAATAAAACGTGAAGAATGCGTTTTTCATAATAAAATACCATCGTTTGAAGAGCAGTGATCTAGCACAATCGAATTTTATTATAACCACTCTACCTTAATCAGTAACCTAAAACAACAATACTTTTAAAAAATTAACTAAAATATTTAAGTTTCATTTATATGAAGGAAGCTTAAATAAATTATTTATTTTTTTTTAATTCACACTTTTAACTGAAAGAGTTATTTTAATGAGGAGATCAATACCTCATAAGGCTATCAATATCAATCTGCAGAGATAAACCAACATATATTGAATGTACTTTTGCGAATATTTTCTACGACTTGACTGATAAATTTACCAGTTACAACTGAAAGTTGACTATGCAACTTGTAATCTATATGGATGATGACAATGATGACTTTCCACCCTTGTATTCGTTAGCGCTTCGTGTTCCTAATTCTCTCTTGTTTCTATACTGCATAAATATCTCTATATTTCCTCATTTTGGAGAGCTTGTATATTTTTCGCATATTCTCAATTTAAGATTTAATCATTTTCTTTTAAAATAACGCCTGGTGTCATCATTCACAGACAATGTGCAAAATGAAATTCCCACTGTGCACTCGCATTAGATTAGTTCTTTATACGAGGTATGCTTAGATACCTAGGCCTCGTAGATATGCCTAGACGTCAATTAAAACACGAACCTCAGAAAATCAAAATTTCATACCACCTTCAGACTCTGTAGCGTTTACTTACTAGTGGTGAACAATTACTTGCCTTGTAACATTCCAATTACCACTTTAAGTAAATTATCTAAGATTATAGAATGATCAATTTACTTGGTTCTCTAAGTAAAATCGTGATACAACACGATTTAAGACAGCACGACTTTAGATAAATCGAGTGTGCAAGAAGCCATAAAGAGATCGTTTAATTTATCCTGAGAATGGAAGAAGCGGAGAATATACTAAAGCAGCAGCTAATAAACCGCCATTTAATCGCCATACCAGTTAATGAACAATGTAGGAGTTATAGTTCTTAATTAATCCACCGATTAATCCATTGAGAGTATCGTTACTCCGGCGCTCCCATTATGAGTGGAAAAAATCATATAAACAACAGTTGTACAATTATTTATCCATTATTCAAACGAACTACTGTTTTAAATATGTTAAGCATTATTAAAGGAGAGTAGTTTAAGGATTGATTCTCAATAGCAAATAAATGTTTTCTAAACTCCAAGAATTTAGTATTTTAATTGAAACACAGTTAAAAATAATTTATTTACAGGGAAATATTTTTTAATTGTGTGTTCATAATTGTATATCAACCAGATGCTATAGTGTTGGAGTAATTAAATGTTTTTAAACACGCATCGGAATGCATAAACCAGATCTTTAATTAGATTAAAAAATCGTGTGTATACAGTACATACCACATCAATTAAAAAATAAAATTTGAAAATGGTAATCTAATTTCCAATTCATTGCTTATATCCTCCATTATTTTCCATTTCATTAGAGGAATTAAATGCTTGCGGATGCGGCCATCATCATTTTGCTAGCAATAAAGTAGACGCTCTAAAAGGCCGGAGACAGGATTTGTGGATAATTCAAACGTTTCACTTACTTTTAAGAAATAGACTCAATATCGTCATCGAATTTGAGAAAAATATAATTACACTGTTTCATTGTTAATCAATGTCCCATTTCATGCAGTAGAGTCAGGAAAAACCAAACCTTCCCATTAACATTATTTTTTATTTATTTAATAAAACTACATTTTTAAACCTTTTACGAAAAATAATGTTCTCGTAGTTGTAGGTTGTTATCACCCGCTAAAGCTGACGCATGTTCTGCTGCTTCTCCCCCATATGACGTTAAAAAAGGGTAAAAATAGCAAAATGAAAAGCCTTGAAGATAAATATCCCCTAATGGCCATCTTTGCTGTGAAATTGCTTAGCTGAGTGCATTCGTGCCTTTGCATATATTCAAAAGATGTCTTTGATGAAACACGTGCAATTTTAAGAGAGAGTGGCTCATTTTAACTAAAGTGTGATCACTCTGAAGCCGGCAAAAAATATTATTTAGCTGTCGCAGCCTATTTTGGTTCATTAATTACGGGTGCTACATGCAGTTATGACATTATAGACCCTAAATCAATATACCACCCGGAGGTTTCCGTCACTGACCTCGTGCAATGATAAAGGTGGTAAAGAATTTCAAAATATTAAAGTGAGTTATTTTCCAAAAATAATTTTGCCTGCTATGTATATAAATGCATATATGATTAAATATATATATATATATATTTCTACATAGATAGTATATATATATATTTATATGTCCATATATAGGAAATATATATAATATTTTTATAGTATAAAAAACATATATAGTGTATATATATATATATTATAGTATAATATATATATAGTATATATATAATATATATATATATTATATATAATATACGAGTATGTTTATATACGTGTATACATACACATATATAAATATTACATATACTATACATATATAAGAGGATAAGAGTATATAGATGGACTGCAACGCTGGCGTAGTGGAAGGGCTTGTGTCTCAGTCATTTTCCACCCTTCAATGGATAAGTTTGCCAATTTTCGTGTCTCCAAAATGATTCAATCCCCGATGAAAAAAGTTACTATTTTTACATAGTCTAATTCTAGAGGTTCCATTTGAAGGTGATTTATTTATTTTCGTTAAAAATTGGTATGATTTTGAAAAGGGTCGAACGGTTATACAGTTTAAATAAAAAGAAAGAACAATTTTGGTTATTTGTGTTGAATTTTATTATCTTATGCAATTAGTTGTTTTTTTAAGCGCATTATATGGAGACATTCCATTCCTTTGATTACAACCTTGACGTTGTGGAAATGTTAGCGCGTTGCGATGACCATATGAGACCTGTGCTGATGGAAGTAATGATAATTGCTCCTGATAGGTTCACACATGCCAGGTAGGAAAGACGAGGACCTAGACGAAAGGTAGTCCTGTTCTTAAGTGAGGCGACTAAAAAGGCACCTGAAATTAGTAGGGCGGTCATTGAGTGATGGTACTACGCTTCAAAAACTATTGAGGAAGGCAAATGGAAAACACCTCGATTGTTCGTCCCAAGAAATCCATACAGGTCAGTTTAAAGAAATTGGGTCCTGACAACTAGGGCCTCGGTCCAATCAGCCGTGTGTTATGCCCAGGAGCGGGGGAGGTAACGCTGCCGCGGTTTTCGCTTCACGAAATTCATGCAGAGCAAATAGGACAGAGACAGTTGTAGCACAGAAGACGGAAAAAGGAAAGAATTAGTGAGAATAGCAACTTGGAATGCAAAGAATATGATAGGGCAGGAAAATCAGAGAATTTGGTAGAAGAATTGGAACAATGAAATACAGTTCATTTAAGGTATCCCTAAGACCTATGCGTAACGTGAGATGGAAGGATGGATAGCGGGGATTACTGGAATGATAGTTATAGGGTAATACACAACTGAGTGGATAAGAGTCAGCTAGGGGTGGCTATCATGCTGAACCGAAAGTACAATAAAATTCTTTTGGAAATAGCATCTTCATCTAAATAATACTCTGCAATCTCCCGGGAAGGAGTCTGGCAGGGAGTGTATCCACACAATGCATGCACAGCACACGAAAGGGCCAAGTCATGCAACATGCATGAACCTCGCTACAGAAAAAATGGAAATACAATGGACTAGTAAATAGTTATCAGGATCAACAAACGTTCACCATGTGCCAACACAAGTTTTAATAAAGGCATTCAATGAGGATAATATGTGCCTTGTAAAATATAACCCTAAATATTTCAATTATACATTGCCGATTATAATAATTGACCGAGTCGGTCCAAAACACTTCCAAGATACGTAAACTATCCCACCCGCTCTACTTTTTCCCCTTCTATTTTAATGTTTAGCTTAGTCTTTTTCTTCCTGGAAAATCACCCAACCTTTGTTTTTATAAAATAGATTCCATCCCATATCTGTCGCACTAAATTTCCACTCCTCTCGGCAATACTTGCAACCCCTTACCTGACTGACAAACTAAAGCTTGCTCATCAGCAAGTCTAACTGATTTTATGAATTCCCCGCCAGCTTTCACTCCTACCTTCAGTTCTTCCCATTCCTCTTCCATCATTTCCTCCACATATACGTTGAACAGCACCGGTGATAATGAGCCACCCTGCCTTACACCTCTTCCTAACACTGCCCATCCTGACTCTCCGTTCCCCACTCGCACCTGAGCAGTCTGAGACATGTATAGGTTGCAGATTAGCCTCCTGTCCCTCCAATTTATTCCTATTTTCTGCAATATACTCATTAGTTTGTCCCAATTCACTCTGTCAAACGCTTTTTCGAAATCTACGAAACAGGAAAATATGTTCCTCTCGATTAGTGATCTCATTACTGCAATGGCATGACGCGTACCTCTCACCTTCCTAAACCCCGAATGATCATCTCCTAAGTAAGCATTTCCCCTACTCTCTATCCTTGTTTATGATCCTGAGAACAACCTTAGCTGCGTGAGATATCAAACTTATTCTTCTGTAGCCCTAATATGATGCCGCCTTAAATTTTTCGGAATAGGATCTAACACTTAACTCACATAGTCTTCCGCCCAGATTCTTTCCTGATAGATACTGCAAACCATTCCATACAGAGTCTTTCTTCAAATTATTCCTAAACATTTCAGTAGTTCAACTGGAATGTTGTCTATCCCCACGGCCTTATTTGGTTTCATCTCTCTTGATGCCTTTTCTATCCCATCGAGTATGCCTGGACCTAAGCTATCTTACTCTACGTCATGTTCCTTTACTAAATCTAACATTGTTGGCATATGTTTATTATCATAGAGTGCTTCTATATTTTCCTTCTGTCTCTCTTGGATGATTTCTGTGCCAAAAATTATCTAACCCCACTAATCTCTAACTGTTAGCAACCTCTTCTTACCTCCCGACGGTGAATTACCACGATATAGGGCGCACCAATTTCACCCTTCCTCTGAACTCTTTCCATATCCTCGCATTGCGTGATCCACCATGCTCCTTTTCCTTTGTTTGTGGGTCGTCCCAACATATGGTTTAACTCTTTGTACTTGATTTTGCCTAACTCTTGTTTTTACATTCTTCCACCTTCTGCTCTCATCCATCTTTGCAATCACCTAATCCGTGACCCATGGTTTCCTTGTACTTTTCCCGTTAACGGTTCCTATATTGTCTTTTGCGGCTTTCAATATCACTTTATTGATACATTCCCATTATTCTTCGATAGTACTCAGCTCTTTACCGTCATCAATGGTTTTCTCTACAGTCTGCTGATACTCCTTCCTTGTTAACCCATTTAATGCTTCTACATTCCATTTCCTAACCTGTCGCGCCTGCCTTATCTTTTTGAAACGGACGTTACATTTCACAACTACTAAATAGTGGTCAGAGTTCGCATCCGCTCCCGGGAAATTGTGCAAATTTATCTCACTGTTCCTAAACTTGTACCTAACCAGAATATAATCTATCTGATACTTTTCTGTGTCACCTGGCATTTTCCATGTATACTTACGCCTTTTTGGTTTCTAAAGCATACGTTGGTTTAGACTAACCTTGTCTCTTGCAGAACTCAATTGACTCCTCCTTCTCTCCTCTTTACTTAATATGACGGCAACCCCTCGTTGGGTCTCGTCCCCGTTGCTAAATATTATTCTATAATTATCACTCCAGTAGTCCCCGCTATCCTTCCATCTCACCTCGCATAAAGATAAAATATCTGTATTTCCTCTTTCCATCTCGTGCTTTATATTCCTTATTTTTTCTGTCCTCAGCAATGCCCTAAAATTCCAAATTCTTATTCTAACTAATTCTCATCTTCTTCTTCTCCGTCTTCTGTCCTGCTACTGCCGGTTTTTCCTTGCAAGTGTTTGGTGGGATGACGACCACGGAAGCCTTGCCTCCCCCGCTGCCGGGCACGACACACGGCCGATTGGGCCGAGTCCCGCAGTTACCAGGACTCATATTCTCTAATGTGTCCATTATTATATTACTGGGAGTGATAATTGAGGTGGTCTACTGCAGATGTGCACGTTTTATTACACGCATACTGCTACTACTACAAACTACATCCTACGCATCCACAAAACTACATATGTGACTATCCTTTCTGTGTGTATCTTCGTTTTCAATATCTGTATCAGTTTTTGTATGTTTTTGCGTCGCCGAAGAGCGTTCTGTTTGGGGAAAAAGAAATCCATTATATTCTCGGTAGATGGCTGTAGTGATCGATATCTCATAAAGTATCGATCAAACGATTTCAAGTTTATGCTTGTTGTCAAGGTGATATATCACACCAAAAAAATTCTTTTTTTGTTTATTCCATTTAGTTGCGAGTTACAGGATGTAAACAATGGAAGTCAACGAAGGGAAAATTCGGTACATTTTACAGTTTTTCTTTGATAAAGGCGAAAATGCAAGTCAGGCCGCTGAAATTGTGAATGGTGTTTATGGTGCCGATACTGTATCAGATAATTATGAGCAATTTTGTTTTCGTCAATTCCGTTCAGCCATTTTTTATGTTAAAAATGTACCTCGCACAGGCAGCCCCAGACAGACAGACAGTAAAAATGTCGATAAAACCACCAAAATAATCAACGTTGAACGGCAGGTTAGCAGTCGTAGAATCGGCCAGGAGCTAAAGATTGAATATAAAACAGTTTAAAACCATTTGCGCAAAGCTAGATTCACAAATAAGCTCAATGTTTGAGTGCTACACCAATTAACACCAAGAAACATGATGAATCGAATTTCCATCTTCGAAGCCTTGGCCAAACGGAATGAACTCGACCCATTTCTTAAACGAATGGTGACTGGGGATGAGAAATGGGTCACATACGACAATATTGTGCGAAGACGATCGTGGTCAAAGCGTGATGAAGTAGCTCAAACGGTGGTCAAACCAGGACTAACGGCCAGGAAGGTTCTACTGTGTATTTGGTGGGACTTCAAAGGAATCATTTTTTATGAGTTGTTTCCGTATAGCCAAACACTAAATTCAGATTACGACTGTCAACAACTGGACCGTTTGAAGCTAGCGATTGACCAGAAACGGCCAGTGTTGGCCAACAGAAGAGCTGTTGTGTTTCATCAGGACAACGCAAGGCCACACACGTCTGTAGTGACTCGCCAGAAACTCCGGGAGCTTGGTTGGGAGGTTTTAATGCATCCACTATAAAGTTCTAACCTGGCATCAAGCGATTACCACCTTTTTCTCGCATTGCAAAACTTTTTGAGTGATAAGATATTGCGATCAAGAGAAGATTGCGGAAATAGCTAGAGTTTTTCGTCAATAAGGACTAATACTCCAATGAGAGAGGCATTATAAAGCTACATTTAAAATGGCAGAAGTTATGCAAAAAAACGGAGCATATTTGCAACCTACTCTATATCAGGTCCCTCTTCATCTCTGTGTACTACTTTCCTCACCTCATCCCGTCCAACATCCCTATCCTGTTCCTGCCCTTTCCTCATTTGCCTAGCATTCTCCCCTCTATTACCTTCTTCAACATTCCACCACCGATCAATAAACATTTCATCCATCTTTCCTGCCTCCACAGGATTTCTTCCAATAAACCCCTCTCCTCATCCACCATCTCCAGTACTTCCTCATTTGTTTTCCTTTCGGTCCATTTCACATTCTCCATTCTTCTCCACATCCACATTTCAAATAAAAAAAACCATAAACACAGTAATCAACCCGAAGGTCGGTTTAGTAGGTGATGGTAGAGCTCACCCATGTACTAAGCCCGACGGCATGTGAATATTCACACATCAGGGTCAGGGCCAGTTCCTTTCTCTGTGCCGGTTATGGTTTCCCAGGAACATCTGGTACCCGAAAAATCAACTAGCTTGGGTGCTGATCAACTAACAGACACAGTCTGACCTGAAGAAGGCCTCGGAGTAGGCCGAAAGCTTAAATTATCTACAGTGTGAGTGTCCTTTTACGTGTTATCTGTTTTATTCTGTGTTCTATTGTGCCGTCCAAAAGTTATATTGCTCTCGTGAGTACTTCCGCATCATCGATATATATATATATACATAAAAATTATATATATTATATATATATATACATAATTTTTATGATTCTTGTAATGGTAAGCGGCCACAAATTTGCTGCCTTAACAAGATCGCTCCTTTCAAACCGACCTTCGTATAGAGTCACGTGGCATCAATGTGATATTTAATGGAAATAAATATTTATATGATTATTATCCATGTGTAAATATCGATAAACACTAAAATTGATTACTTCGATTTATTCATATTTAATGAAGATATTTTTGCAGTTCACCCTGTTAGATGAACACTGCTGTAGTCTAATTGAGAAATTTCGAGGTTTTACTCCTCTCTATTTTGTCACAATTTTCAGAGGGCAAAGTATCATTACCGAAATAAAGGGCTTTTTATCAAAATGCAGAACATAAATATTCTTTCAGTTCATCTAAAGGAGGCCGTTAAGTTTTATGGCTATTTGCCAAAATTTCCATTGACTGCCTACTCGTCGCATAGTCACTCTTGTGAGTCTCGCCGGGTTGGCTTCGTCAAAAATGACGGATCGGTTTAATATTCAGTCTCTCGTTTGCATAGTGGTCAGCCGTGTATCTGGGAGAGGCGTTTTCCCCACCCACGAAGTTCACCATCGCCTCTCTCCCCATCGAAGGAGATTAACGCTTAGCCGTCACTCACGAGTGCCACCGCCCCGTCGTGTTTTGAAGAGCAAGTGCATGTGATAAGCCCTGCGCAAATTTGACTGCTATTAGCATTGTATCCGTCGTTCCGATATGTTCCATCGAGGATGAGCAGGCACACATTTACACGGAAAGCTTACAACTCATATATTACCACTTTCATTTGCTTCTTTATTCGGCCACTCCAGTGAATCACTTCCTTCGAGGATCAGATCTCTAATAAATTGTGAAGGATCAAAAGTGATTTCCATCAACTCTGCATACTTTGAAAGGAGCTTGTGGCTAAACGATAGATGTCTAAGAACCTTGAAAAGAAAATGTGGTATTCAAAGCTCGCACGTTGATAATATATTTCTAAAAATGAGATTTTGCCATTGTGAATACATGTTTTAAATGAGCCGGAAAACATCTAGCAATGCAAAAATTCAGCTGTTTTATGAATGCATACTGAATTTCAACAGCTGTACCAAACTTACGGTGTGAGAGGATTCTTTGGCTCTTGCACTGCATCATATTTTTAAACACACATATTTCGAGGATGCGCCAATTATTCATTCTGAACGATGATGCAACTCAATGATCAATTCCCCTTTGAAGCGCAAAAAAAACACTTCTACACCCAGGACCACCGGACGTGCCGCGCAAGATCCAATTTTTCTCCTATCCTTGGTGAAGAGGTGGTCCCATTACCATACAGATTTTTTTCTGTGCATGCTCTTGCTGAGGAATTTAAGTCTATACAAATTTGGAGACAGTAAATATACCTCAACATGTAGTCGAGAGGGTTTGAAGGAGCGAGATGTCGACGAACGTGGGGAGTGAAGCTTGATACCGGTAGATGAAAGTTATCCTCGGTGAGAATAACTTTTATTTTTGGTAATTCTCTAAAATTTTGCGTGAAATGATGAAACGTTCTCTAAACACAGTGCTTGAATTTTATACTACATCCAATTCTTGCCAAGAAAAAATCCTCTTGTAAATAACATCAAATAATTCTGCATAAAAAATAATCACCGAAACATACAGTGGTATATTTGTATGAAATAGTATCCATATAACGCGAATAAATTACAATATATTTTATGTTCCTGCACCCTAAAACTTGATTTTAACATAAATATTGGCGTTGACAAATTTACTCATTAAGCGGATAAATTCAAATATCGAGCATTCTACAGCTCACTATATTGCAATACAGTAAAAATGAATTAAAATTATGACGGGTGATTAAATTAAAAAACGGAAATTCGATTCGAAAGTTGGTCATAGGTAGAGTATTTTCATTAACTTTAAATGATTAAGGCTAAAAACCTAACCCTTGCTAAACATTATGGTTCGTTCATTAGTCAAATGTATTTTACCCTGGGGAAAATAAAGGGTTTGCGTAGGTATAAGTACTATACGGGTTATAATTGGATACTCTAATAACTTCCAAAACTTTAACTAATATAAAATGTTGCCGTTTTTTCATTCCAACACTTCTGTGATCTATTCATAAATTTGGTGGACATTGACGTAAATTAGCAGCTTAATCACCCGTTTCAGCTTAATATAAATAGATATCAAAATATACACCATTCATGCATGCATATATTAAATATACATAAGCACGGAGTATCATTAATATGTGCATTCTGTAGACAATCTGACTTCAACATAGATGTTCTCGCAAACCTCAATGATCAAATATCCAAACTCTTCGCAGAGCGTAACCAGAGTATACTTTTAGTCGCCGATGACTTTATTAAGCGAATTGAGACAAATATTTCGTAGTAAACACTGAAAAAAATTGCGACACATATCTAAAACCCCTGAATATGCTTACTTCTCGTTAAAATAAATATATGACTCGCCGATACAAGGTAACAGTATTCATTTGCATTTACACAATGCCCCGCAAGGGCGTGTGGCGGGGTGTGTTAGGTACCAACTTAACTAGGCATGGTAGGTGGTAGATGTTATGGTAGGTGGTAGGTCACCAACCTGTAAGTTCACACTAGACATCCTTTCGACTATTATCTGAGATATGAATACAAAAATGGACATCTCTGGGAGTATGTGCTGCACTTAGCAAAAATTGTGAAATTAAAAACTAAAATCCTTGAATAAAAACACAAATTGATAACATTTAAGCTAGAAATTAACAACTCTGATATCAAATGCACATGGAAAATATTTTTAAATATTATACGTGACATTATTTTACTAGCAAAGTTTACTCCACTTAAATCTCAACGTAATTACGAGAAAGCAAGTTGGTACAACAGAAATGTCTGAACGGAGTCTTTATATTGATTGAAGTCTTTGTATTGACTGGAGTCTTTATATAGAGCGGAGTCATTTTCGAAAATATCTTTAGTTTAAGTGGGTGACGGAGGGTGGGACGGTTGTTTAGATGAAGACGCTTTAACATTAGCTAAGTGGAATACTTCGGGTTTGGGAGCGATGCGGACAGAGAAGAAGGTTGGAGAAAGCGCGGTGATTACTGATTCTAATGTTAAGGGGTGTGGGGCATTGACCAATTCAGACGGTAGGGAATAATTGGCACTTAAGTAAATAGACTACATTGCTCGAGGTGCATGAAGAGAAGGGGGTGGATGGGAGAGAGTTAAAACGCGGGTAGGAGAATAACAGGTTTTTAAAGTTAGGTCATTTTACATCATATCTTGTTGAAAGCCATGGATGTGGCTTTGGGAAGGGGCGGGAATTTTACAATTGAGTTGGTTGATTAGATCGAAAAAATAAAATTCTTTGCTCTTCCACATATATTTTATTATGCACGACCTAGGTTTCTGGTTGACTGAAGTACCTGATAGGTTAATATGGCGTCTAAATGTTAAAGAGGACCTTCTGCGAAAAAAGCTTGTCACGGAATTGAGGATGGGGTAAAGGTCTTCTTAGGATGGAACTCAGAGACTCTATACTGGATCGCACCCAAAAGTGGTAGGACTGATTTTCTCTGGCGCGAACGGAGCGGTGGAGGGGGGTCTGCCTGGCAGGGTAAGGTGAAGGGGGCACTTAGCAACAGACCGACACCAACCTCAGTCGCCTGTTTTTAGTGAAGCAAGTTTTTTATCCGCGTCGAAAAACAAAACGAATCTGAATTTAGAGCAACGCTTTTCCGTGAAGTTTTGTGCGAAACTCGGGAAGGCGGTAACTGAGACCCTCGATGTGATCAAGCAGGCTTATGGGGACACTGCCTTAAGCCGTTCCACAGTATTTGGCGTCCCCGCGTCCAAAAAAGGCTCGCATGAGCAAATCAAAAATCAAAACGATGTTGATTGTGTTTTTCGACAGTCATGGAGTGGTTCACAAGGAGTTTGTTCCACCAGGGGAGATTGTGAATGCGAAATTTTAGGTGTACAGGTGCTCACCCGCCTCCGAGAACGCGTGGAAAGAGTCCGACCGGCCATCGCAAACTGCTGGGCGCTTCCTAATGACAACGTTCCGTGCCATAGCGCGCTCAGACAGCTCCTGGCCAAATACGGCGTTACCACGTTGCCGCACCCGCCCTATCCTCCCGATCTGGTACCACCGGACTTCTTCTTCCTCCTGATGAAAAGACAGCTCAAGGGACGACGTTTTGACTCGATAAAGGCCGTTCAAGAGGCTTCGATGAGGGTCATCAACGGCACCCCCAAAGAAAATTTCCAGCGGGCGTACGGGGAATGGGAGCAACGTTATACTAAGTGTGTAGCAGCACAAGGAGCATCATTTGAATATTATTAAGTCGATGTAAGTATGTCGTCAATAACATTCTTGTAAAAAAAACCAGTCCTACCACTTTTGGGTGCATCCCTGTACCTAGGAAATAGCTGGTACAAATCGACAGAATGTATGTGTCTGAGGTGGCGAAGGATTTGGAAGTGTACAAATATTTTTGTATTATTTTACTCAGGAAGGGCTCACCCTCGTTGAGGGAGTGATTTCCGATTGGATTCACCACCAATTCTGCTGCATGTTTCTACATGATTCATAAACTTTTTCCTTGCAGGAAATTTTATTTTTTTTCCGGTTCACTACGTGTTTACACCAAGCGTGGCACAATAAAGTCACTTAATCTGGCTCATATTTACGGTGATCAAAATGCATGTTCCTGGCTAGGCAGAGGCGAATTGACAAGAAATTTATTCCTACTACGCCCAGATATAGTCCGTTTGCCCCTATTGCACCTCCGAGGTGTCCTTGACTGCTGAAAAATGGTGTACTAAGGGACTTGGCACTAGGTGATGTCAAAGGATTAAATATTTTGGAGATATCCTTTCCCCTTCTTCTTAGTAGGAAAGCTAGGTGGTTCAGCAAAGAACTCTTTCATACGCGTTAGATCGCATGTCTTCGATCGATGTATAAATTATCATCATAATTTCATTTTGTTAATTGACTAAATAATAACTAACTTGATAATCATTTAATATAAAATGAGGGTATGTGCCGTTAAGAAATGAAAATGTTGGAAATTAACCAGATGACTATGGAAAGGATCTGGTTTTTCACAAAAAGAAAGGACAGTTTAAATGAAATCTCATAAAAATCATTGCTTACATAAGATATTGAATAACAATGAAATTGAATAGAATTGGAGCGACCTTGAGATTAGATAGTCCTTTTTCCGTCTAGCCCATAGTGGCCGCGCATGAGAAATATAATGCCATTTCATCGATGCTTGGTGTATTTGAATTGAAAATATAATAAAAAGTCAAGGGTTAAAAAGTGTATACAAGGAGTGATCAAAAAGGAGTGCTCTGATTTTATTCAGCACATACCATTAAACGGATCGAAACGAGAGACAGTGCGAGCGATATAGCAACACAACTAACGACTAAAACGAGAGGTGTTACGTCTATTTACGTATAGTCGTTAAGCAGCAGCAGCGGCACGTGTCTTCACCTGTTCGTCGCCACGTGCAACGGAAGTAATGAGGGAGCTAGAGGAACAGCGTGTGTGCGGGAAATTTTGTTTCAAACATGGCAAAAGTGGTACGAAGGCAATTGAAATGATCCAGCAAGCCTTTGCTAATGAAGCTATGACTCGAAGCCAGTATTTGAGTGGTACAGTCGTTTTAAATTGGGCAGAACCTTGACGGATGAATGTTCGCGACCTTCCATTATTACAGACCCCAACCATGCCAAATTGGTGAACGATTTGATGAATCGCCGCAGAAAATTGCCGATTTACTGTTAGGGAGGTGAGGAAGTTAACATTAGCTTTGGATCTTGTCAGACAATTTTGACAGATATTTTGGGCATGACGTTTGTCGCATCAAAATTCGTCCCGTGGGTGCTGACAAATGAACAGAGACAAAAACGTGCGGACATTTGACAGGAATTCCTGGATCGAGTCAATACCGACCCAGAGCTTCTTAAAACCATCGTAACACGTGACGAAACCTGGGTTTACGGCAATGATTTTTGAATGATTGAAGGCCCAGTCTTCTTAGTGAAAAGGTCCTCATTCTCCACAACCATTCTTCCACCAAAGAAAGCTCGCATGTTCCGGTCCAATGTGAAGGTCAAGCTTGGATTGGCAAGGGCTGATTCATTACGAATACGTCCCTCAATGTCAAACCGTCAACAAAGATTTCTGCTTAAAGGTTATAAAGAGGCCGAGGGTCGTAGTGAGCCGAAACAGGCCGGACATGTGGAGAAACAATGCATGGCGTTTCCTCCACGATAACGTGCCGGCTCACACGGCGCTGATCGTGACAGAGTGTTTTCCCAGAACCGGAACTTCCGTGATCCCGCAGCCACCCTACTCTCCAAGCGTAGCTTCTTCAGACTTTTTTTGTTTCCAAAGTTAAAATCAACCTTGAAATGGCGCCGAATCGACTCTATTGCGGGCATTAAAACTAATTTTACGGCGGACCTGAAGAGGATCCCTCAGGCGGCTTACCAGGCAGGGTTCGAGGGCTGGAATAAATGCTGGAAAAGATGTGTCATCAGCCAAGGCATATACTCTGAGGGCGGCAAGTTCAATTAATCTGTATACGTCGACATGAACAAGTTATAAAATCAGTCCTGTCTTTTTTCGATCACACCTTGTAGAGCTAGCTTCCGAGAACCAGTTTGACCCTACCTGAGCCTACCTTCCAGATAGGACCTTCCTTTGGCTGAAGCAACTTTTGCTTCACTTCTTTTTAGTAAAGTATCGTGTAGTGTTTATTTAAATTTGGGGACGCCGTCTTATTAGTATTTAGAATTTTTTTTCAGCTGGTTTGTTGGTTAATTTTCATTAGTTCTTCGTTGTGTGGGATTCACAGGCAGTATTTTTGGTTTTTAGAGTTTGTGTCTCACTTTTTGGTTTCGTGAGTTTTCTCTTTACTTTTTTTCTTTTTTCATTGTTTCACAACCCCCCGACTCTCTTGACCTCCGAATTTAGCTCCTCGAAAGAACGCAGAATTTTTCCGGATCCGCGGCGCGTACCGTCGTTGGTCCCTTCATGTGCTACAATTCGTAGCTTGGAGCAACCCACGTCACGTGCAGCCGCTTTCACCACCTTCGTCACCTGTGGAACCCCACCCCCTGGTATAAATCACGAGGACCACGTACCAACATCTCCCTCGCGCTGGACCCTCCGCCGTAAGGGAGGCATTAGACAGCGGATATTGAAACTACCAATCATAATAATTTCCTCCCTAACCGTTTGCTGACGTCCTTTCATAGACAGCACCCTCTGAGTAGGGCCTTGGCCATCCGGCCTGGTGCATCCACCCCCTGTCACATATCGTTTTCTCGGGGTATTTATGTACGTGTAGAACGTACGAGATATATGTAAAATTTATACATAAAAGAAAATCTATTCAGTCCCTAGACACTGCTTTTGATAAATGGCTTCCTTGTTACCTAAAAGTTTAGCAAGAGAGAGAGGGAGAGCATTTAAAAGAACTGCTTGAGATGAGATTCCGATATTATCCATATTAGTTCCACTTAAAAGATACGTGGAAGGACGTGGCAGGTAATTAATCATGAAATGTCCACTACACACATTAAATTTTCCATACTGCTAGTAACCATTTCCCTGGCTACACTAGGTACATACATAAGGAATCCCCAAATACGCACGCCAATTGCAGTGCCTTTTGTTTGCAAAGAGAACCTATTGTTAAAATTAAAGGCATTTTTGTAAAAAAATTGGTTCAGTTCAATAAGAATACCCGTGGAGATATTATGTGGTAACTTTCTCGGTAACTTTCACTACACCTATTTTTTACTCGAACATTACTTTCCCCGATTTCAAAATTCACCTCCATAATAATAAATTTAACACCTCAGTCCACAGTAAATCGACCAAAAATACTTCAACCAGCTGCCAACCAACATATACAAACTCTCCATCCCCCTTATGATACGCGAACTCTACCCAATTCTTTTAATAATCAGCCCACATCACTTTTATTTCCACACTGTCCATCTGTCACATTAAAACGCCCGTCAAACTTGTGCGACATCTTAAAATCCACAATCTCGCCTGCGGGCTCCCCCGTTTTCTTCTGTCCTTCTTCGAAGTTAGTAACGTCCCAAGCAGCAAAATTAGCCATCTTCTTTGACCTGCCACCTCTTTTACCTCCAAATAATTACCCAAGATTCATTTCTTTGACACCTGCACTTCAAAACATATTATATACCGCCTCTCCTGTAACGTCTGCCCTTCCTTTTACGCGGGGGAATGCACCACCACCCTTTACCTCCACACAAATAGTCATTTCTACTAGAATAAATTTCCCGGCAGTTCTAATTATCCCATCCAACAGAAAGTTAAAGAGAGGTGTTATTTTTCTCTAGTTAGACCGCATTTGGAATATGCCGCAAGTATGTGGGATTCTTGGGAGAAAATCTGGCAAAAAGAACTTGATAAATCCAGAGAAAATCCGCCAGATTCGTTAAAAATATTTATAATAAGAACACCAGTGTAGCAGGTCTCTTAGGGGGTTTTGGCTGGGAGCCCCATGAAATACGAAGAGAACAAACGAGGCTTAGACTCTTAGAAAGAATCAGAACCAACGAGTTTGACGATGACACTAAAGGAATTATAATGGCCCCACACTACTTAGGTAGATCAGACAACAAAGATAAAATAAGGGAGATAAATTCCAATACAGATGAATTCAAATACTCATTCTTTCCCTGAACAATCAGAAATCACAATAGTAAGAAACCGAAGTTCCTTTAGCAAAATTAAAAACATTTAATTTGCAAGTTGGAACAAAATTTAAAATTCAAAGGTTGTGCATGTGCATGTTTGTTGGTAGTTTGTGGGTTTTTACGAGTGTGGGGCGAAAGAGTTCTTGTATGAATTTAACATTCATGTTTTGTTTGTGGACTATAAATTTGTGGCTTTATCGTGCGGTATTTTTCTTTCTAAATTACGGGTGATGCCCTAAAACCCCCCGCCACACGCCCTTGCGGCGGCTTGCGGGGTATTGAGTAGATGTAGATCCCTGCTCACGCTGCTTCCCTCGACCGATCCTTTGATAACTGTTTCTCTGTTTTGGTGATGGCCACCCTTTCTGAATTTCAAGCGGTATAGATGAGAGAATACATGAGAAGGTTGCTTCAATCATTCAAACCTCCAGGGCTGAACTATGCTCAATTAACCCATCCAATGGCCTCCTTCCGCTCTCACCCCTTTGTCCATTCACCATTTGTGACTAACCTCTCCACCTTAAACGCCCCTATCACATATATCCTCTCCGTTCTTCCCCCGTTACATTCAGTTAACTGAAAAACTTGGTATTTTTTCGCAGTTTTGCCACATCGGTGACTCCATCCGTCATCCTACGTCGCCTATGGGTCGGTCCGATAGTTGTACAGATCAGTTTTTGTGAAATGCGGCGAGGTTCAGTGATCATGAATTGCCAAAATGTAGAGCATGAAATCATCGTATGGAGTGCGATATCTTATAGTAGACATCTTTATTGTTAACTGTAATTTCTCTTCTGTAATTATATCGTCAAACATTATAGTGATTGAACCAAGGAAGTTGGCGTAGTTCAATATCCCTGGAACGTGAGATTTCCAGGGAAGCAATTTCGAGAACTGAGCTAACTTTATCTCATTACGTCAATTAGGTTGTTGTTGAGATTTAGAGGTGACTAGAAACTTAGCCTTTCGAAAGGAATTTGAAATGTTCTAGGAAGTACTGTGGAAATATAGCCCCACTAAGATTGTTGCATCGAGGTCTCTCTTTGCCAGGGTGGGGCTGGTTACTTCTCGTAGGGATCTTTTAGCTCACCCTCTTTATAAATTAGGAATTCCTTGGGGATGCATAAATGGATAAATAATAAAATAATGAGGTTATAAATTTAGACTTAAATTATCAAATCAAACTTGCTGCTTGCACCCCCTACCACACTTTTTAATGATAGATCGCGGAGTATTAATTTAGAGGCATAAGTAGACCAAATTGTATTTAACAATTTGACAGTTGATTGTCAACTAGTATAAAAAGTGGCCAATCTGTTGGCTCAATCTAAATAGATAATTGTTAATACTTTTTAAAATGCTATTTTGTTTTTACGATTGTCATTTTGTGAATTGTTTGACTAAGTTTAAGCTATTATTTAAAATACTCCTTCGATAATTGGTATTTATTTTCTTACTTATCCAGTTTTATATCGTGTGAAATTATTCTGCAATTAAATGCCGTGTATGTTGGACTACGACAGTATCGCTTAACCACTTTTCACATCATGTTTAAAAAACCTGTAAACTCCCGTAATAAAAGTAAAAGCGAAATAGTTTTTTTTCTATCATGGCCTGAATATTTTTTAATTATAACTTCCAAGAATACAATGTATTATTTGAACACTGAATCGTTTAGGTGACTTTTGACATGTGAAGGTGATATAATACGAAATTCGGAAAAAACTAAGAATCGTTCCTGTACCAGTAGCAATGCAGCTCTCATATTTTCCCAGAAAATTACATTCAAATTTAAAACACGGATGATTTATTCGTTTCAATGTGTAAGGTTGCTAGCAATCTTTGCCCGTACCTTCTATTGCCACACCAACTGGCCGATCATGACCGGCAGTGAAGAGTGAAGAGTTCATTAGCCACACTTGAGAAACCACTTTTCACTTTCCTCTGCGAGTAAAATTTTAAGTCTCGTCGCTCACCCGACCGAAGCTCTGCCCCATCCTCACCCAATGCATCGTCGTCTCGCCCCCTCCGCTCCAATCCCTTCGTCTCCCCTTGAGCCCCTCGGCCCCACGATCCCTTCGCCCTCGACGCCCCAAAAACCCTTCAGTCGCTCGCCGCTTCCCCCCCCCAAGCAATCGCATACACTCCTTCCGCTCCATTAACTCCATCTCTTGGCCATGATAACCCCCATTCGCAAACCGCTTCCACTTTCCTCCCCGACATTTCAGACCCACACCCGCCCACTTCTCACCGACCCGCATGCAACCCTTATTCCTCCTTCGCCCCCTCCCACCACAAGTCCCGACCCCCCCCCCCCACACGCCACGGAAACCTCGTCCCGCCCACAACTTATCACGACCTCCGCCCCCCCGTCACCGCTTTCCATGAATTCCTCCAATTTAGTGTCAGGGCTCGAGGGTCGACTCGAGGTGGATTGCCCAGGCGTGAGCACTCCGCGTTTTCCTTATCCTCCGAAAACGATACCGGGACGCCGGGGCCGGGGAGGCAGGAGAGAGGGAGGCACGGGGGGGATGGTTGAAGGGGGTGTAGTTTTCTCGCAGGCACTGCAAAAACGTTCCTTTCTCCCCTCATACCCCTCGCCATTCTTTTTTCTCTCCCTTTTTTAATCTGTTCTTTCCCAAGGTTGTGCGTCGGCTCGATTTTGTTGACTCGATTGAAACGCGGCATCGTGGAGTACCTGCCGTGTCAGATATCAACGGAGAAGCATTTTTTCCGGTAAATCGGATTCAGAGAGCGGCATTCAGACGAGTACGATGGTCACGGAGGCAGTGTCTAGTTATCGTCTAATGAAAGCAAGGAAAGGAATTTTCTTACTTTCGTTCCCGTTACGTGACTCCGTTGGTTCCTCTGGTGGTTACGCCGTGCCTTATTTGTCAACATACTCATTTAGTTTTGTATTTCCAACTTTCCAAATCCACGATTCTCATTTTGCAGTTTCTGTACATTATCGGTGCGGATAACATGTACATATAGTAAATCTAGAGAGAGGTTTGTATATCTATTTATACGTCGCTGTGTGTACGTATATGTGTTCGTATAAGTATATGTATACATATATGTTATATATAATATATATACATTTATATATATGTACATATACACATATAAGAATTTTGGTGGCCTCACTGACGTGTATAATAATGTATATGAAGTTAGCACTGGTGGTCAAAGACAAAAACACAGAAACACGCAAAAAAAGAGAAACTCACTCGGCATCGAATTTTCGGTTGTCCGTGCCACCTTTCTCAAGGAAAAGAAGGAGAGAACTGTTGAGTTCGGTCCCTCTTTTCTATGCTAACTTCATATATATTATATGTATATTCATACACATGTTTGTGCATGCATATTGGGCATAAACCACGATATGATAAAGGTATCATTTTCAAAACCCGAATATCATTCCTCTTCCACCCGCTATTTAAATCTCTTCCACCAATTCCGTACCCCTCGTGCATCTCTAGTAATGTACTTATAGCTTACTTTCTGAAGTGCCAACTTTGCCCTGCCTTCTTTATTGGACAGTGTACCACAACCCTAAATATTAGAAATGGTAACTACCGTGCCTCGTTCAAGAATTCTTCTGTTTGGGATGCTCACCATTCTAAATATTGTCTCCGAACATAAAGCTCACTTTGATAAAAGTGTCTCTATTCTAGAATATCTCCCACCCTCTGACTCTCCACTAAAACTAAACACATTAGAACAAGCACCCGGGTCCTTGATTTCTGGAATCAGTCATTAATTACCCTAATCTCAAAACATTTTCATCAATCCTCCGCTCCTTAAATCTTCCATCCCACAGTTCGTAACCTTCCCTTGAACACTCTTCCCTTCCCAAACATATCCGCCTTACCTTTCAATTCAGCGTCCTCGTCTGCCTATTCTCTCCTTTTAAAATATTCTCCGTTCCTTCTTTACTCAGATGAAGGTGGTTTGGCCACCGAAAATTTTGAATCCATGTGAGTATCATGTGTATGTTTCTCTGTGTTTTTTTTCGCAATCGCTACACCTCTCCTCCGTTTTAATTAACTACATGCATCAACATGATGCCAAAAATTCGACGCATGGCCTTTAAGAGAGGGTTATTCGGACTCAAGCCATATTCATATGCATTAAAGAAAGCATGTCTTGTGTGTTACATTGGGAAGATGGGGGTTACGAACTTTTTAGCATAATTTTAATCCAATAAGTAATATTTCACGTAACAGCGGAATATAAAAATGCTGCGTTTGGAGCCCTTCAAACGAGGGCTTAGGTATTCTTGCTTGGTTGAGTCCCTGTGTATGGCGCACAATAGAGGGCGCTTGGGAAAAACTGGTGATTATTGCTGGCCACCTGAATCATTCTCTCGTGCGTTGGGAGACCCAATCCACGTCGGTTGATGACGCGCAGGAGGGGGTAAAATGTTTTATAATAATAATATGTATGTATTATTATCATAAAATTAAAATGTATAATTATTTATATTATATATTACACTAATGTATATATTTTTTATAAATGTATACATTCAAACAAGAAATCCCGCCATATGACAAATATTCATTCACATGAAAATAGATATGACGAAAAGGGATGGGGACGCATATAAAGGACGAACACAGGAGAAGGCGAAATTGAGCAAATTACAAGCGCAAAATAATTCCTTGACCGGGACTTGAACATCGTGTTTGAATGTGCGTTTGGGCAATGTGGCTCGTCTCTTTCTTCTGCCTATGTGCCACGAAACGCACTGCTCCTATACTTTATCATGTTGTATAACTGCTTATCTACTGTCCTTCCTCCTGTGTGTCGTGTTCCCTTTGGTGAGTGAAACAGCTCCCTGACGCCATCTCCTTGCCAAAGAACTGTGCACTTGGTTACATTTAAGATCAGGAAATCTCAGTAGGTCAAGGAAGTCAATCCTGGTGAAGGAAGTATTTTTGATTACTTTGAAATACTTGTGACTTTGGACAATTGTGAATTTTTGACTTTGAAATACTTGAATATACTTGTGATTTGCTCGATTCCGCCTTTTTCCATCTCTCCTGTGATCGTTCTTTATGTGTGTTCCTATCCCTTTTCCTTTTATTTATTTTCTTGTGAATGAATATGCATATATATATATATATACATATGTATGTATCCGTAACAGAACGCTCTTCTTTGAAAACACAAATCAAGAAAACTTTTGATGTTTTGACGGCCCGGCCTCCTCATCAGATTCTCCTGATAATGGCCGTGCTGTCGAAAAGTCAAAACTAAAATGTGAGTGTCCTTTCTTTGTGTTTCTGTATTTAAGTCTCTTAAACCATGTTTTAATGCATATAGTTGTTCTCAGGATCAAACACAAAAGGATAGAGAGTACGGAAAATGTCTACTTAGGGGATGATCAGTGTGGGTGTAGTAAGGGGGAGGTACGCGTGATGCCATTGGAGTAATGAGATCACTATTCGAGATGAATATAGAATACAATTGGAGTGTATTTGCCCTTTTCGTAGATTTCAAAACAGCGTTTGATAGAGTGAATTGGGAAAAACTAATGCGTATATCACAGAACATAGGAATAGATTGCAGAGACAGGAGACTAATCAGCAACCTGTACATGTCTCAGACTGCTCAGCTGCGAGTGGGGAACGGGGAGTTGAAATGGACCGAAAGGAAAACAAATGAGGAAGTACTAGGCAATAATATGAGCATATGTTTATACTCGTATATGTATGTAATGATATGCATATGATATCGATATATTATTTTTTTAAGGCAATCTACCGCTTAAGGTAGATTTTGGACGGGCACAACTACCATATGAATATTTTGCGACTCCTACCAAAATACAAGCCAGCATTCTACTCTACATCTCTGTTTTCTACCTTCCTCCCTTCATTTTATCCAACATCACTATCCTATTCCTGCCCTTTTTTCATTTGCCTAATAATCCCCCCTCTATTACAGTCTTCAAAATCCCACTGCCTCTCAATACGCCTTTCATCCATGTTTCCTGCCTCAATAGGATTTCTCCGAACCAACCCCTCTCCTCGCCCACAATACCGAGTACTTTTTCATTTGTTTTCCTTTCGGTTAACTTCACCTTCTCCATTCTCTGCGCCCTCCCTCCTCCTTGAGAAAGCCTCCTTGCCTAACGCGATTCTTCTCCTTTCGTCCCTACAACTTTGACCGTGTTGGTCCAAAACACTTACAAGGTGTGTAAACTGTTCTACCTATCTGGTTTTTGCCCTTCTGTTTTAATGTTATGCTTAGCCTTTTTCATTCTGGAAAATCGTATACCCTTTGTTTTATTAATATTGATTCTCATGCTATATCTATCGTAGTTAGGTTTCAGTTCACTCAGCAATGCTTGCAACCTCTTGGCTAACTGGTTAACTGATAAGTAAACCTAACTATGTATATGTGTGCAAACATATCTTTAGTTATTGCTACAATTATGATGAGTGAGTTAGAAAAACACAATTTTTACTGTTAGATTTCTAATAAATTTAACTGTTTTGACCGGGTAAGATTATTCATTATAAGTCTTAAGAGCCAAAAGTTTCAAACGATAATTGAGTTTACGCCCAGAGGGGTGAGATTTTTACTCTTCATTAAATACAGCGAGTAATTTCTAGACGAGATATATATTTCAATTACTGAATTAGGGTGGCTTGTGATCCCTCTTAACCTGATTAATTTTCCCAAAGGCATTTCAAATGTAATAATTGAGGAAGTCGAAGAAATTTGGATTCATTGCTGTCCACCCTCCCAAGCCTAAATTTTACACTCATACATCTATGCAAAAATTTCATTGTCCTCGTCGGAGACAAATCTGAGTAATAACGTTGTTAAAGTATGTTAAGCTTGGTAATAGTTCTCGAGAAACGAAATTGATAAGTAGAGATACTTATGTAAATTAACCTTACGTACAAGCGAAGGAATTTATATTGCCAGATTTTTAAAAATATGCCTTTCCTTTTAAATGTTTATAAATTTTCCATAAAATATTTATGAAATATAAAAGCTTAAATCCAGAAGTTTTTGTTTTCCCCAATTTTTTAGATTATTTGTTGATTTTCATCAATGATAATTAGATTTTTATTTATATGACCCGTTCATCCATATTTATTTTACTGGTTTAATTATTCTAGAACAAAGAAACTACTCATTTTTGGCCTAATATTTGATAAAAATAATCGAAATCAGGCACTAAGAAATATCTCAAAATCAGTTGACCCAGTTTTTCGCTAGTACATGCGCAACGTACTAATTCGTCTTCGAAGAACAACCAACCACAGTAATAGCCAAAAGATTTTTATAATTACATGAGGGAAATTAGATATAAGTAATCGTTATCTAAATTCGTATGACTAGTCAGCCAAGGGGTTGCAAGCATTGTTGAGTGAATTGGAGGTTCAGTGCGATAAATATGGGATGAGAATAAATATTAATAAAACAAAGGTTATGAGATTTTCCAGAAAGAAAAAGGCTAAGCTAAATATTAAAATAGGCGGGGAAAAAATAGAGCAGGTAGAACAGTTTACATATCTCGGAAGTGTTTTGGACCAACACGGTCAAAGTGGTAGGGACGTAAGGAGAAGAATTGCGCTAGGCAAGGAGGCTTTCTCAAAGAGGAGGGAGTTGATGACGGGGACGTTGAGTAGGGATGTTAAGACAAGACTCGTAAAAACTCTGATATGGAGCGTAGCTATGTACGGCGCGGAAACGTGGTCGCTGAAGCAGGAGGATATACGTAGATTGGAGGCTTTTGAAATGTGGGTGTGGAGAAGAATGGAAAAGGTGAAATGGACCGAAAGGAAAACAAATGAGGAAGTACTAGAAATGGTGGGGGAGGAGAGGGGTTTGTTGAGAGAAATCCTATGGAGGCAGGAAAAATGGATGAAGGGCGTATTGAGCGGTAGTGGAATGTTGAAGAGGGTAATAGAGGGAAGAATGTTGGGCAAGCGAGGTAAGGGTAGGAACAGGATAGGGATGTTGGACGAGATGAAGGGAGGAAAGAAGTACACCGAGATGAAGAGGGACCTGATATAGATTAGTTTGCTAGTTCGGGAGTCACAAAATGTTTATTTGATAGTTGGGTCCATCCAAAAACCTACCTTCACCGGTAGATTACTTAAAAAAAGATGCCCAGTACACTGGAAAAGCGTAGCCCCTTGAATGATTCCTTGTAATATGCATGTGTGCGTTGCAGGTTGCATACGTGCTTTCTATTTTATAGAACAATGTAAATTGGTGCAATAAATGGGGATTAGAACTGAACAGAAGTCAACCAACTCCTAGTCATGAAACTTAGAGCATAAGACGTGGCTAGCAAGTCATAAATTATAAAATAGAGGGTGCAGTGCTAACTGTGGCCTAGCATGTTAAATATTTGGGGGGTTGTTCTAATACCACGCTTTTCGTGGGGAGCACTGTTTAGGACAATATGCGAATCCCCTTTAAGAAGTTCGGCTTCATTGAACGGGTGTTGGGGAAATATAATTGGAAAGTAAAAGAGAGCTGTCATTTTTCTCTAGTTAGGCCACATTTAGAATATGCCCCATGTATTTAGTATATGTGTAAGAAAGTATTGCTAAAAGAATTAGGTGAAATTCAGAGAAAATCCGCCAGATTCAGGAAAAATTGATATGGTAAGAAGACGAATGTGAGGCATTTTGAAGGAATTTGGCGGGGAACCACAGTGAGACTTGGGAGTAGAGAGACAGTGAGAGTTTTAGAAACTTTCAGGACAGACGAGTTTAACAATGATACGTATTGAATTATTCTGCCCGCCAAACTATTATATACTATTATTATACTAGATTATTAAATTATACTAGATTATAAAAATAATATTATACTAGACCAGAGCATAATTATAAAATAATGAAAGTACTCCAGTACGGATAGATACAAATATTAGTTCTTTCCCCGAAGAATCAGGAATAATAATTGTAAGAAATCAGTCATAAAATTAATAGTCAATACATTCAATATACAAGTAAGGAAAACATTGAGTAAGATGCATGTGCATTTTTATGTTAGTTGTACGTCAGTTAAATGGGTTTTACTTGAATATACACGATTTTGTGAGTCTGAATCGGCAGGCTTTTGTTTGTCTTGCATGATGTTTCATTTTTGTTTTACGGGTGGTTCCCCCTCGTCACACGACCTTGCGGCCGCTTGTATAAAAGCAGATATAGTCCTTGAAACGTAGAGCTGTCTCTCGAAATGTGTAAAAAAAGTCATTTTTTTTCAAAATGTTTCTCGATCTAAAATAGAGAGTTAGCCTAATAGGCTACGCGAAAAAGAATTCCTAGCAGTATACTCATACCTCAGCAGCTAACGTTCTGAGTACGACAAAAATAACATAAAAATGGTTACATTTATTATTGAGAAGTCTAACTACTGAAGAATATGTTGGTCATTTTACCGACCCCTAGATTCCAATGGATTTTCTACATAATCTTGACAACCAAATATTTGCAGAAAATTCCAAACATTACCACTGTATATTTACAAGGGTTTTCTGAAAAGTTTCCCACCAAACAAAGATAAAGTCATTTTTTTCTGAAATTTTCTGAGTCGGAAACTTTTCAGACCACACACGTATAATTGCTGGTGATATTAACCTGCCTAAATTTAATTAGGTTTCGTATTGCGTAGGAAAATTTGCAGAAAACCGAAAATCCCTCACAAATTAATACCTCCTGAAGTTCACAAAGCATTCTGTACAAGAATTTGTTATATCTTCAACAAGGAGCCTCAGCATAAATCTACATAAATACCCCGTGATCCAAGAAAACTGTATGTGGAAGGGGGTGTAAGCACCATTTGGGATACGCAAAGGATAATGGAGAGGAAGGGAAAATTTTCCAACCAACCACTCCCAAATAACTTCCAAATTTATATAAAAGGTGGTAGAAAAGTTATTTTTAAAAAATTGCCAATTTCATCTGATTAAATAGTTCTTTATCATGCGAAAAAGAAGGGAATAAAAATGAATCGCAGCCATTTATATGATTAGACTCCATCATACTAAGGTGATTCATGCAGAAATATAAACTAAGATAGGTAAATTCTACTAATTCATGGATATGCAACTCATGCTCCCAGCCCTGGAAATGATGCTTGGGTAAGCGAAACTTAGACCTTAGGCAAGGCATAAATTACTAGAATCAAACACAAACACACATTGACACAAAGGGAATTATTATGAACCCACGCTATTAAGGTGGAATAGACCACAAGGAAAAGTTCGGTGACGTAGATTCCAGTGCATTTTGGGGTTTCTGGAAAAATACACAAATATGTAGTGTTGTTATCCCGTACTATCTTTGCTGTCTTTCCAAGTTCTCCATTCCATCCCTCATCCCTCTTCGTGGGGGTGATATTTCACGCGTTCAGCTCCTTATTAGAATGCGGGTTAATTTAACACTTATTTACATCTACCTAAATACCACGCGATCCGCCAAAAAGGTGTGTGGTAGGGGGTGTAAACACCAGGTTGCAAGGCTAAGTGATAAGGGAGAATATGGGAGAGAAAGGGAAAAGTATTCAGTAAAGAACATCAAAAGCCGTGCAAACTTGAATGTCTGCTGGAGAAGGAAGTAAAAATAATAGTTAATTCACCTAATAAATTTTTTATTATTATAAGAACAACAGGGAATAAAAATGATCTACAACAACTTATACGAGAGATTCCCACCGTTACAGATATGAAATGCAGAAATGGAAAGTAAGGAGAAATTCCACTATTTAATGGAAATTAAATGAAACTTATTTGGAACAAAGTTTCCCGCTAGCGTGTGTATGGGTCTTCAAATCTTTTCAGAGATTAAAGGAATATCTTTCCCTTTACCTAAGCTTTTCAGCACTCTTCCGCTCCCTTATCCCTCACTAATTCCAGGTGGTACTTCACCCCCAACCACACCTTTAACTGGTGAATAGAGGCTTATTAATGTATATGTAGATGTAGAATACGAGTAAATCAACGAACCATACTTATTGCATACTTATATATAAACGATAATTCCTATCCACATTAATTTATTCTTTCAAAACCCATATGCTTCTCAAACTTTCTCTCTAATTTATACAATACACACGTCCCAGGTACTTCATGATTACCGCATTCAGTACACATAAATGATTATATATTTGCATTTTTTTTCTTTTTTCCCTTCCTCTCCCTTATTCTACCATATCGCTCACCGGGTGTGTGCACTCCCTGCCAAACACCTTTTAGATGGATCGAAGTGTATTTTTGTTGATTTAGATGTAATTCTTGTGTAAAAATAGGGGTACAAACTTTTATGCCTCCATTTTTTTCGGTTTTGCCAAATACTTATTTTTTGCTCTATTCATGAAATTACTGTAATCAGCTTTGTTGGAATTGGTATGACAGTATATGTCTTTATCTATCCGACTATTATTTGAAATTATCCAACCAAGGTATTCTAAGTCAATTTTTTCTTAAATATATACATCTACATTTACACATGACCACGGTTACGTGGCGGGGAGGTTAGGACACCACACGTAAAACAAATTAAAACCACATACATAACCGAACAATTCATGCAAATATACGTACACTGAGACGTATATATTCCTGCCAAAACCTTGTTACATTTCCAGCTTTCACATACATGTAAGCATACAATACATGTAAGCATTGTAAGAGTGACCAGTGATCACACTGGACCGTTGCCACCAGGAAAATTGCCTAATTGCAACGAAGTATGTAAATAATAATAAATACATATACCAGCAACAAGCAGACATGTGCATGAATGCCTACGAATATACCTTATGTCAACGCAGCATTTAATCTTCCTTTCGCTTGCATTTTGGAGGCCTATTACATTACAGGAATTATAACTCTTATTTCTAACTATTATGATTCCTGATAACCCAGGGAAATAAAAAATATCTTTATCTATTTGTACCGAAGCATATTTCATGCATCTTATTTTTGTGATAAAACCTACCTGAATGGTCATAGTAATTCCTTTTGTGACATTGTTACACTCGTATGTTTTGAACCTTGCTGAAATTCTCTCTTCTTTGTTCTCTGTGCGTCTCAAATGACTCTAAAACTACATACATACATCTACATAAATGAATTTATTTCCTCGTAACCGCATATATGCATCTGTGTGTATGTATGTATGCAGATTAGTATGAGCACATATATTTCATGCACTGAATGGTTGAGGCCTTAACTTTGTAGAAATCTATGTTTAACTTAAGAAATTAAATATTATCTAGACTAGTCCTGAGGATGTTACAGTGTAAACGAAACTGGTCGACAAATAAAGTTTTATTCCCGTAGAAAGCAAAGATAATATTTAATTTATTAAGTTTTACATATATTTCATCTATTCGAGTCCACATTTAACGATAAACATATCACTCTTTCGGTAAATCTTTACTATAAATGATAAATAATGGTTGTAGCATGTGCAATTACTACGAGTTCGATATATGGTTGCAAGTTCTTTTGCATGTTGGAATTATTTTCTGTAGTTACTGCATTCATGGTACCTGCCTTCCCTCGTGTGCTGTGAAGGTCTAGTGTCGATATACCCCTTACCACACAGGTCCCCGGTGGCTTGCTCGGGTTTGTGTAAATGTATTGTTAAAACGGTTTGATAAGTTGAATATATCAAGCACAAAAACGTAGACAACGGTAGGAGAGGAATTTAAACTAAGGAGGTCGATGAAAAATACAAAATTTACTAAGTGGCTAACTCTTGTCATCATATTTTGACATAGGTTTTATACATAAGTGATCAACCTTAATCAAGAGAGTTGGCAACAAACGTCAGAAAAATTGTATCACATTTTTTCTTGCATTCCATCAATTAGTTCACAATTTAGTTATGATCATATTTTATTGTTTCAAACAGTTGAGCATACAAATGAATAGGAGCATAAATTGCTGTTCTGGATATGATGGATGTAATTAATCACTAAGCAGATATAATGAAGGTTTAAATTATTTATCTGATAATATTGCCGAATTGGAACTCATATATTGGGCATATTTTTCTGACGCAAGAAGTTAATATGACCATCACATTATTTTGTTTTACTTGCCAAAAAATAATAAAGACGGGACTATAAATTTTGTACACCCACACGGACTTGATGAAGGACAAGGTACCATTTAGTTATTAATCTTCTTTTCTCAAAATCATTTCCTAAAAAAATCCCGTTATATTGCCTACGTAGTTATTATATGATTTTACAAACATGCCGTTGATCTCTGTAGTTGAGCTCTACTTTTCAAATTTAAAACGCACGAAAACATTCCTGCAAAATTCAATAAATGAAGTTCCATTAAAGCTTAAGCTATATTTTTAATAGATAATTCGCCTCTTATAAGAAGATAAAACTTTCTCTTTCGTACGCTTACGAAATTTGCTCGAGAGTAGGAATTATGGATGAATAATGGTTTAAATATTGTGCATCTACATCTATACTCTACGCCAAAATCTGTCGCAAGTGCGAGTGGCAGGGGTCGATAGGTCACCAGTAATTCTACTTCATTATTTCCACTTTCACATTACGCCTCGCAAACCACCGAAAGGACACGTGGAAGGGAGATGAGCGGAAATCATTTATGCTATATTCGTAATGCAAATTGCAATTGCTATACGTTCGGCTAGTGAATTCTCCCCTGACTGCAATTAGAAAAACTCTAAGGAAAACTTAATAAAACGATCGGGCTGACATGCAAAGCAGTCACTAATAACCAGACTTAATTTAATCATGCAGAACGGACAATTACAAATACATAACGTGTAAAACTTTATTTACACGAAACCCCGCCAGCAAGCACAAAGGTGAATGATGGGAGCATTAGGGCTACAGCCATGAAGAGAAATAGGGGGAAATTAACTTTTGTGCTCCTAACTCTTCTCACCAGTGCTTAATCCATTTTAGTCTTATTGTTCTCCCTTCTTTGCTATTGCTGATTTTAAAGTTATGGGTCTGAAATTTTTGCTATCAATGGTGCAAAAACTAGATTTGAGAAAATCTAAATTTGATGATTGTATGGTGTTGGTACATACCTTACAGTATCTAAGCTACACCTAATTGTGCAACACTTAAACACAAAGCACCTGCCATCAGGATTTCAGGTCAGGTCTCGTAAGAACTTCTGATTTCCGACCATCGATTGGCAACTTCCCGCAGAAATCATTGGTTGACATGATGACGAAAGTAGATATGAAAGAGAAAAGAAAAGAAATGGAGATCAATATCAACGATGGAATCGGAGTTTAAGCCAGTTACAAAATATCGACTTCCCCACAAGTACCCCTTCAATTTCCGCAATTCCTCCAGAAACATGACTTACGCCTTTGGAGTATTCATACACCAACTTCAATATCGAAACTCCCGAGTGTATGTATGTCAGCTTTCCTCTGTAGTAGAACCTATTTTCTCCGCCCCCAATTCTAAACCATCGCCGACGACTCCTCTGTGCAAGTCCGGACGCCATCTGATAGCGAATTTACCACGAATTCTCGTCGACGACTGACTGTTACTTAAAGTGGCGCGAGAGAGAAGTTCGACGGAATAAATATTAAAAGTACATTCTCCCTGCAACTGGGAAGCGGCGGCTGTCGGCACGCCGGGATACGGTTGGAAGAAGAATAAGGCGGTTTTGAGGTAGAACCTGACATTCATGCCTTGACATTGTGGTGGTGGGTCCAGCGTTCCGGCTAAGAGGAATTTTCACTCTCATATCAACAGTGTGTCATCAGTATGAAGGGAGCTTGATAGAAATTCCCCCGCTAGTAACTTATTCAATTAAAGTAGGGTCTAGTCCCAATGATTTCAATACATCCTGTAATTTGATAATATAATGAACACCACATTGAACGTGCTTGCGGTGTGGACTAAAATTGACAGAATTTATCCAGACACTTCTTAAGGTCTGATCTATTGTGAAACATTGATTTACGTGCATAAAATCCAGAACTCAGGAAAAAATGAAAACTCCGTTTCAGAATCACTCGCACAGATCATTAAAAAATCAATTGGATTGCAATGCAACAATTATTGAAATATAAAATCAAACTCTTTTCTCATTATAAATAAAGTACAATTTGTTGATTAAAGCATGGCAACTTTTATTTAATCAGCAATACACTATATGATTAAAATGTGTAAAAAATAATAAAATAAAAAATAAAAATGTATAAAATAAAATTTTATATTTCATAACGTTAATAAAATTTTAAAAATTTCTTACATTTAAGGCATTCCCAGCACTTTTATTCTAAGAAATATATTATTGATAAGGAAACTTGCAAAATAATTATTATGAAGTATAATCAATCAGTTTATGCGGCAAATCCCAGGATAGATCCTATTAGCATATATTATATAAAAACACAGTAATTAACCCGAATCCTAGGTTTTATAGGTGAACATAGGTAAAATCCGACTAAGCCATATGGGAAGTGAAACATGAGGTCACACGTGAATATAGAGATAAACATTCCCTACCCTGTATCACTCACCAGGAAAGAATTTCCCCAGGAAAATATGGCATCCAAAAAATAACACATTTTAAGTAAAACTGAGGCTTCTCCGATTCATCCAGATTTGAGTCCCGGTCGAAGGCGTCGGCGATCCAAGTCCCATGTCTTTTAAATACGTCACATTAGAAAATTTTTAAAAATATGTTGTCTCCGGTGTAACTTTATGATATTTACATAAGAGATTGAAATGGAATCCCCAGTAAACTATTGCCCCTTTCCTAATTCTAGTATTTTGTCATTTCGCCTGGGCCATTATGCTTTGAACTCTTCTGCTTCTTCCTCGAATATCCCCATAACAAATTGGCTGAGCAATAGCAAGAATAACACCTTGCGCTTGTATTTTGTGTTTTTTATATCTAACAGTAGCTTAGGCGTAGTAATACAAATTATGGAAAAGATGCTAACCCAAGCCACAGGCATATTGCTTCGTTCTCCTCAGTGATTAATGCGTAGAATCCGACGGAATACAAACTTTGCTGTACTCAAGGTTACGATAAAAAATGTGAAAAACATTCCATCGGCATGTTATTTTTGTACGCAGTCCGATAAAGCACAGGGTGTTACAAATTATAAGATAACATATAAATTATAGACATTTTCAAGGAACCAAAAATTTATTGAAATCATTGACATGAATTAAAATCTCAGTAAGTTCCATTGTATTTGAGTAATTATCGTTGAAAAAATTTCGTATCCTCTTTTTATCGTATAGGTTTAGATATATCTTTCGCAGAACGTTTCAATATTCATAAAATTTAATGTAAAGGATAATCCATTCGAATATTTTTGAGACGTTTGAGAAATCGTTCCTTAATATTATAGCTGCCGAAGCAATTAGCATAATTGTGTCACAAAATCTTATGTTAGCAAAGTTATGGTGATCCGTACGAAGCCACGCACCATAAGAAAGCTTTATCAAACTTCCTTGCCCATCGTTCTTGTCATCAATTTCCTCCTTGCGAAAGGTTTTTGCCAAATGCATTTCTTCTTCTTATGTCGCCACTGCTTTTATCAATGTATTTCTAGATAGATTAACTGTGCCATTAGCTTTAATTTGTTAGCCCATATTTTAATGTTTAACTTAGCTCTCCCCTTTCTAAAAAAATCCTTAATCTTTGTTTTATATTGATTTATTCTTTTCCCATACCTATCCCACTTACTCCGATGCGTTTAGCAATATTTCTCAACCTTTAGCTTTCTAAAAAACTACAGCTTGATCGATAACATATTGTATGAGTTTTTAACCGACTTCCAACCTATCTCAGGTTAACTCCATGCTCTTCTAATAATTTCCACCGCGCACACACACACATATGTATATATATATATATATATATATATATATATATATATATATATATATATATATATATATATATATACATATATATATATATATATATATATATATATATATATATATATATATATACATATATATATATATATATATATATATATATACGTATATATATACATATATGTTTGTATGCATACATATGTATGTATTTAGGTATATATATAAATATGTATTAAGCATGTATGTATATATATATATATACATAAAAGCATGGGTGATCTCTCACTACAGGTAGCAATGAATACACGTCTGAGATCGTGTAATATATATTTTAAAATCAGATGAAATACCTTTATTCATTACTTTTACTTACAACGCAAGGAAGTAGAAAATCTTCTTATCTTAAATGTAAAGCTGTACAAATGTTTAACTTTTCGAAGCGATGGCTAAAACATGAAAGTCCTCTTAATTTTTTAGTAAAATTCACGGAAAAAAACAGCATAACTCGTAAAAAATTGCATTCCACATGGCGCTTGCCACCGCATCGTCGTAAAGGGGATACAATGTTTCAGGAATGCTATGTTCCTTTCTATCATTCGCATTTACAGAAACGGCTATTACTCATTAACAGCCATTAAGATATGCCTAAACCCATATTTTCATTGAGTACACATGGTAAAAGGAGAGCATACCTGTATTTAATTCCGTTATTAGAGCAACCGAGGCTTAAACTGAGAGTTGAGCTAGTTTGTATTAATTTCCTTGCCATGATATCCCCTCAGCTTGAATAATAAAAATAAAAACTAGGTTTACTCAAACGCTTTAATTAATTGATGTAATGCTTGAGAACATCAGATGTGCAATTCCTTTCTTCTAATAATATAAGTAAATCAGTGGGGTTTTGTCCCCTCTAGTAAAGGAACTAAACTTATTTCAAGGAGTCAAATTATCGTCTGATTGACTGGCAACTTTAGCTTGATTTTCATCGTTCATAATAAGGTATATGACGGCATAGCAGCCTAGTAGGTTTTTTAAATTGACCATAGGTTACCAGCTTCAAGTATATGGTGATTTTTAGATAGCCTCCTGTAAATAATAGAACTAAAACTACGTAAGGGACCGTGGATGGCAGAGAGAAAGAAACAGCTAACCGAACTTCCCCTTAGTATGAACATGATGTGGACGGATATCGTTCATTCATTTCTTGATCAGCAAGTGTGTGTATCAGCAGCTGAGGGGAGCGAGTTTCCATCGTATGCGTAGACGCGTACCGTTTGTCGAGGGTGAGCAACAATAGAGGGGGGATTTGTGCATAAAGCCTCGATGGATTAGAGCAGAAGGTATATTTGACACAGTTTTTGTGGCACTACCTTAGAATGCCGGGTGGTTTTACAAGGGTTTGACTTCATAACAATTCTTTTTCTCATCACAGAGGTGTTAAGAAGCCACCGCTAAAAGATCAAAGTAACTCTAATATTTGATTCGAACGCCGTGGCAATCGAACCACCGGGTGGTTTTAATAGATGAAATTACATCTCACGTCTAACTCAGCCATGCGGCTTGTTAGATCTTAATGCGTGAGAACAACGCTTCCGCACTGGTAATTATCCCAAATTTAAAAAAAAATTATTTTTCAGTGGAATTTCCACGCTGTTGAAACACCAGCCTTTGGTTTCATCGATACATATATTCACAGCTTTGAACCAAATCTCTGCCAATTAGGCGTTCAACAGATTTACCCTCCCCTACCCAAAGATTTTGTCCGGGAGGTAATTATATTATTTTTCCACGGCACTGCTATTATGTGGTTTTGATGATGTCCGAGAGAGGAACGGATGGAGTAGCGATTGAAAAGGGAGACTGGTAAATAAACACAATCTCGAACTCCACCACAATTTATCCTCAATCCATTGCGTTTGAGCGATCTCCGAAGGGTAGATTTCAAACGCTTGCTCTCCTCAGTGGATTGGTGTGGATGAAGCCCTCGGGAGAAGGATTCGGGTAGGGAAAATATATTTTTTGGTCAAAACGTACCTTTGTGAATGTGGGAGGAAAAGAAAAAGAGATCAAATTTGTTATATAACACGCAGTGACAGGAGGGAAGACGGAGGGGCAGGTTCGCTGTGAGGGAGAAGAGAAATTACTCCAATTAAAATGCTTAACAAAGGTTAAGAGTGCTACAATGGATGTAGTGAGCCATTCCTACTCCCTCCACTCTCACCCACGCCTCTCACCTCCACTCCTCTTCTCGTTCCTAATCCGCTTCCTTGCTTTTCCCAAACGAATGACGCCCCACGTTAATTAGCAGATTCGACTCCTTCTAAACCCCCCCCCCAGATGCTTCTTCCCCCCAAAATTTTCTACGCTTTCCGTCCGTTTTCTCGCCTCCTTTCCCTTCTGTCCCTTTATCTCTGCTGCATAAACATAACCGTACGATACCCTTTCAACGACCGCGACAGTTCAGTGACTTACTCTAACAGGAGAAGGCATTATGATTTTCCATCCGTGCTTGGAAAGATTGAAGCTAAGTCTTAATTTGAGCATTATTGTCCGAGCAGGTAGGCTAGAGGGCGGGGGTAACCGAGCGGGCGTCTTGAGCTCAAGCTCGCTGCATTCCATGTGCTTTCTTGTATTCTCATTCTTGTATTCAGTTCAGCAGTGGAATCGATAAATGTAGCAGTTATTTTCTGGGTCGCTCATTCATGATAAAAAAAGGTGAGAAAATGAAGAGAACTTGCGCCAAAGTGCCCTTTTCTAAATGAGTGCAGCATCGCCTAAGGAAGAAATGAGGAAGGATTTGAACATATGAGCGCAAATTACAGCGGAAAGTTCATAAATATTCACTTCTCAAATACAGCGTCAAGTAGTTTTTTTCCAAATTCCTGGAGTTAAATGACAAATATTGTTAACTCTTTTTACAACTATTTAAAATCAATGATTTTATAGGACTCAAAATTTATCCTGTTTCCACTACAATGTACCTCAATCAGTAAGAAGATAGTTTATTCTTGTCATGTCGGAGATCAACATTACCAGAAGAGAAAGCTATGATAAAATAGCAGGAAAAAATCAATGTCTACAAGCATTGCACATCCTTTTCATGAAGCATGTAAGAATTTTTTTGATTCCATGTTTCCTTTGAATCACCTCACTCACAGGGCTCATCTGTTTTTCAGGACTAGTTACCACCCATGCAAGGCTGTAAACAAGTGACCGTGTTGCTAAGGAGCCATATCGGTAAAACTTAATTGGTTAAAACACGACCACGACACGAAATTACAGCCTGTAAATTTTATATCGTATATACATGAAACGTGAGTATGTCCCTAATTGACCATCAGGAAAGAAAGCGAGGGGATGAATCCTTTCTTCCCGTGCCATTCATTTTTAAGGTTCTTTTTTTATTCCCTCCCTTTTCTTATGATAAATAAATATTGTATTGGGTGAATTTGAAACTTGTTTTCACTTAGTCTTCCGCCAGCATGTACATATATAAATGTGCCTTTTATTTGAAATTTCTCTCCCTTATCCCGTGCCCATCCCAATAGGTATTTACACCCTTTGCCAAGCACCTTTTTGGTGGATCATGGGATATTTATGTAGATGTCATTTCATAAAAGCACAGTTCGAACTCGTACTAGGTTTTATCTATCCTACGAATGATAACCGAAACATTTTAAACGCCCTTTATTTATTAGCAGTTTATAATGATTTCACTTCACTCTCGGTGGTAGTGCGCCGTTTACAAGAAAATCTCCTTGAGGCCGTACAGACTGAAATATTGAAAACTAAAACCTAAGCTAGGAAACAGATGGGAGTTCATGAAGAAAGGAAAAATTGGCTTTGGTTCTGGGAATAGATATAAAAGAGAGTATGCAAAACCTCAGTACGAGATGTGGCCTTTTACGACTTGGAAAAGTCAGTCTAGGGAAAAGAGATTTTGGTTGACTGGAAAATTAAAGAAGCGCGTTCGTATAAGACGGAGAGGTGAGCCGTATAGAGAGGAAAACAAATGTTGGCGTGGTAATTGTTTCAATAAGGGTCGGATGCTCGTGGGGGACACTTGAAATAGGAGCAAAAATTGGACTTCAAAGACCTAATTAAGATGCCATATTTAAACGATATTACTGAAATAAGAACGGTAGGTTAATTAAGAATATGAAGAAAAAATACGTTCAATTACATAAAAGAGGGAAGTTATATTAAAAATTAACTATAATACTGAATGAGAGCATTTTTCCGGCCAATTAATTTACTTGCAATTTTCATCTCTGTGAGATGCGAGGAACGTTTTGAACAGACCTCGTAAATGAGAAATTATTTTCTTTATTCTCTAGTTAAACTGGAAAATACTTAGTGCTCACTCTTTCCTGCGAATTCTAGCAACCGTCAATAATAACCCTAACTCAAAACTAGCTCGTTTTTCATTGCTATTAAATAATATTCAAGAAATTTTGATTTCACAGTAAAGCCAACATGCTCTTAATAATGTGGTGTCACAATCAACATTTACATAACACCACGCAGGCCACCGGTAATGTGTGTGTCAGGCGGGCATAGTAGGCATATACAGCATCCAAACAGAAAGTCACGCAGTATGCATGACACTCGCTGCAGGAAATCATGTAATAGGCAACGAACATTAGACTCAAGATCAGGACATATTATACCACCACCATTTTTAGTAAAGCCATGCGACTAGAGTGATATGCTTCTTGTTGAATATAGCCTCAACTACTTTAAATACACATTCACATTCATTTGTATACGTCGTATTTCACACACGCACACAGATGCAAACATACATACTCATGCATTAAAATACGTATGCACTTACATACACGCACATAAGTGCCTACGTACATTTATATAGGTAATAGTTATTCTATTTTATCCCTAGCTGATGTGAGTAGCAGCTCGAATTGTTTTAGAAAAATATGACATCTTTAACCTATCCGTTCTACAGTCATTTCACATTCTTGACACTTGAATGAATAATCATATCTTTCATAATAATTAGGGTTTTTTAAATTTGAAGAACCTCTTGGGAGAACTTAAATTTAAATAAGAGAATCAATCCACAAATTAATGTTCATGTTCGAGGGATTCCAGCCAAAATATTTCAAAAATGTGGACACTCTCTTTTCTGTGTTATAAACTCCTTTGGCAAATCTCGAAGTCTTATACTGCACGTGATATAACTATTTTATCAACATTACCTCATAAGGATCCCAGATACTGGCTGCTTATTCTAGGAATGGTCTAAAAAGCGAGAAGTATTGTCGGTTTTTGTTTTGCTTTGATCCGAAAACAGGACTTCGGCCTTTACATCGGACTTTTCAACAATTATTTGACAAATACAATTACAAACACCCAAGCTCTAGGTGAAGAAAAACCCACCTAGAGGGGAATCTACCCCGCGATCTCTGGGTTGGTAGGAGAGGACGTTACTCCGCTGCCAGCGGATTTCTCATGGTATTTTCTCAATACCCTCTTAGTGAATCCTAATTTTCGTTTAACTTTTTCAGATATCATTCTCTGAATTCGACATCGATATTCTTAAATACCAAGGTCGTGTTTACCAACAGTTTCGAAAAGGGCTACTTCACTAAACCTCTATTTTCGTAATAATTTTAATTATCATTCGCAGGTAAAATTTGAACCTCCACGCGATTGCTTCTATAACCCTATATCTGAAATTTTCCTGATTTTTTTGGAATGGAACGCGCACTTAAAGACGTTAGCCAAAACAAGCACTAAACTATGATCAAATCTCTACTCGCAAAAATACAACAATGGCCACAATAACAAATACTTGCTTATTCGGAAATAACATTTGATAAATGATCCCGCAGATTTCCATGCACTGGAAAGTAGCTAGAGTCACGTTCATATTTAGGAAAGGAGACAAGAGATCCGAGTAATAAGCGCCCCATCTCTCTCGCATGCATCTCATGAAAAATCTTAAAGCACATAATTGTAAATTCAAACGTGAATATCTCGATTCTCAAAGTTTATTCATTAAAAACACACTTGGTTTCCATAAAGGTGGATCTTGCGAAACTCAAATGGAAAATTTCTATTATAATTTTGAAAAGATAATGAGTAGGATTCAGAAGCACATGAGGAGAAGTTGATAGGTTATAAAGTAGGTCATTTAGTGAGAATTCAATTAACAAGCGTAACATGTAATATTTCTTTCATAGAATAGTTGTGAGAAAGTTACGGTATATCTAATTAAAGATTAGACTTACCATAGGATATAACAATTATCAGATGGCGCAGCTTCGGAAAGGGAAACTACAAACGTATTTATAGGGACAAAGCTATCTCCGTAGTCTTAATCAACTGTCGATATTTCAAAAACAAAATAGCTTAATTTAACTTTATGATAAGATGGTAAAGAGATTGGGATTTTCTTTTTTTTTTGTGGTAGAGATTGGTGTTTTGAAGTGTCCTGAAAGTGTTTTTCTCTGACTGATTTTATTCATTATCTTTTGTGGTATTGATTGGGTTTGAGATGTCATGTTATTTTTTGAGATGCTACAATTCTATTTATGTTTTTTAATGGATTCTTGTGACACCTGACTCTGTCCAGTTGCACATGTGAGTTTTAATGATAATATAAAAATTCAAAAATCAGAATAATCACTAATTTACCAAGGTATCTACTTAAATTGTCTCCATTTATTCATAAATATTTATTTTTCTCACGGAGAAAGCATATTTTTAAATTCAAAATATCATTTTGGCATTGAAAAATTAGGAAATAAATTACGATCAATAAGGAAGTAGGTTTAAAGCGCTGGTTTCCTATTCCGCGGCTTTGAATTTTTTGTCAATTGATTAATATTCTCTTCTATTTCTCCAAAAATGGATAGATGTGGGTCAAAGATGGCGGAAAAAGCGGTCCTCACAGTCTCTGTCGTCGTTCTGTGCAAAAACGCGTTTCCCATAAACTGGCAAACACATAACCACATTCTTACTCCTTCTCTCCCTGAAACAAACAAAGGAAACATTGCCGTAACTTTCGATCAGGCAATTTATAGATGATACTCAAGAACGATAAATTCTCTTTCGCGCAATTTCAAACCCTTTACTGGAGTTTACTTTCGTGACTCTGAAGCGCATCAAGAAGATCCAAAATTGAGGGCATCATCGGAAATGATAGTAAATGAGCTTCAATTTTATGGAAAAACAATAAAATAATCATTAAAATAAAGCTTTTTAAATACCTTCACCCGTCTTCAATGACATATTTAACATTTTTTCAACATAAATAATGCCATAGAAGAGTATAATTTGATCAATAATCTTGAATCGCACTCAAAAAGTCAAATATTTCAGCGAAAGTAACAATTTTCCACTGAACACGGGATTTTGGAGATATCACACTCATTTACTCTAATCATGTGGTATTTATTGGTCATCAATCCTGGATCTACCAAATAACAATTCAAAGTAGCTACTTTCAAAACAATTTCAAGTAATGCCACAGTTTTTGTCTAGTCCAGAGGTAGACGTCTAAAACTTGTGAGAGTACGGGGAGTTGCTGATGTACCAAGTACTGCAAGATGAGGAAGTAGCCAAGGGTTTCTCGTCATCACAATCCCTTTCGTGGCTAGAACTTACCTCTTAAAAAATTTTCACAGGTTTCATCGAACGCAAAAAGCACATCCACAATATCATCTTGGCAAAACACTCGCTCTTTTTTGGTGGAAAGGCACACGTTCACAACTCATGATGAGCTTTACTACTAAACTACAAATTTGATGATACTCAAAATAAAGGTGGCCCTACCGTGGCAAGTCTAGAAAGCATGAAAATTTCCAGATTATCAGGATTCGAGGAAATGTGTGGGCCACCATACGAGCCTTCAACCCTTTTGTTATCCACACAGAAAGGGCGGGATAGATAGCGCTGTGAAAACGGAAGTTAAACCTTGACAATATAGGATTTGGTTAATGAGCTTACCGAAGCAGGATAATTGAAAGGCATTGAGTCCATTCGGGCATCATTCTTCCACCATCACATTCAGTTGAACTGAAGACTCAATCCTCTTTGATTATGATTGACTCTCAACTCAAAAGAATAGTGGGATTTGGAGGCTTGACTTCAATAGCACTTGAATTCACAGGAACACACGTAATCCAACTATTATATTCCCCCAGGTCCTGAAGTAGAGTTTTGCTGGAGAAAATTTAAGAAATCATTCCCGAAAGTAATACTTTCAATTTTTTTAGGACGAGTAAAAAACATCTATATAATACCCCGCAATGCGCCGCAAGGGCACGTGCTGTGGAAATTTAGGTCCCCAGCCATACATTTACGATCCCAATCATAAAACCTCTACACAAATATTAAGTTAAAAAGTTAATCACACGAAAGAAGGTGCTAACGGGCAAGAATATTTAATAACAGGGCACGCAGTTTAAAATCGTGCTAAAGGAGTATTAAATGATGATATTAAAAAACAATTTACAATAACGTGTAGAACATTAAATATTTTATACTCTATACAATACTGGGTCGCAGTGGTCTAGTGGGTAGAGCATTGGACTACTGACCGGAGGGTCCCGGCCAACGTACCCAAGCTACTGGATTTTTTCGGGTACCAGATCTTCCTGGGACACCATAACCGGCACAGGGAAAGGAACTGGCCTTCCTACCCTGATGTGTGAATATTCACACGCCGTCGGGCTTGGTACATGGGTGAACTCTACCATCACCTACTAAACCGACCTTCGGGTTGATGACTGTGTTTATGGTTTTTTTATACAATGCTAATTAATCCTATGCGCCTTAATCAATATCAAATTTTATTTTCAATGGAACGAGTAAAAAGAGACAATTTCATTTGACCCGTTCTACCAACTATATATCTGATTTTACCCACGTGATCTAGTCTAACATAGTCAGTTGGGGCCTGCGATTTGTTTTTAACATCTTCAAATAATTAATCTGACTCAAATTTATGTCGTTTCCTCATGAGGACACAAAACAGCTGTAGCATACTCAAGGTGGAGCCTAAATAATGTGAAATAGAATCATTGACCCTGTCATTACAATTCCCAAATATCTTTTTTATGAATTCTAACTTTTTATTTGATATTCAGAAAATTTTACGAATGCTTTTTTCCTCAGGTATACCCTGTGCGAGGGTTTCTATTTATATTTTCAGCCAAATAATAAAAAAACAGTAATTTATTGTTAAAAATGGCTTAATTGATTTTCGAATTGTTCTCCATGATAATAAATACACTTTAGCATACGCTCGAAACATTTTTTAAACACTTTTTCCACTCCGATTGAGGTATCTCCGAAACATGGTTTTTAAATGCATCAACGGCTTCTTCAGGCGCCAATAGTCGTTGGCCATGGAAATTTTCTTCTTGATAAACGGGAATAAAAAGACGTCATTTGGTGCTAAATCAGGGCGTCACGGATAATGATCTACCAATTCAACGATTTGACCAGTCAAAGAGGTAGTTGTTTCAGCCGATCTGTGAGAGCTTGCATTGTCATGATGAAGAATGATCCTTCGTTGCCACTTTTTTTCCGTATTTCACCAAGCACTTAAACAAACCTGGCAAATAAACAATCCTGTACCATTCAAAATTTACGGTTCTACGTTACTCTAACGGTACAATTGCCACATGTCCAGTTATCCCGAGGAAACAGGCGATCGTTTGATTCGACGTGCTTCGTGCACGAATCACTTTTGTCGGATTTTGCTCGTCTTGGAAGACCCATACAGTGGATTGCTGTTCTTTTTGGGTTCATGCGCATATATCCAAGATTTATCACCTGTGTAGATGCTATACACAGCTTTTGATGCACCGCGATAGTACTTCTTAAGCATTTCTTTGCACCAATTGACACTAGCAGCTCTTTGAGTATTTGTCAAATCATACGAGATCCAACGCGAACAAATTTTTTTTCACAGCTGAATTTTCATGCAAATATCTCATTGATGTTCATCAAACGAATCCCAAGGATACCTCAATCTCACGATAAGTCACATGACGATCTTTCTTTACTAGTTCTTGCACAGCATCAATGTTTTTTCGCACAACAACTGATTTTGGACGACCTTCACGGCTTTCGTTGTGTGTTCTTTGTTCACGGCGGCCATGCTGGAATTCGTTATACCAGCACTTCACAGAGGCAAAGGATGGGGATTCATCGCCAAAAGTGGAAGTAAGTTGACCGACGCACTCCTGCGTTAATAATCCACGTCGAAAGTCGTAAACAATCATCGGAAAAAGTGTTCACGAGTTAACTCAGTTTTTTTGCTGGGACCAAATTTTCGAGTCGCTGTAAACAACGTAAGTTATGATAAGCCACCAAAATGTTCAGAAAGAATTAAGCGTTAAAAGGGGCAAACTTTCAGGTGTAAACGTCAGATGGCGCCTGAAGATGGCGCTGAGCGTCGAAACCCGAGTCGTCTCGTAATAAATTTTCAGTGGAATCACAAAGTTACTATTTTTTTCATTCCCAGCACCTAGTTGTCAAGGCTCTATAAATAAATAGCAACCCTAATATATCCGTAGTTATCGTTACACCCCAGTATTTACCGATTCCACTTTTACTATTCCTAAGTTCCTTGTTATAGTGTATTTTCCGGTGCTATAGCATTATACTTACCCTCTAAAAAAAATCTAAACCAATGTTCATGGTTTAATTAGCTCGCCGCTATTTGGTTGAAGAAGCGTAGGTCCTCACGTTTCGCCGTATTATCATTTCTGAAACGCCTCCTAGCCATATGTTCTTTCAGCTAATGAAACAAATGTTAGGCACCGGGTCCCATGTCCAGAATGTAGTTGTTGTCCCAAACAAACTATTTTATGAGACCAACGGGATGAGGGACGATGTGAGGTAAGCTAAATCCTGAAGAAGGCTTGCTCAACATTCCTCTTCTTCAGTTCTGAATTGTGCGTCGTAGTTGTTTATGTGTCTAAAAATATCTGTCAGCGTTTATTGTGGCCCCAAGAGGAATAAAGTTGATTAATAATACTTCGTTTTGATCCGAACACAATGTTGCATTGATTTTGCCGACAGACTGTTTCTTTTAAATTTCGAAATTTGTGCGAAGAAGACTATCGGCACTCACGTGATTGCTGTTTAGTTCCAGTGTAAAGCGAAAAAACCATATTTCGTCATCTGTAACAATCAAATCCAGTTGTCTTATCGTCTGAATAGCGCCGAATAAGGTCACAGGAAGTATCAACGTGTTGCCGTTAGTGGCCTGCAGTGATGATTTGCAAATATCCATTTTGCGTACACATACCGACATTAAAATTTTTCAGCAAACATTCTACGATCGATGCTTCAAGAAACCTCAGAAACCAAAATGCAGCGATCATCAAAAGTGATTCTCTTAACCTAACGCAGTGGTTCTCTTAACTTAACTTAACCTTTGTACAACCATTAGGACTGTCTTGTCGTAAGTTGATGGTCTTGCGCTTCTTTCCTCATTATGAATTTCAGTGCGACCAACTGCAAACTCTCAGCGCCACTTACGGACGTTTTTGACATACATACACAACTCTCAATACACTATCGCCAATTGGAGACGAGTTTTAATGGATTTAACTCCTTTTGAGCTCGAAAGCCGAAAAACTGCGCGAACTTTGCACCAAACTATAGCGGAAAGCGGAAGCTCCAATAGAATCAGCTGCTGACACATGATAGCGTCCCAGCGAGCTGATTTACTTGTTTGGGAATGGGGTAAGCAGCAAACGCATGCGTCTCACCAATACCCATGGAAACAGATTCCCTATGGCCCCAGTACTTAAAAGACCTTACTCTTCTGAATACCCTCTTACCAATGACGAGAAAAAATGCAAGGGATAAATAAATTTCGAATTTACATTCTTGATCCACTGTGGCTCATTTAAATTTCAACACAATTGCCCAAAGTTTTTATTTTTAATATGCTGTTTTTTCTGTCTTCATTTTTTCAGTATCAATGTTATTCATTTTATAATCTATGCATCACATGATGTACTTATTCTTTAGTTGTTATATATGCCTAATGTATGAAGTGTACTTTAATGTAAATGGATAAAAAGCAATGGATATTTTAACATTTTTTTCCATGACAGCACAGAATTGCCAAATTTTTTTCCTTCTAAATTAAGAATGCGTTACTCTCCTGGTAGGGTAAGGAAAAAGCCTTTAGTTTATTAAAGAAAAGATAAAAATACCAATATTTGCAGAAAAAATAAAATCTTTTACTTAAAAATTTAAAAAATATTCTTACATTTTTCATGGGGAACAGCTAGCCAACGAATTAAATGACTAACAAACAGGCAGTGGAAATGAGCGGTAAAAATGGTTTTGAGATTTAGCTTTAAAGTAATTATAATTTCAGTAAACATATTGTTATCAAAAAACTTGAATTTGCACTTCATAAAAATAGCATAACAACAAGAAAAATTAGTCAAATTTTATATCACTTTTAATGGCGCGATAAGCTAATACCCTTGATCCTCTAGAGAATGAAATGTTTAATGAATCTCGTCCAAACGCCTTGACATACTTCATGTCTGCTCCTGTTCTACGACAAAATCAGTAATAAAAACATTCATTTGGTTTCAAATATTTTTCTTTCACAAGATTAACTAATTCAATCAATGAAGACAGCGTTGCAGAAGAAATAAAACAGAATAATTCATTACTAAATGAGTGGTGTTTAATATAAATTTATATTTATAAGTCATTAAATTTTCAATTTAAATTCAATAGCTTGATGTAGCGTAAAATATGTTCATGTATGTATTGACTGGTTGATTTGGACTTATAACGGATTGAAATGGCTATTTTTTTGTGCATAATTTTGGCTTTAGTTGGCAATTCACATTAATTTGCACGACTGCTGATGAGAACTGGTAGTTATGAATTTTAACCGGATCGGATAAAAACAGCTTGTAAATACATCATCAAATTTTTTTCTTTGATGTACTTGTATGAAGGCATATTCCGCATTATGACCAAGAATTTTCAAGAAAAAAATTTCTAGGAAATTGAAGCTTGTAATTTATATTCCTAGGTCATTATGAAGAGTTTTACAAAAGCTAGTCGTTTAGGTTATTTATCTTTCTCATAATCCATAAGTTGAGCTAAGTTAAATTGAAAATTTTCATCCAGTTGAGTTCAGAGCTAAAAGGATGAGGGAAGAGGAGGTGTTCTAACGTCAGCATTACAGTACTGTATGGTAAAAAGATAACTTTATGTTCTGAAAAATATAAAACTTTCAAATGATGACTTTTGACATCCATCGAAATCATATTAATTCTCGAAAAAACGTTTTCCTATCACTCTAGGCTAATGTCATTTAAAGCAGAAAAAGATAAAAGATATCTCTTTTACCCTTCAAGGCCTCACGCATTATTATAAAGGTAATCCGCCTTTAATAGGCTAAACACAGCAAAGAGGAGAAGTTCTTATCTGTGGAACTACATAAATCGAAGTCCATCCGTCGATTTCCCTGCTATGAATACAAATAATTAGCACGAATTAAAATGAAAGATGACTGGGCACCATTGGCTTCACTTTGGCGATGGAGAATTGAACCGCAGTCACCGTAGTGGAGGTGACGTCATTAATTTCAGCTCTCACAATCCAATTTCCATAAAATATTAACGACGTCAGACTTGATTGATTAATTGATGGCTTCTTAAGTATACTCTCTCTGCCACATATCATTTTGGAGAATTGCTGGTTATTTATGTAGATTTAGAGGCAGATAGGAATCAATTGATTTTGGACTAACATGATCATACACAATAACAAAGATCCTGCAAAAAATCCGGTAGTGGTAACTCAACCGTAGTCAAGCATTTGTGGTTAATATCACTCCTCTTTAAAGGAATCGAACCTGTTTTTCGTCCAAGTGATTGGATCTTTAAAAGGACAGCTGTACTCTCAGAAGTTTAGGGATACCGTTTTAAATACCGGTCTACGCGGTCAAATATTTGGAGGAATAGCTGATGAATCAGAATTACCATAGAGGAGTATTTTTTTAAAAATATCCAATTAGCTCTGGAAACAAACCATTTCATAAATACAACTTTCATAATGCTCTAACATGTTGAATTTGGGCAAAACCGGTGGTTCCTATAAGCTACTTTCTGGATATTTTATGCAACATCTTTCATCTTTCCTGACATAGATCGAGCACCATCTGTACAAATATCAATACACATCTCTTAACGTATTTCTTGATTCGTAATGTAATCATTAATACAATTAACATATCCTATCCTGTAGTTACTCCATGTAAATATTGGCACATTGGTCAATGGGACTTCTTCAAAATTTTTACCACATGGATAACGAACAAATACTAGTAATACAGCTAGTCCCGTTACATCTGTAGATTCAGACATTTGCTATGTATATTCACTGCAAAGTCCAAGATGACGAATTAACTATTTTTCTATGCTATGAGAAAGCCCTTTAATGCGTTGTATAATAGTATTATTTGATAATCCTATTTCATTTATTTTTCAGCATACTCTTCGTTAATAATAAGTGACACCATACATTTCGCATATGGCAAAATGAGTGCCTCCCCATTCGTATGAGAATCACCAGTAAGTGCAATATGATAACTCAAGATGAGATTCCTCCTTTGCATTATCCTTTTTAGCTTTATCCTTAGTTATAATTTGAAGTTTTGATTTTTCTAGAGAGCCGCGTGGTCTATTTTAAAATTCATTTATTTTCCTTTATAATCACAGTGTATCGTTTCGAAGTGCTTGCGGGATTTGCTGAAGTCTAAGAACTGCTTACGAGTATGTTATGACATAAAACCTACATTGTATCAGAAGCATCATAATTGCCATTGCAAGATAATCCAAAGTCCCACTTTCATCGTACTTCTGTTTTGGTCTTTTGATAGGTGACACTTGTTCTTTAATACTAAATTTTGAAAAAACCATGGGGCTTTGATCATTTTCCTCTTCAATGATAGAAGCATTGGACGTATCAGTAGAATTTCTTGGCCTTCCTTTTTTCAAGTTCCAGCTTTTAACCAAAAAGGTAGTCCAGTAGTTTTTAAATAATATTTCAATTTTGTAATAAGGACAAACTTGTTATTCAAAATTTTCAATTCAAAGCCAAGAAAACTTTAAATTTAAAAAACAACACGGACTTATTTATAAAAGTTTAAAAATATATATGTATCTTTCGAAGGGAATATATATATATTCCCTTCGAAATCTATGAACTGATACCGAAAACTGTATTTTGATTAAGAGGGGAGGAGAGCTGTAATTTCATTGTTAAGACACTTCCAAATATTTAAAGATGGCAATTGCTCTTTATTTTACTAAAATATCCTAGATTCGATGAGCGTTTGTTATTAGTTCAACCAACAGCATAGGGGGAGCAGCGCTGAGTTAACAAGGTAACTTATAACTCGTAGGAACGGGCGAGTGGTCGGTACGAAGGTCTGTACATTGGCAGTGGGAATAAGCATTCACAGCTAAACATGCACGTGGCGCCACTTTTGCTTAAAATATTCACACACCTCTCCAAACATAAAGCAGGAAATTTAAAATTAACGTTCATTTATTACTTGGGGTAGATAGTACCTTCAAATATTTTGCAATGCATAAAATCATTCCAATTTGCCCAGTACACTTGTTTAAGTTCGTCGGATCATCAGTGTTCCGCGGAACATCGTTTAAGAACCGCTTCTTTACACAGATTTCTTCGTCATTTATTCTAATCATAATCCTCCCACGATCTCTCGCCACTTATGATTTCCTCTCTTGTTTCTCCAAGGAACTCAACGTTGCTAAAAATTCAGGAAGGTAATTTTATTTCTGGGAAATTAGCACGTCCAATATGAGACACTGTTTTTTTCCATATCCAAAAGTCTTAGGCATTGCCAATCGTTTCGGCATTTGAAGAGAATGCGTTTATCGAGATAGAATGCGACGGGCCTAGACAATCCGCCGCCGTGGCGAGCAAGTTCCGGCGGCACTGCGATGCAACCAGTCTGGGAAGGGAGCCTCATTCTCCGTGGAACGAAGGTCTCCAAGCGAGACCCAAATTCCCGCGTCCTAGACGTTCACGTTCCATTCCATCTCGAGGTTTCTCGAGGCGCCAACAAGTGCCAATTCTAAATGGCCTCCCCCGCCTAGACCCTGACGGGCGTTAATGACGGGGGGCGTCCGGCAACGTCGGAGCCACCGCTCGTAAGGTCCACGTTAAAACCTTCATCCGAAAGCCCATTCGAAACATGCACACAAAAACGCACTCTCACTCCATTCAACCTCCACCTTGCACACTTATACCCTTTCCCCGACTCCCACCTCTGTCTCTTTCGCTCTCTCTCTGTTCCTCTCGATGGCCCTCTAATCTCCCCCAAGGAGGGAATTTTGTGCTGGCCGAGTGGTGGTCCGATGACAGGACTCGAGCCCAATCGATTTGTATAGCCGAGTTGAGAGGAGCTGGGAGGGGAAATGGGTAAGAGCGTTCTCGAGGGATATTCTTGGAAAAGCTCGCAGGAATGATGGAGGTGGGGATTTGAATGGAATCGGAGGGAGACGTGGGTGTGTGGGGAGCGTGTCGGAGTCGGTTGAAGAGGGGTCACAGTGGACTGACTGAGGAAGCACCGCCCCCAATTAGGGTGGTGGGTGGCGGATATTTCCCGGTGCGACAATACTCCCTGAAGGATATCTCCTTTCATGACAGCGTTAATGGGAGAATCATGCTGGTATTACTTCAAAAAGTATCCTTGATCACTTCGTCGTGACCAGTTTTGCTTAACGAAGTATGTTAAGGAAATAATTTTTTTACAGGACAGTAGTTATGATTTTCCTCCTTTCTAAATTTCTAAGTAATTATTAGGACAAAACGAAAGTAATGTTCACTATTTCCCCACAAAGCAGTGCGCGAATAGAACTCTCTATATTTGGTTAACTAGTTAGCTGTTTAAATTATTTCCAAGGCAAAACTTCTAATGTTAGCGGAAAAGCTGTATGAAAAATTTGTTTGGCCTAAAATATTCAGGAAAACCACTTTCCCCTGCAATGCCCTTTGATTTTTGTTTACGTAATGCGTATTTTATGAAGGTGATACCAAGTATGCGAGCGAGTTTTGGTGAAGCAACTTTGACCAGTGATCGCTATTTAATTTTAACTTACCCTTAAAAGTAACCATCTAATAATTAATAAATGTCCTCAGCGATATCGTATTTTAATGTTGCACAAATCCAATTCAATTCAGCGATCAGCTTCGATCGCTAATATTTTAAGAAATAACCAAACCAACGATAACAACTTTTAGTGCAAAATGTATGGAGTGTCCCAATATTAATTACGAATTCCATAGACAAAATAATTGAACAGTATTAAACAGACATGCATGTATTTTGTTAAATAAATTAATCTTAACACGTTTGTATGTTTAATTCACTTAGGTTATTTATGCGCTAATGTATAAATTAAATAGGGTAGCGACATAAATGCCACAGGGGTTTAGGTCTCAGGCCAATGTTCGTGCTCTCAACATTTGTTCATCAGTGATGCGGCAGCAGGGGTATCTGACTTTAGTATTTCACCATTTCAGAGATGGCATTAAATTAAATAATGTATACAAAACAACGGAAAACGATAAATAAAACTATGTAAATGTCTGGTGACTACGGGACCCGGTCCACTGGCCTAGTGCTTTGCTCTATGGCAAATCAATAGAAAAGGAGCCGGAAAATCTTGAACTACAAAGGAGATTATTAGGTAGATAGACTTGTGAAAGCAATGCAAGAACGAAAACACAGTATTTGGTAGAAGGGAGTGCGACGATAAAAATAATAACCAGTGACTAATATGGCAAAAAAGTGCTATGGGCGACGCAATACATGGATATGGTTATTTTACAGAGGTATTGTGACAAGGGTGTAACCTGCAGGAAGGTGAAGGCATCATCAAGAAAAAGGAATAATCCAAGAACATTTGTATATATGGCAGGAAAATTATTAACCGACCAAGGAAAGATTGAAAATGAATGGAAAGAATAGAAGAAGAATATCCAGACAAAAGGTTCATTTATTTCAAATATAGGAAGAATAAGACAGCCTAGCTCCAGGTATCTTTGGTTGTGAGATTGAAAGAGCATTGAGGGAAATGAAATCGAATAATCTCAAAATAGTGGGGAACTAAAATATAAATTCCTTTCAAAGAGGTTTTTACAAGGAGGAGGGAGTTGATGATTCACGTAGAATGAGGGCTTTGAAGATAGGGATGCGGATAATCATGGAAAAGATAAAACTGACCCTAATAAAATCAAATAAATAAGTACAAGACATGGTAGGGGATCGGATAGGTTTGGGTGAAGGAGTCTAGATAAATTAGGGAACGTGGATGTAGAGTATTCTGATTGACGATGAAACTCCTAAGAATGTGATAATGAGGAGAACGTTATGCAAGCGAGATTGAGATGAGAAAACAATAAACATATTGGGCAGAACGAAGGGATCTAGAAAATCTGTGGACTTGAAGAAGAGTTGTCTTATTAGGATTTCAGGCTGAGTTTTGTTAGGCGAGGCTTAAAAAAGGTGGCTTCCGTCTTTCCTCATCCAAAATCAATAAGGAGTTTATCAATGAGCGTCCTCTACCGAATAGTAGATACTCAAAAGATGATTTTAAGACAAATTCTCCTTTGCATTTTTTATCAAAAAGAGTTAATACCTGTAGGTAAAAAACTCATTTATGCATATTACGTAGCAGCGGAGCATTTCAAGTTGTTCCAATTTTCAAGTGATGTCATCAGGCGGCCTTTAAATAAAGACGGAATTGAGAAGACCTTCAAATAAAATAATACCGAAGGAAAGTTCATGGAAACCGCTCTTCAGAAGAGATTTATTCACAGAGTGGTATGAGATTTAAATAAATCCAAAAATGAATGGTTCGATTACCGCGACGATGAATCAGCAAAAGCCTAAAGAAGAGAAACACGTACATTATATACTGTATCATACAAATATATTTCGAGGGTGTCTAAAAATTAAATACAATGACCTAACAGTTTTGAATGGTAACCAGCTGATAAAAGATGAACACAGGAAAAAAATTAAATAGCGAGAAAAAATAGCAATAACCTTTAAATATATGGAAGGCGACTTCGAGAAAAGTAAGAGTAAGATTGAAGAAAACGACCCATGCAAATGAATCTCGAGAAAATGATTTCATTGAGTTGCAAAAGAATTAAAGAACAACAAGATCCTCATGGCGGACAGCGTCCGATAAACGGCATGCAAATACTCGGCATACTTGTGCACAACTTGCATTTCTCTCTACCTGACACCCTAACAGGAATTGGCATGCTCCTAAAAAATTTCTGCCACTGCGGGCACGCGCACGTACATACAGGATATACACGTATATACATACCTGTATATTATGACATTGTAAATGGATTAAGATGTGGTAGATCATATTCGATGGACTCTGAAAAGATAATCTCCGCTAAGCTAATCTTTAAACAAATTAAAAGAGTTATATTGAAAATCGATGGCCTTATTCTGGAATAAAAGAATTCTATCCCATGAACAGCTAAGGAAAACGTATATTTTGCATTTCCATTAAAGGTAAACGGAAACAACGCTTCCAGCACTACCACTGACGCTTCATCATTGGTTTTTGCATGTCTTTTCTCGGAGATAATCCTCTCCATAGGTATCGGTTGACAAGGGATATCGGTTTTTTCCCCTTGGTCTTTATCTTTACTTTGCACATACTCGTATATGCACTCCAGTAGATGTACTTGTATTCCAACAGTGATGGCTAATAATTTTTTCCCCAGCGATTTTTACTAAAGAGATACTTAATAAAAGCCATAACTAGCGTTTCCCATTCTTTTAAGGAGATACTTATCGTACACTCAGTTTACAAAGTAGAGCCAGTGCCTAGTAGCGGTGTTTAGCAGTCGTAGAAGAGTGTCTAGTAGACGTAAAAAACCGCATATCATAGAATATATAGCGTATAACTAAATCAGGTGCAGTAAAACGGCAACAATCGAATTTCCAATGGTCAGCTAGCAATACTTTTCCGAATTTTATATTCTTATGAGTTGCCCAGATGTAAATAAGGTACATTTTGAACGACAATTCTTCGCGTTTTAATTTATAAATTATGAATTCTCTCTCTCTATCTCTCTCTTTTCTCTCCCCCCCCTTTCACGCCGCCCCGTAATTATGCATCTTTTTTCCATTTTCTCACATGAGGGTCTGTATCCATGGGGCTACATTTATTAATTAGTTAAACAGTAGATTATTTGCGTTCCAAAAATGTTCCAATTATTAACAGGTTAAATTAATTAACAACATATCATACATGAATCTATAGGAAATGGACTCTTCAAATTTTAAACGGAATTGATTTAAAAATTCACTTCCATTTCCAAACTCTAGGAAAATCGCATGGAGAAGTTAATTTATTTATGAGAGTGGTTTCAGTAAGAACTGATGTTAATATTTCTCAAAAAGAGAAGATTTTTAAATTTTTTAATCACTTCGTTCGTGTAATTTCAAACGCAATTTTTCCCAAAAGAGCGTGCATTTTCAAGAATTGGAAGCAGAACCATTGCTACAACTACTTTCATAATTAAAATCAAATATAATTACTGATGTTCTACGGCGTGGAGAACTGGTATTTGAGAGAAATGAGGTTTATTTCTTAAATAATGTAGCCTAAAGTAAAATAAATTAACCTTGCAAGCAAATGGAACATATATCTTAGTTAATTGATTCGCTGTATTATTGGAAATTATCCTCAAATAAAAATAATAACTTTTACAGTAGACACTAGTTAAACGATAAAAGATTTTCAGCGCGGCTGATTTCACCCTCAAAATTCTTGTGAACCCTATTGTAGTAGAATTGCCCTTGGCAGCAAGTATGGAGAACATATGTCGCTAAATATAAATGCCGGCAGGCGAAAGCGTTATCGCAAATCCATCCCCGTACGATCAGAAAAATATATTTTGGATGACACTTAAAACTATGTACGTACTTTAAATATCACTGAAAAGTATACACAAGTACCAGAACCCCTGTCCTCCTCCATTTACCTTCATGGTTTTACCGTATCCCATTACTTAACATTCTGTTTGAATACCTCAAGGCGAGTATGGAGCGAGAAAGACTGCTGAAGGTTCTCATGGCGCCATCAAATACTTTTCACCCGAGCTAAAAATTCTTTCAGGCCTTTTATTCATACTAGATTTGGAAATCTTTCGTCAGCTATATTATTGAAATGCAAGTTGAAGAAAATGGAAGGGAAAAATGTACAAGGGTGGTCCCAAAGGTGCCCGAACCAACAAAGAAAACACAAGCATTTTAGAAAAAAATATATTGATTTTTCAACATTATCTACTTTCATCTCTATACATATTTCCCATGTTCAATAAGTTCGACATCCTTTTTATAATAAGAACTGTCTTCCTCCTCAAAATAAACATTAACTGCCGACATCACTTCTTCACGGTTGATAAATCTTTGACCACCAAGCCATTTTTTCAAGTTTGCGAACAGAAAATAAACCGAGGGGGCTAAACCGGGCGAATAGGGTGCATAAGGTAGCAATTTAAACTTTAATTAATGAATTTTGCCCAATGCAATAACAAATTTGTCAGCATTGGCAGTGCATTGTTTGGATGAGACAAAACTTTCTTCTAAGCCAAATTCGGCCACTATAGCTTGATATCTTTGCTCAAACGTTGCAATAAGTTCGCATAATACTCGCCGTTCATATTTTTTATTTTTCAAGAGAGTCAATGAAAATTACCTCACGCTCATCCAAAAAAAATTGACGCCATAACGTTGCTGCAGATGAAACAGTCTTCGCCTCATTTGGAGCTGGTTCTCCATTTTGAATCCATTTTTTTATTTTTCTTTTGTCTCGTGTGTTAAGTAATGGACCCATGGATATGGTTATGAAACGGCGCAAAAATTCATCTTTGCTTCAGTGAAACTTTGCTTAACACTCAATTGAAACATCTTAACGACACTGGTTTTGCTCGAGTGTGACCAAACGCTGCACCCATCTTGCCCACAGCTTTCTTATGTCCAATTTTTTAGTTAATATGCGATGTACCTCACTTTTTGAACGATTTAACGATGTACCTCACCTAATATGTCTGCTAGCTCGTGCACTTTCAGTTGACGATCATCCAGTATCACTTAGTGGATTTTCTTCACCGTTTCTGGAGTCGTCACCTCACTTGGTCGACCTATGTGATTCTCGTCTTGACAGCTCGTAGGGCCTCGTTTTAACTCTGCTACCCAATATTTTGATGGTTATTACAGTATTTTATTACAAAACAACGACCAATTTTCTCCATTTTCACAAATTTAATGAAAATGTTCATTATTGATGGCTACCAAACAAAAATTAAACAACGTGGCGTCTCGAACTTTAAACACATGCTTTACAGAATGTGTACTTTCTAATACATTGACTTTTCAAACAACCACCATATGTAGGTCAGGTCGGGTACTTATGGAACCACTCTCATATACCATCAGAAACTGGATGAAAATCTGGCACGAAAATTGAGAATATTTTCCCATTAAGACTAATTAGTGAATTTGTCCAATCATTAGACCTTAAACTTGCATGATGAAATTTTCATTGGGAAGCCAGCAACCATCAGAAACTGAAGCAAAAGGTCTAATTCTAATTGTCTAATTCGTTTGGTATGAGAATTTTTAGCAAGGGATTTTTTCGGGATTTTTTCAAAGTTTTATCTGGTACTTTGGGCATGTAAAAGTATGCACGAGAAACAGTTACAATGAACCCCATTAAACATGGAAATAATGCTGCCATTTTTCTTATGTTGAATATTCGAAGGAAGCCATCTAATATTGTAGTTATTCGTTACAATCCAATTCCCATATCGTCTCCAACCGTTCTTCTATTAATTTATTCAAGAATTATACGTATATCTTTTCTCCCTCTGGTCTGTAGGTTATCATCCAACGTTAAGGCTCGGGGGAGCTTGGCATGAAACTCTTCAACTGGTTTTGGTGTTTGAAATCGTTTTATTTCATTTACTAATAATTTGTCAATCCATGTCTTCTTTCAAACTATTTTGACTTTCAAATAAATATTAGGAGGTCCTACGGCGTGGACGATTCTCCTTATTTATATTTTATAAATATGTCTTCCTAAAACTCGCTATCAGAGGAACAGAGCTGAGGATTGAAAATGAAAACCTCAAATATTGTTAAATATGGACACAAAAAAAACTTATTTTCCCAGTGTATTAGTAAAATATTGAAAAACTCTTTTAAAAAGGCATCTTTTGGCCATAATGTAAGTGGTGTGCAGTGGTTAAATTAGATGTATCAATTTACGCCGGTGAACATCCAGTTTACACATACTTTACACCGTCCCTTTTCTTAAGAACCAAAATAAAAAAATTGACTTAATTAGCTTCAGAAAAATCATCCATTGAAATATAAACGTTTGTGCAAATCGCTTTCTATCAAAAGGTTTACCGAATTGGCTTTCTACCAAAGGTTGGTCCAACACTCAGGATAATTTCGCATATGAATTATGCCACCGTAATTTGACAAGTATAAATATCCTCAAAAGTGTATCCACTAAGCAGCACCCATTTAAAATTTGAAATTTCGCGCAACCCAATGCAGTGCGAAATGGGTAGTTTTTATAAAAAAAGTCCGCGCGTTACCGAATTTGAGGGCACTTCAATGCTTGACAACGCAATCTAGAATTTCACCTTAAGTGCTTATCTGTGCTCTACCATTCCCTGGAAAATCATTCGCGTGTTCATAACAACCCCTCGTCTGCACTCCCTTTTTAAACCAAACACCCCCTGGGACAGCAGATGTAAAGGCATGGGTGGTCGAGCGAGGAACATTTGCAGGAGAGGTACTCCGGGAAATTTTCGAGACGAATGAATTAAAACCCATGCAATTTAAAAAAAAAGTACGCTTAGGAGAAAGCCACCGGTTGGACGGATGAGTGTTGAGAAACACAGCACCGAATTTTTGTGTTCGAAGGCAGAAAGAGGGGATAGGGATAACGGAGGAGAACGACAGGGAGAGAGCGCGCGGGTGACCATGAACGGGAGGCAGGTTTAAAGGTGTGTGTGTTGGAGCCATTCATAAAATTCGCACGGATTAATTACGATGGGTCGATTGCTCGCTTAGCCGCACACACGAGAGTACACCTCTTGCCCGCACCGGCGGGGAAAGGGGAACTGGGAGGTTTCAGACAACTTCCCTTCTCCCTTCTACACGCACCCATCCCTCCCCGTTGGCGTTCCAATCGATCCATAGATCGATCATTTTGTTCAGTGTCGCTCCAGCAGTGAGATGGGACGTGCGGAATCCGAGGAGATACCGTGATGTGCCTGAGGGGCATAAACCACCTCTCCTGGTGATTATTCCGAGCAACAAATTGGGCCTGGGTTAATGATGCCGATTCCAATCACTTAAGTGACTACAAAATGATATTCTAGACGGAACCTCATCGTCCGCCCGGAACAATCGCATGAGGGATGACGCAACATCGCCAAGAACCGAGCGTGCGAGATGTGAATATACACTCCACAGGGGCAGTGGGAAACTGATTAACGCGGTCGAATCGTTGCAATGGGAGACGCATTTGCAGTAGGCATGAAATTATTTTTCAATCAATCCCAGCCATCTTCCAGGATATGGGGCAGGAACGAATAGTTATACAGTTAAATTGGCTTCCAGCAATTTAATGAGCTAAAAATCTACAGCCGGAAGATTCTCGTTAAAAAAATCACTTAGAAAATGCAAATTATGATCATAGTATATTTAATCATATTATCTACAGGTTCTGTCCCAAAAATTAGTAGAACGATTTTTTGCCACGAAGGTGGAGTGATTTGCGTAGGAGTATCTTAGGGTAATATTGTAACCGTTGCTTTCCAAAGAAATCTTGGGAAAGTAACGCGACCCACATCAGTTAACCGAAGGCATTTATAGTGTAAGAATTGCTGCTGGACTGGAACCCTGTTCGACGGTCTCGTCACGAATTCACGATGCCACTTTTCATTATGCAATGATATAAAATACAAATTGTGCATTAAGCTTGGAAAATTGGGTTCGGAGATCATGACCATAGTTAATGATGTTTATGGAGATTGAGATATGCCTCAAGTGATGGTTTTCTACTTGCACAGGATGCTATGAAAGGGTAGCAAGGAGATTGACGATGAGAAATACCCTGTACAGCCATCAATGACACAGTGTGATGAAAAATGTGCAAAAGGTGAGACACATGTGCAATTCTGATTGACCCCCAAGTGCCAGGAGGTTAGCAGCAGAGTGAATGATTCAGAAAACCACAGTATACTGCATTCTTACAGAATATTTAGTCATGAGAAATTTGTGCCAAGATGGTTCCCAAGGTGCTGTCAGAAGACTGCTTGTGTGACAATCTTACCTTGGATATCTTGCATCACGGTGATAGTGACCTGATGTTTTTAGAATAGGTGGTCCTGGTGACGAGACATGGGTCTTTGAGTGCCACCCAAGTATAACCCCTTTGAGTACCATTTTGAACCACTGAATTATCTCAAAGAGGACTTGACAAGGTAGCTAAACGAGGGTCCTGTTGATTGCGTCCTCCTGCGGAGGCATTGGTATTGGTGTGTCGATACATTTTGGTGCTCTTATGATGAACTTTAGAAATTTGTAGATTGATCTGGAATGAATTCCTTCCCCAGATTAATTCTACCTATTTTTAGGCCAGATCTTGATAATCTGCATTGGCCTTGTATAATTTCTGTAAGATTAATATTGGCAAAAATAAGTTGTTTTTAGGTTTTTAACCTTGTGGGGAGTTTCAGATTTTAACCTAATATCTATCCATACTATTATATCTATACTTCGGCCCAAAATTTTTAATATTCGTCCTTATTTTTCACTAAGCTAAATAAAATTTTCATGAAATCTTTCCCATTAAAATATGCCATCTAAGATTCCATAAGGGTATATTTTCCTGAATAATTCATTCATGCAGCATTAACTCAATGAAACGTTTTTAAAATTCTAGACAGGTTCTGGTTTGACAAAACTGTTTTATTTGACTGAAAATAGTGTTTTGAATGAAAGTAGAAACGATTCTTTCAATTACAATTCACAGAAAGCATGTCACACCTAAATAAACAGAATCCATGCCCTTCAAATTGGCAGGTAAATTCTAAATCTTTGCAAGTCCCTTCACCTCCAACTGAATATTAGAGTGAAATCAAATATTTAAGGATTATTTTCGTGCACGTTTGAAATATTGGGTGCAATGTAATTTAATTGACATTTCAAAAACATAATTCAAACGGTTAACCCATTCCAACAAAATCCATGAGGATAAAATAAATTTAGCTGGAATGAAAAATGGCTAAGTTTGGCCGTTCGGTAATCCCTTTTATCAAGCTTTAAGACAAAATACAAAAGGTAAACGGAAGCGCTGAACTTTTTCAAATACTGTGTAAAAAATTCATCGCGTCCTGCCTCTATGTGTCTTGTTATATCCTCGTAGTGGAATATCTGCGGACAATGGCCATCAGTATGCATCGTAGCGTGATTGATGAGTGCATGAATGCATCCAGCCCGCGGTGCGCAGAATTACGAAAGAACTGAATTTCCAAATTTTGCGCAATGACGCATAATGAACGCCCACCACCGCTCATTCACTATCAGGAGGAAATACCTTTGGTCTTGCAGTTTGTTTATTAATCCCGTTGCAACAAAGGCCAAACCTGAATCAATCACCGCAAAAAACTTCATGATGAAATTACCACGAGGCCTCATCTTTATCCCCGCCTCTAATGCACACTAATGAAATTGCCCGTCAATTACGGCGGCAGAGAACAAGACTCTTCTGACTATTCTCAATAGGTCGCTCATGGAAACGAGCACGGGGCAAAAATAAACCGTTGTGGTATGGTTGACCCTTGGATTATTGTCTGATTTCATAATTGGTATTCGTGAGTCGAGAGAACATGCATACCGCAGTTAATCCCGTAGTATCAGCCTAATTTCAAATAATTTCGAATTGTACGGCCGTTGAGTTCTACTTTAATTACGAACCTTGGAAATCAGACGCTTAGCTACCAATTATCCCACTCATGGAGTGAAATCGAAACAATTCACGTCACTGCGTAGCTCAGCCACCACCCTCCCCATCCCCCTCCGACATCGCGATATTTCTCGTCGGATCTCCGTTCATCACCCCCACCCATCGTTTCCCCTTTAACTCTCGTTCGACCCCCCCCCACAACGATTCGTGCACTACTTCCATCTCCCTCCACCCACCTCATCGCCATCTCTCCCTCCTCCCTCTCCAACCATTCCAGGAATTCCTTACCCTGCGAAATATAAAGAAAGCAAATTCTGGCACTCGAATATTTGCTTCTTTCATGTGAGGAATGCCAAACACGTACCCATCCCAATCATAGAGCTCTCGTCTGGATGGCTCGCCGACACTCAGCTCTCGAAGCCATTGTCAAAAGGAGGGAAAATATTTTCCTCCCGTGACCAGACGGATGTGTCCCACGCCCTTGCCTCCTTCCCCACCCCCGTTCCATTGGCGGCCAAAGTCTAATTTTCCCCACCCGCGTGCCCTTGCAAGGAATATCAACGATAAACCCCATCCAAATTTGCACGCTTATATTTTTGTCTGTCGGGTTCTTCTCCAACTACATTCAAAAAATGTTTTAGGACGGAGTTTAGGTGTTGTGGCATAGAAGATGAATTTGTCACGTATTCGTGAAAAATGTCTTTTTCATAAAATGTTCGTCAGGTGTGTTTTGACGAAACGAAAATATGGATAATCCCAATCAAGGGCACAGTGTACTTTTTGCATAAAAAGGGAAAAAAATAATTTGCTATTTCTTTTAAGAAACCTCGGAATCCGAACTAATTTTATTCCCCAATTACTTTTTGTAGGAAAATGATAACTAATAGACACCGAGCATATATATGTATATATATACATACATATACATATAATATAATATTATATTATATATATATATATATATATATACACACATTCAAACACGAAATACCGCCATATGGCGAATAAATATTCATTCATATTGAAATAGAGATAAGGAAAATGGTAAAGGAACACATATAAAGGATGAACACGAGAGAGGTGGGGATGGCGGATGTGAGCAGATCACGATATTTTTACATTCGTGATCTGCTCACATCCGCCATCCCCACCTCTCTTGTGTTCGTCCTTTATATGTGTTCCTTTACCATTTTCCTTATCTCTATTTAAATGTGAATGTGTGTGTGTATATATATAGTATATACAGGATGCAATGCTATTAGGTTCAACTTTATGGGATTTCTTGTCGAACAGAGACGAAATAAAACTCTAAGTTTCACAATTTTTTCATTCGACCAGTTTCTTTGCAAATGCTTATGCCCTGATGATGTCCTAAAGGTAACTGATCGAAGAAATAGGTCATTTCAATTACAGATTATTTCATATTAGGAGAAAAAATATGAGTTGAATAGTAAATGACCCTTGATGCATCTTGAAATATAATACACGTCCATTTTATGGGTGATACACATAGTTTTAAATATTTTTGTGAATATCTATAATCTGAATTTGCCAAAAAAAGAATTTTATATGCAATCAGTCCACTTCAAGAGAGTAATTTGGAAGTTCTGGGAACCACCACCAGATATCAGTGCTAGTTCAATGAGTTTCTCGCGTAGTAATAGGTAATTGTTGGTGAGGAAACACGTAACACGTCAGTATATTGGGAAGAGATATGTAGTGCGGGAACCTCTCTGTTGTTGATCCCGTTTACTAATTTGTCAAGATGAAAAAAGTTGAGATTCAAGCAGTGATTACTTGCAGAGAAGCTACAAGAAGCTATAAGCAGAGAATACTTTATAAAGAAAGTTAATAAACCAAAAGGTTACGGTGAGGTATCTGACAACGATCCTAAATGGCTGTGTCAGGATTTCCTACTTCCCGACCACTTGGAGAAGAGCGAGAATCGTCTGTCTGCCGAAGTCGCAGAAATTGGAGGCTGATCCCGGAGAATTCCGACATATCTCCCTTCTCGACGGCTTCGGTAAGATATTCGAGCAACTGTTGCAACAGCCGCTGGCTGACTTCGTCCGGGAGAATGACATTCTCCCGAAGGAGCAGTTTGGTTTCCGTGTGCAGTATTCCACTGTCCATCAGCTAGCACGAACGGCGGATTTCATCACGGACAGCTTCAACTGGAATATGGCTGTTTCTGGGGCCTTCTTTGGCGTCAGTAAGGCGTTCGATCGAGTCTGGTATCCGGCTCTCCTGTTGAAGATGAGAAGTCTCCATTTCCCAACTTGGATTGAACGGATGGTTCACTCCCACTTGAGAGACAGGACATTCACCGTGCGGTGGCTCGGGGCGGATTCTGGGGTGCGTCGGATCTCCGACGGCGTACCTCAGGGATCCGTCCTCGGGTCACTGCTTTACAACATCTACTCCCACGACATTCCAACTCGTCGTGAGAACCTCAAGATCCTATCTCTCTATGCCGACGATACGGCCCACCTGTGCTGTTCCTGGCAGAAGGTGACTGCGGTGCGAAGGCTGCAGAGCGCTGTGGCGGATCTCTTAGAATGGTACCGTCCATGGCGCTTTGCTGTTACCGCACAGAAGACGAATGCGATCATCTTCCATCCGGGAAATTGTCGGCCGCCAGGAGTGAGCCTAACTGTGAATGGAGTCGCCCTACCGTGGGAATCCGAAGTTACCTACCTCGGAGTGCTGATGGACCGGAAACTCCTTTGGAACGCCCAAGCGCTTCGTGTACGTACAAAGCCATTCGCTTAGTCGGCTCCGGCCGATTATCTGCCCGCCGGTCCTGAGTATGGACACGAAGCGTAGACTGTACCAAGCATGCGTGCTGCCTGCCATCACGTACGCTGCTCCAGTATGGTCAGAGGTGTCGCGAACGGGCCTAGCTCAAATTCAAATGGTGCAGAATTCTGCTCTTCGTAGCATCTTGAGACGCAGCAGTTATGCCAGCGTTTCTGAAATGCACGAGGACGGGAAGCTAGAACCCCTGGATGTCCTTCTGCCTAGAATCTCTGGAAAATTCTTCAGAAAAGCGACAGAAGCGGAAGTAAACCTCATTCGCCGGGTTGGCGACATAAGGGTCTGGCCATGGGACCGCTAAAAGCGCCCCATAGCATCCCAAGACATACAAGACACCCTTCCGGCAAAGAAGAAGCCAAGGCTGCTCTGAGCAGGAAGAAATCGAACGCCTAAAAATGCAGAAGAACTCTTCCCGCCTTAGTAGCCTTGGAGGCTAGAAAGGCGCAGTGTATGGGCTACGCAAGAGCCCTTGCAGGGAGATGTCAAAGGAAATTCATACCGACTGTCAGCACACTCTGGAGAGATCAGCTTCTTCAAATTTAACTCTTGTCAATTGTTCAAAAGAGTGTAAGTTTGTCCGGGACAGCTTTTATGATGATCTGCGTAGTGGTCGACCAAAATATGCCAATGACGCAGGAATTATTCCAAAAGTGCATACAATGGTCATGGAGGATCACAAATGAAAGTTCGAGAAATCTTTGATCCTTTTGTGAAGTCATCTGAATGGGCATATCCTATTTTAAGAGTGGAATTGAGAAAATTTTCTGCTAGATGAGTGCCGCGACTCTTGACGCAGGAACACAAACCTATCAGAATGGAAATTTCCGAGCTGTGCTTGGCCGCTTTTAATGGAAACCAACAAGATTTTATGGACCGATTGGTGACCACAGATGAAACTTGGGTTCAATACTCCACATCAGAGACACAGGTCTAGTCAAAGCAATGGAAACATGTTGATCCACCACCACCAAAGAAAGCAAAGGTAATACGGTCGGCAAGAAAGTTGATGTCTTTAGTTATTTGGGAATCGAAAGGGATTCTGCTGATAGATTGCCTTCCCACTGGTCAAATAATTATCGTAAAATACTACGGTAACGTTCTGGACCAACTATAGCAAAATATACACAGAGAAAGACCAGGTTTGGTAAGAAATAAAATCATCTTTTATTAAGAAAATTCCCAGTTACGCACAAGTGTTGTTAGTCATGAAAAAATACGTGAACTGAGATACGAATAGTCACCACGTTTGCCTTATTTTCCCGCTATGGCCCCTTCAGATTTCCATCTCTTCTCCAAACTCAAATTTTTCCTTTGTAGACGAAGATTCTCTTCAAACAAAGGATTAACAGCCGAAGTAGATGGGTATTTTGAAGACCTGAAGGAATCTGATTTCTGAGATGGGATCAAGACATTGGGACATCGCTGGATCAAGTGTATTACAGGGAGACTATATTGAAAAGTAAAAAAGTTTCGCAGAGGTAAGTCTTTTAATTCTATTTTATCCCGAGCCCTTCTAAAAATTACCGTCTTATTTGTTCGAATTTTTATGTAACTAGATGCAATAGAATCAGGCAGCACGAGTAGTGAATTCAAAATATCATAAATGGTATGTATTAATCGTATTATTATTTTGTACAACTCTCTAATGATTTTTTAATTATTTATGGAAAAATTGATGTGCCTCTCCCCATAACAAACCGATGGGTATTACAATGGAATTAATTCTATTCCCTCCTTCCAAGATCATCTTGTTAACGGTTTAAGAAAAAACAAGGAGTCCAATTCTCATCTAGCTGCACGGTATCATAAATACATTTTTCAAAAATAAATACCAATTTAAAATCCTATTTCCACTAGTTGTAAAACACACTTAAAAATCTAATTAAAAATGTGCTAAGGCCAGTCATTTCCCAGGATTTTTCCAGAGTTTCAAAAGGACAACTGCGTGATATTACTGTAATCCCATAAAATACGGAATCCTAAAAATAAGGCTCGCACGAATCGTGACGATAGCTCAACTTCGACGGGTTGTCATATCTCAAATTCAGTGAATGCCGATTTTCTATTCTTGTTAACTTATACAATCTTCTTTTTATTCAGAAAATATGCACGTACACGCTGTTTTTCAACACATGACTTTTTTAGAGAAAACTATTTTATCCTTTTTATAAATGAATAAATACGAATCTTGCGAACTCGTTGTATTCGAGATTTGTTTCTTGCCTCCGTTCTCATGACTGGCACTTGAAAATATGTAAGGACAGTTTGTGAAACGATCAATATGGTCCCGTAGTTTTGGAGCCAAGATTTCACCCTACTATTCTAATTAACACTATTTTTTTTAGTTCCACGACGCTAAATTTTTCGCCTACCAACATTTATATACTTTAAGTTGAATGGTGAAAAAAAACATTCTATTCATCTGACTTCAGGCCATTATTATTGATGTTCTCTGGAACTTTATCATTATCCTAACATTTGTAATTCTTACTTAGTGTACCAGAAATAGATAACTTTGATGCGTTGTATTGTATGTATTAGTTTGAAAACTTAAACCAACTTTACGGAAAATATCAATATTTATTTGAAATTTAAAATTAAATAATATTGGTTGAGCCACTATGAAGGATAAATTAACTTTAATTTAAATATTTAGGTCAATCAAATATCTGACGCGCTTTTCATAGCTGAATAAGGTTGATTGAAATAGAAACGAAATTACATCTAAATTTCTTGTATTAAGTTCCATTCGCATCAAAAAACAAAGGCATTACTGAAATTTGCTGAATAGAAAACAATAAAAATGTCTACCAAGATACACGAGGCGTGATTCTCACAGCGGAACTTCATGTTTACTGATGCAGACAACACCTTAGCAAATGAATTCATCAAAAATGATTTATTGCGAATGAGTAGGCTCAATGCACTATTTTTCCGAACAATTAAAATCAATGTTTATCCAAACGCAAATTGCTATTTTCCAGGTAGAAAGTTAAAACTTAGACGCAAAAAAGACACGAAAACCTAAATAAAGGAAAAGGGACATTAAAGTTAACGAAAAATGTCCGAAATCCTATTTAACTTTAAAATATTTTTTACCCATCGGAAAAATCCAAAATCTATCCAAATGAAGATGAGTACCACATGTGATTATTAGACTTTAATCTAATTAACTATGTAGCTCTAAAGCATTTTGATGCAAAGTAGACCAAAGTGGCATTTAGGACAACCTCAACTGCACTAGGTAAGGCGTAAAGGAACAGCACCTTAATTAAATAAATTAATTAAATAAAAAATAATAAACCTCAAGAATTACTACCCCATACTATAACTCCTGGAACGTGTTTAAACGTCTAGGTGTCATGATCACATATAAATCTCTTACCACATGAATGACTCTTCCTAAGTTACCTAAACGACTTACAAAACAATTTATATTCCCAAATAAGACTCTTTGCTGATGATTGCATTATAATCAGACAGGTGTAGCATGTTAATGACCGCGTAATATAATACTACAAAATGACATCGATCGCCTTGGTGACTGGGTTACATATAATAAAATGGGCATGAATGTTAGTAGGAGTAAGCATATAAATCTTTCAAGTAAAAAGAATGCATAAAATTATATGTACGCCTTCTTTGGAGAAAGAATCCCATAAGCAGTCATTGCAAATATTTAGGCATTTACGAGTACTCGTACTTAACTAGGGATTTTGGATGGGAAGTCCCAGCAGATAAGGTGATACGGAAGGCATTTTAAGTAATTCATTGGGAAATGAGAAATTTTAAAGGAAGCAGCGTAGCCACAAAAGAAAAAATATACAATTAACTGGTTAGCCCTACCCTAGAATACTCGTTCATTTTATGGGATCCATATGAGATGAGACACATTAAAAAAATTTCAAATAAAGGCAGCAAGATTCGGTGGAACGTTAATTTCGCAAAATTAGCGTATTTAACGTCCGATCGAAGCCAGTATTTCATATTATATTTTCAAACGCTTAAAAATTTCTCATCGATGTGCATATATGCTATAAGAGGCATCCTGTACTGGAATTGAATTAATTGGAAGGGTAGTGGTTAATATTATATTTTATAACACATAGGATATATTTTATTAACATTTTGATCATATGAAAAAGCTTCCAAAGCAAAAAATCTTACGTTTCACTAGCTTTTAGCGGATACTTAACATCGAATTGTTTAATATAGCTCAGATACATAAATCGACAGCCTCAAGCTCATTTCTTCAATGTTCTGCATGTTATTGCTAATTTTCGAATCTCCGAGATGTCATAAACCCTGGAGCAACAAGTTGTTGTTGTGACGTAGACTAATTCCATTATTTCCATTTGAGTATGATTTACTTATTTTCGTTTCCTGATAAGGTCACTCATGCCATATAGGTCAATGGCTAGGAGCCAGACAAAATTTATTCCGCGCAGCGTCTACATGTATTCATCAGTAACGCGCCTCTAAGGCGTCTATTCCTATAGTTTTGGCCTTTTAGTGATGGCGTCACGGTAAAAACACTATTGAAGAAGGAAATGGGAAACCACCTCAATTACTATTTTCTAGAATTTTATGATGGAGATTATAGAGGATATGATTTCTGGCACTGCGGGACTCGGCCATGTGTCCTGCCTGATAGTGGGAGAGGTAAGGCTTCCGCGCTCGTCATTCCACGAAAACTTTGCAAAGGAAAACCGGCAGCAGCAGAACAGAGCATACGGAAGAAGAAGACCGATTCAATTAGAATAAGAACTTGGAATGTTAGGATAATATTGAGGACAGGAAAATTAGAGAAGATAAAGCGAGAGATGGAAATATGAAGTATAGATATTTTAGGTTTATGCGAAGTGAGATGGAATGATAGCGGGGATTACTGGAGCGATAGTTATTGAGTAAAATACAGCCTAGGGTACGAGAGCCAATTAGGGATTGCCATAATATTTAAAAATGTAGGAAGAAGCATAGTCAACGTAGAGCAAGCCAAATGGAATGTTACTAGTAGAGGTAAAGCATAACGGACCAACATGCTCATTTTTCAGATATATATGCCACAGAGCAATCATAAGGAGGAAGAAGTCCATAGGTTATACGATCAGTTAGAGGACATTATCGCGTGTATTCCTGCTGGGAAACATTTGATAGTGGCGGCGGATTGGAATGCGACTGTAAGAGGATGAAGAGATAGTGATGAGGTGGGGGATTAAGGTTTAGGTACGAGGAATGACAGTGGGGACAAGTTTAGAAAATTGGGAGGGATTTCAGAAAAGCTGAACTTTAAAATAGGAGGGGAAAAACTAAAGCATGTGGGACAGTTTGCATACCTAGGATGTGTTTTGGACACATAAGGAAAAGAATTGCATTGGGAAAAGAAGAAATTACAAGAAGGAGAGAATTTATGACAAGGACGTTGAGTTACGATGTTAATAAAAGAATTGTTAAAACTTTTATATGGAGCTTAGTTATGTACGGCATGGAAACGTGGTCATTGAAGCAGGATGATCGGCGTAGATATGGAAGCTTTTAAATTGTGAATGTGAAGAAGGAAGGAAAAAGTGAAGTACTCTGAAAGGAAAACAAATGAAGAAGGTTTAGGTATGGTGGGGAAGGAGAGATTATCGTTGAGAGAGATAACATGGAGACTGGAAAAATGCAAATGAATGCAAAGCATATTGATTGGCAGTGGGATGTTGAAGACTGTGATAGAGGGGAGAATGTTAGGCAAACGAGGAAGGAAAATGAATAGGATTGGATGTTGGGCGGGATGAAGGAAGCAAGGAAGTATATGGAGATGAAGAGGGACTTTTTCGTAGAGTATAATCCTGGGTTGTGCTTTTTTAGTACGAGACTCTTATAGACAAGGGAATTATTTAGTAGCTTGTCTCCCTCTAAATCTTATATATAACCGTATATTAACCGTTAGATTATATATAATAATAGTGGCATATTGCATTACTTAGGAGAATTCCACAACATTATTTTTTTAAAGTACGTATATTATGTCATGTATTCTGGACATGATATTTAGCATTGGTAAAGCTAGTAAAGTAAAACGATAAAAGTATCACTGACTGCCCTTCGGCCAAAAACTACTTCAGTGAAGATGCATCGTTTGCGTTCATTGAAGCACTACATGATAAAGATAGGTTTTAGTCGGTACCTGCCGCTTATTATTATTATTTACGTACCATGAAAACTTCCTGTTGATGGCTTTACATATTACGTGGGCCATTTAATTCATCTCGCAGTTTATTGCTGCTAATGCGCCTGAATGGCATGAGCAGATGCAGGATAATAGCCGGGATACGGGAAAAGGGATGGATAAAGACATGTATGAATCAAATCACGCGTTCAAACAGTGGTCGAGCGACACAGAGAAAAAATGTTTTGGTGTGGTTTGCAATCCAGATTTTTTGCCTAAATTCATCACGAATATACTGTTTGGAATAACATTTAAATCATTAATAGTCTCATGCTAATTTTCAAATTTTTCTCATCCAATGGTTGTATAATATTCTTGAACTCCCGAATTAAAGCCACAGCTGTTTGGGGATTAGCATCCGCTTGCTTTGACGAAAAGGCTTATTTTTTAGCCATTTCTGGCTCAACTCACGCTTAAAGCTGGCAAAAATCCCTCCATTTATTCGTTCCACTGATATGGATAACTGAAATAAGTGTTTTCCAGAACGCCCGAATGACGGCTTACCGCGGCAGTAAAACAAGACGTTGATAATTATTTTATCAATGTCATTTCAGGCCACAAATTACACATGTTTCTTTCGGGTATTAAGTGAAAACTTAGTTTTTGGTCCTAAAATCATTCCAATTAAACATATTTTGAAATGTAAGCCAAAACGGAGCTATTTGATTAATGTTTTTTCCATTTCAGAAAATATTTTTTGTCTGAACTGCGGCAGAGAATGTTTTTAATGGCTATTGTTTCCGCATTTTACTTTTTTTTTCATTCATGTGCACCATTTTGTTCTATCTCAAAACTTTATTCAAACATCCGTTTGTCTTTGTGTTAACAGTAATAAAAATAGTGTTAGACAAAATGGTAGGCAAATTAAACAGAGGATCCATAATATAAGGTTCACGTTAACATTATACCAAAAAATTTGGTCATTTTTATGTCTATGTGCAACCAAGCAATCGTAGGAAGAAAGTAGCCGATAGGGTATCTCGGCTGTGTGATGTGCGCGGTAGCGGAGGAGGCAAGGCTTCCGTGGTTGTATTCCCTCGAAACCCTTCCAAGAGAAAACCGTCAGCACGAGGACAGAAAAGGCAAACGAAGAAGACGAAATAAGTTAGAATAGTAACATGGAATGCAATAATAATGTTTACGATAGGCAAATTAGAGAATATTGACGAAGATATGGCAAGATGTAAAATATATATTTTAGGTTTATGCGAGGTGAGACGGAATGATATCGGGGATTACTGGAGTGAAAATTATAGAATAATATACAGCGGTGGCGATCGAGAGCCATCGAGGGGTTGCCGTAACATTAAATAAAGAGATAGGAAGAAGCGAGGTCAACATAGAGTAAGCAACAGATAGAATATTACTCGTAGAGATAAAAGCAGAACCGAAAAACTTGGCCATTGTTCAGTCTTACATGCTATCGAGCAACCACAATGAAGAAGCAGTCGATCGGATATACGATGAGTTAGAGGATGTAATCGCGTGTGCTACTGCAGCAAAACATTGGATAGTGATGGGGATTGGAATGCGACGGTAGGCGAAGGAAGAGACGGTGTTGAGTTGGGGGACTACGGTTTAGGCATGAGGAATGATCGCGGGGAAAACGCAATGAAGTTCTGCAGGACACAGGGGTTAGTCATCACCAACGTATGGTTTACACACCACAAAAGGCGTAGGTATACGTGGAAAATACCAGGTGACTCGGAAAGTTATCAGACACATTCTATTCTGGAGAGGCATTCGTCCAGGAACAGTGTGATAAATTCTCACAGCTTCTCTGGAGCGGATGCGGACTCTGACCACAATTTAGCTGTTATGAAAAGTAGCGTCCTATTCAAAAAGATAAGACAGGGACGGCGGGTTAGGAAATGGAATGTAGAAGCATTAAATTGATTAACAAGAAGGGAGTATCAGCAGGCTGTAGAGAAAATCATGGATGACGGTAAGGAGCTGAGTACTATCGAAGAAACATGGAATTGTATCAAGAAAGTGATACCGAAAGCCGCAAAAGACACTATAGAAACCTTTAACGTGAAAAGGATAAGGAAATCAAGGATCACGGATGAAATGATTACAAAAATGAATGAGAGAAGAATATGGAAGAACGTAAACACTGATTTGGCAAAATGAAGTACACAGAGTTAAACAATAAATAGAGACGGGCCACAAATAAAGCAAAAGAAGCATGGTGGAAAACGCAATGAGAGGATATGGAAAGGTTACAAAGAAAGGGTGCCTGTTTCGTAGAGTTAGAAAAAGTGCTTGATAGAGTGAATTGGGAAAAACTAAGGAGCATATTGTAGAAAAAGGAATAGATTTTAGGGACAGGAAGCTAATCCGCAAACTATATGTCTCAGACTGCTCGGGTGCGAGTGGAGAAAGGTGAGTCCGTATGGGTAGTGCTAGGAAGAGGGTAATGCAGAGCTGCCCATTGTCATCGATGCTGTTCAACGTATATGTGGAGGAAATGATTAAAGAGGCATGGGAAGAACTGGAGGTAGGAATGAAAGTCGGCGGGGAATTCGTAAAATCATTTAGGTTGGCTGACTACCAAGCTTTAGTTTGTCAGCCAAGGGATTGCGATATTTGCTAGTGAATTGGAATCTTACTTCGATAGATATGGGATGAGAATCATAATTGATTCGATGGTTATACGAATTTCCAGAAACAAAAAGGCTTTCATAAACATAAAAATAGAAGGGATAAAAAGAGAGCAGGCATAACAATGTACGTATCTCGGTAATGATGAACTTCGTCATCCTCATAGAAGCAAGCTTGGCATACTCGTATATGTATACTTTCTGACAAATGGATGGGGTTTGTCAGAGAGGGTGGGTGAAGGGGTAACAATAGAATGGTTTGAGGCATCACTTTGTGGAAGCGATTCATATCGGAAAAGAAAATACTTCGTTCTTCCAAATACACTGTGTGGAAGATCAAAGTATTTACTTTTCCGAGGGGTAAAAAGGTTAAAATGTAGCTGAAAGGAAAAGAGAATTACATCTTTCGGTGTCAATCGGTGACTTGGAAGAGTGGTAGGTCTAGGAGTGAGGAGTGGGAGGGAAACAAAATTACACATGATTGGTATTCTTTTATCCTCTCCTCAAATGTTCGTCCTGTTTGCCCAATATACTTCGTGTTACCTTTGGAGCACTTTAATTCATACACTCCACTCCTCTCGTTTTTGGGAACTTTGTCTTTAGTGTGTGATATCAGGTTCTTAAGGTTTGTATAACCACATTTAATTTTTTCTTTAGGTAAAATTATATTGCTTTTTGAGAAATAATCCCTAGATAGAGTATATATTCAACTAAATAATACCGGCAAAATATACATTAAACTTATTATTTATTATATTAAATACTGTAAATAATTGTATTTGCACTCGATATTTGGGAAATCAGAATGTATATTCGTAATTCACAAGCCTCAAACATATAAAAACCAATTTTCGTGAGAATTGCAAAATAATCATTTCCATGTTATTTTGGCGAAAAACAATTTTCGAATGCGAATTAAGATTAGGTACTACGAAAAAAAACTACTTTTATCAACGTTTGCTTAGTACAAGTAAAATATTTAGCCATTTTAACATAAAAATTTGTAATTACTATGATTTCCACACTACTTTTGGAAAATCAGATTTGGATTCGTAATGAAAGACCCTCAAATCCTAAGGATACCAAATTTCATGAAAATTGTTTCAAATTTGCGAAAAATTACAAAATATTTTTTCGGAAACCTGTTTGTAAATATGAATTATCATTCAGTAGTATCAATTAAAAATGTGACTTTTATCTATGTTTGATTGATATATACAATAAACATCAATTTTTGCATAAAAAATTGCTATCACTATTATTTGCACTTTACTTTTGGCAAATCGGAATTCATATTCGTAATCTACGATCGGAAAAACCTAAGTACACCAAATTTTATTGAGATTGGAACATTTTTCATACATTGGCCAGCTTTCCTGGGGTTTCGAACCACTGTGCGTCGAGCCGTAATATCAACATAATTTCAGTTTTAATGCCCTTTGATTGAAAGGCAATTGACAATGGAGCGTTTTGTGTATCAGAGATGACAATATCTGATGCACTGACATTGCTGATGATTTTCAGGATTTATGTATTCTGATATATCTTAATGTACATCTACATAAATACCCTGTGAGCCACCAAAAAGGCGTGTGGCATGGGGTGCAGCACCAGGAGGAAATGGTATGGGATGGGGGGTTGGGGTTTTTCAAATAGGTGGGGGAACCTGTAACAAAAAAATATACACATATAGGATAATATTAATTGTGTTGAACTGACTTCTGGGGGATTTGCACCACAAGAATTCTGGTCTCTTGTCGTTCTTGGAAAAAATGACATTTGAAACCTGTCAGTCTTGCAGTCTATCTCTCCAATCTTATATTGGTGATCCCTCCGACTTCAACACGTTGGGGTTCGTATTATATTCTTTATGACATCGGAAAAGGTACCTTCTTCAAAAATTTTTAATAAGTTTAATCTATATTGTAAACGCCGCTGTGTAAGAGAATCCCAACCTAAATTTTCTAGCAAAGTAGGTTCGCTACTGCGTTGGTCATAACAATATTTGACAAATCTAGCACCCCTCCGCTGAACTAGATCCAATTCCAAAATCAAAGTTATATTTCGAGAATCCCATAATCTGACTGCCAGCATACTCTAGGTGGGGCCCGACGAAAGCATGGAAATATCCTTCCTTCACTTTTTCGTCGCATTTACCTAGCACTTTTTTCACAAATTCCAATTTTTTATCAGTACGACCGCATATTTCTCGTATGTGCTTTCCCAAAGACATCGTGAGTAATTGTTACACCCAAGTATTTAAAGGTATCTATCCTTGAGATTTTGGTTTGTTTCACTTTGTAACTATAAGGGAGTGAATTACTCTAGACCCAAAAATGCATTACTAATGTTAATTACCTAATATATAGAGTATGAAATGGTTGTGGAAGCTGTATAAAAATTTAGGTGAAAAAATAGTTGAGTCAAAAATTGGGGAAGTGAATTTAGTGAAGAAAGATGAGCATAGAATTGAAATTAAGGAATTATGAATCCACTTGCTGTGGGCCCAAAGATACATTTAACGGATTTATAAAAGTATCATGAGAGTTAGGTCATATTGGAAAGTGTGTTCCAGGTTACCAAAATAGCGGTTGGCATAAGCTGCCGCCACACGAGCCCAAATAACAGTACCTCTGGTCTAAAAGTTTATTTAAATTTTAAGTATTTTTTGTTAATATAAGATTATATATATATATATATATATATATATATATATATTTCGATAGTGTTTTGTACAACCGATCAATTAGCTATTTTCATATTGAATATAGATTGTAAAATAGATTCATACAGAAATTAAAGCACTTTTTGATCCCTTAATGAATGTGATTAGTAGCTAATACCAATCAAACTTCGACTTATATGATGAATGACTTTAAAATGATTTCTTTTGAAAGCTATTAAAATATCTTTTATATAGCCAGAATTTTAGGGTTTCCACTTTTTCTTGGAGTTTATAATAATGAGGGCCCATATATTAAGCAATAGCGAGGGTGTGTTGCTCGGAGAAAATCCGCGAAGAATTGATATTCACTTTCACCATTCAGCTACCCGCCCACCGAACCCTTTATGCGTTTAAAAGGTGCCTTAATGTATAGGTAGCAGCGTATTGTAAATGTTTCATATGAAGTCTGCTCAAAAATATTTTTTTAAATCGTAGTGTAGCACTCACGTATGTATTCATAAGCTTGGATTATATATGAATCATTTAAGAATATAATTAACTACTCTAAAACTGTAGCCAACTCTAAATGTATCGATGGAATTTCTCTTGCAATCACTTGTGGCATTTTGTCAGGGACGGTTAATTAAGATTGTCATAAAAATAGTTTAGTGTGCTCAAATTTTTCAGGGCATCTTTAGCTGAAATATTCTGGGTTTTGCCTCTGCTTGAATCGTAAAACGACAGCAGTCCGTCGAGTCTCATGGACATATTGAACCTGTATTTGATGGATGAAACATTGAGATTGATAGTCTTATTGGAATATTTGACAAGCCTGTGATAGGATGATGCATGCGATGGAATGCGGATGAGCATGGTAACAATACAGTCAATATTTAATGCTTGAGGCTACGAGAGACGAATAAATGTTCCATAAAATATCATCATCTCATTCATATGGTGCTCTTGAATAATCAACCGCAATAAATTTTGTTTATCCATAAAGGAACGAGCCATGTATTGAATTTGTGAAAGCTACCCAAATGCAATTGCTACCAGTATAAGATTGAAGGATTCATTAGTCTAATACCTTTGTTCACAGAATATTTTGATTGTACTCCTGAGTTATTTCCACTTACCATAAGATTTAATTTTCTATGCTTTTGAAACCTTTGACAGGAGGCCATTTTCAAATAGTATATAATTAAAATATCCCATTCCCATTTTTAAAAAGTCATTATTTATTACTTCCCAACACCTGTTGTGATTTACTCCTGCTTAAAAAGCATCAACTGGAACGCAATATTTAGAATTCATAGGAATCCATTACAGTTCTTTTCGAATGGCAAAGGAAATATATATAATTTTTCCTTAGTATTTTTATATGTTGACTGCTTTTCTAATTTAATGATTTATTATTCTCTCAAAGTCGGAATATATCTGTTTTACTAGCCTCTTTCAGGATATGTCTATGATTATTTTAAGTATCTACATTTATTTATTTCAGTCCCATTTTTCTCTTGTACCTGAAATGAACACTTTGCATTGCGTTGGCATCACACTGTGATTTTTGGAATTGATTAAGGGAATTCTTTGATACTATTATCATGCAAATTTCATGATTATTTTGAATTTATAACGCTTTGATGATTTTCTGAAAGATAGAATTTTGACTCTCGTACCGTACCGTCAATCCATCAATTGAACAAATAGAACAACAAACATCTCTCACAGATTCCGGTTTCCGCCTTGAGCAAGGTGTACAAAGAGCATTATCGTCTAGAAAAATGAACATGACCCATTCGAAATAATAGATAGCAATGTGGAAAACTTCACAAAAAATGTATATCCTTTCCAAAACCCCATTGATGTCATAAATATACTTTTTTATACATTATAAACCGATTGGAGTAATTGTATTAAAAAAACATCAGTATTTTGTCATGTATGTTTCCACATTTCAATATTGTTTCTATACATGCATATAATCTACCTGAAAAAGTCGTTTCTATTGAATGTTTCAGTGATTTTTTTATCATTAAAATGTGGAAAGAGACACGAAAAGAAGGAATTTTAACAAATGTACTTGTTCGTGGATTAATTCAGTCCTTGAAAAGCAGCTGTGACGGATTTTGGAATATTCTGTATTTGTACCTAAAGAATTTTAAGTGAAAAGAGAAATAAATTACAATTTCACAAGCCAGGTACATGTTAACGCAAGTCTAATTTTCCAGGCAGAAGACTCCAATGCGTCAGGGACAAGATTTTTGGCCCAGATTCCTTAGATTTCCAGCTTTTATTGACAAACTGCTAGACCGTTACTTCAAAGACGTGTAAGAATCTGCAGGGGTTAATCCTGGATCCAGGGTTACGGCTATTCAAAGGTAAAACGGAATTAAGTTCAGCAAGCATTAACGCGTGTCACGGGGGAGAGGACAGGTTATTAGTTCTCGTGTGCTCTTGGCGACCGTCACCTAAACCAAGTTCTCTGAGGCGTGAGATGGTGCCATGCTGAGGCGGAAGAGGAATTATTAATTTTCCACCAAAGAGTGACGAAGAATTTTTCCGAGTACGTGACCCTCTTTAAGCTCAACAAACAAAATTTGACAGAGTGAGCCCTAAGGTACGAATTGAATTTTCACTCATCACCAGTATATCCTTCGTAAGCTGTGGAAAAGTGACTACATTCGGAATACCTTGGGCGCATCTTCCTCATTCCGACATGTAACAAGAAAATAGAAGGTTAAGCAACTGAAAGTTTTACGAGCTCACTAGATACGCCTGAGACAAACTATTCATGAATATGCGAGTCATATTGAGTGATAATTAGAGGAAAATAATAACAAACAAAATATAATCTTCGGAATTGACTACGATTGAATAAATTGCATATTTGGTGATTTTAAATATCTAGCATTAGAAATGATCCATTTTGAACAATATTTTTGATGCATTTCATATCATATTTCTTCATTGATTATTTCGCAAAAGTTTTTGATTCATTGATATGATTGCAACCATGATTGAAATAAACTATTTTCCTATTATTTAGAGAACAGCATTACTTATAATTGAACATCATGTTGAACAACGTCATACTTATGTGATGTACGGCAATGGGCTTAATATTACTACAATGAAGTCGTGAAATGAGGTGTAACTTGAGTAAAACTACCAATTTTAGATGGCATGAAGAAAAACTAAGCTGAGAAACTAGTTAGCGAACCTTATAGCTCACTCATCTCAATTATTTTGGCTTCCGTCACGAGTTAATTTGGCAAGATTTATATTTTCTTTCGGTGCACGCATTTATAAAACAGTGAAAAGTTGGAGGTGGAGGAAAATATTTCTTTATCCCATGGTCACTGCCGAGTGGATACCTCCTATTTATCATCGGTATCCAAATAGCATCGCCTTGGGGAATGAGACCCGGCCCTTCCCTCCCCTGAGAAGCAACAAGCTGAAGGAACGTTTGATATGCATACACATTCGAGCTCTTTAGTAGGAAAGTGTATGCCAAGAGGTTCATTCACGTCTCAAATGAAAAATCAACAGCCGCTTGCTCTCTCCCACGTGAACTGGGAATACAACCCACGCGCGAACCCATTTCTTTGCTGTAGACTAATAGGTTGTCACATAAAGATGCGCTAGAAATTGAACGAAGAACGCTGTGTCTCCACGAAGCTTCAAAGGAATGTGGTTGGAGACGGGAGCAGCCCCTAGCATGGCTGGAGCTAATTGGTTAGATATTTCCTAAGACGATGCCTGGGGTCAATTCCAGGGAATGACAGAATTGCTGGTTATTTTGCCAGTCCCTACTTGAGTGTGCAATGAAATACCCTTCAGGAGCACTCATACTGAGTCCGTTTGAACGTTTAACCATGGATACCTTTGAGCTTCATCCTAAAATATGGTGAGGCCAGGTTTACTTCCCCTCTACTCCGTAATTTTCCTTTAGTCACCTGCACGATATAAATTAAGCCTTAGGCTCATACACACCCCTAGTATTATCTTCTATCAGCCTGATACCATAAAAAAGGACCAAGTACGTAATTAACCACTTCCATCTATTCACCTATCAACATTTAAATATTTATATCATTTTCTTCATCCGCTTGTGAAGGAACCTTCAGACTAGAAAAATTAGAGGAAATTTACTTTGAATTATGTAAAATATTATTTAATACCGTCACTAAGATCTGCATTTAGGTGAAGACAAAGTATTTACGTTCTCTTTATTACCAGCACCAAGACGTATGTACTGGCAATGTCAAGACGCATAGTCATTAACGTTATAGTTTTTTTTAGTTTGACTTTAAAAGCTAAGAGTAATAAATAATATCTCCATATCAAACGTTCTAATACACAGAACTAAGCGAATCCAAGTTGTAGAAACCTTACATTTTTCATTCTGGCCAAATGGGTAAACTGTTAAAATTGCGACCGATGTGCTGACATTGCTGGCGGCCAAGAATTACCTAAGAGGGCATCTGAATTATTCAGTATTGCGTATTATTTAAAATATCCCTAAATGCATAATAATCGACGGAAAACTGCAATAAGGAATATCTAGGATTAAAAATCTCAAAATGATTGAGCACCTTCAATTGTATACGTCTTGGAAAAAGTTTTTGCATTTTGCGATTTCTAAAACTCCTTAAATAATCGAATAATTAGTTGCGTACATTTACCTCTTATTTTAAAAAACACTCTTATACTCTAAATAAATCTTACATTTTTTTGTCTGCATTTCTTGTCCAATTTTTGTCCAAGTCTTTTAAAGTTCTTAAACTATGAAAGCATTACCAGTCAAATGGTGCAAATTGAAACCTCACTGCCTTTGATTCACAGATTACGACTTTTGCAATCCATTCACGCACAGTTTCGTATTATTAAAGAAACGTTCATCAATTTTAAATGAGAAGGAACTCGCGCCCCGACGGTAACTCGTTGGAATACGATCAATGAATTCAGCTTAAGGTCGCGGAACGTGAGTCCGATATTCCGGCGCATGGGAGAAACATTTTCCAATGCCCGCCACCTTAATGGTTGGCAATTCATTTATCCCTGCGTCACGGAGGCATGAGCTGTGCGTCAAACAGTCGTTAAATTTAGCGTTATCCTCCTTCCTGCCTTCGGGGGAAGATTCAATGTTAATGGATTCCCTTGCAACCGCCGAGGGAATAAAACGGGGATTGAGGCGAGAGGAGGACGCGATGCGATGCGATGTGGAGTCAACACTGAAGACACTCCACGAGTCGAGAGCTCCATGCTAATCGGGTCATCCAACAATGAACAGCACACCGAGGACCCATCCTCCTCTTCCCCCGAGCCCCCTTTGCACCCCTCTGAATCACTCAATAGCCGATTAATGAGGAAGCCTCGAGGAGGCCGTCTCTCCTGTCTCTCTTCTTCTCCCCTTCTCGCCTGCTCCCATATCGCTTTCGAGGACCACCCTTAAGCCCTTCTGCAGACTATTCACCCACCCCCTCCAGTCTACTTCCCGTTTAGCCCCTCTCACACCCTCCCCGTTGTACCCTGAACCCTTTCCTCAGCCGTGCGCGATCACAATCGGGGCCGCCACAACTTTCTCCACGTCGTGTGTGGGTGGGTGGTTGGAAGGGATAGGACAGGCGGGAGTGAGGGGAGCTCAATCACGGGTCCCCATGGTACCCCCCCCCCAACCTTTCCTACCCGTGGCCCCCTACATCGCTTTGGTTCCCTCCGCTCCCATCCCAACTCCGCTCTTCCACGCGACGAAGCCGCAGTCAGCAGGATTCCCTTGCGGAAGGCTCTCGTCGACGGGAGAGAGAGGTGTCCCCATCCACCCCTCCGCGACGGCAGTGGGTGTGCCTTCCGCTCCCTCCTCGCTCGCGCACCCATTCGCCCGCGGAGAAATGAGGAAGCTGAGGGCGGCGGAGGTATTGAGTCCTGGACGGTGGCCATCGTCCCCCGTCCCCATAAGCCCCAGGATTCCTTATGAGTCGAGAATGCCCGGTGTCGAGACGCGGGCTCGCGTGCACCACGGAGGGGATGAATGAACCCGTGACCGTGTGGTAAAAAGTAAATTACAACGGCGGCGTTGCTCGGAACATTTGGAAGCTCGCTCGAAGATTTACAAAACGTGAACGAAAAATAGAAGCATAACCGGAAAAATTTCCCGAATTATCAAGTCGAAAGGTTTGAATACTCACGAAAGTACTGATATAAGCAAGTCGTTAAATGAAATTGAACTTTATTTGGTTGATGAAGCCATGCGATAAAACTGTATGCACTAAACTTGGAATTGAAAATTCAAATTTTCCATTCATGTAATGGAGTACACAGTGATATTTTTCTGCATTTCCCGCGAGACCGTGAGTTCGTCGAGCTCTCCTTATCAATAGAAAAAGAATGTCAACTGGCTGTGAGGCATCTGAATACGTTGCAAGTATGAACCTTTGCATACATATTTCGGCCAACTTCTCCCACAACTGTAATTACGTTAGGTAAATGTTTGGGCCACAGGCTTCTTGCCGGTTTCATTTCAATTTGTTAGATCAATATATACAAGTCAATACACTCAGTCCTGTATACTGAACAACGCTGGTTTACACGGAGAGATTCAAAATACTTTTTAAAAGAAAGTGGGGCCACTTTCAAGGCTCCTCTGTTTCCATTCGTCCCAAATTGAACTTGTACGCACAGGCAAAATGGAAATTTGTGACTCGCCTCTTTTCACAAAATCCTTTTGACGGCTGTTATGAGTGTCCTAATGCAAAATGCGAATTCAAGTGGCACTCCCTCCCATCTGATCAACTGCTCCCTCAGATACTAAAATTCCAATTATCGCCACGGATTAAATTCGTCAAAATTTGCATGGCTTTTTTTTAACATGTTGATATTTTTATTTTCGAAAACCTGTAACGCAATGCGGTCATCACCTGGATTCAAACTGGGGGCCCCAGATAGTATTCCATGGTTATACCCACCATAATACCACACCCCTAAAATACTGACTAATTTTCTCACAATTGTATCCATTGCATGTAAGGTCATAAAATATATTAATCTTCGGTTCGGTTATGAGACATCTCGATTACCGAAATTTAATGATATAAATTAGCTTTCCTGTCATATTCAAGTCACACTCTAGTTCATATTTTGGTTTGGGGAGAAAATAATGTTTTAATGCAGTAATGCGGTTTTTCTAGGCGTTAGGTTTTTCCTGTTTTCGTCTGCTGTGAGCTTAGTACACGATTAATAGTTTACACGTAGTGTACAGAGATATTCGTGTCTTGAGAAAAGATCAGTTGTGGTTGATCTAAGTACAACACAAGGCTGATGCGAAACATGCATTTGAATTAAACTTGCACAACTGCTAGTTTAAATTGTATTTACCGTGCACGGTAAGGAATAACCACCAACAAAGGCAAGAATAACGCATCTTTTGTTATTAGTCGGCATAGTACATGGCAATGAATTTAACACTATTTATGGAGGCGTCCACCATCAGCTCAAATCACTTCTGTAAATTTATATTCAATACAAACAATAGAATAAGTCCCGGCGTATAAATCTGTTTGTAAGAATTATTAAATTTGCAAAAATTATAGAACCTTTCGTTTGTCACATATTTTTTTATCATTAAATTTTTTTTGGAAAATGCCTGTAGCGTCGTTCCCTTTTCCAAACCCCAAGTTTTAGTGTAATCGGTACGAAACGATTTCCCTCTCAGTTTACGATTTCAGAGGGCTTAACGCCGCCGTAAATATGGTCAATAGCTGGGGAAAGAGATTTCAGAGACAAAACTGTCTCTCTAGAAACATAATTGACGTGTGAAAGGCCTAGGAAAACAGCTAGATAAGATATGAAGATATGGCCAGCATAACTGTGATACGTACACTATACATGATGAGGGGCTAGTTTTCGTATGTACTGCAGCATTCAGTTATCAGCCTCATTAGGTTTGGGTAGGAAAGGATGGAGGGTTGAGGGAAACCCAGCGTCGGTAACAGCCTGCTCTTGACCAAAGGGCCCAAGGGGTTCGCAACTTAAAATTCTCCATACATTGTTTATCCCTCCTTCCTGGTCCCATAGGTATGTTAATTGTACTCATTATAGCGATTGAAAGCGAATTGAAAAAATCGCGAGTGTTGCCAGAGTAAAAACTTTAACGGAATCATACGCTAATATGTGTTAACTTGCCATACTTCTAAAGTCTAAAATCAATTTTTCTTGAATAACATCTTGGAGTGTGGCGCAGTGGACACGACTATGAACACATGTGATATTGTACAAGGTCTGCCCCAAAAGTAGTATGACTTATTTTTTCCAGGATTGACGATCAGACGGGCGCCGATTTCTCTGGATGTGTTCAAGAGAGGGGAGTCTCAGGAAAGACTAGAGGCCGGCGATAGCTGGCTCCCAGCCCTTATTGATCGCCCGTTTGCGAAACCTCCATAACGTGACCTCGTTATGCTCCTACATGAACAGCTTTTCGGAACAGCGTTATGCCATTTAATTTTGCGTGAAACTGGGCGAAATCAGAAAAGAGGCTCACTCATGACATGCTGAAGACAGCTTATGGTGAAAACACCATGATTAGATCGGGTATTTTTCAGTGGTACAAGTCGTTTCGGGAGGGTCTATTAGATGCTGCAGGCGTCGAACGCTCATGACGCCATTCCCCCTCAAAGGGTGACAAAAATCTTGCAAGGGTGATAGCTTTGTTGCACAGAGATTCCAATTAATGTGTTCTAAGGTGCCAAGGTTCCAAGGATGTGCCAAGAGCTTCTCGACCATGGAAGTTAGGACTCAAACGTTTTAGGCAATGCCCCACCAGACTTTTCCGTCTTCCCCCACCTCAAATTCGTGCTGAAAAGACGTCACCTAGGCCCAGTGGAAGCGTTGCAACAGGCCGTGATGAGGGAGCTTAGCAGCATCCCGAGCGCCGTCTTCCACGAGGCGTGGAAAACCAGCTGGAAGCTGTGTGTGGACACACGAGGGTGCTATTTGGAAGACTTTTGAGCGAATGTAACAATTTTGGCAACAAATTTGTTAAAGTCGATGGTTTCAGGCTTCACTTTGTGGAAATCCATTCTAATAAATCAAAAGAGAGATGGTACTTTTTTCCACACTTTATTATCTAAAGTCGACCGGTTTCGTCGCATAGGCGACATCATTTTTGTGAGCAATTCCCCCTTTTGGATATTTCACTGACCACAATACCTGACGCCCCAACCCCCGCCGTGAACGGCATACCTAACCAAGCTTCCACTTAGCCCACCCCTGCCTTGGAGTCACCCACGCCCAGTACCACGCTCCCTCTCACACGCCCCCCCCTTTTTTCCACCGCCTCTTACCCTCCCCCCTATCCCTCCTCTTTCCCCCCCCCTCTAAAAAAAACTATATATTCTGGAATTCACTGAATCTATGTACCTGATGATGTCGCCCATGCGACGAAACCGGTCGACTTTAAATAATAAAGTGTGGAAAAATGTACCATCTCTCTTTTGATTTATTAACAAATTTGTTAATCGACTCAGTGTTACTACTTATGGGACAGACCTTGTATGTATTTCGTAATATCATCTTGTTCATTTAAAGCCCCTAAAATTTCAGAGTAACTAAAATCAGTTCACACCACCTTAAATCATAAGTTGAATGTAAGATTTCCGAAAAAAAAAATTTAAGTAAAGTTTTTTAAAAAGGTGTTTTTTTACTTTCTTTGATTCCATATGCATGACAGAAAATATGCGAAATAAAAGAATCGAATTAGACACATCGATTTCCGGCAGCGGTGCTCCGATTACAGTATACTCTATATCGTTTATGTATCGCTTATATATATCGATATACTCTATATCGTTTTATTTCCATAAAAATTAAAAAAAAAACAAAATTGTTTATGCCTCAGGTAAAAAGATGCCGTGGACTCAATGACGGCATTCTCCGTTCTTCTAAGTGCACGTATTTTTATATTTTAATTGCATTTACAAGATGTGGAGCTGGTAGAAAGGTAACCATGTTCCCCGGTTAAGGGCGATCGGCTGAAATAGGATTGGAGAAAAGGAACTAGTAATTGGCCACGCCCATTTTTTTTAGAAATGAAAAAGGCATAGTGAACGTTCATCTGTTTAAATCAAACGAAGATACACCATCCCATATTTTTATAAAAATCGCAAATTTAATAATGTCATTAAATTTAGTGGGACCCTCCCTAAAATGCTGTAATAATGTCTATCTTTATTGCAAACTAATCGCTTCATTGTTGAAAAGAAAATTGGTGTAAACATTTCAGAAAGGAAAAACATTCATAAATTCAATCCAAATGAAATCTATACGAAATCACAGTGCGTAACTATAGATGGTTCATTTTCATTGCTTAGGCATAATAAGATATTTCCATGAGAAAATAACTCTCATTTGGGATTCGTTGAACTTTTCGCTAAGACATATTACAGATTTTCTCGTACATTTTCTTGCACCTATTCGAACAGCAGTTAGTTTTTCTGCTTCTATGAAATTGTCTTTTGGTTGAAACGCCTTACAATGTGAAGGGTGACTTGAAATGTCAATGCCAAATTCTCGAGTGAACAATATTTCTCGGCCCAGGAAATGTTTGTTTGTTCGTTAACATCAGTTGAATGGCAGCGATCCATCCTGTATCTCCAAATTGGAGTGTAAATTGCCATCCCAAAATATTTATTTGTTGATATTAGATTGTCAGGCTCACTTGGTGCTCAGGATTAGATTATATTGCCAAAAAAAACTTGAATGCTGCAGCACGGAATTACGATGTTAGATTTTGTTATGCGTTGCGAAAAAATTACTATGATCGTTAAATTTTTCTGGCCGCATCCATTGATTGAAACCTTTTTTAACTTCACAATTTTGTGGGATTTTTTCCAGGCACTAATCTCTTTTTCGCTTCGCTGTTATCATTTTATAGCCATAAGTCTGTAAATAAAAAGTTACCTTGAATCATATTAATACGCGTTTATTCGGTCTTCTATTTCCCTGAAAATTTAGAAATCAATGGTTTTCTATGCTAACAGCATGGTGATTGGACTCTATTGACTTCCGTATGTATTTATATGCTAAGCAAGTAAAGTATTTTTATTAACAAACAAATGCTATTAAGGGCACCCATTCTAGTACTACCGCCAAAGAATGGAATGATTTAGGGCAATGATGTTTTGCTCACCAAAGACATTTATGAGCCACCAATTGATTAAGCACTTCCTCGATTAATGATAGCGTCTACAAACTTTTATATCGTTATGAAATAAAGATATAAACCTATATTTTTTAATATGAAAATAAAAATCAATTTACACTTACGGAGAATAGCACTCCGCGCAACCGAAGTAATGTTTTAGTTTCTTTTCATGGTGTACCACATTGCTGGAAGTTAAATTTGGTCTCTGAAAATATAGACGTAATGTTATGGTATTATAAAACACCTCTGCATTCATTTTAGTTATTCAGTAAACTCTTCTTATCATTTCCTCTCCGTTCATTGTAGCATTTGTGTAGCTTATGCTTTTTATCCTGATTTGGAATGCTCAAATCATCCAAACACGCTGCGCTTCAAGTCTCCAAATTTCAATATTCTTCATCGCAATTGCTCAGCCTCAAATAGTGCGCACATCTATTGTCTGAAGATAATGCTCGGGATCTTGGGTGCCAGTTCTTACGCGTTCGTATATTCTATTTCGATAGTATATCTCCTCTACAATTGCTGTAATACTACTATCAGTTTAAAACAAAATACTCCAAAATGTGAAAAATTAAGCCTTTCTTTTTAATGTAAATCTTCCTACTTTAATACTTATTTTTGGAATGCGATTTCTAAGTAACATCATCTTCGAGTTATTAAGACTTTTTTTAAGCTACTTCTTATGATTTATCCTTTACTAGATGTATATCACTTTAAAACATTATTATAAACTACGATTACGGCTTCGAAAAATCTAATAAATAGATTTCATAAGCAAAACCTCAAAATTAGACCATGAATTTTATTTGATTTCCTCTCCACTTAAATTGAACCAACTTGCCAGGCCTTTTCGTTCCCATTTATCCATACCGGTGGCGCTTAGTCAACGGATGAGCTTGCATGTATTTTAATAGGAAGTAATCACGTAGCATTTATCACTAATGTCCATTTAATAAAAGTATTTTATAAATACAATTAATGATGACAATAAAACGTTTAGAATCTTCTCTCACTGCTGGAGTAGCGATCTGAATTGTGATCGCTCATTATGGAAATACATTTTAGCATACTGAGTAGGTTTTACAACAATAATATCGATATTACATCGGATCGGTGATTCGTCCTTTGCCTGCCTCTGAAATGCACGCAACATGTGAAAGAAATACCACTCTGTTTTCACCTTTACTACCATAATACTTCCGAGACTGATGTCTACTAAGTACCCAGAGCTCCGATCCCGATGGCACCGCGTTCATGAATCTCAGTTGCAAAGCGTACCTGGAGTCGTGTTTTCACTTATTACGCATGAAAAGTAAAGACAGGGGTTCTGACAAATCTTAAGCAATATTATTCAAGGTCTCATTCTACCGTCTGACTGAAAAAGTCGGGACCTCGCTTTTTTAGCGGGATTCAAATTCATGAAAAATATAGGCATTTCTACTGCTTAGAATGACTTTTATAATTCATTCCATAGCACGTGGTCGGTTTTTCCCATTAAGCGTAAGAAAACATAATGCATAAGAATGGATAAAATCAAGGTGAAGGGCCAGAGGAGTTTCTCTATTCCCCTCGGCTTATGAGTCTCTTCTCTGTGGATCTTTTGAGCATTCAGAGTATCTCTTGATGATGGCACGTGAACGACCCTCGACTGTGTTGTCAAGATTCCAGAAAATTGGCACAATCATTGGCAATAATATTTCTAAAGGGCTCAAGAAATTGTTCTCTTTTTGGTCCCAGTATCTGCTATTAAATGGAAATTTTTCATCAAGGCAATCTTTGCGATGAATATTCCCTGAAGTAGGTTGAAACCTTCCTTGGTGAATTTTATTCAATTTAATTCAATTCCAGGTGAAAGACGGTTGTATCCAACTAAGCACCGCATTCTTCTGAAAATTGTTAAGAAAAAACTCAGGGTTTTGTTGGCATAAGTGCAACTAAGAACGTAATTAACTTCACCCTGGACTTAGAAATTGGACACAACCGGAACAGCTACGTACTTGCTGCGTCTGTGAGCATCCAGCCACAGCTGCAGTACGTAAGTTGCAATTGCATGTCGAGTTTAGACCGGGGGATGGACAAATATATGATTCGATTGTTGAAAAACTAATTTTCATTCACTTCTTTTAATTTTATTCACAATATCAAAACCAATTAAGTGGAGGAAAATCCGCTAAGGCGGGAACCGAACCGGCGACCTCTGGGTTTGCAGGGGAGAACTTTACCCCGCCACTATCTCGGCCAGCAGTGATTAACAGAACGGCAAGAGAACGAAAAGCATGGCTGATGATCTTGTAATCATTGTATGTTCGTACGCTACCTTAAATGTAGGATAATGAAAAAAGTGGTTCTCAGCGTTTTTATTTATTGTATTCCCAGGAACTTCAATGAAAAGCATATCTAGATTGAGTAGTTCCTCTTGAAATGAGCTAAAAGAACCGAAGTTTTACACGCATGTTAAAGAAAGTATTAATTAAAAAAATATCTCCAACTAGCTAGAATTAAAATAGATGGCAAATTGATAACAATTTTAAATACAGAACAAAAGATAAATTCTGCAAACATCCATCGAACGAAGTATCGATTCATGGAATGTGGGCAGTGTATTTTACTTGCGGCTAGTTCTTAAATTTAAAGAAGTGAGGCTCAAAAGTTTGCCTTACTCTTTTCTCATTCATGTTCCTCACGCCCCCTTTTCTCCAACAAAATACCACCGAGGAGGTTGATAATTATCTGTTCAGCAGCTTGAAACAACAAAATGGAGGCCTTCAACCACTTTCTTTTCCTAATTTAAGCAGTGAACTGATTGTTGTGTTCCTAAAATCGTAAAGCTCAGGGACGATACTTTAATACGTTTCGTGAGTAGGTCTTACTCAAAAAATATCTGTCAGTAAGTGAATACCTTCCCTTGTCAGTAATCACCTTGTGAGCTTCCAATTATCTGCCGAAAGTTCTAAGTAGCAATAAGAAAAAAATAAATGGAAAACGCACAAATCCATGTAGGTTGGCTACCCCTTATTTTATGGAAAAGAATTTGCTTGTCTTGTTCTGTCCGGATCTTTTGTTAATTGATCACGTGAAAAATTTCTGCCACGTGGAATAGAAGAATATAACTTGGATTAAATAGGTCATTCTTTTCAACGCGTTTCAATTAAATTTTATCTTGAGTACATATTATACTGCGATATTTTCCTAAAATATATCAATAATGTGATTTGTCCTTTTAAACTTCACATACCTAATTTTACAAAGAATAACTTTGTAAACTTCCATATTAAACTAGATGAAGTTGAGGTGTGAAGCTATAATCACACCTCTGCTCATAAATTATGCATTATCTGAATAGCCACCACAACCATGACTTCCCGCAGTTCTTCTTTTGAAGATATTCCATTGTATATGTTTTTTATGACTGTTTATAATTTGATGAAGAAGTGTCAGTTGCCCATTTGATTTCATTCCATTTAATATTACTCTTTTCCATTCCTCCTTTTTTTCAACAGTTAATTCATTTTATTATTGCTTCATTGTTTTTTATTTTCGAATTTATTAGCATACCACTAGAACTATGAATCCACGCCGCTTCAGAATTCAGAGATTGTTCATATAATGTGCTCGTTTTAGCGTAAAATCTATGAATTAAATTTATAGTTATAAAATAACTTAATGATTTGAGGAATTTATTGAAAACTATGCATTTTAATCACCATATTTCCTTATATTTTTATAATAGGCTTTGATGATCACGAAAGTTGCCAAAAATTGCAGTTTGTAATTGAACACAAGCCTTGAATCATTACACCTCTTGTTTAGAAAACCGAATATTTTCAAAGAACCATATCTGAACCTATTTCCCTAAAAGGATAGAAAATAAAATACCTTAACTGTTATATTAGAGTTATCTTCCTGCATCCGCGTGGATTCTCAAAGAGTTATTAAGAATCCGATGGCGTTGGAATCACATGCGGTCAATACATTATTTTTCTTACTAAAATTGAATTGAAAAACTCTCAACTCAACTTTTCCTAAACTATGCCACTTCCCTACCTCGCTTTCATCTCTCTAATCATATCTCCCACCATTTTTCAAACGACACAGTCTGGTTACTTCCTTTCCTCTCTAACTATTTCGTCGAGCTGATCGTGCATCCTTTTCAATTCTCTCTGTTTCTATGCCTCCACCTGTCATCCTGTTTCTACACCTAGATTGAATTTAAATCCGTCCCAACTGGTTTTAACTCCCAGTTTTACATATTTGATGATTCATTTATTGACCATTCTTTTCCTAGAGTGAATCCACTATTTTACCCAGACCGCTGATTCTCTACCCACTACTTTCATTCACGATATACATGCAAAATATTCCTTCAGTATTTCTTACTTATTTGTTACATTTTTGGAATATCTTTGATTTCCCTAAACTATTTATGCTAAGTGATCCTCTGAGTAGTACGTATATCATCTACGGATGTGAATCTCCAATCTGCTGGAAGCATAGTTTTTAAATCCCTTGGATATTTGATTCGCAACTCACCTCAATAAATTCTATGCATAAAAATATAAGTATATGGCACTCACAGCGTTAATTCAATAAATTTAACACTACTTTCCAAAATAAAGTTAAAATTTGTTACTCTTTGGATATATTAATGTAAAATCTATTCAATGATACGTCGTCAAATTAATAGTTTAGGAAAAAGGGGCATCAGTAGTTTTTTCATGTGTTCTTTTCATATGTCTTAGAAAACTGAGGGTTAATTTTTGCCTCTGGTTAAGGTCAAAATTCGGCTTTCTGATCGCTAACTGGTAAAGTGACCATTCAATTCCTCTATAAATGAAAGTCAGTGTTATTTCTAATTATAATGTTATTATCCATTAATGAGAAGTCTCAATTCTTTATAAAATCTGACTTGTCAGCAATCTCCACGGTAAGTTAATTCTCACATTAACTAACGATTGGATTTAATTAGGCATTAAAAATCGGAACTAAGTAGAACTCAACGGAATGTTTTAACTCACTCTTTTGAAAATTCATCTACATTTTAGTACATTTGTGTTAAAGTGCCAACGTTAGTGTTAACAGAGACTGTAAAAGTGTTTTTACGCCTAAACGCATATTGAGTAACACACGCACTCATACAGTCCACCTCGTAACTTACAGATCGTAACCGTGCTTTATTGATTTCCATGACTCAGCGAGACGTGAATTTAGGTCACAATTTTAATTTCATGCAATTTTTTATGCCAGATTGCCGAATTTACAACATCAGAGCTGCTAAATATACAGTCCTATTTTGTTAACGTAATCACAAAGAACAAACTCACTCCTAACACACCGAGAAGCTCATTCACTCAACTTACTAGGCATTAAAAGCGTACTGATCGCGTATGCAAAGAAATAAAACTTATAACCCGGCGTGAATACTAGATTAAATCCTCCCTTTATTCTCATGATATTTTAAAATTTTACGTTTATCCGGCTGTTTGTGAGTTCCTGCGACTTCTTGAAGGACAAATACTCTACAAAAGTAGATTCTTCCATCCACAAACGTATTTGTTTAACCTCTGATCTGTCAAGACCTCCGCCGTTTAGGTTAAATTACCAAACAGGAGGGGAAAAAAATTTCATTTCGCAGATATTTCATCATACAATTTTGGTTCAATTACTGATTTTATCATTACATGGGTATTCTTCACATTTCAACATCTTTTAGTTCGAACAAAAGTCATTTCCGTAGCGAAGTAGGAAAATGATCAGTCTTTTTAAATCTAATTGAATTATTAATTTTTTTTAAATTTTCATAACCTTTTAGGAAATAATTTTTTCTCTGACCTATGTACCTTTCACAGAATTATTAAAATTGGGAATTGAAACCTTTCTAGTTTTAATTACGCCATATGTGCCCCAATAAAAATTCCGTGGGATTTGGATCCATTTAATATGCTGTTCTTATACATTATATTATAAGCCATCTACTTGGTTAAACCCTCGCCACTGAAAATAAAAAGACAACAGGCAATACGTACTTCAAACAAAAAAGAGATAAATATTTTATATATTTTCATATCACTAAGATAGTGAAATAGCTCTAACCAATCCGTAGAAAAGATATTTATAAAATCAATAACATAATATTGCATGTTTAAACAAATTGTATAACCGTCAGAGATATTTCTAAAAGAGTGAATAAACGTTTATCATATTATCAAACCAAATTAATATCCGTATTGGAAGATTTCAAAACATATTGCTTCGATACCAAATAAAACGATAACAAGCTCTTACGGAACTGGAAATTTTTATTGCAGGCTACACTTAAGCTAGATAAACTTTTGGCACTCTTTGTTTCTAATATGAAATGTTTTCTCAAAATATATGCCCTAATACGTTTTCGCGGAATATGAGTTAGGTTACATAAATGCCCTTTGTATACTCCACCCCGAAGGGATAGAGGGAAGGGAGAAGGGAAGAATAATATGAAAACAGCCGACGGGTGATATTATTCTGGTGCCGAGCAGGATCTTCTTTGTACCATCGTTAAACAGAAACTCCATCGCGCATAGCAGCTAAGTTATGAAATATAAACACAGCATATGCTTAAACATTTGAAGACGTATTTTAAGACATTGTCTGCAAAGCTTTAGGAAATATAAATAAATGGGTGTTTTCTTTCGCTAATTCATCTTACTCAAACCTTCTTGAAACATTTACCTAAGTAAATTTGAGTGTATGATTCGTATAAACTAATTGCGGTGTTCCAAATTTTCTATCTAAGTATGAGGTATACATAATTATTTTTGCGTATTTGTGTAGTATAATGGTCCGTAAACATATAAATACTTTGTATTTTAAATCAAAACTGTTCCTGTATTTATCTCTTACATAGCTTCCGTAGTTCCGAGAAAAGGATGTTTTCCCATTGAGTAGGGTTCAGATTGATCAAATTTGGTCTCAGTGTGATAACTGTCACCAATATCAGTGTCTCGACAAAATTGGAATAGTTAGGACAGGAGGCACTAGTTAGGTTTAAATACAGGTTAAAATTACTACGTAAATTTGAGGTAGATTACCTATCTGAGTATGTTGAAGACAAACCGGCCCCGGTTTACTATGGTCAATCAGATCATCAACGTAAAACCAGGGAGATAAAAAGTAGAGCGGATAGCTTTAAAATGTTGTGGCTCATAAAAAGGTATCACTCGTATCCGCATAAAGAATGATAAATAAGGGCTATATAATGAGCCGCTCCGGTTTTCTCAATGGTTACTAATGAATATCCTCTCTGTCATGCAATAATTACTAAATATGATGATACAGTCCAGAAAGTAACTTACGTTTTGCAAAAACATATGAACCTAGTGACAAGATAAAGTTTTTATTCTATGCATTTGAAAGGCACATTCTTAAACTATTTTTCTACATATTTGCGATTCAAATTGAGTCATACATTTTTGCGTGTAATTACTTTCTTTCGTGTGATTAAAACATTTCGAGTGCATGGTCAAACCAATATGTGTGTAGAGGTAACTCGAATGCGATTGCGCTTGTATGGTTGGTGACCTAACACCCCACCACACGACCTTGCGGCGGCTTGTTGGATATTGGGCGCATGTGGATTTATTATAGCGACACACAAGCTTTCCAATTCCGTCTCTGTATTAATTTGCCACATTACATTTTAACTCCTTGTTTACAACATCAGACAATCCTGCGTCACCGTCAAAATCCTGTGTTGCAAGCCACGTCTAGCTAGAAATCCTTAATCGTTTTTGGCGATTTTCAAAATTATTTTTTCCTATACTCACCGTCAGTTCATCTCTCAAAAAGCTAGGTTGACCACTGCGGTCCTCTTCGTGAACATTGGTGATGCCATTTTTTAACTGAATTAACCACTACCTCACTCCGACTTTATCAATCATTTCGTAGCCGTACCATTCACAAAGTTGCCTATGAATTTCAATCAGCTTGTGGTTTTGTGTCAGTAAAAACCTAATTACAGATCACACTTCACAACTCACTGGATTATCTATTACAGCGCAGATTTTAACATTTTGCAGTGAGCAAAGTAGAAGAATCAAAGTCTGCTCATTGTCACAGCAGGATGCGTACTGTGTGAATGGACGTTCATACACCAAGATGGTGGAAATAGCCTTACCCACCGTCACGCTAGGCGGAAACGCAATTTACTTCCTAGGAGGGCCTCGGGTTAAAAACATTGGGAAGTAGGTTTTCCCTTCTGTAATCACTTTGTGACCCATCCTTATCCCAATTTCATATTGCTCTTCGCCCATTACATGTACCTGTAATCGTTTCTCCTCAATTCATCCCTAGCCATTGCAAAGTTTGTCTTTCGTCTTGTCTTTCGTTTGTCTTTCAACTTCGACGACAACATCAACATAGAATTAAAAAAAAAAGTTATACACCCAAACCGATTCCCATATATACGTGTATTTACAAATTGAATGAACACATGACCAGATCGATTCGAAAAATTACAGAAAGAGTTAGTGGAATCAATCACCGTCCTTCGACGTTTTACCTTCGTATTTTTGGGTTTCATTCCTTGGAGGAGCAATTAATTACAACAAGGTGTAACGTTGTAGTTGTTTCCTACAGGTCAGCAAGGGCATATGCTCCATATACGTGAATAACCATGAAGAACATTCTACTGATAGCTCTTGTTAATTTCTTTATCCTATTTGGCTTCCATCTTTTCTACCTTTGCGTGAATTATCATGTGAACTCTATAGCTTTTCAGGATATCCTTTCTACTAGCACTTCCAATAATCTATAATAATAATAATCTAATTTATATTAATACTTCCAATATGCATCACAATATAGTTCCTTCAAAATAGGAATTTTCCTTTGGTTCAATGTGGCCAGATTGTTTTGAGGACAGAATCGGAGCTCAGGGTGATATCTCAATAAGTATCTCACATTTCCGTGCATGCAAAGCTAAACATATAACCAATCAACGGATATTGATTTGCAGGAAATATTTGTCAGGCTGTCCCGAGTTTTTTACAAGAGAAATTCATTTTTTAATGGTACATTTATAACTTCGAAGGAGAAAGTTTTAAATCCTGTAACATTCACAGTTAATGTTTGTTTGTCTTATTACTACATTCAAGGTTTATTGACAGATGGGAAAAGTTTCAACGCTCCAGAGAGAATCTCTTATTTACTGGTAATGCTTCAGGCTGATTTTTCTTTTAATCTGCGGAAAATTTATTATTACTGATTTATTTGTAATCAGAATTTTTCGTTTTGGCTACAGCTGTTTAATTTATTTCTTAATTAATATTTATCTCTGACCTCAAATAAAATGCTCCAATTTTCAAACTCGCTTTTCACTAGAAATCACAACATCTACGCCAAATTGGTGTCGAGCCATTTTTTCATGATTAAGTAGTTCTGGTGCTCGAGATACGAATTTAGATATGTATAAATCATTCCAGATCCTTACTAACAAAAAGGTTGCAGTGAATTTCAGCATCCGTCGATCCAGATCGATGCTCCAGTTTTATCTTTCAATAAAAGTATCATAATGAAAAATGCTTAATCTTTACCAGAGGTTATCAATCTAAGTATCGTTTTATGGAAACTCTTCATGATCCCGTTCCTAGTCGATTTCGGCATTCCTCATATAGCTTCTTGTACCAAATATTTCCTTATGTTCTTTTTATAGTTCACCCATGGCTGTTCCCTGCAATATTCCTCCACTGTATATCCTTTAATTATGGTCTTTAGTGACTCTCCGTGCCGCAGGTATTTCCAATTGGTTTTCCTCTTATTTTTGTTTAGTGTTCTTTTTTGGCTTCTCTTCCCCCGCTCTTGGAAGCACTTATTCATATGTCTATAGAGGTAAGTATTCGTATATCTATCCATTCTATTTTCGTTAATCCTCAGCAGCACCAAAAACAATGGTCATTTCCAATATTAAAATTTTCTTGAGAAATATGCTAATTAGAACTCTTACAGTTAATTCAGAAACTATTGATAGGTCATTTGGTTAATTCCTCCATGGGATAACCGAATCCCACCACAGTAATCACCCCAGAGGTTTGTTTAGTAAATCAGAGTATGGACAATTTCTTGCCACGAATAACGGCGGATAATTCACACGCCAGGGTATGTTTTGAGCCACTTTCTATGTGCCTCTTGTGGTTTCCCGGGTAGAACAGGCACTCAAAAGAAGAGATACTCAGAGAGGCCAACTGGAATTGAGCCCAATTACAGTGGAATCCTGGGTGAATTATATTGGAACAAACGTTGTAAAAGATTTGTATAATCGCAGATTCCTGCATATGTGCTGCGCCAGGCTTATCTTCAAATGTGTATGAATCTCATTGGACATATTCAGTTGGTTCTTTGAATGCCCCTTGTGTTGTGATTAAAAATTAACTCAAGCAATCCGATTAGTGCTCTAGTAAAAGGGATTACTTTTTTGACTTAAAATAACTTGAATCGCATTTCAGCTCAATTGATCGGTTTTTGTCACGCGTGGAAACTTTTAGGGCACTGAACACAACGAATTAGTCCATTTTTAATGCAAACGAAAATGGCACCCTATGAAGTGGCAAATTGGTTTGTAAATGTGAAGGGAAAACTCTCAAAGGGAACTTGTGATTTATAAAATTTTCTCCAGGCACCGCCGGGGTCCTTTATATACCCAGAAGGGAAGCTCAAAAGCCCTTTTTAGAAAGAAAATCAACCGATATAAAATGTCATGCCAGTACACAAACCTTACCGATTCGCCCATGACCCCTGTTAGAGATGTGTATACGGATGAGAGTTATTCACTCTTTAACAAAACCAAGCGGAAACCGATTATTCTATGAAATTTGCAGAAATACATATAATTATGTGCATGCATACATTTTCTGAAAATGACAGGATACGAGGCATGAAAACAATGATAAATGAAGATGATGAGGGTGATTTCAAAATGAAAGCGTTTATCACGAACGAATATTTCATCTGACGAACGCATATCGTCAAAACTTTGGCCTATAACCAATCTAATTTTCATTTTATCTAGCGTCGACTACTTCCGCTCATTTCCCGATTTATTTAGACCGATAGATAGCTATTAGATCTAATTAACCTTTCAGAGTGAAAAGATGAGTACACGTATGTATAGCAAGTATATAAGTACAAGTGAATATACAAGTTCAACGCTTGTATTAGATTCACCTGTTCAGTCAACTGTGCGCAATTTATCGAGAAAGTTTCCAAAGAAAAGCCTGAGCGGCATTCTCCTATGGTTTTGAACATAAACGTTTTGCGTCAGCAGACGCAATTGGTAATTGTTTTGTTCTGAAAAACATTGATTAAGTTTTAAATCAAAGAAGACATACTGTCTGTGGAGGAATATTAATGGCAACATTTATGTGTGGTTTTGACTTATTAAGAAATCTTTTAAGTTCGAGTAAAGAAAGAATATGATATCGTGTACTCCAAAATATGAAATATTATATTCACTTAATGGATAAAACTGTAATATTTTCCTAAGAATATATATAATATAATGATTAATGCATATTTCTGTTGGAGGTTCTATGAAATGTACGTACATTCCATAGAACGTCTCCCCTCGCATATTTTTATTTCCAATTAATGACACATTAAAATACCCATGGTAGTTACAGCTGGCACGGATACCGTAAGCAAGTTGCAGGATAACTACAAGGAATAGAACGGTTTATACGGAATAGAACGGTTTATGATTTTCCCATATCAAGGACGTGGGAGTCATTTCCACGGATTATCATTGTCGATATACCCTTGAAAAATGATGGACAACGCCGGGATTCAAATCCGGGCGTGGGAAGCCAAAACGATAGCCACCGCACCATATCGATCCCCCTTCATCCCTACCAACATCACCATTCTATTCCTGCCCTTTCCTTGTTTACCTAACATTCTCCCTTCCATTAGTCTTCAAGATCCTTTGCCAACCAACATGCTTTTCATCCATTTTTCCTGCCTCATTATGATTTTTCCCAACAAATCCCTCTCCTCGTCCACCAAACCTAGTACTACCATAATACACGATTATGTAGTCTAACTGATTGTATTTCCTATCGACTTCTTCCTCCTTATGTTTGCTCTGTGGCATGTATACCTGAACAATGACCAAGTTCGTCGGTTGTGCTTTAATCTCTGCGAGTAATATTCCATGCTGCTTGCTCTTCGTTGCCTGCGCTTCTTCCTACATTTTTATTAAATATTACGGCAACCCCTAATTGGGTCTCGACCCCGTTTCTGTATGTTATTCTATAAGTATCACTCCAGTACCACCGCTATCCTTTCAACTCACCTCGCATAGACCTATAATATCCATATTTCCTCTTCCCATCTCTCGCATATATAGTATTCTCCAATTTTTCTGTCCTCAGCGTTCTCCTAACATTCCAAGTTCCTATTCCAACTGATTTGGTCTTCTCCTTCTGTATGCTCTGTTCTGCTGCTGCCGGTTTTCCTTTGCAAAGTTTTCGTGAAAAGACGACCGCGGAAGCCTTACTTCTCCCGCTGCCAGGCACGTCACACGGCCGATTGGGCCGATTCCCGCAGTCCCATGACTCATATACTCTACACTCACCATCATACATTTTTTTGGGATAATAATTAAGGTGGCTCGACCGCCGCACAGGAGTCAGAATATTCTTTGTGTATTCATATACTTAGCAGAGTGATTGGAGTAGAAGGAAATCCGAACGATCATACGCAAGGAATTACTTATGAAGAAGTAGCTAAGTGGTAGCAATGTTAGGTAAATGAATTAAAAACTTCATGAACAGTTCGGTAAAATTTGATAAGTTAGAGGTTGAACATTCACTTTTGGAAAGGTATGCATGCTTTATAGTTGGTTTTATTCATGCTCTAATTTCACCTCGAAGTTTTAAGTTTGGAGTTCCTGCTCGTAGAAAACACTTTCAATAATGACTGCAGAAGGCTTTTAACTTCTTCATTTATGATACATCACTAAACACTACAGTAAAACGAAATTACACAGTGAAAGTCAATTTAAAATCAGCTTATTCTAGGAAAAATGAAATTTTATGTATTCTATATAGATAATCGGGGTCTTGAATATGTTCCATGCATTCCGAATTTCCGAGAGCGAAAATGTATTTACACTATTTTTTGCTTTTTTTTATTTGCTTCTTAAATTAGGATAAATTTGCCGAGATACGTCTCGTTTTCGTCAGTAAATAATTCATTTGATTTATAATGCACACTTTACGGCGGAGTAGAGTAGTAAATAAAGTGTATTCTACCAAAGAGCTCTTGTTTTGAAGTCTATGCGATATTACGTCAACTTTGGGCTAGCCTAGCACCAACAATACTCCTTATTTCGTGAAAACCAAATATTTGTAAACAACTGCTGGAGACAGTAATAAATAATATCATTTAATTTTTGTGACAGGACTAGATGAGTTTATTTGAAACAGAAACCCTTCGTAGGAGGTTGGTGAGCCCCACCCTCATGTAACGGCCAAGCATTGGTTCTCTAAAGGTGGGCTATCAATCACATGATAACGAGTTATAATAATACACAGCCAATGAACTATCATAAGATATAAAAATAATAAGAAGGAGAAAAACAAAATGACAAACCACACATCAAAGAAAATCTTTCTTTGGTTTTGGGCCACGCCAATGATGTCCTATTTTTTTCGAGGAAATGTTAGACACACGAACAAATCACGTGATAAAATATTTTTAAATTTACTGTTTGACCACTTTTGTCTCCGTGATATTTTATGAAGCTATATTTTCGTCTATAGGAGAGGAAAAATTAAACAATGTTACAAAACTAAAGCTATTTGCAACTTGCGATGTAGTGAATTAAAGTCCACAAAAACTACTGTTTAAACACATAGCACAATATAAAGGTTTACAAAGGAACATGAGCGTTTTCAACTACGGAAAAACTTGGCCTCAAAATTAAGCGTAAAAATAAACTATGTATTATTTTGTTTGAAAAATAAATCCTTGCAGATATATAACGGCCAAAATAATAATTGGGCCAGAGTATACGCATTATTGTGTGAGAAAACCAAAGGGACACTTCCAAGATTAAAATGCTTCATCTGTTTACGGCAATTTAGAAAAATATTTCGGAGTTAACGCGTGAGGATAGCCCATTTTTCTTCTTCCATTTTTACGGTAGTATTTATCGAACATATTAATTTGTGCCAGCAGACGCATCTGGTGATCACGTGTCAAATTCCAATGCACCAACCATCGGGGACGGATGATTTAATGAGTAGCTAATAATTTAAATAACCATATAAATAGCATTGAGCTGAATGTTAAAGAAAGAGTGTTAAACTAAATTTGGAAAAACCAGAATATTTAATGATATATTATTAATATTATCCATTCCAATTGAGGAGTTGGATTGGAAGTACTGACTTTTACTACAATTTTACATTCCCCTCCTACTCAGACTTCATTTAAAATCCATTATCCCTTTTGAGACACTATTGTGGTGTGCAGGCTTACAAACCATGATTTCTTCATTAAGGAACTTTCTTTTATAATCATTATCACCACCCAGAGATTCAATCTAGCTATTATGCTTGTGTTAAGACTGTTAAAACCTGTACTAGAGTGGCAATCGAACGATTACATATAATTTTTCCTGCCAAATGGTATATATGATAGAACGAGTATGATATCAGGGTTATAACATTGCACCTGGACCACGTATGGTTTCCGGAGGCTGAAGTAATTATCTTTAACCCTTAAACTATGTAACTGTTATCTATTTACCTGAAACTATTTAACTGAAGGAAACCTGCGAAGAAATAGAAAGAATATATCTATTCATTCATCATACAAATAAAGTTAAGTGTTTAAAAAATTAAAAGTATTTTTAAAATTCACCCCCTGTAATAACGAAAGAGCTTAATAAAAGCCTCAAACATTGCAAACAAATCGCCAAAAGAGGTTCCTGTTTTCGCCTAAAAATTTCACAAAAAGTTCCAAAACATCAGCGTAAAGCCTCATATTTACATCATAGTTGATTTCCAGTGAAATGAACAAGTAAATCAATTTCTCCACTATCTTATTATATTTTTCTTAAATTGCCTTAACAAGCTGAAGTGCAACATTTTTAAATTCCATGACACTGCGGGAGATGCCGCAACAGTAACTTTTAAAGGAGTCATCCGCTAATATGCATTTCAGTGCAACAATTTCAGAGTGTAAAAATCACTTGCCTTGATTGTGATTCGAATCCGGATCACTCGATGCCCGGCCGAGTTTTTCAAGATAAAAATGTTGCATTTCTATACAATATTTTTAGTTTGAAATAATACAAGTTCATTTAAAGCAGAAGTGCTGGTTCAACACGAACGATGAAAAATATATTCCCAGGAATATTCCATTTAAAAATAACTTTCATAATTTTATTAAAGGGTTAATAACGATTGAAGCTAGTTCTTTTTCACTGTGAAGCTATTGCGTTTCAAGTCGGTATCTCAGTTCTATTTCGATATAGTCGATTGCATTGATCACGAGGTAGTCTCAATAATTTTGTTCGGCGGAGATTTGGAGAGCATTGATAAAGAAAAGAGCCAATTACATATTAGGTCATGACCTGCACATACTTTAATAGTGGAATTTCATTCAAGTAGAGTTTTTCAACAATCTATCCTTCCATATCTGAGCGGCTTCTTTCATGAGGGTGAGGACCGAGTTGGTACTTCGACCTTCGAATATTTTATCCTTCATTGCCGATATATGAGGGTCTCATCAAGGATTATCATTTTCGAAGAAAATCTGAATGTCTGCTCATTCATTCTAGAGAAACAAAAAATTGGTAAAGGGTAAGTTTTGGTGCCTCCAAATTCTATTTTGTCGATAAAGAACCAGTTATTGGCCACCCACACGAGGTCTATCGCTAATTTTTCCTCATGTATGGGTTTTCATCCCTAAACTTCCACATATACTTTTCCACAATTGTAATCAATTTTCTCGACAAACTAGTAAAATAAACACGTTTCAAATTTTGAAAATGTATTGTTTGTTTGAATACTAATTTTATGAAACATGAAATTCAAACAGTTAAAATTTTACGTACACATTGATTTTTTCGTAATTTTCTGCATGGATTACAGCAGACTCCACCCCAATTATTAAACGCTCCTCGATAGATCAAGGGCTAGATCAGAGCAAAGGCAAGATAGATCTGGAGCTCGAGGTAAGCTCCCTATATTATCACAGTTACGCATTTTTCATGAACATCTGCTATTTACGAAAAATTCAAAATTATAAAACACAACAAGTACAAGGGGCTTGTGTTGAAATTAAATTGAAATTCTCTTCGCAGCAAAATGGTAATCTTACTTCATGATAACCTTGTTAACATCAATTTTTCATCCATTCACCCGTGAAAATACGTGTAGCTTAAACAAGATAGATAAATACCCGGTCAGATCTAGATATGGCGGCTGTTGTTTGAAATGTATCACTGTATTAGAAAGCACGCAATCTATAGAGCACATGCTTCAAGTTTGAAGACGCCACGTTGTTTAGCATTTGTTTGGCAGCCATCAATAGTGAACTTGTGAAAATGGAGAAAATTGGTCATCGTTATATCATACAATACTTTTATTTTAAAGGCCTCAGCCCTACAAATATGAAAGCTGTACTAAATTCTACTCTGGGTGAGTCTGCTCCTTCGTTTACAACAGTGAACTATTGGGTGCCAGAGTTTAAACAAGACCGTATTAGATGTCAAGATGAGCATCGCATTGGTCGACCAAATGGGGTGAAGACTACAAAAACGGTGAAGAAAGTACATAATGTTGTGCCGGATGATCGTCGACTGAAAGTGCGCGAGCTAGCAGACATAGTAGGTATTACTTAAAGTGCAGTACATCGAATATTAACTGATAATTTGGACATTAGAAAGCCTTGGGCAAGATGGGTGCGGCGCTTGATCACACTCGTGGAAAACCATTGTCGTTAAGATGTTTCAATTGAGTTTTGAGCAAAGTTTCACAGCATCAAAGATGAATTTTTGCGCCGTTTCATAACCACATCCATGGATCCATTACTTAACACCCGAGACAAAAGAAAAATTAAAACAATGGATTCAAAATGGAGAACAAGCTCCAAATGAGGCGAAGACTGTTTCATCTGCAGCAAGGTTATGGCGTCAGTTTTTTGGGATGAGCGTGGGGTAATTTTCATTGACTCTCTTGAAAAATAAAAAATATCAACGGCGAGTATTATGCGAACATATTGCAACGTTTGAGCGAAAATTCAAGCAAAAGCGGCCCCAATTTGCCAAGAAGAAAGTTTTGTGTCATCAAGACCATGCACCAGTTCACAAATCCGTTGTTGCAAAGGCCAAAATTCATGAATTAAAGTTTGAATTGCTACCTCATGCTACCTATTGTCCAGATTCAGCCTCCTCGGGTTATTTTATGAACGTAAATTTGAAAAATGGCTCGGTGGCCAAAGATTTTTCAATGCAATGCAATAAAGCAAGCAAATGATAGATTGCTACTAGCAGATGTAAAAGTAGAATCGACGAACAAGATCATTGTTCAGGTATGCATACCACCAGGTAATCTTAAGGAGGAAGCAGTCGTTAGAGTATACGACCAATTAGATGAAATTTATCGCGTGACTTCATGCAGAGAAACATTTCATAGTCATGGGACTGGGATGCGATGGTAGGCGAAGGAAGAGATGGTGATGAGGTTGGGGATTACGATTTAGGTACGAAGAATGACCGCGGAGAGAAAGCAATTGAGTTTCTCAGGAGACAAGGATTAATCACCAACAGCTCTTGGTTTAGACACCGCATAAGGCGTAGGTGTACAAGGAAATGCCAGGTGACTCAGAAAAATTATCAATTAGATTATGTTTAGGCATTGAATTAGGGACAGAGTGATTAATTTTCACAATTTCTCGGGAGCGGATGTGGACCCTGATCAAACTTATAGTAGTCAGGAAGTGTAGCATCCAAGTCAAAAAATAAGGTAGGTGAGATAAACTAGGATATGCTAAGTAGAAACATTGACTGGATTGACAAAGAAGGGGCAGACTGCAGAGTAAATCATGAGGGGGGGCAAGGAGCTCATTACTATCAAGGAAAACAGAGAATTCATCAAATAAATTGATATCGACAGCAGTAAAACAAACTATGGGAAATATTTAACATCAAAATCTACATATCACCTCGTAAGCCTCCGGAATGGTGAGTGACCACACGTAAAAGAGAATAAAACCACATGCAAAATCAAACAAAGTCATCCCCAGAGCCACATGTATACATGCAAAACCGTTTTAAATTACTTCTATTCAAATGCTTACAATTAATGTCAACTGACAAGCATACGTATATGCACTTTTATATGCACTTCTATGTCTAAGCAGCGTTTAATGTTGTTCTGACTTGTAAATCGAATGTCTTTACTATTTCTATAATGAATTTGATTTCTTAATATTATATTATGATTTTTGTATGGATATATTCCTTCTTGCCCTTTGTAGGGGAAAAAAACGAATATTTTTATTTATATTTATTGGAGTCTTATGACTGTGCTCTAACCTACCCAAATAGTGTGGGATCACAATAATTTCTTCTATGTCTTTTTCAAACTCGTTTGTTCTGAATCCCACGAAAAGTCTGAATTTTGATTGTCCTTTTAAGATTCTTAGCGGTTCCATCCTAATTCCTGTGAAAGGGCTATCACACTCGTATTCCGATTGCATTTATTAATGAAAAAATTTGGCAGATTTTCGCAAATCTTTATTTTATTCCTTCAGCAACATTTTTTCAAGAGGAACCCAAACGCTTGCGGCGTATTACAAATGGGGCCTAAATGTAAGAAAATAATACCTATCTGAAAATTCTCATTACATTTCCCCACCATCCGCTTAATGAGGACGAGTTTCACTAAAGTTGATCCGTATATTGGCCTGATATGAGCTTCTCATGATAGGCGTTGTGTTAGCACTACCACCAAATATTTAACTTGATCTGCCGTAGTTATTACTGAACCTTATATTTCAGAATTGATGTCTGTCCCATTAATTCTTTTCTTCCAAAATTTCAAAACTGCGCATTTACCTATGCTAAGTACTTATCCCCATTTTTTGCACCAACCCAAAATTATGTCTATAAGTATCTATAGATTAGCTCATAGTCAGCTGGGTCTTTTTCCTTGTACTCTGCTGTGACATCTGCAAATAATCTGAGGTTGCTAAGGAAATGATTAAAGGGTCATGGGAAGTTTTGCAGATAGGAATGAAAGCCGGCGGGAAATTCACAAAATCAGTTCAATGGCCAAGCTCTCATTTGTCTGTCAGCTAAAAGGTTGCAAGCATCGCTGAGTGCTTTGGGAATTCATTGCAAAAGATATGGGATGAGAATCAACAGAAATAAAACAAAGCATATGGGGTTTTCCAGAAAGACAAAGGCTTTGTTAAAGGTTAAGTAGGGTCAAAATATGGTAGGGTAAAAACCAGAGAAGTTGAAAAGTTCACGTGCCTCGGAAGTGTTTTGGACCAAAATGGTCAAAGTAGTACTGGCACCAGAAGAATTGCACTACACAAAGAATCATTAACAAGTAGGAGGAAATTAAAGAGAGCGACGTCGAGTGAGGATGTTCAGAAAATGTTCGTTAAACTCTAATATGGAGCATAGTTATGTGCGGCGTATATAGTTATTAAACATTTAAGCAAGTACATAGAAGTAGAATGATGGGCGTAGATTGAAGGGGGCAGGGCAAACGAAGAGGTGCTAAGTATGGTGGGCAATAGAATGGAAGTTGCTGTGAGAGGTCAAAAGGAGACACAAAAAATGGATGCAAGGCATATTGATCGGCAGTGGGGTGTTGAAGAAGGTGATTGAGGGGAGAAATATTATACAAGAGAGGAAGGGGCAGGAATATGATAGAGATTTTGGACGGAATGAAGGGGGGAGGCAAATATACGGAGATGACGAGAGACATTTTTGTAGAGTGTTTGGTCATGTTTTGTTAAGAGAATTAACATATTTATTTAGTGATTGTGTCCATCCAAGACATACCTAAGCCGGTAAATTACCTGTGGTAATGATTTTAATGTGAGCACACTTTCTTATCGAAAGTGTTATAGCAAACGCAGGAAGGTATCGTGATTGTTTTTCTCGTGTCGGTGCAATCTGTCTTTTCTCGACCAAAATCACGTAGATATATGCCGTATAGACATTGAATACATTCTCAAATTGTCTACGAGAATGTTTAAAATTGTATCTCTGTTTTGAAACATTTTTTTAATTGCTCTCAAAATCAAGGGGTGTGAATCCATTACAAGTTGCACCGTATGTTTCGCAAAAAATCTCGCAAAGGGCAGCGTTTTTAACGTATTTTTTAATCAAATCCGCAAATACCAAATGTTCATATTTTCAATGGGCAGATTCGGAACGACTAAAAGCTAGCAGTGGTCAGTGAGCATTCTTGTGAATTTAAGTATCCCCTAGATGTTAATCCTTTGATGCCTGCATGACTTTAAAGGCACTAAGAACTAGGGTACATTTTGTACGTTGGGTTTCATGTGAACCCTTGCCGAAAGCAACCTGAAAATTAAGCAAATTGAACATTGGATGGATTCTTATGTTCAATTCAATGAGGTTATGACATAAAAAGCAACTAAGGTAGAGAAAAACTAATTGGTTTAACGGAGATGCCAACATTTAGACTGTTATTCTCCGTCAGTCGCAGGCACTTGCAAAGTAAAGCATGCTCCTTGACTCATTTTCCGGCGGACTTTGTTCCTTTCTCTTTATACTTGCCCACTCTTTCCATTTAAACTTTTAGCAACCACAAACGTATTGCCACTGAGATATTCTCAGTAGATTGTACACTTCTTTTTGCCATCAGATGCCAAAATACTTGTACTCGCCAGTCATAATCTGTCAAACTGTTTCTCCCAATTAATCTCTAAAATTAAGCACCACGAAGATTTTAAAAGCGAAGTTGTTTACCCCTTAAAAGACTACAAAGTATTGCTGGAAAAATTAACGGCTTAGGTATTGCTATCGTTTTTATCTTTTCCATCAATGGAAACAAGAAAACATTGTGTGTTCACTAGTCTTTTGAGTTCGCTACCCCCACCCAATTAAGGAAATCAATAGGCAAATCGAAAAGAGGGACAAATAAAGGCAGTCGCTTTACAGTTTGTGTAGATCACAAAAAAGCAGAGAAGAACAAATACTTTCCATCGTGCTTTTTGTATAAAAGGATCTGAAACTGCCTCTGAAGGCTTTTTTTCTGAAAGCCCCCCAAAGTATTTATGAAAACACTGAGTGGATGTTATTTTCCATTGAGTCGTGGAGAAAAAGAAATGTAATGAGCAAAAATATGATCGGCTTTGAAATACCTACGCAATATGTTACCAATAACGTCATTCGGAAAAACCCATATAATTTTTGAAGGTTGGTCATTATCACGAAAAAGCCTTTATTCAAAGTACTCACCAAAAGACTTTTCTTTAACTCTCAACAGTAGCCTTCCATTAAATCGATCAATATTTGCAAAGATATCTTGAAAATTTGCTGTAAAAAGTATTTTTAAAACCTTTTATGTGCGTTATGATAACGCACAAAATGAGTCATTGGGTTGGACGTAGCCGCTTAGCGTTAACGGTTCACTTTCAGAATTGGTTCTCGGGTTATTGGTGGTTGAAAGCAAGAGGATAAACGAAAGCTTAGGAAGTGGTTGATGTGATTGATGTAACTACATCTGACCCATGGAACGTGAACCAAACGTTTCATTCAAGTCCCACAAGTGAAATACAGTCGCCTTCTGCTCGCACCCACGAGACATGAGGAGTCGCCAGCAGTTGTCTCCAGTCATCCGCGCACTTTCGATTGACCACTGACGGCTAAAATGGTTGCCACGTACATATACTTGTAAAGATGTGGGACTCAATGTGTTAAAGAAAGAATTGGTCGACTTTTCCACGATGCATTGTTGGTTTACCCTTGTACAAGAGAGCGCAATGAGTGAAAGGATAAAACTCCTTGCGTGCTGGGGGGTAATATTCCCACGTCGAAAACTCGGGTAAATCCCAAGAACTGCCAGGATTACTGGGTGGGTTTCCTGCTTCGATATATTGGGGAGGGTACTTGTACTGTACACAGCCTATCATTTTAGCCATAGACCCCTATCACTGGCAATCAATTTATCGGATGCATGAGTCGAGTGTGTTTAAGCCCTTCGCCTAGTTTAATCCCTGCCCTATGCATGACAATGTGTCAGAGGCCTCATTAAACTCGTTTTTTCCATACGCTGTCTAGTAGCATGAATATAAATAAAAGGATGACTGTAAATTTGTTAAAAAGATAAAAGGCTGACTATAAATTGCCTTCTCATTAAAAGTCATTAATTGACTTGCCTCCTCAAATGTTAATTCAACACTTGTCAGTCGTAGTATTTATTTCAGAAATTTAAAATTTTAAATTGTAAAGGTGAAAACATATTTAAATATTTTCCAAGTATTTAACTGGAAAAACTTAATACAAGTTTTATAATTTATAAGCTTTAAAAGTATCATTACCAATTTGACTAAGGATAAATCTCATTTTCTAATAAACGGAAAATGCAAAAATGCACACAGCATAAGTTCTCCTTTGCACCGAAACATATTGAACCACGCTTGTACAACGATCAACGTGACTACAGCTAAAAAAGTTTCTGGCGTAACTTGGTGGAAAATCTTCATACTGACTTTTAATAATCAAACCACTTTACTTTTCCACATAAACTTTATGGAAAGTATAAAGTTTATGTGGAAAAGTAAAGTGGTTTGATTATTAAAAGTGACTACAGCTGTAATAGCTACTCTCTTTTAAACTCAAATCCAAATCACGCTATTAAATTATACTTAGAGAGATAGGAAAATGCGGATATGAATTTCGGAGATCCTTTGAGTAAAAGTATATCCAAAGCATCAGTCGTTCCCACCCATTCATTCACGTTTATAAGGTGATCTTGAAGTTTACTTATCGTCGAAATAAATATAAAGAAAAAGCATTCGCGTAGTAATTTAATACCTGTCTCCCACATCTAAAATAAGCGAGCCATCTCTTCCGCGTGAACTTCTATATGAAGTTTAGAGAAGATTAATGAAATATTATAACAATTCCTCTACACTACATTATGCAGTTGTTTTTATGGCAGTCGGTTTCTGACATTGGGTAATCTTTTGCCATCATCTTATGGCCTATTGGCTTGTAAGTATGGTGCAACATGTTTAAAGAGATACCAAAGCATACGCCAGCGCACCATGCACAACAACACAAGAAAATAAACGGTTATATCAGCAAAATATTCTCTAGATATTCCTTATCTTGTACACAATGTTAACCTCACAGTGTAAACGTAAGCACCAGATAATGTTTTCTCGCCAGAGCTTAAAAGCGACGTAAGTTAGGTGTTAGAAGAGACATCTGCTAGAGAATTTGACTTTAATATTGCTGAAAGTAGTAATTTACAACTCGATAAGATTTTTGTTTCCAACGTAGCCATGAATTTAATGTTTCACCAGTCTTGGATACACAGTGATAGTAAAATGTAGGACTCCATGATTGACTATTAATAACAACTTAATAATTCAAATAACTATTGTGAATAATGAAGGAAACACCAGTGTTTTCATTACGTACAAGTTCCAATTATACAATTCCTTGCTAAGTTGCAACATTCCACGCGTCATAGCAAAAGGCTATGGTATGCCCCTAATGGAAACGTGTAAAAACATTGTTGGGACAAAGTTGTTTGCACAATATTACCCCAGTCATTTTTCCAAATTTAGTGCGAACCTTGCAGATTGCTATTTCTTAGGAATTATTCAAGGATCTGGCAGCTATTCCAAAGACACGCATATCTGTCAACGATCCACTACTAGATGGAAAAATGAGTGCGCTAATGCATCATGACTCATGACTACAATTTTGATGAGTGAATGTATTTTTTACCCATACTCGTATTTTTTATGTATATATATATATATATATATATGTAGATATGACTCATATCTTATCTTCCGAAGAAGACGGAGCTCGAGTCCGTCGAAATTATCAAGATATTATTGTGAGTGTTCTTTTTATGTGTTCTCGTGCTGTGTGTTATTGTCTAAGTTTTTTATTCAACACTTCCGTGTAACTTCGAAGAAATCATCTATATATATATATATATATATATATATATATATATATATATATATATATATATATATATATATATATATATATATATATATATATATATATATATATATATATATAATGTAAATGGACTAGTCGATACAAACACAGAAACAGAAATACATAACAGAAGGACTCACTGGGTCTCGAATTTTCGCTGGTGCCACCACCCATCTATCATATCGTCCGTGGGATTTTCAAAAAAGTATATAATTATATGCATATATATTATATATATGCATTAATCTGTTACAGGTACATCCAAATACGCAATTACACCTACAACATATACACGGAGGGGGAGTGTTGGCTGGCACTGTTTAAAATGCATTAATTCATGAAATCAGGAGATCTGCAAGTCCTCCCTAGACAATATCTTCTCAGTTTTTCAATCCTGTTTAAAATGACTGAGTTTTACAATATATAAATTAACTTTAAAATCCACTTTCCAACTCTCTGAAATGAGGCAATGGTATATAATTTATAAAAATTTTAATGAAATATTCAATTGTGTTCACATAAATTTAAACTTCTCTTGCCCCAATATAAAATTAATCTAATTCTTTGCTTCTCCCTAATTCATAAACTTTGATCCAATTAGCCCCCACTTTATACCAGAAGGATAGCATTCGATTTAAAAAATAATTTATTGGTGTAAGAAACTTTAGATAGGAATATTTTTTTCGTCATAATTGTCTGTTTGAAATTGTGAAACCACGTCCTTCTCCGAGCCACGCCTGCTTTCAATTTGAAATCCAGAGACCTCGTGGCAATTAGTCAAAGAGATTCAATTGTTGTAGTAGTTTCCTCTAGTTTTCTCCACACCTGTACTGCACCCGAGATGGCCTATTAAGTTCATCCTGAACTCTATTTCCTCCAGTGTCGGCCAAATCGAATGATGTCTGAAAATTTTATTATTCACCGGCACGCACCTAGGAGGGAAGGAAGAAATGGTATAATGAAGCCATTTTAAGGCCCTAGCATTTCTTTATCACGCGTCTCTGTTGCTCGAAATGGAAGCAGAGTCGATTTATTCTTCAGTGCTTCATCCTTTGGAATGAAGTTGTCTCTATTAACCCGGATGGGCTACCAAAACAAAGCAGAATCCCAGTGGGATCACATTGGTCTCTCCTGGAGGGAGGGAAATTTTCGATGAACGTACAATAGAAGAGGATGAAAAAGAATTTAGGACACCAAAGGCTAAAACTGAAGAAATACCATCCACGAAAACCATGCGCAGCTTTAGATTCTCAATTTCCACCCCAATATGGCAATGGAATGCCCATTTCATAATTAGGTGCAGGTGTAACGTATAGGGAACGTATTTTGTCTGCATTAGTCATTCCAACTGCCACATGTAGTTGCATATCATTCATCAAGAGATAAAAAGGTGATAATACAATATGTTATAGATGGTTTGAATAATAAATTTAGGGCAAAAAGTTCAAATATGTGTACTTGTGTTGGATCTTCCTTGCTAAACCAAGTTTTATGATTTTCTGGGTAATAAAACTGCCCTCCAAAATTGTAGGTAGTGCAGGGATAGTGATTGATCTTCCACTATGCACTTTCCTTACAGCTATCACGAAATTATATATCCTATTAAACAGATATCAGGATGGTATACGATATAATTTTCCTGTTTATAGCTTGCGGATAATGTAAGGATACGTCATTTGCATTTTTCATGTGATGATGATTCATTAAATGTTATAATAATGACGCGACGCTGTGTTGCACCTTTTTTCGTTTTGGCCAAAACTATTGCTTATTTCATCATAAACTATGCTCCGGAGACTGTAATATTGAATTTGTACCAGAATTTCGAAAGCTTTCTTTCCGTTATGGCTAAGCGTTATTTCTTATAATGATTTTCGTTTCCTTAAAAACGTAAAATAAGCATCGTTCTACTTTCGTTGTACGTGCTTGTAGAAAGGCGAAACGAATTCATTTTATCGCATCGCTTCTCTCCCACCGAATCGATTAGACATCCAATTGTTATTCCTCTAATACAAATACCTTTCATGTTTACTCGATCAAGCACCACTGTTTTATGTAATGTATGTAAAATGTAATGCTCCAAGTAACATTCTGAAAAACCCTCTTCAATTAACAAAGTCGTGGCACGATCCAAGGTATTGTTAGTGCTTTGCCGGTTCCTCTGACATTTACATGTTCGATTAAAGGAGTTAAGTGCCATAATAGTGATAGCTGTTTCAAATGTACAATTGAATCGTATCTGACTGAAAATTACCATCTATTAAAGAGGAAATCAGTTTTTATTCAGATTAACATGTCCACGAAAATTCTATTTTCTTCTGGTAAGAAATTTGCCGATCAAAAAAGTTGTCAATTGATATTTTCATCAACCAGGTATGATATTTAAATGGGTTTATACTTTACCCTGCCACTTTTCCCCAGGAATTTGAACATTTGGGAAAGAACAGCTAATTTTTTTCATATTTTTTCTTTAGTGGATGGTATATTTCAAGTGCTGGAGTATTCGCTACACAGGTACCTTATGTATATATGCGCTGCTATGTCATCTTTTGAGGTCTAACAGAAAATTATAAATTTTATTTTATTTTTTACAAATTTAAGGTGGGCCACCCCACCTTAAAAACTCGCTACGACAATTACGACGATAATGTTTGGTTATTAAATGGTAAAAAATCTTTTTCTTAACATGAATATTCTTATAAATGAGCATGTATCATCCGTACTTCTACACCATCGTTACGTGACTCAGCTCATATTAACTACTAATCATGGAAATTAAGAAGATATTTTCCAAGTAGCTTTGGAATCCTCGGGGCAATTTATCAGTAAATCGAGCAAGCAGTGAGAAGCAATTTTTCAGAGCCTTTACCTACTGAATGGAGGTAAGTAGTGCAATCAATAATTCTCCCTACGTCAACTCGTTCAGGTGGTGGCTGCTTATTGGGTTCCACCCATCCTTATAATGTCTCTCCTACCACCCTTCATTATAAGGCATGTCATTATTGATTTTAATACACCATAATATGGTTAATCAAATGTCACATATTTAAAACCGAAATCATAATAACAATACACTACTTAGGAGAACCGTTCTGAGCCATTTCAGTAGAAATGAGGAAAGTAAATATGGATATGGAACCAGGGGTTATTTCGCTACCTAGTTCCCAGAGCGTTCATGCGTAACACTACTTAAGAAGTCCGACCATGAGTGAATGTTAGACCAAACTGATAAAGTGTTAATTTTTTTCCAAAGGCATTAATGGATTTTCTGATGTAATAGTTTCTGTATCCTATCATTAAACCAATGCTAGGCTGTGTATTTCAATTCGAAGGTTTGATGATCACTCCTGGGCTAAAACGGGATTACTGCTTTTAGTTTGAACAAAGTTTGTAGCAATTGCAAGGTAGTATTCCAAAATCCGTAAATTTTTCAGAGTGACATTATATTAAGATAGTTTGCAGTTAAGAAAATATAAATGTCGCTATGGCGTTTATATTATTCTGTTTACATTAAATTCTCAAAGATCGGGTATGATTTATCTCTTTAGTTTAAATACTTACACCGGCAATATGATTTAAATAATATTTTTACTTAGTGAGCATGGCTAATATGAATAAGAACACGAACCATGGCCAACAAGAATAAGTGTAGTCACTGGGTGAAAAACGTCATTGATCAGTGATTATTGTGCTATTGTACTTATTCAAATATTGTATATATGTGATGTGAGCGGAGTGAGGATTTGTATTGCGAAAATGTGTTAACGGTGAGTGATTTTGAACGGTATATGGAATTGAAGAATGGGTGATTACAGACGGAGTGGGTCGATGGATGGTGTGCAGTATGTACTCGTATGGTGTAAACCGAATCTTTGGGTGATGGTAAAAGAGCGGTTGATAATCTATAAGTGACATTGTTTATAACACCATTTTATGTCATATCTGTTCTTTCTGTGTATGTACGTATGTATGTGCTTTGTTAGAGTGACCAGCGATCAGACTGGCCCATTGCCACCAGGAAAAATGCCTAATTGCAACGTGGTTTATATAATAATAATAATGTTTTACTTACAGTTTCAATATATACTTTATAGACGGAAATGGAAAAAAATACGTTTAAATTTTGTTTCGTAATCACAGCCATATATATCTAAATGTTTTTTTTAATAAAATGTATTTTATTGTAGTTTTTCATTATTTATTTATTTTATTTGCTCATTATATTTTTGTTCGTTATAATAATTTTCCTCATTGCTACACTTCAATGGCTGCAAATTAAAGCTATCTTGTGGATAAAATAAGATATGGTTATTTTCTAAACAGCTACTATATATTCAAATTTATTTCATGCTTTAATTGCTGCAGTGTATCGAATAAGTCACTTTTTAGCGTACATTGTTCAGAGTCACTGTAAGTTTAAGGGCAATCAATTTAGTTTTGCCAAATGAAAGGCTAGCTTATAGTTCTAAAACATTGACAGAAAATTTATTTTCCAAAAATTTTTAATAATATTACATGCCAGAAAATTTCTCAAGAACAATATTTCAACGAAAAAATACTGTTAATAAAGACATTACAAAATAAAAACTGTCATAAATGTGACATTGGACAGGTGCATAACTTTCTACTCAAATATATGATTTGCACATGTAATGGAATCCTGTTTTTCAACAAACATTATCACTAAATGTTTGAACTTGCGCTGAGAGGGTGCCTAAACTCTTTATCTTCCGGCCTCAGTAGAACCTGTCACTGACAGTATGCCAATAGAAAGAAGCACATCTCCTCCCATTCTACAATATAAGGGAAAATAACCACATGCAAAAACAGTTCTTGAAAGTGAACACAATCCGGAGCTTAACGGCGAGGCCCTACATGGCCCGAACGTCGCCCTTCGCAACATTCACCAGCTCCTTACAGTCCTTCTTCTTTCCAACCCCTCTCTCCTCTCCTCCCGGCCTCCATCCCCCTCAAACCCTCCCCCACACATCCGGGGTCCCGTTCTCCCACTCCCCTCCCACTTCGTCCGCCCTTTCGGGATTTATCTCCTACCACCGTCGTCCTAAACGGCCACCCCTTCCAGCATCCTCGACTCGTATTCCCGAGGAATAAGAAAAATATAAAAGTCCTGAACCGCGTTTTAGAAGCCCACTTCTGCTCCGCTTGTTCGTGACTTCTTGACAAGTACAGCATCCGCAGGGGCCAAACCCCTTCAGTAAGAGAGGTTTCCCTCCCCACCCCCTTCCTTCACCATCCCTCCATTCCCATCGAGATCCCTTCCACCTTCCCCTCGCCTCCTTTCCCATCTCCCGCCCCCACCACCTCACACTCCTATCCGAACTGACATATTGCTGCTCACGTGAGAAACTTGAGGTAATGTTTTCAACGCATTTCCTCGGGCGATGGTCTCGAAAATTCAATGCATCCGGTTGCACGGCGTAGCTCCAATATGTCGTTCACGTTTTCTGGCTTAAATGTTTGACATGCAGTGCACACTGAGCTTCTCCGCGAGCTTCTCTAGGAATTGTTGTTGCCTACTCTGTTCTACATAGTTCCTGCAGCGTGCTCCATACTTGTGACGGCTGAATAAAAAAATATCAATAAGAGGCTTCTGGAACATTGAAAAAGTCTGTGAACCATGAAAAATCCTCTTCGTGCGCAAACTAAGGGATGGCTAATTAATATTACATTCAGAACCTTTGAAATTGCAGTCACAGTTCAGGAATATGGCGTAATAGGTTAATGTAATAGCATAACGAATGATATTATTTACATTTTTTTAGTACGGTTCAGGACATGGGTGATTTAAATACTTGTGGAGGTTAAAAACATTTTTGCGACTCCTTAGTGAAGATAATATTATATGTATCACAGTAATCAACCCGAAGGTCGGTTTAGTAGGTGATGATAGAGTTCACCAATGTACCAAGCCCGACGGCGTGTGAATATTCACACATCAGGGTAGGGGGGGCCAGTTCCTTTCCCTTTGCCGGTTATGGTTTCCCAGGAAGATCTGGTACCCGAAAAATCAACTAGCTTGGGTGCAGGTGCCCAGAGTGCCTTACCCGGGAATCGAAACCGGGACCCTCCGGTCAGAAGTCCAACCCTCTACCCACTAGACCACCGCGAACCGCTTATTTCGTATATATATATATATATATATATATATATATATATATATATATATTTCAATTGCTTTTGAAACGAAAGAAGGCATCATGTACGCCATGATTTCTCCCAAAGCTTGAGTAATCTTTTCGACAAGAAAAAATATTGTTTCATAATTTAACAATGCTAAATAGTTAAATATAGAATATCCATATGAAAGGGAGTCAACGATTCCTCCGAAATGTCAGTTAGAAAAACATGCGAATTTCGTTCAAGTTGATTTTTCCATCAAGGTAAAACAAAATGGATCACTGAAGTCATTTCATGGGTCAAAATTATATGACAGAATCCTGGCAGACCAGCAGTTGAAGCAAATACTAGTTTTGGTTTAAATTTTAGCAAAAATTTAAATAATAGTAATAATTTAGCGGGCTTAGCTCTCCCTTACGAAATATATATTTAACCAAGCAAGTTAGACACAGAATATTGTTTCATCTATTCCTATTTGGCTTTTTATCAAAAGCAGTAACGAGGCACAGAATTATTACATACTATAGCAAAAGAATCCCTTACTGCCTTAGCTTCCCGGCCTTGACCTTTTATTAACCTTTTTTTAACCAATGATTACAATTGCTCCTCTTTAAGATGAAATGCACATAAAATGGCATTCGTTGGAGCTGACGATAACGTATGAGAAATGAACTCACATAAAATATATTCCATTTTAAAAAAGTAAATGGTTTTCATTTGATTTGAAGCTATTTTATTTAATTAATATTTTCACTTCGTTGATGGTGAATGCATTTTCATTTTAGATCAGTTACGGGTAAAAAAGGAATATTCTAGACCAGTTATAAAGGTTCTTGGAATCACAACCACTTTTCAGTGCTAGTTTACCGAGTTTCCAGCGTAGTAATAAGTAATTCTTTAAGAATAAACACGTAACGCACCAGTACTCTGGGAAGGGATCTGTGGTGTGGGCGCCTCTCTTTTGTTTTTCCCGTGTGGTGATTTTGAAGTTGGAAAAAATTGAGATTTGAGTAGTGATTAAATAATTCGTAAGTAAAGGTGTGATAACTAAAAAGAAATTCATACCGACTTTTCATGGGAGACCTCGCTCCTTTATATTCAACTCTTGCCAAGTTAACAAAGGAGTTTAAGTTTGGCCGACCACTACGTGGATCATCATCCGCGTAGTGGTCGGCCAAACTGTACAAAATCAATGCAAAAGCGTATAAAATATTCATGGAGGATCGTCGAATGAAAGTGCGAGAAATCGCTGAAGCGGTAAGGGTTCTACCTAAATAGGCATATCACATTTTAACAGTGGATTTGGTATAAAATTATCAGCTAGATGGGTTCCGCGACTCTTGGCCCAGGATCACAAACCCATCAGAATAAAAATTTCCAAAATACGTTTGACCCATATTTAAAGAAACCAACTAGATTTTCTGCACCAGTTTTTGACCACAGCTGAAACATGAGTCCTCTGTAAATGTACAATGAACGTAGCTACCTACGTTCGTGAATCAATGAAAACAAGAAAACCGAGACCATAAACTTGATTGGCACTAAGTGATAAGAAGAAGGAAAAAAGAAACAGGTTACAAGTAAGGGGAGAAATAGGGAACACACACTAGACACACACACTGAGACCTTAACAACCAATACCCATCCATTAAATTCACATGCGAATTTGAGAATCACAAGTCACTCCCCTTTTTGGACCTTCTTGTCACTAGAAGCAATAATCAGCTTTCATTTAATATTTACAGCAAACCAACGTATGCTAATAACTACATCCATCAGTCCTCCTTTGATCATCACACGCATAAGCACGCCGCCTTCCATTCTCTCATACACCGTCTTCTAACTGTTCCCTTGAACAAAGCAAAATTTCAAAAAGAACTTAACTCTATAAAACAGACCACCATATCTAACGGCTACACCGGAAAACTTATTGACAGAATAATCAATAAACAGAAAAGACTGATCAAATGCAGCTCCACGCTATCCTAGCCCAATGAAAAGAAATACCTTCCAGCTTCCAAAAGAAAAAAGCTTCCCTTCCACTCATAATTCACCAAAGGGTTAGAAACCATTTTCAAAAAGCAAAACTTCAAACCATCGTTCTCATCCAACAAAAAACTCAGACAATTACTTGGAAACCCTAAAGATCTCATAGGACCCCTTCTCAAATCTGGCATATACAAAATCTCATGTCCACAGTGTAATTCTTTGTACATAGGAAAGACTAAAAGAAACCTCACCACCCGTTTTAAAGAGCATGACGCTTTTTTTCAGACTAGGGGACTTTCACAAATCCTCCGTTGCCCAACATATGTTCTCTGAAGGACATAACATCACAATTGACGACATGAAACTACTTAAGCATGCCTCAGACTACATGCTAGACTATTACGAATGCATTCACATAAAAAATAACAGTACAGACACCTTGAACACCGACCAAGGTCCCATCGCATCTCGCCTATTTTGTGTTTGCTAACGCAGTTGACTCACACAATTTTTCCTCCCCTTCTCCACCTCCTTCAAACTTCTTCCCCCCCACTTGAATAGAATGTTTTGAGGCGTGATTTTGTGGAAGCGATTCATATGGGACTTGTCTACATAAATTTTATCAGGCGCGGCTGTGGTTTCGACTGGCAGGGTCGTCATCACCTGATGATGACTTCGGAGGTTGATGCCTTGGTCGTGTTTGGTGGATTGTGTTGGATGACTAAGTGTTCCTTTGTATTTAAAAAAAACACCCTCTTCCCCCCCTTCTATTAGCAAACCAATCGCCCAAACTTCCCCTCTTCCTTATCCGCTGTTATACTTCGCTTTAATCTTCCTCCTCTACATCCACTGAACCTACAATACTCATTGGACCATCTGTTTTCCCTATCTGTTGTCCAACCACGAGATCCCCCATCTCTTTCCCAATGAGCCATTCTTTCAAACCTTCCTAACGGAATTCTCATTCTTCTTTGTAGAGGCCTGCTTTGCAGGCGAAACACCTGGTATTCGGTTTTCTCTAGGCACTTACCTACCCCCGATTTTATTTCCTTATTTTTTGTTTGTGTGATTGGCGGTTCCCTGACACAGGAGGAATCCTTGTAAACCCTGAATGAGTGAGTGTGGGCGATTCACAAAGGTCCGATATACCTGAGTGATTGCTTGTTCACGGAAGTTATTTTTCGTTTTGTTATCACCGTGTGATTGGCGGGTCCCTGACATAGGAGGAATCCTGGTAAACCCTGAACGTGTGAGTACTTGTGAGTCACAAAAGTCCTTGTTTTCGAATACATCTGAGTGATTGAGTGAATGAGTGAGAGCGTGCGTACATCCGTGTTATAATTTTGTATTCATCTATGTGATTGACGGGTAAATGGCATAGGAGGGATCCTTGTAAACCCTGACTGAGTGAATGTATGAGATTCACAAAAGTCTAACACACCTGAGTAATTGAGTGGCTGTGTGTTTACGTAAGTTGCTTCTGTTTCACCACATCCTTTTTATAGTATTTCATTTATTTGTGTGGTTGACGAGTAACTGACATAGGAGGGATCCTTGTAAACACTGAGTGTGTGTGAATGTGAATCACGAGAGTGACTGTTATTTCTTAACACACTTTAGTGATCGAGAGATTGTAAGTTTGTTTTATTATTTATTATTTTTATTATTTATTTTTGTGTGTGATTGAGGTATACGTGAGTTACTGTTTCTCAAACACCCTAGTAACCTAGTGTGTGCTCCCTATTTCTCCCCTTACTTGTGACCTGTTTTTTTCCTTTTTCTTATCACTTAGTGCGAATCAATTTTACGGTCTCAGCTTTCTTGCTTTCATTCAATGAGTCCTCTACTATATCCCAAAGACACAATTGCAGTCAAAGCAATGAAAAATTGTTGACTTACCACTGTCTAAGAAATCAAAGGCAATATGGTCGGCCGTAAAGGTGATGGCTTCAGTTTCTGGTATGTGAAAGTGATATACAGATGCATTATCTTACACCTGGTCAAATAATTATTAGAAAATACTAAGTTAATCTCCTAGATCAACTACAGCAAAAAATACACGAAAAAAGGCCACGTTTTGCAAGGAAAGAAGTCATATTATATTAAGCTCGCCCACTCACAAGTGTCGTTGCCATGGCAAAAATACATGAAGTACGATACGAATTAATGCCACACCCACCCTATTTGCCTGATTTGGCTCCATCAGATTTCCATCTCTTCCCCAAGATCAAAATTTTTCTTGGTTGACGGAGATTTTCTTCAAGCGAAGAACTGACAGCCGAAGTAGACGGGTATTTCGCATGGCTGAAGGAATCTAATTTTTTAGATGGAATCAAGATATTGGAACATCGCTGGATCAAGCGCATTTGTCTACAAGGAGAATAATTGAAAAGTAAAAAAAAGGTTTACTAAGGTAAATCGTTTATTCCTACTTCATTCCGAGAACTTTCCAACTTACACTCGCAAAAAGTATGGAAAAGGGGAACGAATTCAAGTCCCATGAGGCAGATTATAAACTTGTCTGTAATATCGAACTGGTGAATGCTCGAACCCGGGTAATTGTTTTGGACAGGCTTCATCGGGGAGATGGTTAGACAAGAGGAGACAAAAGCAGCTTAGCAGTAGAGGAAGAGGGTAACTCGGGCTGATTGGGGGAGAAGGCTTGCAAAGGATTAGCCGGAGAAGGGGATGGAGACGATTCGGAGACCGGATAAAATAGACGACCTAATACCCACATTGACACACGTCGATCCTTAACGGAGAAGGAATTTCACAATTTCTCCTCAGTCCGAATAAAACGATGAGATTCGCGCGAACACGAAAAGTTTGTTAAACTGCACCGCAAGCATTTCTCTCCCTTAATCTCAAAAAAGGAACGATGCCTGTCTCTATAAAAGTGGAACTTATCCCTTGGCCGTGGAATGAGAAGAAGAAAAACTAATGAAAGCAGGACAAAGCAGAATTCCAGAACTTAGTCATGAAGTTGGCGCCCGTGACTTGGTGGGACTTGTTTCACTCCGTGCTTATGACACCCATGGGATCGGTGCGGCGAACTTGAAGTGGCGCGTTTAACACGGGATATTTACTTTGAGCAAAGAAGCAACGCGGTAGAGAAAGAGAGAGAGAGTTTCCCGCAAGTGTGTTGATTGGGATATCTCGGCTGCCCCACCTCCGCGCCACCACTGGGAAGACGAATGACGTAAGGACTTTCTCCAGGTTGAGCGCCGAAGGAGTGGCGAGGCGAATGTTTTGCACCCGCAAAGGGAAAACATTAATGCTCCTCAGAGACCCATCAAACGCAATCATAAAGCCTACTCAAAAAGGTTTTATGGCCTTTACATTTAAATACATGCGCAAATGCCTCAACACATCTGATTCCATCAACTGACTGATTCCATTCCATCTACTGATATTCTATCTCTATAAATCTTCTGATGGCATTAGCTAATTTTACATTTAATATTAAATATAGACGTACATAGGGAGATAAACTATATACGTATTATCTAAGCTGCTCCAGAGGATATATACACATTAATATACGCACGAGTTCAAGTTTAATAGGGAGGGTTGATTTAGGGCATGGTTCCCCATATTTCGTTTGGGAACAAAGCACATGTCCTTCCGGTGTCCTGGTCTCTGAGAGGCCCGCGGGGGACAAATGACACTTCTAGAGCCCGTGCCTCGGGAAGTTTCAGGTCAACATTAGTGTCTGGGAATCAGGAACTTCCTCCGCATCCGTGCTGAGGCAACATCGACTCGATATACCATTTCAAACGAGGTATAAAACTCCATATTTAAATTCATGGGAATATTTATTAATAAAACACCTATTAATAAAAATGGTAGATTGAGCGAATTCATAACAGGTTTAAAGGCACTGCTGTAATAATCCGTATTAAAGACTATTAATTCTAAGATTCCATTCCCTAAATAATAGATTTCTGACCCCCATGCATCTCTCAGTCCAACTAGTGGACTAATTCGAAAAGTAAGGACCATTTTCTTATATATACAGTTGTCAATGTAAGAAATGTTGGCTGGTAAGATCGAAATTGGACGCATGCAGCATTACCTATTTCTTATTTCCAAATCCACTTAAGTTATTGTTTTGATTCAGTAGTTTTCCTGTCGGTGAATGCAGATAATATCCTCGAAAATCGTTGCTCCCGCCAATTGAGAAGTGCGTGCTGCGATACGATTTTTTCGTGCCAAAGAATCATCAACCGCTTACATACATCGCAAGTTGCGCTTAGTTTATGGACCTACAGTAAAAAATAAAGAAAAGGTGAGACAATGCTGTCAAGACTACAAAAAATTCCGTACAAATGTGAATGATGATGTGTGGAATGGCAGGTCCAGTATCCAAACAGATGAAACCGTTCAACAAGTTGGTCAAGAACTGCAATCTGGACGATTAGTGCTTTGGCTGATGACTTTCCTCTTGTAAGGCGCACCCCACAAGAGTCACATAAAAGATCAAGCATCATAAATTAAGTTGACTATCGAAAATTCTTACCGACCAGCAAAAAGAATACAGAATGTTGATAGGACGAGAGTTTCTGCACCGTTGTCGACAAGGAGAGGCGGAGACCTTGCACTTATTTCCACTTATTGCACTTGAAACAATGGTTTTTTAGACAACGGTTTAAAGATGACAAGTACAAGTGTAAAGAATAGCGAAGTAGGTTTGTAATCCGAAAATAAAACATGTTTATAAAAAGTGCATTTTTTGTTGCCAAACGACCCTTACACCTTGAATATGCTTCGTACTACTGCAATAGAGAAACGTGCTTGGAAAGTAGGCAACTTTTAAATTTATATTTTGGTCAATTTTCCGAAGCGTCAATGGCGCCCCATATGTTAATATAATGCGGAGAAATAAAGCTGTTTTAATTCTTTAGCTGTATGTCTCCTAGGCACTCTTTTGTCAATTTAAGTTACATCGTAGCCTTTCTAACACCTTTAATCTCACTTGGACAAGAATGTTTACAGCAAGCGTACGCAAGCTCAGGCAAGAACCGTTACTTAACGATGACAATAAGGCCGTGTTCCCCTTCTCTGATAAATATTGTTTGCTTCTGTCAAAGTTTTTTATGCATTCATATAGAGAGAGAGCATAGAATATTTATATATATATGCATAAACAATATAGAAGTAAACGTAAACGCATGTAAGTACATTTGGTAACATTCTCTTTTTGGTTTAAGAAAAGTCAAAAAGTAGTAGTTTATGTTATTTCGAGGAATGAGCTCTCTTTTATCAAATTATTTAAACATTTCTGTCCTTGCATAACTCTCTTGTCTCCGTCATACTCATACACGTGGTGTCATGCATGTCCGTTTACCAATGCAACTCAAAGTTTTCGTCTTGGAAATCTATTCAATCACACTAACTAATGATTTTCTAGGTCTATTCATTCATTTCAATTCAGTTTACTCTTTTGACATATACCTTCATGATGTTTCAATTATTATATATTTTACCAACAATACCACAATTTAAAGCATGCTTCACACATACACGTCTGTCAACGGTGCATTCCATTCACATTCTTTAACAGTTCATTCATCATTACCCTATTTCTCATGTTTTAACCACAATTTACTACTATATTTTATGGGATCAATCGTGGAAAACTTTATTTAGTACCTTAAGGTTTAGATTAAAAGATTTTGAATGTTAATAAGTATGCCAAGGATATAGGCTAACGGAGGCAGTGTTAAAATATCTCAACAAACGTCTTGAAATTTTGATGCCAATCACTTTTAATGGTTTATAAATTGTGGATCTTTAAAAAAAGTTATCCTAATAATGTAAATATTATAAAATCACATTCGGCTTCAGGATTTAGCCCTATTTAAATTTACCCCGTGGTCGACGGCTCAAACAGAAATTCTCGATATAGGGGCTAGGTAGACCAGGATAAACCTCGGAGGGAGGGACTTCGTGTCGCATGCATTCCTTTCGAATAATTTTCCTCTTTCAAATACCTACCTTACATGCGGTCGTATGGATTAAAATGAGCAATTGAAGTATTAAAAAAGGAAATCGCTCACCTTTTGATTGAGGCCCCTAAAATCCCATAGCAACAATATTAAATATTTGACTCGATTTTTGACCATCACAATTATCTGAAATCGGAATGACATCGGAAGAATCCGAATTCCACATGCAAATCTGGTGATTTTGGCATATTTTCCAGGAATTATTATTAAGTAATCTACCGGTTAAGGTAGGTTTTTGGATGGACACAACTATCAAATAAATATTTTGTATTTCCAGGAATATAGGCCCAAAATAAGGTAGAAAGAGGGAGAAGGGAATTTGAATTAAAATAAATCACATAAAATAAAGCAGTTCGCATATATTGGAAAATAGGGCCAATTGCAAGACAAGTACATATGCCAAGCAAGCGCTAAACTCACCTCAGATGATACAAATGAGTGCGTGCTAAGTCCGTGGCATATCTCTGACACTGGAAACATCCTCGCCAGCCTCCTAATTCCGTTAGTATCCCCCGCTCGCCCCCTTAAACCTCCGTTTCCAATCGGCCCTCCTTCCTCCCCACCTAGCTTCCCACCCTCGAACCAAGGCCGCCGGTGACAACCCCGGGCCTCCGAATGAACAAACGCGTACTGAAACGGGAATTGAATCATTTCGCGGATGGGATTCCTTGGCGGGAGGAGATGGTGGTATCCCATGAGAGTGAGAAGGGTTTCATGGAAGCGGAAGTGAAGGTTTCATGGCGCTGTTTGAATCAAATGATCATCGATTCGCAGGTATTTGAGCACGACTGGGCGACCGTGTGCTCCAATTCAGGTAGTTGGGAGAGCCAAGGACAATAAGATGGTAGTGACGAGATACCCGCGTCAAGTTGACAACTTCCTGCACTTAAAATGAGACGTCATATATATCGGGAGCAGATCGTGAGAGAAGGCTGGGATCTTAGGTATGTTTTTGGCACAAGCTAAGTATTTCAGTGAGGGTCCTTCAAGCCTCTGACTTAATAATCATATGATTGAATGGTTGCTATTTTGTAAACGAAAGGAAGTGAGTTGCAGCAGAAGTCAAATGGCGTAACTGATATTCTAAGGAGACGACTAGATGATTAGGAGTTCATGCTGAAGCAAGGCGTGAAAAATGACAAAGGCTTTTAGCAGAATAAAAGGTGAATGCGTGAGATTGCTGATAGAAATTGTTTCGGGATTTTGCCATGCGCATGCCTATATACCTATGCTATACCGAAATTCAGCAAAATATTTTTAATTTAAGATTATTAATTTCGATTTTCTCCAAAGATTACAATCTGAAGAGGACAATCGTCGTGGCAGAAGGGTACATACTTATTGCGAGATATTAAACCAGATATTCGTGAAGACTACCGCTTGTAAGGAAGATGATAGAAGAAATAAAGCAATACTGGATTCCATGAAACGACCACTGGGATGTTCTATTGTAGAAGTTACGAATCTAAGCCATTGGAAAAGATGAGATGGCAAATGAATCCTATATAGACTGTGGTTACTAAGAAATGACGACAGTATGGATAATTGAATTTCTAGAAAAGTGCACTAAGAAGTAAAGTCTCACTTTGGAGATGTAAATTCGAAAATATATAGTACTGGATATACGATTGTGAAGATGGTAACATAAGAGGAATACTTAGTAAACGGATGGCTGTGGTATAACGCACAAAACCTTCTGGAGTTCATTGATGTGTGATGACATTGTATTTGAATATAAAGACAGGAACGCTATATACAGGTAAACCATTAATAATAATATTATATTAAAACTAAATATATTTAAATTATTATACCATAGGTAATATATTTTAATATAACAAGATTAATAATATTATTCATTGCCCATTGCATAGACTTTCTCTTGCTTGCACTGAATGAATGCATTATTCAGTCCCTCGTATCTTCTACCTTCCTTTGTGTCAATAAAAAGAGCGTATTCTCTTCCTTCCTCTTCCTCTATTGCCCAATACTCGATCTTTATTCCAATGAAGGGAGGTTAGACGAAATAAATGAACGGCTTGAAGAAGTTTTCACCCGGCTAAAGAAATATGAGATTCTCGTAAGGGTCGACGGAATTGCCAGCATTGAATAGGGAAAATAGGGAAGCAGATAAGATCAATATGGTTCGGGAAAATGAAATATCAAAGGAAAAAGCTGGTGGAGTTCCTCAATGGATAGTCTACGATAGTGGTACAAACTCCCCGATTATAGTCACCGCCGAAGTTATACATGCAAGGAGCCAAATTACATGACGACGTAACATTGAGCAGCAACACTATTTCTTAATATTTACTCATAAATTCTTCATCTATATTCAAATTTTGTTTTGTAACTCCTTCTGCTATCCGGCCATGTTTAAAGCTTTATCTCTAGTTTTCTTCTCCATCTAATTTATTTTTCTCCATCTCAACGCATCCAAAAGATGATTACAATGTTCAATGGAAAGATAAACCATCAAAAAATGACTCAACATCCACACAAAAACATTTTGGATTTGCATTTATATATTCCTTATCTATAAGGAAAAATATTCCCGAAATTTTAATACAAACTTTATATTAATGATTTTCTTTCTATTTCAATGTAACGCATGCATTTAATGTATACTTTTTCTTAGCATTGACTGTCATCTTATTGAAATGTTTACAAATTATATGGCTCATACAGCGTCTTATATCTTACAATTTTATCAGTATCATTGATTTCATTTTGTAAATCTAAAATTTAGGTCTTTCTCCTCTTAAAATCAATCCAATATACTCGAGTCGGTTTTATAATCAAAACAAAATCCACTGCTGTCTAAATAAACTAACTTTTTATGACCGCTCATTCCTATAAACTGGAGTATTTCTAAGCCATGAATTCAATTTATCCTTAAATCCAAATTTCGCATTGTTATATTTTTCAATCGTAAATAGTTGGAAATTCATTATTTTATACCTATCATATTGTACTAATACTATTTCAAGAAACAAGGAAATTTAAACAATTAGGTAACTTTGTGTCATCAAATTTTGGAAAAAGTATCCTTTAATGTAGGTATTTCAAATTTTCCCACTCTAAATTGTGTTGTTAACGTCCACAAGTCCACGTAGCCACAAGTTAGTTTTACACCGTATCGGTTTCATAGAAGGCTCAAGAATGGCATTTGGCTCAAGTGGCCAATTAACTTCCCTCGGCTTTAGTTAGGCCAAAACTGATCGATATTACCATTACAGGGAAGGGAGGAAGCCAGGATAACACAGTCATGGACGCTGGAGAAGTAACAACTGCGTGCCTTAACGTTTATGTCTCGTTCCTTTTCCCACCTTCTAGCAAAACATCCATTATCCACCCCTGTCTGTAGCAGTCCCATGCTTGGCGTACTATTGTAACGTGTATAGAGGTACTTTAGTCGCATTTTCAACTTAATAGGGACACTTGTAGGAAATGTTACAACAAACAATTTGAAATATGTGTAAATAATCGCGGCTCCCAGCACAAATTCGTCTCCTTAGAAAACAAAGGGGCGTGTTTCTCATCTTTCTGAAAGTTTAATCCTCGATTCTCGGTGGTTAATATCCCGAGTCATCGTTGTTTCCTTCCACACCGTCGGTTCCCAACAGCTCACTCGCAATTTACAACTTTTACCTCACATTCTTAATAACAGGTCTTTATGAAAAGTTCCGTCTACTCACCGTCACTTTCATGCTTTTTTCGTCATTCACGCCCCTCTCAGTGCATTCTATTGAGTTGATTACAAAAAAAACAGGAAGAATTTTGTTCACAGAGCCAATCGGGGCATTCAAATATACGACAAAACGAAAATGTTGAAAAAATTATAATCACCACGTAATTAATTCATTCAAATAATTTTCTAAACGCTTAGTTGTACCATGATATTCAAGCTATTGTTGTCGCTTTCAATTTCATAATAAAATCTGCCAATAAATAATTTATGTTAATTATATTTTGGGTTTATTTAAAAATAGGAACAAAATCGAAAATAATATCTTTTTCCATGTTATCACGAGGAACGCAAACTCAATTCATACAAAGTTTTCATCCTAATGATAAAATTATCTTTAATGCAAATATATATGTTGTGAAACACATTTTGTTAATTAAAAGCAGTGTTCTTAAATATAGGAAACTTCTCAATTATTTGCGTAACATTTAAGCAGGTCTCATCGCGTAGGCAAATAATAATCCCGATCTCCTTAATGAACTGATTTGTTCTGTCCAAGTTTCAGCATAATGTTTATTTCAATGAGCTAGCTTTCTGTAAATGAACTTATCTACGCGCATTTAACATTTTAGACATTTGACAAAAATTCATGGTTAGTGAGATACCTCCAGAGAAATTCTGTAAAAATGCTGAAATAAAGCTCAATTGTTTGAAACTTGGCGATGTTCAATTACAAATCATTTTTGAGCCATTTAATTGTGGTTTCCAAAATAGTTTCAATAATTATCCAGTATATGCGATTTTATAATCCATGACTGGAACAAGGAAAATATTTTAAAATTACTAGGTAAGTTTGGCATAGCTTAGGCAATTGCGGTGATATGCAATTTTATTTATTTATTATATTTTCATATTTTTTCTGCATTAACCGAGTAAAAATTATTTTTAAGACCATTCTGTTAAAACTTTTCTGATATTAATTTATTCATAATAATACCCAAGACATACCAAATGGGAAGGAAACTATTTATTCAGTTGATAATATTAAAAATTCTTCACTCTTCTATGTAATGCACTCTTCCTGAATTATTCAGGCCGAAGACCTGTATGTTGTAGACACTTCTCTAAATGCTGTACATATTCCGCGAGTTTTCTTACGCGGCATCTACTCTAAGTTGTTCATTTTTATTCTTTTTAACATTTTAAAGTAATCAGCTGTTAAAATAAATTAATTTTGAAAATTTGGCCACCAAAATCTGTTCAAAAAACAATTCCTATTTTAGCATTTACCGATGCTGTGCGGCAAATGTGACCTGTGAACTGTAACCATGCTGTATTCATTGCTTCGGGCCCTGAATTTTTATCTAGCACGCATGGCTTTATGTATCCTATCTCATCGGTAACAAGTTATATCAATGTTTTTAATATTATTGCTTTAAATATTATTATAACATATAATCTCTACACCATTAGGGATCCTAACCTGTCCATGGGTGATAAAATGGCTGTTCTTTTATTTGTTGTTCTCTTTTGCTTACTGAAGTTTCTCCTCGTGGAGGCAATATGTTCGTTCCTTCGATCCACTTTTCCCGCACCCTTCCAACTTTTTCGCTGACCTTCTCTTGTTCATTGAATCTGTGAAATATTCTGTTAACTATTCGCACTTAATCCAAATTACATGGTAATTTATTGAAAGCCTCCCCCTTTTGCTCGCATATTGAGCCTCTGCTCTCTCTGCCTCTTTGGGGAGAATTTGCCCACACATCATTCTATTTTTGGTTCTCCGTTCATGACTCCCACAGCTTCGGATTCCGCACATACTTTGTTTCTCATACGGTGTAAGAATTTATTTTTTATTTGCATAAATACCAGTTTTATCAAAAATAAAATGTGTGGTTTTCCACTAAGTCCTGCAGGGACGCAACTTTATTTTCATCTTTGCTGGGCTTTGCGTAGTTCATCGGAAGTCATATAAGGTCATATGTTAATCTACCGGTGAAGGTAGGTTTTTGGATGGACACAACTATCACATAATTAACTTGCGACTCCAAACGAAACACAATCGAGCAACCTACTCTATATCAGGTCCCTCTTCATCTCTGTGTACTTCCCTCCTCCCTTGATCTAGTCTAACATCCCTACCCTGTTCCTGCCCCTTCCTCGTTTGCCCAATATTCTCCCCTCTATCCCCGTCTTCAACATCCAACTGCCGCTCAATACGACTTTCATCCATTTTCCTGCCACCAAAGGATTTCTCTCAACAAGCCTCTCTCATCACCCACCATCCTAGTACTTCCTCGTTTGTTTTTCTTTCGGTCCGTTTCACCTTCCCCATTCTTCTTCACACCCACATTTTAAAAGCCTCCAATCTATGTCTATCCTTCTGCTTCAGTGACCACGCCTCCGCGCCGTACATAGCTACGCTCCATACCAAAGTTTTCACGGGTCTTTTCTTAACCTCCCTACTCAATGTCCTCCTCATCAGCTCCCTTCTCCTTGTGAAAGCCTCTTTGCCTAGCGGAATTCTTCTCCTTATGTCCCTACTACTTTGACCGCGTTGGTCCAAAACCCTTCCGAGATACGTTAACTGTTCCACCTGCTCTATTTTTTCTCTAATTTTAATATTTATTAGCATTTTTCTTTCTGGAAAATCGCATAACCATTTTTTTATTAACATTGATTCTCATCCCATATCTATTGCACCGAGGTCATATGCTAATTCAAAATAAGGCAGAAAAGTTGTATCAATGGCGCCACCCCTTTCTATATTGCTTGATCAAATCTAATTTTGAAACTTTAGAATGCGAGTCGTTTGCTTTATCTTAAATCCAAAGTTATTCAGAGAGGGTGATCATATTTCAGTTAAAATATAAAGTTAAATAGCAAAAAATTATGTGTATCAGATGTGGGAGAGCATATGGATGGAGATTTGCAAGCAGCATTGTTTATGTTATCCTATATACCTTATTTAAATTACGCTGTGTTAAAATTTGTAAAAATGAAATTTTCAATGGAAGGCCTTCATAACAAAATGATGTACGACTGCGGGAAATGGAAATCACCTGCCGTTACGCAGATGAAAATATTAACTAATTTACTCAATAATTTGACTAGTGAATGACAAATTTAAATAATATATGTTATGTGGAAAATGATAGTAATTCCAAATGGTGCTTGACTTAACAATTCAGATTCCATTTTCTCTACATGTAAAAGAATATAAAGAATAAATTTTCATTTCAAAAGAGCAATGAATTTAATGACTAAGTATTTGTTACCAATGGTTGCATCCAATTTGAAGTTTTGCGAATTATATATCGAAATTATTCCAATTACTTGTCAAATATATTATTTAAATATCCCAAAATTCTCGTTCTTATAAATTTATTTCCTGCAAATTTAGCTATTTTAATTTTAACTGTTGAGATTCGTGAAACAAATTAAATAATATACAACAAAGATATCCTTTTTGTAGGTGATTACTCTTATATTTTTTCCACATCGCCCAAAAAAGCAATATATTCAAAGATTTTCATTACAAAATTTTATATTTATTCCAACATACACTTACATTCACGAACTGCTAAATGAATATTTTCCTATATAGAAACTTCTATGTCGAAATACACCCTTAGACATTTATTAACTGTTACTACTTTGCACAAGGTGTCTCCTAATACTACCTAACGCCAGTGTAATCATATAAAATTTTAGCATCTCTTTAAGAGTTTTAGGGAAGTATTTTTTATTGTATATCAGCCACAGGTTCTTGATAAAACGTTCAAAAGGCTGTAAAACGTTTATCGAAAAGTTTACAATCTGTTTCAAAGTTTATTGGTATTTAAATCATTATTTTTTATCATTTTTAGTTTAAATGCCATACCTAATATGGAAAATCATATTCTGACGTTTATATTACCATAGCAATTTCCTTTCCAATCATATTTGATTTATTTTTAGAGGAAATTATTGTCAGTAACTCTACGACATTTCTCGACAGAAATATGCTAAGCTCCAACTAGCACGGGCTTAGAGAGTGTGTATGTTGCAAAACCAAATTAGGCTTTTTATTAACGATATCCTTAGATCGGATAAAACCAAAACACAACTCGATAATGCAACTTCAGGCCTCCCTTAGGGAAGTGTAATAGGGCCGCTTCTATTCTCATTATACATTAATGGCTTAAACCCATAAGGTAATATAATCCCTGATGAGTATTTGCAGACGACACGGTAGTATACAAGGAAATAAGAATCCCAGAAGATTGCAAGCTTCTCTCTAGATACTTAGGTGTGCGGATAGGTGCAATGAATGGGGATTGAAATTGAACATAGCGCAAATGCTCAATTTCGAAATTTTGGAGCAAGAGAAGTGATAAGAAGGATATTTAATTTGAAATAGAGGGTTCAGTGTTTGAAAATAAATTTCTCTTCTACCGATGGAGATCAAGTTAAATATTTGGGGGTAGTTCTAACACCAAGCCCTTGATGGCGAGCACATACCTGGACAATATGCGTATCCGCTTTAAAGAAACTCGGCTTCATTAAGCGATTGCTGAGGAAATATCCTGATAATGTTAAAGAGAGGTGCTAGCTTGCTTAAGTTTATTTCGGATATTACACCTCATTATTATAATGGAGGCGTAGTGAGATCCAGTGAGAGGTGCCAATTCCAGGAAAGTTTTGTTCATTTCCTTTCTACTTTTTGAGTGAATTACGTGAAACAAAGTATATTGAAATTATAATTAATAAATCGGCTTCAACAGAATTTCAATCCTAGGATTAGTTTACTTCAGCTTATACTCTATTTGAGTATCTGCAAGGCTGAATATTCTAGGGAGAATTCTAGCCTTCCACATCGTATTACTGCAGGTGATACCGTGAACTTCACTCTGCAGCTGAACTGCAGCTGTGGCAGCTGATCCCGAGCCGAACCACTCGGTCTGCGCCACCAGTGCCTAATGCCGAAACTGCTGCCTTTTACCATGGGTTCAGAGTAGCTTTTTAGTGAGTCTATTTTTCTCGTTGCCTCGTTCCGAAATGCCATAATTGTATTTTTTCTTTTTATGTGTGGTTACCTCATTTCGAAAAAACCATTAGCAAACTTTTTCTAAGATGAAAAAATTTCGCCGGGAATGGAACCAGCGACCTTCGGCTCCATAGGCAAACTCACTACCTTTGGTCAACCCCCGCCCCAATAAATCAACATGAATCTGTAAAAATTGAAAAATTAATTGGTATACTACATCACTGCTATTTTTAAATTTACCAGAAATATAAAATAAGAAAACTCACATATGGGGGATGACATTGTGTTAAAATATATTCATTGAATATTCATTAATTATCTCAATGATGGTTTATTAAATGATCAATTAATTGCTAAATACAGTTAAAATCTAAATGAAATTAATTTTTAATCATCAACATTGAACTGAAATACATCAATATGCAATATTAGCGGGGCACATTTTGTTAAAAATTGCAAAAATTGAACGAATAACACGAGTAAATCATCATTATACCCAGATATATTTGCAAACCTCTCGGATTAAAAGTCAACGGTGAGATTATAGACTCCGATTGTAATGCAGAGGGAATCTCCGGAATATGAAAATACTGGCGAACGCACTTTCTTTCCCTTGGGTGCGGGGACGAGCGCTGAGTTCACCACGTTATAGCATGGAAAATAAGAAACCATCCCCGCCAAATGTCACCATCCATCCCTGGACATCCATCCCTCTTTTACACGCACGCACACACACCCCTGGCTCTCGAAAAAGTTACCAGACATGGACACCTGAGAGGGTGGATTTGGCCAAGAGATGTTCCGAGGACAGTTCGGATGGGAGGAGAAAGGAGACGGGTGAGGGAGGGAGATAGAGAGACGGCGTCGCATGATTCCTCGCGCGTTGCGGGCGGAATAAGGGCGACCCGAGCGTCCCCCGGGGTGTGTGGTTGTAGGGACCCGAGTCGAAGGAAGCGGCGTCGGCCGACGGTGAATGACCAACTGGAGGAAGGTGTGCGGGAGGGATGTCGGGGATGGGGGCTTAAGGGGGAGGAGGCTGGAGGAAGAAGCGGCGGAAGGGAGTCTGGGACCGGAAAAGGAGCGAAATGGGTCAGGGGAGAGGGGTGGAGGAGGGGAGGAATCGGTTTGTGTGTGAGGTAGTTGCGGATGAGACGACGGAGGTGAGGGGGAGAGGCTGAATGGATGGAGGGTCCGCGGTGTAGGCTTCCGATGATTCCAAGCTATTTCGACGCAAATAAAAGAATGGAATCTTGCGGACGGAAATTGAGTATTCGATGAAAAGCGCCCTGCGAATTGGAACCGTTGATGGATTCCACCCGGGTGGGAGCGGAAGGGGTGTGCGGGGCGGGACCCGGAAGGAGGATGGGGTCTTGTGGGCCGAGGGATGGGACAGGGAATATTAAGGAGGGCAACGGGGGAGGGGTGCGATTATGGAATTTGGAGTGAAGTGGTGAAAAATTCCGGATCGACGTAGTCTGGGGCCGAGGGGGATCGGACGAGCTAGGAGGCGGCCGGACGCTGGGGGAATGGGGGAAACCAGGGGTTTGGGCAGGGGTGACAATGGTCTGGCGGGGATGTGACGATGCGGTCGTTCCGGGGTGAAAATTTCCGCTCTCTGGACTAGTTATCTCATCATTGTCTTCATCTCAGAATAGGATTGCTGAATGATGCCCAGCGTATAACTTGCACATGGTTTTGCTAGTGAAACTATAAATCAGAAAACTAGGATTTCTCTCCGCTCAAGGTTCTAATTTTCTAAATAGCCATCTCAATTTTAATTGAGGCTTGTTTTTTTATCATTTAATTTTTTTTCCTCTTTCGAATAGTTTTTTCTTGCTCGATGAAATGCCCTCAAGAATGGAAATTATTAGCACCTGAAATTCAAACTCTGCCTCTCCCAAATATCCCCTGCCTTCACTTACTTTACCTTTACCCACTTGTGTTGGTAAAGAGATCTGTCTGTCTTTATCCTTACCAGTGCAAATATTGGAGAGGTTCTGGTGACTCTCAAGGTCATGTTTGCTTACTCTGCAACAAATATGTGCATATAAGGCGCGAATGACGCTCCACGAAAAGTGCTCATTTCATCTAGTAAATTAGTTCTTTGCTATACGAAAGAAAGGGAATAAAAATACCCCACAATCATTTATGGACAGGCCAACGGCGCCTCGAGAGGCTTTTACCCAAACTGAAACGGCATTTAAAGAGGATGTACAATATAACAGTGGTATGTGAACCCAATAGTACCTTCTGTATACACGTGAAAGTACTACTGGCCGGATATGGTTCATTAAAATAACTAATGGGATGGCTTTTTTATTGTCTTATAGCTTCATGGAACGAGTGAAATCATGTGAGTGTGCATACGTGTATATATATAAATACATACGAGGTGTGTTCAAAATCTAACGAGAATTTTTTTCATTTCGCGGGCTTGGAGAGTCCAATTGTCAAACCTTTTTTTATTGTCTTGTCATACATTCCCCTGAATTATGATAAAACTTTCAGCTGTTTTCATTGCGGACTTCGTCTGTGACAGCCACTAAGGTTAAACGTGTTTTATGTGTTCGGCGATTTTCGTTTGTGAAAAGAAATGGATCAAAGAATTTGTGTCAAATTTTAGTTATAATTCATGATTGAATTTTACGATATCATTCGTTCTTCGTGACAAGTAGCTCACCCTTTCCTCACCTTTATTCATTTCACTGAAAATCCGTCCGACCGTCAAATTACCTACCCCACCAGAACTAATTAAATTAAATGGCTTTGGTTGTTGATGCCATTCCTCAATAACTCCTAGCTGAAAAGTTTTCTATTAACTCATCTTGAAAATAAGATGCCAAGTAAGTAACGTTGCGACGGAAGCCATCATTGTACAACGATCGTAACGGGATGGTGGGATGCTGGCGGGGTGGGAGTGGGACGGAGGGACGTGATGTGGATGGCTGTGCGTACGTGCTCGCTGCGAGGATTGCCGATGCAGAATAAACGGGTGGCGAAGAGAGGTTGCGGAGTACGAAAGGGGTGTGGGAGCCGAGGAGAGGCGGGAGGGACAGCGGGAAGCACGCATGGTGCTCGCCCGTGATCTGTGGCGAGATGGCCATTGGGGTGGGCGGGGAAGATGTCATGCTCCCCGCCGCTACCTTGATGTCTCGCCTGGGATGACGGCCCCGGAAAAATTACGAGTGACCCCACTCCAGGTCGCGTCGAGATATTACCTGGGCTGCTACTACAGGGGACATGAGCCGCCAATAGAGAGGATCCACCATGAGATTACAAAAGTATTTCCACGTCCACGCCTAATTGATTGCGCACAGGGATGACCTCTCGGCAACTTATCCTGGAGTGAAGAAGTCCGAAATGTATTCATCTTAATTTCGTAACCTACAAATTAACCATCGTCCTGGCAAATCTGGAAATTAACAATGAAATAATCTGTGTATATTTTTACTAACATGTTTGCTAATGTTATTCATATACAAAATGCGGAACGACTAACATTGCATTCGGCAGGCTCATTGATAATTCATATTTCCTACGATAATTTGTAAATATTTGAAGTCGATTCAGGAATAGTTTGGTTAACACGCAATATGTGAAGGCACAGACCATGGAACAGCGTGATAAATTCTCCCATCATTCCGGTGGCGAATAGAGAGGAGTAAAAAACTGGAAATATGGTCAAGAGAATGGAGCATAGATACTATACAAAACATATGGAATCATATCACCAAGGAAATAACAAGAATACCATGACAAGATGCTATGAAAGATAGACGAGGTAAGAAAATAAAACGATGAGAACAGTGCGTAATATAGTAGAAAGCACGAAGAATTGAATAACACACGAGGGCGGCAGCGGTTAGAGCGAAAGAAGGTTGGTGGGAGATGGAGAGCGAGAAAATAAGAATCAACCTGGTGCGTCCGCGTTTTTTGAACAAATGGAAAGAGCTCACGGATTATACTAGGGTAGGCTGAAAAGTAATGCATACATGCTTGTAGGCCACAAACAAAAATAAATAGCGAGATCGGGAAAAAATTAAATTAAAGTACAATTCTTAAGTTTTTGTATCTATTTTTCAACAAAGTCACCGTTAAGGATAACACATTTCTCCCAATGTGTGACAAGTGTTTTCATTCCGTCACTGAAAAACTCTTCCGACTCTTCTCCAATCCAGAACTTGACAGGTGCCTTCACCTATCGTCCAAGGTGTAATGATTACCCTTGATGTGTCTCTTGAGTTGAGGAAAAAAATAAAAATCGCAAGGCGCAAGATCGGGGAATAAAGATGGCGTGAAATCGGTTCAAATTTCAGGTTTCGCAGAGCCTCTCCAGTTGCGCACGAGGTGTGTGGAGGAGCGTAGTCTCAAGTTACAGGATTATTGGCGTCAGACTGCCTTAAACACGAAAAAACACGTTTCCTGGATATTAGATTATGGTTTGTGATACGTTTGGAATGATTCTCCGGTCATTTTTAAACAAATCTTCGACGAGTTTGCCATGTTTATCATCAGTGGCAGTGATCGGATGTTCGCTGCGTGTTTCATCAACAATTATGGCTTTTCCATAATTGGAAACCACGAAACTCTACCACCCATCTATTTAGAGTACACCTATCAACAGCGTCGTCTCCACAAACAGCTTTTAAACGACGATGAATCTCAGTACGATTCACTTTTTCAGCAGTCAAAAATTCGGTAACAGCACGCTGTTCAACTTACGTTGACATAGCACTAGAACAGGTCTCCATGCTTCAGCTGCTCAAAATACACTGGATAAATGTAACAACCTCAAACCTGCACATGCATATTGAGCGGGAATGCACCAGGAGTGCTTCTGGTCATTTTTTTTGTGGTCTTAAGTTTTCAGCCCACTCTAGTATGTTCGATTTTGTGGGTACCGGGGAAGAAAGTTGTGATTAGATCAGGGCATTTTGGGCATTTTTGTTTGGGAAGAGGAGTTTATTTGGTTGAAGGTTAGAGGATTATATTATTTAATAGTTTTTTCGGGTACCCACGTTTCCTGAGAGGCATGTGTAGCCGGTTCATGAATTTATTTGGGAAGCTACGGGATTGATAAATCTGAAACAGACTGCATTAATCAATTCTAAATAGGCCCCAAACAGAGGGTCGTAACAGGCGGAGTATCACCCGAAACAGTAAGCGTCACATCAGGTTACCCACAAAGAAGTGTTATCGATCTGCTGTTGTTCGTTTTATACTTTAATTACATCGGGTCTCAGGTTTCCAGTAAACTTCGTCCATTTTCTGAAGATGTATTGAGATATAGGGAAATATCCAGCCATAGAGGTATAATATCATTAAATAATGAACTAATTGCAATCCAAAAGTGGTACGAGAGTTGGGAGCTGGAATTAAATCGGAAAAATTTGTTTTGATAAAATTTTGGAGAAATAATATCTTATCCGAATTACACCATTCAGGAAACCAACATAACACACGAACAAAAGTAGAATCGGTCAAATACTTGGATGTATAATATGTTAGTATTCATGAAAAGATACTTGGACATTGAAATGAGAGGGTCAAAGATTTTTGTTGTAAAATTATAATTATGCTCCACGCAGAGTATTCTGCAGGTGTACGGGATCCAAACAATGTAGGCTTAATTTTGGAACAACATCGAGAGTAAGATTGAGCAGCTAAGCTTTTGAAAAGTAGTGATGAACAAGGTAGCAGCATCACGACACTATTGGACGCATTAAAATTGGAGCTACTAGTTAACTCTAGATTGATTTACAGGTTAAATTTATTTTCTCTTCAGCCTGCTGATATTCCTTCCTCGTTAATCCATTTAATTCTTCTACGTTCCATTTCCTAACCCGCCGCCCTTGCCTTATCTTCTTGAAACGGACGTTACATTTCATAACAACTAAATTGTGGTCAGAGTCCGCATCCGCTCCTGGGAAACTGTGCGAATTTATCACACTGTTCCTAAACCTGTGCCTAACCATAATATAATCTAACTGATACCTTTTTGAGTTACCTGGCATTTTCCATGTATGTCCACGCGATGATATCCTCTAACTCATCGTACATCCTATCGAATTCTTCCTCCTTGTGGTTGCTCGGTGGCATGTGTACCTGAACAATGACCATGTTCGTCGGCTCTGCTTTAATCTCTACGAGTAAAATGCTATCTGTTGCTTGCTTTGTGTTGACTACACTTCTTCCTACCCCTTTATTTATATTATATTATATTATATATATATATATATATTTACTCTATATATAGAATAAGATAAAAGGATTAGGGATATAGGGAGGAATATTAGAGATGTAGGGATATATAGTATATCAGGATTAAGGATAAAAGGAATTACGTTTCCTCGATAGCTCAAGTGGTTAGAGCTTTGGCCCGGCAAGTCGAAAGATCCGGTGGTCAAGTCCCGGTCAAGGAAATATTATAATATTTATATATGTATTTAACACATGTAACATAAATATAAATAGTCGATATCCCGCATTTTTTTCAATAGACCCATATTTTTAACAGTTCTACCGCATGATTTGAATAATCTTGAAATAATATTGCATATTATTGCATGTAAGTACCTTTTTGGTGTGATTAACTTGGCTCCAGTGCATAACGAAACTAATATTTGTGTAAAGGATGATTGGAATTGTGCATAAATTTTTGATGGCCTAACACCCCCACCCACATGCCCTTTTGGGGGCTTGCGGCGTATTATGTAGATTACAATTAACTCGAAAATAATTACTGCGCTTAAAAAAGTGGTCACCAATATTGGAATTTTAGTCTCAGTCTAACACCAGACTGTCAAAATATTTAATATAAAACTCACATTATATATTTCACATGGATAATTATGCATTTTTAAATTTTCGTTTTCTTTCACACTCCACTAGAAATCAATAGCTTCATTTAAATTAAATTAAATGATTGACGTTCACCTTTCCCTTCTTCACAGCACGGGTAATGCGTAAATGAGTCGCATTCCTTCAATATTAAAAGGTCAATTTTACCCATAAATTCGTAAACATAACAAATAAGAACTTGAAATGTTGGAAAATTACATTTTCTGATAACCTAAAGTATATACAAATAAATTTTTCTATAGCGGTGACGCTATGGGAGCTAGGTGAAATCATATTGAGCTTAACTCATTCAAATAGAACTACCGATAATGTAAAGTCCAACACGAATGACTAATATGTTATAAATCCTCATTAGTATTCGCCAATTCAATTGTAAATTCTGGATGGTTGCTATGAATCCAACGTAAAAATAATAGGAAATTATTTCATAACCACAAATCCAACCAAATATTTGGCGCCTGGTTTTGAATATGTATAAAAACCAACTACTACGATACATACGTCAACGTAATTAACTTGGAAATAAAATAATAAAATAACTGAGAAATTTAACCTATAAAGGCGTTTATATTTTTTGATTGAGTAATAAAATAGGGAAAATTCACGATAAAAATTACTGAGTTATTCATAGGTGGGAATTGGGATAGTGCGGTGCCTAACGTATTTGCTTCCCACCCAGAGGATCTGGGTACGAATCCCGGGTGCGGCAGATGTTTGTCAGTGGTTTCCCGATCCCTACTTGAGGTGCTTAGTGTGGGGCATTTTGAGTAGCACGCCGCCCGTCAGGTGTGACCTTAACCTGCGGAGTCCTTGGCGCATTTCGTTGAGAGTAAGCTAATTCCGAAGCCGGGTTTCCCTTCAACATTTTCTGTTCATCAATAAAGGCGAAAATTACCTCAGCTCTCGGTCGCCTCCCCTAAAAACCACTAATAAAATATTCAAAGGCTATATTACATTGCGCAACCTCAGAAATAGCACCATTTTTACGCTTTCGTGACAGTGTTTTCATTTCCTACATTTCTGTGCAATTTCTTTGACTCAAATGAAAGGAAATGTTAAAAATGAAAATACCATGTTTACGCCAAGGAAGACACCTAGAGCTTTGGCTTTCATATTGCACAGTACGCTAACATAAAAAAATTCGCCACTCGGAATACTCTTCCTTCCCGACGACAGCGCGTCCTATCAACAGAACACAATCGTGTAACGTGAAAAGCAAGTTTTGCTTACCCACTCTTCAAAGAAATTCTCGCTTAGGTAAATCTTAAGTAAGCCTTTCCTTTCATTTAAGGGGCATCAAAATGAAGGTAAATATTTTTCAAAAACGCATAGCATAGAGAAAAGGCATAACAAGTTCAAAATAATGCACTCAGCCAAAAATAAAGGTTTTTGAAATTAATCAGAAAATATCTCTCTCTCTTACCATCGCACTTTCTCGCTTGATCTCTCCCCCTCTCCCCTCTCTCTCTTTGCATCAATATATTAAGCACACTAATTATTTAGAAACTGAAAACATTTGTAATACAGAAATTTACCCAAAATTTTAACTCATTATGTAGCATCATTTAACATTTTTTTACACACTAAAAAAATTGTTTGATGTGTTAATCAAGATGCTGAGCTCTCTGTAAGCATTTCCTTCTATCCAAGTATAAACATTTAGGTTACAGTATTCAGTATTAGGGTGGGTTAAGGCCCTTTTTATGGTGTAAATAAAATGGACTATTCAAATCAAATTAAACTTTCAAAGATTGCTGTCTTTTAATAATATTCTAAATATTTAAAGAAGAAATAACATTGTTTAAAAGGTACCGAATACGTCAAAGTACGAGAAATTATTAGTGAAAAAATGATCACGTTTCCCAATTCTCTCTCTTGAGGGTGATTGTTAAAACGAAATTGTTTTTAACCTATACTCTAAGAAAAATATTACGACTGTGGGAGTTTATCTTTAATTTGTTGTGTTAAACCTAATTCATGATAAAGAGTTATTGAATTTAAGCTTAAATATTTTGACTTACTTTCGGAAAAATAAATGGATGATTAAGTGAAATAATATGTACGAAACGTGAAGGTTTATTTTCGTTTATTCTTCTGCTGAAAATTTTAATGCCCGGCACTGGACAATGGAAGCTCAAACCAAAGGGTGGAGTCACTTTTCATGCCTTTCTCTTCCCACATGAGAAATATCAAATGTGAGCCTTCGCCGAAGCCATTGCTCTTCGTAGTGACGAATTTCTTTCGAAATTGGATGGCAGACGTTAGAGAATTGTCGTGCTGATCGTGATGCCTTGGGTTATTTCCCTAGAGTTTCTCATATTGGAAAAGGACGGATTGGCTTCGACTAAGAAGGACCAGTACTCACGCCCACCGTGATTTTAGGGAGCATATTATTTTCCGTTGTCCGTGGGTTTCCCATTTTCAAAGATGGCCACTTTTGGGATTCCCCAACTTTAGAGTATTAGGAACATCCTTTATAGAAAGGAAATATTTTTTATAGAATGTGCGCAAGTTCAATTTGCATACTCCTACATGCTTTTGTTTTACTGTTATCATTGCGGTATGACACCGCAGCGTTAGCATTATTTCCGAGTTCGCTTTCCACGAAAATTAGTAATGGCATCTATGCAATACGATTATTTTGTGTTTTAATGAATTCCGATAATTAAAGTTAAAATATCTTATTATTTAACTGCTAAATTTTCATATATAATACAAATTTCTACTGATAGTTATCGTCTTCCACCACTTGTTATAACATTTTGTTATAATTCGTTAACGTTTCTTTTCAATATGTTAAAATTTCTGCTTTACCTCAAATATTTTTATTTTTAAGATTTATTGTCATTATTATAGTACGTCAAGGTACTGATATCAATTCAAAATTAATACTCCCAGGTAATTACTGAAATATCTATCACAGAATTATTTTTTAAAATACGAAAATCCACTCTCAATTTTAGTTTCTGCGATGTAACTCGTGATGATATGAATTTTACCACCGCTCATGGAGGACCACGAAGACTCTAGTGGTGAGACAAATTAGGGTCCATAGGAAATATTTATATGGATGTCAATATATGATTGGACTGCCACTTACATGTTAAACATTAAATTATTATTTTGTTTAAGATTAGTTGGGATCACCAGTAGTCATACATTCGAGGGTAGAAGAGACAGACCTCTCAATAGAACTCCCTTATTCCCTTCATGCGTACGTATTTCGTTCATGCCTGTATTTATTTGATGCATGTACTCGTATGCCATCTCCAGTACTTGCCGTGTACTTTATCGTTCAATGCTACAGTATTACTATCACAGACCATCAAGTTCCAAATTCATCGACTTCATATCTGATTTTTATTCTTATTTTCCGTTTAAACTTCTTTCATCTTTAATTTTTGTTTAGAGTTATCACATTTGCTTTCTCTTCCATTTCATTCTAATTTGTTAGGATATTTCTATGGTAATCTATTGGAATGACATAGTTTCAATACTTTCACTTAGCTAATACAATCGCCTCGCAATTAAAGAGGTGGAATATTCAATTTTTTCTTTATTAAGTATTTTTAGTCTTTGTCGTCGTATGTATTGTTACGAGTGGAATTTTCTATTTCGAGAAAGATCTGATTCAATTATTCCTTCAACTTCTCATACATCAAACCACTTCTTTCTAAATCTTTTCCCATTTTGAGGCTCTGAAGTTTTTGGTATTTCCCAGATCCGTAAAGGAGATGATCCAACGTCTTTTTATTCACAATCCTAGGTGCCAAAATAGTTCCCTTGTGACTATGTACCTATTTACCTTTCTATTCTTGACGAAACAATTGGCAAATATTTTGTCAGTATTCTTTCAAGAAATTTTTCTTTATCTGTCCAGTGCTTTTGGGGAATGGCTGTCCAGTTGAAAATGTATTTTGAGAGTTACATACTCATCTGCAAATCTATCGATTTTTCCCATGCTGAAGGCAAGGATTTTGCATTTCCTCTTTGATTTCTACCCATCTGCTGTACTTTAGCTCTATTTAAGAAGGTCAGCCTATTTAAAGGTTTTAACTGATGCATAAAAATCTGCCATTCTTAGGGGAAGTCCTTCATTGTCCCCCTTAACGTCGTTTTCCTCTTCCACTAATTCTTAATAGGCTAACTTCAGTTGTAAGATTTTAATGCGACCGGTTTCAATGTTACTACATCATCATCAGGTCCCTGTTAATGATGTAGTAACATTGAAACCGGTCATATTAAATTTTATATTGTGGAAAATTTAATATTCCATTATATCACGCCTGAAAGGTCTCATTTTATTAGAATATTTGATGATTTTAAATTTGATTACAACTAAAATACATTAATATATCTTCTCTTTCATTTAGTTTCCTCATTCCATATAATTCACATACCGTATCTTAATAAGCTCCTCACAACACTCTACCACTTTTGCGATGTTATGTGTACACCGGTCTGGAATTCACATCACAGATCCTATCGGAGTGATCTTGTTCCTGCGAACGATATACTATATCCCTTTCTTTGCCTATTATATTTTACTAATTATTAATTACTTATTAATTATTATATTTACTAATAAAATAAAAACATCTAATTGTATTCTACATATCTAAACATTTTCTCGTATTCCAAAGGTTCAAAATGAACAAACGTTTCAAACTTGTGTTGTTTACTTCACTCTTCTAGCGTTCTCTACAATGCGTTGTCTATCCTAATTTCCACTCATGGACGATTTGTACTGTGAAGTAGCAGGAATGTTTCATCAAATCTTGTTAATCTGATTGATGAAGCAAAGATGTAAGGAGTTTTTGTTCCTCGGGGTGATATCAAGATATTCCAATTGCCTATCATATTTTGGCACTACTGCTGTTAAAATATCTCCTCCAAACGAGTTTATTAATTGTAGTTATGCCCCTAGGGTGTTAATTTTCACTTATATAAGCTACCCTGTTCTTCGGGTAATTTGAAGCATCTTTTTATCTCTTCCTTTAGCCAATACAAGAGTTATTCAGAGGATTTTACATCATTTGGAAGGTATGTTTAACTAAGTAACTAAGTATAACCTCCAGTCCACCATATTCAATCCAATCGAAACACACTAATTTTCGCTTATAATAGCATTCAGCTGCATTTATTATTGGTGAGCCAACAAAAGACCCATTAAAGGTCTCTCAGGTTTAAACTCACTAATACAGGGTTTGATTTTTAGATATCCTCTTCAAGTATTTTTATGATTCGCCAAACCTGCGGAATCATATATCCCTGAATCTCTCCAGAAATATAGGTTATTCTATTTGATATAGAATATCATCGATCATTCGCAAATGCATTGGCTTCCAATGCCAGATATTATGTGTAACAAATAAATAAAATAATGTGTAACAAATCAGGCTAAGGCACTTCGACTTAGTTCAGAGCTTATTAAGAGATTACAATAATCAAAAATAATGAAAGAATGGAAAATTTATTGACTTCAATTGAACTGAATGGTTGACACTTCTTTGAATAAAATTTTGCATGAGATTAATGAAATCTGAATTTGATTTTATTTTGTAGAATTGGTAACATCTGGAAATATCCTGCCTACACTTAAATTATGTTTAATATATCGTATTCTTAATCAGATTATGTTTGAACTAATACGAACCTTTTATTTATTCGACATGGCGATAAAATTTAAGGGAGTAAAGATAGAAACGTTCATAACCTTTTCTCGACAATTCAACTTGCTTAAAATTAGTAAATGTATATCTAATTTTACTAATTTGATCTTTTGAAGCATATTGAGCAAGGAAAGTACAATATTATACATTTAGTAAGAAAAGTTCAAATATTTTTAAACCTTGCTTTGAATAATTGATTGAATAAATATGGTAGAAAATGTCATCCCAAAAATTTTTCAATCGGTACAATTTTCCTGAAACTGTATCAAGACTTTTCACAACCCAGCTACTAAAAATATGCATGCATGCAAGTAAATTCTCCGAGTATGTAATAGTTTTAAGGTCTGAAGGTAAAAGATAGGCTCAGACTACCTTTACAAAGGAGAAAATAGTTCATTTCATTTTGAACCTCTTCTAATGGCAACATCTACCGGCATGATGCATTCTACTCTATGGATAAGCGGAGGCAAACTAACCTGAAAAAGGAAATGAAAAACGGGGTGATACCAGAAACTGATAAGTGGAAGGTAACCAAGGTACCAAATGAATATAGCACAGCAAAGAGCGTGAGGCTCGTCACGAAACACGAACGGTGAGCTCATCTCTTTGGAAATGTACTTCTCTGCAAGATTTCAAGGAGTAAATAGGCCAGAATTTGTTCCTAGAGTTTCAGTGAGCAATGAGAGCATAGACTCGTTAGCGGTAAGTAGCTTCCAGTTAAATGAATTGAGCTTTGAGCTTCCGTGGAAGCACGCACGAGTCGAGCTGATTTGATGTCATTCCTATTTTTACGTACCTTTTAAGTTAATGGGACTAAAGTCATTGCTTAATCCATTAACCTTGAATGTGACAAGCATGTTCTCATTAATTATATTAGCTTAAAATTGTCATTGGCAAAATTATAATTTTGATATAATGATAAGCCTGATATCCTACATATCTACTATTTTTAAACAAAACTTATGGTTTCGTAAAAGTTAGAAGTGGAATTTCCATGCTCACAACTCTTTCTCGTGAGAATTAAATGTTTTCTTTTCACGAGTAACGATATTTGGCCATGACTAATTTCAACAATTGTAGTATTTTCAATATTAGAATGAAGGCTATATTTCTACCACTAAAAACCATAAGCGTTATTTTTCTCTCCTACCGTGCTGCCATGTGGATCATCAGCAAACGAACGGTTGGAAAATATTGCAAAAAGAGCTTTCAAGTGACTTAAACATATTATAGGGTGCATCTGGCTTTGGATAGAGTAATTTAATTCGGGTCGACGCAATTCGTTCTCACTATCGGCATCGATACAATTACTCCAAATTGGGGTAATTTGTTCTGACTTTATTATTTTCCCGGATTTGATTATCAGTTATTTTTATTGTAATTCGTAACCCAGTAATTTGAGGTTTTATTGGTTTTCCTGGCATTCTGTATCAACGTTTTTGGTTAAATTCAGGTAAGCAGGAAGTTTCAGTTTTTCCCCGACTTCAAATCTCCCACTTACGAGTTCCCTACCTTTTTGTACTGTCCACGTATTCGGAGTAATAATGTTCTTGGAGTGAGGTCATAACGAGCTCGCAGACATATGGCTCCACCACTGGAGTCAGTCGTGGAAAGACTTGGGAGTCTAATCCACAGTCAGATGGAGTGTGGCTTCGCCGGTTTAACTCTGTTCCTTTATTTTGTCCAAAGCGGGAACTTGAATTAATTTTTGAGGTGAATTAAGACAAATTTTAAGTGGTCCGGATTGCCTTATCCCACAGGATTGTGCTCCATTCTTGGGCTATATATTCTCAAAAGGTTAGCTTTATTTTGTTTATCAATTGCTTGTTCAAATGGTTTGATATCATTCAATATTTCCAAAGGCGGAGCAAGAAATTTGGAACAAGTATCAGGATGATATTATATCCATTTATTACAAGGTAAGAATTTTTTGAGATTGGTTAAGCATATACCAGCACAGTAAATGATTTTTTCAATTTTCTATGTTGATTCTGGAATTTTAAAATTCCTTTATACGGGCGCCGCCACTGATGATATAGTGAAGGCAAAATTTTCCTATATTATTTTTGTCATACCCCAATGGGGTTTCTTCGAAGCTTTAGGGACTTTTTACTGTCTCTCTTCATAATCCCATTTAATGTTGGCGTTTCAAACGTGTCTACTTTCTATTATAATTTTCTGAACAAAATATTTTCATGTTTTTTTGTGCTCCGTGAATAACGATTGAGAAGATTTAATTTCATTTTAAAAATCCAGTTACTCCAAAATTACCTTAAAGTGCTATGCTGTCGTGTCAGTTAAATACGTTCGATGCTATTTACTACGTTAGGATGCTATTTACTACATCAAGACGGAAAATAACTATGCGTCTCTTATGATAATCCAAAATTATTGGTGCTCAATTCGGCACAAGTTAGCATAACTTTCCCCCATTTTCTTGTGACTCATTGCCTAATTCACAAATTTTGATGATTAAATTTCCGGAAGTTTATTCTTCCCCTAATATTTAAAATATTTACAAATTTGGCGTAGTTATCTCTGCTGAAATTAGTCAAAGCTAAGTACTGTCATTCCTAGAAAGAAAGCCTTTCATTCTCGGGAGAGAAAGGTTATCAGTATGCAAATTTCACTCTTAACTTTAAAGACGTCATAGGTTTATTTTTAAGAATGGTTATATATTTAGAATCAAAGTTTTGTTCTTGGTTCAACATTCTAATTTTGGCAATGGAATATCAAAATTAATTTCATTAATGCTACACGTCTCGCACATTCAAAACGTTTTCGCCATTTTCGCTTGGTTAGCAGTTTTCTCAGGCAAGCCCTGTAACATGGATTCGCCGTCTGACTACTAGTGTTGCGAACCAAAGGTCCCAATATTCCTTTCAACTAGAAACTCTGCTTTGGAAATGAAAATTGAATGAAAGCACTAGGCTTAGAGCCATACTTATTTGCTGAACAGTCGGACGAGATCTTTGGCGTTGGAAGGCGACGGGTAACTCGATATCTATTCTCCACTCCTCTCTTCCTTTCCGAACTATTTTTTCTCAAAATGTACGGAATTGATAATGCAGGGCAACTTATCCGTGTAATCTACGCATTTAGTTTTACAAACTCCCTCTTTACCTCAAACAAGATGAATTAAAATTAAATTTATGGTCAGCCAAAAACCTAAACAATGCTTAGACTTTACTGTCTTTAGGAATGAGATCGGCAACCAAATGAGCAATATGCTACCCTTAGTAAGGTTGGAGATAAAAACTGCTGATGTTACTCCTGAAATTTATTGCGGGTGGAATGCATTTTATGTTGTTTTCGATTAATTTCCGATTTCCCGAAAATCGTGTCTGTGGTAATTTATGGTTATTTCCTTCGTTATGAGAGTTAGTATCTGGCACGCTATTGTACCACCTCTTTGGAGCACGAAGCACCTGAGTCTGAGTACTACGCAAGCCTCTCATACGAGAAGTAAAGCCCTAATTTAGCTGTGGAATGCGAGAACATTAACCATAGCGGTAATTGGTAACTGTACCCTGCAATTTGTTTCCATGATCTCGTAAACTTTTTTAGAATTTTTCTTGGGAAGAGAGAAATAATTCCTTCAACTTAGATTATAGGCCATTTTATTTATTTTCAATAAATAGAACCGAGTGTAACTGCTGCAGTAGAAACGTGTCAGAAAGATTTTATGTCATCAAATTAGTTCTCTACGATGAGTGAACGCACCTGTCTTGCAGTGGAGTATTCGGTTACTAATTTCTACTCCTGCCCTATGAATCATAGTCTAGCAATCCTAGAAGGGTCTCTTACCGGTATTAGATTTTTCACACATCTCTACGCTTAATAATTCTAATTGCATACGATTCTCGTTAGAGACCTCATTAAACGCTCCTCCGTGGAGAAATTGGGTGATTAAATGTGGAGTTTCCTTTCAGAGAACCAACTACTCTTTCATCTCACAGAACTTGGTAACAGCTGCGAGCGTAGGTGGCGCATTATCTACTCATAAAACCTAAATTAAATGCAATAATTTTATTTTTAAATCCATTCATAAGTGCTCAAACTTATCCATATTGGAGCCATAGCATTCGACGTCATTTGAAGTTTTTTCTCTAACTTCATTTTATAATGTAATCAGCCTGCATACGATAGCCCTCACATAAAAATATCTCTGCAAAAAAAGTGATATTGAAATAATTTCGCAACAATTTGAATAATTTTCATATTTGTAACTGGGAAAAAATGTATTCCTTATGGCATGTAACTATATTAAAGTCTTTGAATGAGGCCATGTAAACCTGCTCAAGGAAACGTCCCGTGACACCTCAGAATATTTATGACATTAAGAGAGTAAAGGAATGCAACCTGAGGGATTAGTTTTAACAAGTAAAAAATTAATAACACACATATTCCTTCTTACGACTTAAAATATTTCTATCCGAGTATTTTTGTGTGGAAACTACGACAAATGTGAGTGACAGCTGCAGAAATAAAGTTATTCGTCATGACTTGTTCCAATTCACATTAAACGGACCTTCGTTCCCTCTCTGATCGGGGTTACCGCATATTTATGAACGTCCCTTCGTACAGCAAAATACAGATCATGTCCATCACGAATTAAGTCTCCTAAAATCTCTAAATTCTACTTTAAGCGTTTTGTACCGTTTCTAGAAAAGATTAAGCAAAATTTAGGCATTCCAGCGCCATAATTTCTTGAAATTCATCTTTAAATATCGAAATTTGCCACTTCGACACAATATGTTAGTTTGGGGATCATAATATAGTCCTAGATTTGATATTCCAGTTTTTTATTTCGCTGGAGAAATTTCACTGTAGCAGGAAGTCATAAAGATTTGAATACTACATCTTTGTTAACTAGAGAAGCATATAAAAATGAACAATATCCAAAGATTTTTTACGTGATAAGAAATATATGGTGAGCACTACGTTAAAACATTTAATTCAAGAAAAATAAATGGATCATATTTTAGTATAATGTCAACAATGGATAATGAGCAGTGCCGAACACGTATCATAGATTCGTAGACCTATCTTTTAAGCCAACGGTCACAAAATTACTTTTTGCCCGCGGCTCAATTGGCATACTTGTATAAGCTCCCTATAAGGTGCGTACTTCGTGTGTACTATGAGATGGAGACGTAGGGATTGGCCTCATTAAATTCCATAATTCTCCCCGAATAAATTAGGATTAAATTACTTTACATGAAGAACGTAACTAAATATTTTTTAAATACGTGTCAAGCCTTTTCATCTCATGAACATCCTAGATTAGTGTCATATCATGAGTCGGGACTACCCTTCATTGCGGAGGGGGCATGCACTTTGGGAACTACTACAGTTTACGACTAAAAAACACCAGTTCCACCATAAAGACATCATATACCTTATTATTACGGTTTTCTCCATCCTCAAACGAAATATTCAAATGTTATGGGATTGGAATCGGCTTTCGATGATTTTTTTAGTTTTTGATTGATTTGATTGACTCTCTTGGATTAGAAATCGCTGTCAAACTTCCATCTACAAACTACCTTTACAAATACACATCTACAACAACGCTTTACAAATATATGACCTCGCAATGCACTATCGTCACATGATGTATAGCAAACAAACTTATGGCACGTAATCCTTTTGTTCGGTGGTCTCATAGAATTCCATACACTAAATCCATATTCCATTGCGTTTCGTTATATGATACTACCGGTGGCAGCAGGTAACAGCCGATAGCAGCGGTAGCAGGCGAATGTTTTCTCTCTGGTATTTTCCTTCCAAATGTGGTATAGTGCCCTAGCTACAAACTAGAGATCAATTTCTCTTCTTTGCGAAGTCATATCCTGCGCCGAGGCGTCCCTTTTGTCCCCTCAGACGGTTTACATCTAAGACGTATTGTTTTCGTCTTCGTTCCCTCAAGGCAGCTCTGTAAGTCGACGCTATCAGTATCTCCTCGGCTTCTTCATTGGCGGAAGGGCTGATGGAAGATCAAGACTGGGAATGGGGCGCTTGAGGCGATTCTAAGGCCGGACTTACACCACTGAGATTCTTCGAATAGCAGCAAAGACGAACTTTGCCGCTTTTTCGAAGAAATCCTGTGCTGTTCTCGGGAGAAGTTCGTCCAGCGTAGCGAGCGAGCGTCTATCTCTCGACTTGGAGTGCGAGCGTCTCCAAGTTCCCGTCGCGGTGCAATTGTGACACGAGATCGAAGCGGCCTCGTCCCAATATGCGCCACAGTGCAGTATTCTGCACTATCTGAATTTTAGCTAGACTCGTGTTTGGCACCCCGGACCATACCGGCGATGGGTACTTCATTACTGACAGCACGCTCGTCCTGTGAAACAACGTTTCGATAACAGAATGATAAATATGACGAATCATGCGAAAACTGGTTTTTCCGAAATCATTCTTTATTTTTAGAATTCATTTTGATATATCCACTATTTTTTATAAATGGAATGCATCACGGGTTTTTTTTGCGACGACTGAATTCTTTAATGTATCGGTAATACTCTTATTGTTATTCAAAGCTTGGATCTACTTGTTTCTTCTTCCCAGGCATGGTATCGTCCCAACACAGTCGATGACATTATAAAAAATTAAGTTCATCCAACAAATCAGCAAATAGATGATGTAATGTCATTAAATATTTTCTCCAAAAACATAGTCATTCGGAATATAACCTCTCACTCCTGACCTATTCATTTCCTCAAGTTTTGAATTCATGGAGGGGTCAAGTATCAATTTTAACCCCATAATGGTCAATTTATTGAATTTTCCGTGATTTTAAGAGTGAGGTATATCAAAAGTAAAAAAATAAATATTTAAAAATCTAGTTAGATGTTTGCGGTCTTTTATTAATTATTTGTTTGTATACATTATCCACGATGGGTTGTTTGAATAGCAAGTAGAGTAACGGGTAATTTAATGATGAAATTGCCAAATATAGTAAAATTGTTACAAAATGATATAGATTCATTAACTATGAGAAACTTTTAACGCAATGAGAGGTTTAAAATACATATATGATTAATTTAGACTTCTCCTTAAACTCGTAGGACAGTAGAACGGAACAATTGCAGAGCACAAATACAATCATTAATGGGATTGATATAAAATATTTGAATGAATTCCTTTATTACGGCATAATACTGGCGTGTTTATTGCTGTCTAGCTTTCAGCCTTTTCATGGAGCTAGGATTTTAAAATAATTGGAACCTCTTCTCGCAGACGGATAAATCCTGAAATTAAATCAATGCGAGTGTAATATCAATCGACTAGTCGAATATGAAAATTTTATATGAGAAGTAATGAGCATCCTCCATCACCAATAATTTTTAAAAGTTACCGTAACCTTTTCTTGAGATGGGAAAATATTATTTCTGCATTAAAAAGAATAATTGCCGGCATTTATCTTGGTGACAACCGTTCCGGCCCGAAACGGTTTTGCATCGCCTAAGGTATCATCATTATGAATCAGTAGAAAGTTTGATAGTTTAGGCTGCCGAACTGAAAAACTGTTTTATATTCATGCCTAATCCTTAGGTAGAAAATCCTTTTTCATCACCCATTATCCGAAAAAGATCGGAGCCCGAATACTCTCCATCTTCTTAGAGAAGTTTTTTAATGATATTCAAAATCTTTTAAGAATAGAAAATAGTAAAATTAGGATACGTGAATTTGCTTAGTTGAGTGCTGATAAAAGAAACTAATTAAATCTTACCCTACTTAGTTTATGATGCGTGATCTTCCTGGCCAATGCCTTATCATATGATATGAAAGAAAGGAAGAAGCATCAACTCCTTAGCGCAGATTCAGACACTTTAATCATGACTCACTTTCTAAAAAACTGATCCGACGTGCCGTTTTGTTGGGGTTTCCTCTCAAAAACGGGGAGAAGAGACTTTACTTTCCTACTAAAAGGACCTACGCTGTAAATAGTCGTAAAATATAGCCGGAAAAGACAAACTAAAAGAGATCAGCCTTAAAAAGAAATTTTCTTTTTTCATTCCATTCCACAGTGAAAGAAAAAATTAATGACTATATGAGCCAAGGCATAAATTACAGAGATATTCCACCATTGTAGATATGAGTTTAAAAGAAAGTGATTTTTATGTTAATCAAAAATTAGTAGCTTATCTTTCAAGGGGGTATGTAAAACAACAATTTACAAAAGAGATGCCATTCTTAGATATTAAAAATTGATCTCCCTAATGATGATAATAATTTCATATTTCTATGAGAAGAATTCAATAATTATAACAAGTGAGAAATCTTGGTAATTTAACGGTTCGGAAGTATATTAATAAATTACGTCAATAATAACTTTTTTCATAAACCAGATATGTACCAGAATATATCAGGCTAATTTATAAATTCACAATTAGCATAAAGGGCAATTACTTTTTTTGGTAATAGATCATTGCCTTGGGGTAGGTTTTTGATGGACCATGAGAATACGCAATACTCAAGGCATAAGTCTAATTCATCATGGTGCAAGGTATCAATGTGTTCCATAATATATATTACAGTGAATAATTCTAAACTCTACATGATCCTACATCCCTTATTCCATTTAAATTCCCATTCATTTTTTCCCTTTACCTCGCTGCACCAGCTACATTTCCTGTTAAACCTTCTTAAGCATCTCACTGCCTCTCAGTATCTCCTGCATCAACTTCTCCTATTTATCTCTTTGAAGTTCTACCAAAACACTTCTCTTTATCCCCACTAAGCAAGGCCTTGTGATCACTCTACCACTCGTTTTATTTTCCCATTCTTCTCCACGTCAACAGTTCAATGTCTTTCAATCTATGTTTTTCGTCCTGACTCAATATCAAGTTTCTGAATTATATATAACTAAGCTCAAAATAAAAGTTATCACTAGTTTTCCCCTTATATCTTGTAACTACGCATTTTTAAACCCTGCCTCTTTGTGAAACCCTCTTTAGCTAACGCAACTCCTTTAATATCCCTTATATCCTTATCGAGTTTCTTTAAAACACGTTCGATATATGTGATATTTTTTGCCTGTTCTATTTATGTCCCCTACCTCAATGTTTATTTAAGACTTCCTATTTTTTTAGAAATTCATTTTCTTATTACCTTCCTTTTCTATTTACCTTCATTTTCTTATTATTAATTCTCATCCCAAATCTAATCCACAAATTCTGTAATTCAGTAAGCAACGATTGTAAACTTTTGACTAACTGTCCAATTGAAGCTTTATAATAAGTAAGTCAAATTTCTACGAAGAATCACCCACCCAAAATTCATTCATTCACTCATTCAATTTCAAAATCCAAGCATTCACTCTAAAATCCATTCATTTCCATATCTCCTTTACCACTTTTCTGCATAGACCTTAAAGATAAAAGGTAATAATTCAATCTCTACCATACCTCCCTGTTTAATATACTACCCATCCAGAGTTTACAATTGTGCATATTGAGGCCAGCACAGGCTCCGAATAAGTCGTCTGTTTTTTCCAGTCTACCACTACCTTCTGAAAAAATGTTCATTAATTGTGCATAATGTAAACTGTCTGACACCTTTCCAAAATCTGCAAAGCATGCAAATATACTGTGGTTATAAAATATATTCTTTTCTACTCCAATCCATTGAATGCTATGAAATCACGCAGGCATATTTCCTTTCAAGTTCAAATTGAACTCCCTCGACTGCAATTATTTTTTTCCTTCTAAGTATTCATTTACGCTCTTCTAAATCTAGATATTGATGATTCTGAGTTGTACCTTTGCCACGTGTGGAATCAAACTTATAGTCCTCAAATTTCTACTAGTCATTGTTTTCCTTTAATTGAATGATATGAATACTGATCTTCAAAGCCTTCCAGCATATCTGCTACCTAAAAAATGATACGAATGAGATAATTAAAATCTTCTTCACCCCCTCTCTCTTAATATTCTCCCGTGTTTCATTTACGTTTTAGATTCTCGACTAGTTTAGTGGCATAAAAATTAGTTTTTTTTGCTCCCTAATTCCTTGTTCACGCACTTCCAATTCCTTCCTTCTTCCATCCTCTTAATAATTTCTTCTGTACTCGATGGCTTCTTACATATTTTCTGCTTAAAATTCCTTTTGCTTCGTACACCACTTTTTTTCCTTGTTTCAGATTCTCCCATTTGTTTTCTATTGCATTCATTCTCTTATCCTCAAAATTTATTCAAATGCCTCTTTATGCTCCTTATTTTATCCTTGATACTTCCAGACTTCATCAATTACTTCTTCCAAATCCAATCTGTCAAAGACCGTCTGGATACCTACCAGTCACGCATATTCATCTTGATTGTATTATGGAAGGCGTACGCAATTAAAGCGCTCTCCAAAAAGCAGCTCAATAAGCTATCGTGATACCATAAGTAGATATCGGGATACCACTGAAAAATATCAAATCCAAGCCCTCTGGGTGGGGATCCAGACGGTTTCAACCGCACCAACTGAATCCCCGTAAAATTATATTCCTTCCATTTTTCTTAAATAACTCTTTATCAATTAATAATTTTCCTAAATTACCTTATTTTGTTTGCACGGATTTTCCCTCTTTACTCCCGGAGAGTGCTTCCACCTTCCTGGAAGGCGCATCAATTGAACTCTTCCTTTTTAACCTATGTTCTCCTACTGCGACTTCCACGACAATTCTTTCGTTTAACTTCATTCCCACCTCAGTTTATAATTTAGCATGATAAATAAAACTGTTTCTGGCGCAACTTGGTGGAAAATCTTCATACTGACTTTTAATAATCAAACCACTTAACTTTTCCACATAAAATTTTTAATTTTTACAACCCAGGTTTCGTTATAGCATAACATCATCAGGACCTGATAATGTTATGCTATAACGAAACCTGGGTTGTAAAAATTAAAAAGTTAATGTGGAAAAGTAAAGTGATTTGATTATTAAAAGTCAATTTAGCATTATAGTACCTTGAACAAAAGGTTCCCGGAATAACCACCGTGTGGCGCTCCCATCGTTCCGATTTGAGTTCTGTTTTTTTTGTTAAACTGGTACATCTGTTGTTGATATTCCCTTTAAATCTTAGTGTCATAACTTGACATTTGCAAAAGTTACGTAGCCAAGAGTACATCTATCTCTGTATGTGTTGGCGATTTTTTACCATTGCAGAAATGGATTTAAATTTGCAACAACAAACTTGTATTAAATTTTGCGTAAAAAACGGATTTAGTGGCGCACGGACGTTGGAAATGTTGGAAAAGTGTTTCGGCAACGATTCTCTAAAAAAAACGGTCGTTTACCAGTGGCACGAGCGGTTCAGAAGTGGTCGTGAGTAAATCGAAGATGATGAACGCAGTGGCAGACCATCGACATCGAAAGTCGGTGAAAAAATTGATAAAGTAAAAGAAATGTTGGTCAATAACCGCAAATTAACCATCAGAGAAATAGCGGAGGACTTGAACATTGCCTATGGATCCGCCCAAGACATTGTGGTTAATGATTTGGGTTTCCGTCGTGTAGCAGCAAAGTTGGTGCCAAAAGACCTCAATTTCATGCAAAAAATAGACCGTGTTGACGTCGCAAAAGACATGATTTGCGAGGCTGAATCCGATCCCACATTCATCAAAAGGATCATTACTGGAGACGAGACGTGGGTTTATGAGTACGACACGCAATCCAGACATCAGGCAAGTGAATGGCGTTCACCAAATGAGCCGAGACCAAAAAAACCACGTCGTTTTCAGTCAAAAAAGAAGGCAATGCTGACGGTTTTCATGGATTACAACGGTGTAGTGCATCATGAATTTTTGCCAGAAGGCCAGACAGTAAACAAAGAGTATTATTTGGGCGTTATGAGACGTTTGCGTGAAGCAATTCGCCGAAAGAGACCAGAAATCGTCGCACAGTGCGTCGAGACCGTCGCACAGTGCTATTATTATTCGTAATTTTTTGACGAAAAATGCAACAAATACCATCCAACAGCCACCGAATTCACCTGATTTGGCTCCCTGTGACTTCTTTCTGTTCAATCGAGTTAAAAAACCATTACGGGGAACGCGTTTTAGCAGCCGAGAGGAGGTAATGGAAAAATCGCAGGAAGCACTGATGGACATACCGAAAACCGAATATAAAAAATGTTTCGAGGATTGGATCAAGCGCTGGCATAAGTGTGTTGCAGTCGATGGGGATTACTTTGAAGGGGACAATATAGATTTAGATGAATAAACTTGTATTTTTAATTTTCTGAATAAATTCCGGGAACTTTTTGTTCAAGGTAGTAATTCCTTCTACGTATTTATGTTTTACATTCTTCCATTTTCCGTCTTTCTAATCACCCCGTCTATAATCCATGGCCTCCATATCCTTTTTCCCTTTCATATCCCCCGATTAATGCTTTTATGACCTATTTCCTAAGTCGACTTTCCTCTTTGGTCCTTTTGAATGTAACTTAACTCTTCATTATTATTAAATTGTGAAGTGAATCTAAATTTACTCTCTGGAAACTAAAAATAATATGGACTAACTGAAATATTTCTGAAACCCCAGGGATTTTCCATCAATGCCTACGCATATTCTGGTGTCTAAACCATGTTCGTTATGATTAGGCCCAGTCGCCTGCAGAGCTCAATTGCTTTCTAGCCGTAGTAATTCCTTGTTCCTAAATCCTAGTCCCCCCACCTCACTGACGTCTCTCGCTTCGCCTACCAACGCGTTCCATTACCCAATTACAGTCAAATGTTTCTCTCCAGGAGCACCAGCGATTACGTCCTCTAGCTAATCGTATATCCTAATGGCTTCTTTCTCTTTATGGTTGCTTAATGGCACGTGGACCTGAACATTAACCATGTTCGATGGTTCAGCTTTTACTTCTACTAATAATACATATATTCTACCACTTTATATTTCATACTACTATAATTATTAATGTATTATATATTTATATGTTATCGTTTCAGTGGCTTTCTCAATGTTTACTGCGCTTTTTCCTACATTCGGATTCCGTTTTGAGTCCCGGTTAAGGCGAAAGATTGTTACATTCTGATATTTTCTCTAGCCTAGCATGATATAGAATGTTCAAAGCATAAATTCTTATTATTCTTTTAATTACATTTAATTTCAATTACATACAGTTGGAGGAATCATTCTATAACAAAAACTCTTTGGAATATATGAAAGCTTATATTAGTTTCAAAGAGGTGCACCTTCACCTTTCCTTTTCCGTAGCTGAATGAACCAATTTCTGCAGCGGAAATTACTACAAGGAATAATATGGAGCAAAGCCCTTGAACTCCATAAAACCTGCTTCGAGTTACAGAATGAATTTATCTAACATAGAGGTAGTTATTATTGTGTGAATTTGACAAGAATATTATAAATAAAGCCAATTTCCGGTGGTTTTCAATTTGCTTCTAGCTAAAAGGGTATATGTGGGTCGTTCACTATGTCCTTAGAAAAATAAGAAAGAAATTATTTTGGGCGCATTTTTTAAACTTTTTGAAACAATCTCTTTTCAGGTCAATACACATTTCCCAGCGTTCCTCCAACACTTTTAAAACGTCCAAAATGTAGGATTTGGGAAGGTCCTCAAAAGAGGCATTTGTGTTGGAGATGACGTCCTCGTTCGACGTGAAACGTTTTCTTTCGAGCCATTTTTCCAAGTTTGGAAATAAAAAGGTCACCGAGGGCCAAATCTGATAAATACGGAGGATTTTGTGCCAATTCGAATTCCATCATTTTCCCATCGAAGCTGCACACTTGTGCATCCGTGCATCGTCCTGCTTAAAGAGAATTTTTCTTTGCTAAATGAGAACTTTTTTATTCACCAAATCTGTGCAATAATACCCTATTTTTCTGTGTCTATTTCGCAAATTATCGGTGGTAATGACAACGCGTGTATTCCAAAAAGCCGTCGCCATCAACTTGTCAACCAATTTCAACTTCTTCAAAGGGAAATGACCTTTAGAAATCCACTGTCTCGACTGTTCCTTTGGTTCTAGAGTGTAACATTGTATCCATTTTCTGATAGCAGTTATGCTTTGATGCTGAAGATTGTTAGGATTGGGAGTGAGAAGCTCCAAAACAGAAATTTTTCTTAATAAAATGTTGTTGCTTCATTTGACTATAAAACGAAACTACGTGATAAATATAGCTGAAACCTCAAAAAGAGTCTAATGGCTAGTCTATAAGGCTTACTAACAGCAAACTTTTTCCGATATTACGAGGGTCATCCCTTGAATTCTAAATGATTTATAGAGTGACCCACGCATTGCAACTTAAAATTTGACATGGTTTATCAGCTTATGGGGTAGGGCATTTGTCAACTGGCCGAAGTTAACCGGTTTCAAATCCGGGTGATATCTCTGGACAACACCAACAGGAATTCTATCTTTGCAGCTTCTTGATATTTTTGAAAAACTAACACCTCAAGTAAAAGGAAAAGTTTGTCTACCCTGACTCATTGTGAATTATGTGAACCTAATCTTCATCTGTCTACTCCTAGGCACCTTTGGCTCTGACTTTATTGAAGTGAATGCATGTCGGATTTCAGCTACTTACTGGATTAGCTAAATTTAGATAAAATAATTTTCATTTATTTTTAAATCTCCTTCAACAATTAACTTTGATGATTAATTTTCTGGTCTAATAAAGGGTATGTAAAAAAATTTGAACTCTTGTCACTTTCAAAATAACAATTCGAGTACTACTCTGAAAAACATATTGATCCTCGCTTTTCAATAAAAATTGCTTTGTCAAATCTTTCAAAAATCTTCCTATCCTCAATAGCCTGGTGGGAATTTCCGCGTGTAACATGATTATTTCATTCAATAATACACACTAATGGATAACGTATTTCTACATATTCTATTAAATAAATACTTCTCATAATTGAGAAGTTTTTGTCGGTGGTGCTATAAACAGTTTTGTGACCAATCCCATAAAAATGTCTGAATTCTTCATTTTTATATCACTGAAAATCCACATCATATGGATATACGTTATGTTCAGGATTGAGTCGCGGATGACTCTCCTATCAATAAAATAATCCTTTTATTGTATATTTTAATTCACCAAGCTATTAAAGTGCAGGAAGAGTGATCGTTAATTTTTGTATTACTTTTTTCCTCTCTAATGGAACCGCAACGTTTTTTTGCCTTTATTTTAATACTGTCACTTCGTGGAGTCCTGCGTTTAGCTATTAAACGCAGACTTTATCAAAATCTTTAATCCTGCTGAGTTCCACTCCGTTTTGAAAGCCATAATAAGAGATGGCTCCTTTTCATTTTACCTTTATAATGTAGAAATTTACAGAATTTACCGTCATTTAGATCTATATTTTTATATAATCCTCAGTTCCCACAGGTTTGGAACTAATGTTTTCTTCGTCTAAACTCTCAAACCATTTGCAATAAAATTCTTTATATTTTAAGTCATCACCATAAATCAAACACTTTTAGCTTATTTCATTCTAGTACAACATTACCACATATTGTTTAATTCAAATATCGATCTCGACTAGGACAATTCCGATTTTTTGGACAATGAACATGTATAGTATATCTGAAATTAAATTTATTCAAACTTTCTGATAACTTGCAATTTATGTTTAAAATATTACATGTTTACAAATATAATGATTTTATCTGATTAAGTAAAATTGAGTTACTTTCCGCACAGTATTGTTTTTATACTAAAAATCTCCAATATTCACCCTTTATTACAACATACTATATATATACATTTTATAACAATGATTTATCTTATTTTTCTCATTGCTTCATGTATTTAATATTCATGTTCATTATTTCTTTCTGAAACTTTATTTTAATTTGATTGAATAATTAGTATATTATGCATGAATACTTCATCAAATGGAAATATCTAATGTAATATAATATTTTATTCGTAAGAGCTTATTAAAAAAATATAATTTTATTACATATATAAAAATAAATACATGAAGTTATAATTACTATTTTTTTCTTTTGAAGAATAATTTCCGATAACTAAACAAGTGTATTAAAATCCAAATTGGAAACAATTTTCCGTTGACTGTATGACTTGGGCTCTATGACGAAGCATAAATCCTATTATAATGGGATAGCAATATCATCTGCTCTGTCCACTGGCATGAGAAAAGAGGAAGAAGTAAGTAAAACAACGCGACTAATAAGCAAGTTGAGAACACTCCGAAACTTCTCAGCTGACAAAAAGTATGTCGACATTCTCGTGAGGGATTGAATTTTTATGTGCCTAAATTTTATGGAGGGTCTAAATCAACGGGAAAATAAACGAAGGCCGGCAGGCGTGATGGAGGGAATGATAGTTTCGACGAAATACTCTGCTAATGTCCCCTCCGTTCTAACGGCCAAGCCATCACCTGGCTCCCACTCACTGCTTCCGAGACAATTTCATGGCGCCATAAAAGTGCAAGCCCCGGGTGAGTCACAGGCTTAGTGCCTCTTCCCGCCGTCCCACGAGCGTTGTTGCATATAGCAGTGGCAATCGAGGTACAGACTGAACTCGGCTTCAGTGGCGCTGCAGATGGGAGTGGTGGGAAAACGCAGAACTGGTTCCCACTTTGAACATCTCTAGTGGTCATGTGGTTTGGTTTAAATCGATAAACACCAATCAACGTCGGCTTTTCAAAATTATAATTTATGCAAAACTTATGCTCATTTTTAGCCAATTTATTTCATCATTCAGGATAATTGATTATACGCATATGGCAATTCTTTAAAATAACCTCTAAATATAGATTAATTAATGTGCTCTTGTCATAATTCGACTTTAGCTGGAGTAGTTTTTGAGACATTCCACTGCCATAACGCGAAGTTTATTTTTAAATCTTATTTTCTTCATTAGTTCCTAAATTCGAATATTAGTAGCACTCCGTTCCTTTTCATAATGTAAAATCCTCCGTTTCCTGATCTAACCTACGCCTAATATCTCACTTAACCGTTATATGTGTTTTCTGGAGTTCGATCGCAATTCCCCCTACGGTCTATGCATAAAAAATCATTTATATCGCATGGTGTGCCAGGTCATCAAGTTCTAGCTTCGAGTTTGTGATAAACATAGTTAGTTTTTGCCTCTTCTACTATTTTCTCCTTGGTCCTAGTGTTATTAATCCATTTGACCTCTTTTCTCTGCCTCAATCACCAAGTATTTGTAGGATCTTCTCAAAATCATTCGAGATAAATAAGCTATATCTTAAACGTGTATTATGTTAAAAGGTAAAAAATTCCACCTAATCTGTTCCCGAAGCGGAGCAACTGTATTCATATTCGCTCTTCCGTAAGGAGGTATTTTAGTTTCTCTTCTGCTGATTTCCCTGATAAATCTCTAAAGCGTCACATATAATAACATGTTGACGTGTAAAACATTTTCTTCTAATGTCCTCAACTTTGTCGTTCCTCTATTCTGTCCAAATCCAAATTAATGTTTTGAAAATCAGACATAATTTTCCATCTATTCTCCGGAATGCAAAGACCGCAGATTCCACGTGCTGGAATAATTGGATGTAGTGACTCATAACGGGCAAACTCTTGAGCAACTTGAAATTTTTAAACCATTCTCCCCTCTTAAATTTAATCCTCCATGCGTCCGAATTCCTACAACAACAATTTTCATCTATTGAATAAAACCATTCCTTACGACATCTCACCCCAACTCTCTTCATATTTCTACTTATTGGTACCCACGTATTCATCTCAATTTTGCTCAAAATGCACATAATTCTGTACTTTTAAAACTTTTCCAACGTATCCGAAGAGGATATATTGGCAAGAATTCATATCTACGCAGAAATTTTCTGTCAAAAACAATAATTTTTACTGTTTAAGGACGTATCCTTACGACAAAACCACCACTTATTATACCCTTTAGAAATTTTAGACGCCTGCGACATGAGAGACAACTTTCACTGTTCCTTACATCTCTCTTGCCTCGTTTTCCTTGGTATTGCAATTATCTCACCCTTCTCAAAGTGGTTCATCAGCACCTCAATATTGAAACTGTTTTTAAATTATCCAAATTATCCCCGATCACCTTGAAATGTCTCCATTATTCTTTTTGGCTCCAGTTCTGATGTTTATTTAAATATTTCACTGCCCGATATATTGCCTTGCTGAACCCCGATAGTTGGATGTTCTCTTCGAACATATTTTAAAGTAGTCCATTTTTCAAAGGTTACGGTCTTTGTTCTATAATGTATTGTATTATATTGCATTATGAATTGTATTTTTCTCTAATTTTTTCCCGATTTTACTGACACTAAAATGTCTTTTCTTTCAATTCTATCCTTTCTAATTTTCTTGTTGATTTGTTTGCAGAAACTATCAATCCCTTATGCCTGATCTTTCTTTGACACTCCTAGGACTTGGCGACGTAACTCGTCCATCTCATGCTTCTTTATTAAGGTCATCTATATTCTTCACACCATGAAATTGAATTGCTAAAAATAATTCGAAAGGATGAAACCTATGGCAAATATTCACCAGTGGCTAAAGTTCGTGCCTATGGCATGAACTTTAGCCACTGGTGAATTCAATTTCATTAATGAAATTGACCATCTGATGTGCTTAATGATTGTTCGGAGAAAAAACAATAGCTTTAAGTCACAATTTTTGTGCATTAAGAAGAACAGTGCCAGTTTTTTTGAACAATTTGTTCAAACAATGTTTTGAGGAATGCCTTATTTATACGCGAAAGATTTCCTCCACTTTAGCCGACTCGTGTAAGGTTCTGAGATATCCTTTCATTGCCTACAGAGTTTGCTTACCTACGGAAAATGTGTATGGATTGTTTTTCATTCTGCGTCCTATTAAGGACTATATGATAACATGACCGAGCTTCAATTCCTACTGTTATAAAAACTGCAATAATATGAATGCAAATCAACGGAAATAGAAATGCAATTGAAACAATTTTAAGTTCCGTTGCGCGTCGCAATTAATATATTTGCTTATTTTTACCGCATTTAAAGACTGGTAATTGTAGCATAAACTATTTTTCCCAAATTACATTTTTTGAAATTGTCTTAACACGGGACGGACAGAAACGAATGGATGTTTCACATTTGGCGTATGGTGTGTTGCCTACCCACAAGGAAACAGAGGTTGGAATCTGGCCACATTCCGCTGAATGCAATAGCTACAGGTATATGGCAACGCGGCTGCATTGGTCATAAAGAATTGATTTTCAAATGTATATTTAACGCGTGAAAGTAGTAAGAATAGGAACATGGAACGTCAGGACAATGTTGAGGACCGGTAAATTAGAGAACATTAAGCGAATGATGGAAAGTGGTAAAATACATGTTTTAGGTCTACGCGAGGTGAGATGGCTGGATGGCGGGGATTACTGGAGTGATAATTATAGAATAATATACAGCGGCGGGGACGAGAGCCATCGAGAGGTTGCCGTAATATTAAATAAAAAGATAGGAAGAGGCGAGGTCAACATAGAGTAAGCAACGGATAGAATATTACTCCTAGAGATTTAAGCAGAACCGATGAACTCGGCCATTGTTCAGGTATTCATGCCACCGAGCAACAAGGATGAAGAAGTCGACAGGATGTACGATAAGTTAGAGGATCTAATCGCGTGTGTTTCTGCGGGAAAACATTTGATAGTGATGGGGGATTGGAATGCGACGGTAGGCGAAGGAAGAGATGGTGACGAGGTGGGGGGGATACGGTTTAGGCACGAGGAATGAACGCAGGGAGAAAGCAATTGAATTCTCAAGGAGACAGGGGTTAGTAATCAACAACAAATGGTTTAGGCACCACAAAAGGCGTAGGTATACATGGAGAATGCCTTGTGACTCAGAAAGGTATCAGCTAGATTATATTATTGTTAGCCACAGGTTTGGAACAGTGGGATAAATTCGCAGTTTCCCAGGAGCGGATGCGGACTTTGACCACAATTTAGTTGTTATGAATTGTAACGTCCGTTTCAAGAAGATAAGGCAGGTGCGGCGGGCTAGGAAATGGAATGTAGAAGCATTGAATGGATCAACAAGGAAGGAGTATCAGCAGGCTGGAGAGGAAATAATGGATGACGGTAAAGAGATGAGTACTATCGAAGAGAAATGGTAATGTATCAAGACAGTGATTTCGAAAGCCGCAAAAGACACTATAGGAACTGTTAACGGGAAAAGGATAAGGAAACCATGGGTAACGAATGAGATAATTGCAAAGATGGATGAGAGAAGAATATGGAATAACGTAAACACCGATTTGGCCAAATGAAGTACAAAGAGTTAAACAATAAATTTTAAATTGAGAAGGGCCATAAATAAAGCAAAAGAAGAATGGTGGAAAACGCAATGCGAGGATATGGAAAGTTTAAAGAGGAAGGTTGAAATTTGTGCACTATACAGCAAGGTTAAGTTATTATTGGGAAGTAAGAAGGCAAGATGTGTGCTAACAGCTAAAGAAAAGTGGGGTAAGATAATAGTTAAACCAGAAAAAATCCAAGAGAGATGGAAGGAATATATAGAAACACTGTATGGTAGAGAACTTAGGCCGACAAGGTTAGACATACAAAATGAACATAACGTAGAAAAAGATAGCTTAGATCCAGACATACTCGACGATGAAATAGGAAGGGCGCTAAAGGAGATGAATGCAAATAAGGCCCTGGGAGTAGACAACATTCATGTGGCACTGTTGAAATGTTTAGGAAAATGTGGGAAGGAGACTCTATATGGACTGATTCGTAGTATCTATGAGGAAGGAATCTGGCCGGAAGAGTTTGTGAGATCAGTGTTAGCGCTTATTCCGAAAGAGGTAAAGGCTACATCATGTTAGGATTACAGAACAATAAGTTTGATATTCCACACAGCTAAAGTTATTCTCTGGATCATCAACAAAAGGATAGAGAGTGAGGCAAATGATAACTTAGAGGATGATCAGCTTGAGTTTAGGAAAGGGAGAGTTCCGCGTGAAGCCATTAGAATAAAGAGATCACTAATCAAGAGGGGTATAGAATACAATCAAGACGTATTTGCCTGTTTCGTAGATTTCGTAAAAGCGTTTCATAGAGTGAATTGGGAAAAATAATGCGGGCATTACAGAAAATAGGAATGGATTGGAGGGACAGGAGACTGATCCGCATCCTTTACATGTCTCAGATTGTTCAGGTGCGGGTAGGGAATGGACTGCCCGTATGGGCAGTGTTATGAAGAGGTGTAAGCCAAAGTTGACCATTATCACCGGTGCTGTTCAATTTATATGTGGAGGTAATGATTAAAGAGGCATGGGAAGAACTGGAGGTAAGAATGAAAGTCTAAGGGGAATTCGTAAAATCGGTTAGGTTCGCTGATGACCACGCCTTAGGTGCTCAGTCAGCCAAGGGGTTGCAGCATTGCTGAATGAATTGGATGTTCAGTGCAATAGATATGGGATGAGAATCAATTTTAATAAAACAATGGTTATGCGATTTTCCAGAAAGAAAAAGGCTAAGGTAAATATTAAAATAGGAAGGGAAAAATAGTTGGATTTGGAAGTGTTTTGGACCAATACGGTCAAAGTAGTTGGTATGTAAGGAGAAAAATTGCGCTAGGTAAGGAGGCTTTCCAAAGGAGAAGGGTGTTGATGGCAGGGGCATTGAGTGGGGGGTTTAAGAAAAGATGCGTAAAATCGGCGCGGAAACGTGGTCGCTGAAGTAGGAGGATAGACGTCGATTGGGGGCTTTTGAAATGTGGGTGTGAAGAAGAATGGGGAAGGTGAAATGGACCAAAAAGAAAACAAATGAGGAAGTACAAGGGATGGTGGGCGAGTAAAGGAGTTTGTTAGGAGAAATCCTATGGAGGCAGGAAAAATGGATGAAAGGCGTATTGAGCGGCGGTGGGATGCTAAAGACGGTAATAGAGGGGAGAATGTTAGGCAAACGAGGAATGGGCAGGAACAGGATAGGGATGTTGGACGGGATGAAGGGAGGAAGGTAGTACACAGAGATGAAGAGAGACCTGATGTAGTGCAGGTACAGGTTTGGAGTTACAAAATATTTATTTGATAGTCCATCCAAAAACCTACCTTAACCAGTAGATTACCTAATAATAATAAATAAAAATAAATTTAATGCGTTCCTTGTGGTGATTTCTCAAATGCAATTGTCATATCCACATTATAGGCACACAAACACGCTAGCGGAGAATCATCTACATCTCCAAAATACCCCGCAAGCCGCCGCAAGGGCGTACGGCTAGTCACCATGTTTATACTTTTCTTAGATGTTTGAGTCTAGTGTGGTGAGACGTATTGATGTCAGTATACAATATTCGTGGCACCTACACAGTGAAGAAAATTCATGGAGCAGATTAAGGTTTTATATATTTAGCTCAATTTTTAATATCCTCTTATTTCGCTCAAACTCAAGAGACCGTCGGACACTACTTTGAAAACTTACGGTTTATGAGGGTTGTAGGAGCTCTCGGTACGACGACATACAAGTCCTCTATGATCGGAATAAGTGCTCTATAGAGTTAAACTTATAGCACTTTCAATTTAATCAGGATAATATATGTCAAAAACCTTTGAATGAAAGAATACTATTTGGATTAAAAGGTGATTAGAGATATTTTAACAGTAATCGGTTCTACCTCATTCATCAATATCTTGGAACATCAAATCGCATATTCAATGACGATGATGAAATGAAATTAGGTAATTGTTTACATTAAACCCTAATGCATACAACCACAATTCAATATTTTACTCCAATCTCTTACGCGTTGATTTGTAGCCTTCATGAGGCAATATCTTTTGCAGTGGCCAAACAAAGATCCAATTCGGAAACTGTTATTCCAGATTTTTTCAGAAAAGAACATTTCATAACCTATGCCATAATATGAATATCCATAAGAATCATTAATGTGGTAGTTTCCCATTTCCTTCTACAACCTTTTCGTTGAATATTATAGTTCATCCGCCTTTATTTGGCAATCTTTCAAGGTCAAGAGGGGACTCAAAACCTCTACTCGCTCGTCCACCCTCCTTAGAGTGCCCATTGACAGATAGAGAAGGTCTACTTATACAGTCATACACTCGACCGTGAGATCCTCTGTCTGTGATAACAGGGAGTTCCATGCAGGCATATGTCACAGTTTGCTAGGTGAAGTTGACAATTACATTGCAGAGGCTTTAGGAAACGAATTAATTACTTCAATGGATTGCGTTATTATGTTCATATCCTCTAATTTGAAAACAGCCAAGTTTTGACGTATTACTTTATTAATATACTATTGACCTATAACTTTATTTTTTATCTTAGGTTATAAACCTAAGATAAAAAAAAGACAACCACACTCCCAAGGAGAGGGAGGAGAGAAAACCAAGGCGGAAATCGTATTTGCTACCTGCGTTCGCAGACTAAGACGTTATCCTGTCTTTATTAGAGTTGACAAAAAACTTAACTTTAAGGTGTTGCAAGTCAGTGATTTATTTGGGGCCCATTTTATTTAAAATTATTTCGAAAGTCTGCAAAAAGTAACTATTAAAGAAAGCAAGTACCTTGTGACAAGAAATAAATAATTTAAAGGAATACTTAAATAATTCGATATACTATAAATAATTTGTTGATGATGCAATGGAAACAATTCATTCGATTTCTATTTAAACTTTCAAAATACTAATCAAATAAGAAATTTTAATGCATTCCAGTAGCTGCATAGCAGGAACGGAAATTAATTTATATAACAATAATTTCGCAACTCTCTTGTCTATGGTACTTTCCCATGTTCTCAAATGTCAGAGTAAAAGCCAGAGACTTAAATGCATGCACTATTAAAATAGCAGTTCCAATATTTAGTCAAATTTGACAATATACTCACTTATTTTCAATATCTATGGGAACTCAAATTCCAATTGAGTTGCCTTATTACTTTTAAAAAATCATTTATTAGGAGACTGGTCAGAAGGAAGTTCTATCTACCCGTTTGCTAAAAATAAAAAAAATCTTAAATTTTCACCCATCTCTCTACGAGATGTGATAAGAGCCAGGAGTGCAATATTATTGATGAAAATTTCCTTCACTTTTAAAGTGGAATATGATGTCACCCTCAGCTTCAAATAGTATATTATCAATCAGATATTATTAATAAGAATAACACGTCTAGCAATGTATGTAATATATATATATATATATATATATATATATATATATATATATATATATATATATATATATATATATATATATATATATATATATATATATATTATAAGAGCATATAGTCATTTTACTGCTAAAAGAGATATTTTCGGAAGTTAACTATTGATTACAGTACCATCAGAAAATTGCGCTCATTCAAAGCTTATTATAATAAATACTGAATTTATTTAAACCTACAGCTGGGGCAGAGTAATAATTGTATTTCATTTATTGAAGAACTAACTCTATAAGCAACTGTCAAAAAAGGTCAACAATAAAACTATAGGTTTATGCTATCCTCTTCTTATTTATGCATGTCATTCTCTCTAATCCAGTTCCATGGGAGCATTTATTGCTTGGAATAAAACTCTCTTTTTTTGCTTCGTATTAATAGGAAATATGAACAGGTTTTAGTAACCGACAAAAAGTATAGTAGTACTATTGATGGCCTTAAAGACATTGCAAATTTTATGAAGAATATAGCTTATTTAACCCTTAGGTTATTCCAAAAATGCATTAAATCTCTGCCAAAAATATTTCGTCCAATTAAACTTGTTATTTTGATAATAGAACGAACGAAAGTTAATATTTTTAGATGCGTCGAACCAGATTACATATCTTATTTCAACCCTTACTATGCTGAAGAAATGGATAGCATTGGTGCCGAAGAGTCAAGATTTCTGAACTCCAAATTTTATAGTTTTACTGACGATAAAAGATAAAGTTTTATTCAATGTCTGAAGGTGTTTGGAAAAAGTATGGAATTTTATTATCTAAGAAGCGTTTTTCATGAGGGGAAAACTCAAACATGATATGTTAAAAAACAGGGAAACAGTACATGTAATCATTAGTGCAGATCATGAACGCTCGTATATCCAGACTACAGGAATAAAATCCCTAAAAGCCTGGTATTGGAGACGATTTTTTTCGATCGAATGAAACGATGAAACGAAAAACAAGGTATTATGCAAAGACAGTCAAAGATGAAAACACAGTGTTGAGCGATAGTGAGTACTATGGAAAAAATACGTAAGAAATAAGTGTGCACATCGTATGGCATAGCAACTATGGAAAAGGGAATTTACATTTCCAAGGAAACAGTGTAGGGCTGCAGTCTATAACTATTTGGATTGAAAAACTGATGAATATGAGGTGCTTGTATTTGGACACTAACGTGCTTTGAAAAATGTTTACTCTGACATTTTTACATTGATTTTAAAGTTATTGCAGCCAAGGTATCGATAACGCAATTTAAATTTCTGTAATGGCTTATGACCGTTTTTGTTAAGACATAATATGGATGATTATTCATAATATATTAGTTTTTCCTTTTAGGGGAGTTTTTTACTCTCCAAGTTTCAAAGTCAATTGTTCTCTTCCATCTCAATCAAGTAGATCAAATACTTAATGTAGAATCACAAACTACATCCCTTAACATAGGCTAGAGAATCTTAAAGATTTAAAAATTATGTGAATCTCACTTTGACCCCATGACGATAGTGGGTGATGCATATTAACCAAGGTTAATTTTGTAAGGCCTGATGTGTCTCATGAAAGAGGAAAAAATTAGCAAAAAAACATGGCCGAAAATCGGATTTATATTATTTTTGTATAATAGAGAGTAAGGCAAATGATTACTTAGGGGATGATCAGTTTGGGTTCAGGAAAGGAAGAGGTACGCGTGATGCCATTGCAGTAATGAGATCACTAGTCGAGAGGAATATAGAATACAATCAGGACGTTTTTGCCTGTTTTGTAGATTTCGAAAAAGCGTTTGATAGAGTGAATTGGGAAAAATTAATGCGTGTATTGCAGAAAATAGGAATGGATTGGAGGGACAGGAGACTGATCCGCAACCTGTACATGTCCCAGACTGCTCAGGTGCGAGTGGGGAACGGAGAGTCTGGATGGGCAGTGTTAGGAAGAGGTGTAAGGCAGGGTTGCCCATTGTCACCGGTACTGTTCAACGTATATGTAGAGGAAATGATTAAAGAGGCATGGGAAGAACTGGAGATAGGAATGAAAGTCGGAGGGGAACTCTTAAAATCGGTTAGGTTTGCTGATGACCAAGCATTAGTTGCTCAGTCAGCCAAGGGGTTGCAAGCATTGTTGAGTGAATTGGAGGTTCAGTGCGACAAATATGGGATGAGAATCAATATTAATAAAACAAAGGTTATGCGATTTTCCAGAAAGAAAAAGGCTAAGCTAAATATTAAAATAGGCGGGGAAAAAATAGAGCAGGTAGAACAGTTTACATATCTCGGAAGTGTTTTGGACCAACACGGTCAAAGTGGTAGGGACGTAAGGAGAAGAATTGCGCTAGGCAAGGAGGCTTTCTCAAAGAGGAGGGAGTTGATGACGGGGACGTTGAGTAGGGATGTTAAGACAAGACTCGTAAAAACTCTGATATGGAGCGTAGCTATGTACGGCGCGGAAACGTGGTCGCTGAAGCAGGAGGATAGACGTAGATTGGAGGCTTTTGAAATGTGGGTGTGGAGAAGAATGGAGAAGGTGAAATGGACCGAAAGGAAAACAAATGAGGAAGTACTGGAAATGGTGGGTGAGGAGAGGGGTTTGTTGAGAGAAATCCTATGGAGGCAAGAAAAATGGATGAAAGGCGTATTGAGCGGTAGTGGAATGTTGAAGAGGGTAATAGAGGGGAGAATGTTGGGCAAGCGTGGTAAGGGGAGGAACAGGATAGGGATGTTGGACGGGATGAAGGGAGGAAAGAAGTACACCGAGATGAAGAGGCACCTGATATAGATTAGTTTGCTAGGTGGGGAGTCACAAAATGTATATTTGATAGTTGTGTCCATCCAAAAACCTACCTTAACCGGTAGATTACCTAATAATATATATTTATAAAAGTCACTTTCTTGAATCCCACGAACGTGCACAATAATGTAAATGGACTAACTAGTCGACACAAACACAGAAACTGAAACACATAAAAGAGGGACTCAATGGTTCTCGAATTTTCGGTGGTGCAACCACCTTTCTCAAGAGGAATTAGGAACAGAACACTTCTAGGAACTTTCTAGGAGAGGAATTATGAACAGTTTCTGTGTTTGTGTCGACTAGTTAGTCCATTTATATAAAATATATATTTATAAGTATATGAGATGAAGAGGGACCTGATATAGATTAGTTTGCTAGGTGGGGAGTCACAAAATGTATATTTGATAGTTGTGTCCATCCAAAAACCTACCTTAACCGGTAGATTACCTAATAATAATAAGTATATGAGATGAAGAGGGACCTGATATAGATTAGTTTGCTAGGTGGGGAGTCACAAAATGTATATTTGATAGTTGTGTCCATCCAAAAACCTACCTTAACCGGTAGATTACCTAATAATAATAAGTATATGAGATGAAGAGGGACCTGATATAGATTAGTTTGCTAGGTGGGAAGTCACAAAATGTATATTTGATAGTTGTGTCCATCCAAAAACCTACCTTACCTAATAATAATAATTATTTTTGTGGAAACGTATTTATTCATATTATCTCATTGAAAACTGAAATTTTCAATTTCGAGAATTGTTCATCAGGATCGGATTAATTTCATTCCAGTTTTCTTTCAATTGCCAACCCTCGAAAAAAAGCAGTCACACGAAAATATTACTATGCTCAAAGAGTGCTTCCATTGGGATATCAATTTTGAAAAAAATGCTCCACCGCCAATAGCTGTAGCTTAACAAAATCATTCTCAAGAGTAGAGGAACATAATTAAAAGTTACAGATCAAAGCAATACATATTATATTACTATTTAGAATAACTTAACAACTGTATACAATAACTTAATGTACTGTACTTATATTACTGTGGCAATAAGAGAATCACATGTAAACTAGCACATTTACAATGGATTAATGTTAATTAGAAAAGGACAGAAAAAATCATTAAATCTACTATATAGTTAATAACTGGAGTGCTACGAATATTTATATTTCCAGCAGCTATATAGGATACCGATATAAATTTCATTTCAGTTTCTTATAATTACTATTTTAGTGATAAATACAGAATAGTTTACAATCAACTTCCCAAACTAAAGTTGTAGGAAATTAAGTTTAACTTAAGGTTTCATATGTTTTTCTCCGATTTTACAACTCTTGAATGGAATTCTAGCTTAAATGTTGACGGATTTCTTGTACTAAGTGCTCACGTCACCCCTTTGTCAATTTTCTTCCGGAAGGTACCGGAGTAATGCGTTTAGAAATGTCTCTAATTTTTCTGCTATGCTGCGGACTTTTTGCTAAGTATATATTTTCCCTCCATACTTATTCTCATATTTTGTTCAAGTTCCTAGCGTTTTACTATATAAACTTCCGTGTAACAGAAGAGATGCTCAAATGTTCTTGTTTTCTTGGTATTGTCTTAAACATCCTGACATTAATAAAAACAAAAAACTTTCTCGCTCTATAAACTCTTCCGTTTCACTCACTGTTTGAGAAAACGTTCCTTGCGCGGTGTTGAGCCTCAATTTTGGAGGTATTTGGGGGTTTTTAAAGGGTTTTGGAATGGAATACTCTCTTTGAGAAAGAAGACCATGCATTTAGGTATGAAATTCCCCAACTAACCCTTCAAAGTTCTACGTACGTTCAAGCTGGGCTATCAGTTGGGGTTAATTGCCCTTTACACTTCAACTTATACGAAATCTTTAAAAATACATCGTGCTCACCGATCAGACGTAAAAGTGTAAGGAGTTACATTGAAAAGCTGTCACTTACGCATGTGCTAACCGACTTAAGTTAAAATTTCTACAACTAGAGAACAAAAGCGTACAAAACAAAAAACATGTTTTTACCTCACCTTTAACAAACACCAATCTTATTCTGTTTTTAAATCACGCTACCTTACCTGTGAACGGACCCTGTGCGGACCAACTTTCAATAAGCTTCCTCTCTGTCAGGGTTGGCCCTACCAGAAGTGAATATCGCTGCTCCCACCAACTCGGCTATAGGATCATAGATTTATTGCTAGCATGCGCATGCATTTGCACTTCTTTTTTGGGCTTTGATAATTTTTTCCCCTTTTCTTAAATCTATAATTGCCCTTCCTTTCCCTTAAGCTTTAACCATTCCGCTTGGCTCTTGCACCCCCTCACACATACCTTTTTGTTGGATGGCGGGTTATTCATGGTAGATGTAGATCCGAGCGTCCAAACAATTTCACCACTTCAAGGCACCACGTCATTAAGCATTCCTCTCTCTTCCTGTTTCCCGCATTTGGTGTCAATATTATTACAATATTACAATCATTTAAGTATTACTTCTAGCTAAATTATCTTTAGCTATGACTTACTAATTCACTGGATACTTTGTAGTTAAGGTAATGATATGACCTGAATACTTTGAGAAGCTAGTGAGAGAGTTAAAGGTCCACCAATATTGAGTTTAATGTTTCTTGGCCTTCATATTCAGTCGGGCATCACAGCTTGACAAGCACCATCGTCCTCTAACCTCTCGATGATATTTGGAAGACCATTGACGTCAACGCTCGGCGGGTGAAATATCCACTCCGTAGCTGGCTACTACAACCTCCCCAATGGTAAGAGTTTTTGAGATGCCCCCAGGCTCTGTCACGACAGGCTTAGTGGGGAAAAATGCCAATTTCTGACGATTCCTCCGGTATCAGTAAAATTCTTCTACATGAAGGAGCAACTGGGGGTGAGGAGACAGGGAGGTAGAGTGTGTGAACCGGGGACGGTGCGCGACTAGCTGATCCTCTTGGTGTCGCGCCGTCTCTCTTTCTCCCTTACTCCAGCTGCTAGCAGCGGGAAAATGTTTTCCCCGGGACGTGTGGGGTGAGTGAGTGTTGGTGTGAGTATCAGGGAGGGGGAGCGTGGGGACTGGGGGAGCTTGCGCCGTACACAGAGGAGGGTAGGTTCGGGAATGTTTGGCGTGACTAGGGGTTGGTCGAAGCTGTGAGGGTGGGCGTCAGGGAAAGGAGATAGGCGACCGGGGTAGGGGAGAACTATTGTTGGCGGCAAAATGGGGGTTCGGGGCCTTGAGCAAGTGGGGGGGCACGGTTTGGGTCGTGTGGGATCAAGGGCGGGGGTGAAAACGTGTCGCGTATCCTTTGTCTGCTCAGAGGATTCCGTAGCGAGTAAACGTTTTCGGTTTTCCCTGTCCCACAGTGGCCATGTTCATTTAACGCGTGGATTCGAGCGAAAATATATTCAGCCGGGAAAATAGAGCTATCAGAAGAATGGAACGTGTTCATACTCTTCCTTCAGCGTCCTGGCAGTGGCTTCATCAATAATGGGGAAATTGAGCTTTCCCATCGTTGAAGCAGCCAAGAAGTATTTCATTCATTAATTTATTTTTGACAGCACAAAATTCATCTGGAAATTATCTAAAAAAATCTTTAAGAATGAGAAAGAATTAAGACAAAATAGAAATGCAGTCATGCTCTTTTGGTCTCCTCCCCAATTCAAGAATCAAAAGTCATATCCCTGTATACAATCCTAGATACTGGATAGACATAGTTACTCAGTAATTTGCTTTTAGTTGTTTCGTAAATTTAAGTTCATTTGAAATAGGTAACAGCAAGATGATTGAAAAATATCTTTCTGAATTAAATACCAAATTACGTATTCACCCTTATGTCTTTTTCTGAATTGTATGATATATAGGCATTATAAGTGAAGAAGATATTGATTTTATTTAATTCGGCATAATGAAATTTCATGAGTTATACGACCTGCCTTCGATAATTTTGAAAAACAACATACCTTGAGTTTTGCTACCGTGACAGGTCGTTATTCACATTAAATTAGTTTACTCTAAATATTTACCGCAAATAATTGGTTTATGGAAACATTTACAAATTCTCAGCACAGAATAATAAATTTGTTAGTAAAGTTTATCACAAAATGGAATTTTGGAGCATGATATTCGTTTATTACAATTATAATTATAATTTTATGAATACAATTCAATTGTTATCAATGAGGTATAATCCTCATGCTTTCCTTAAGTTGTTCACTTTACTTACGAAATGTTTTTTGTGAACATTTTTTCATATTTTGAAATATGATATATTTATATTCAATGAGCTTGACTTGCACTACTCTTGAGACTCTTCGGAAGCCTTTGGTTTTTTCAGTATATAGTATTCCACAATACAACCTTTAGTAATATAAAACAGTCACAAGTCCAAAATCTGATAACGTTCGGTTAAAACTGGATCATGCCAGGAAATGGGATGGAGAAAAAATATTTGTTAGGATTTCAAAAAAAATATCAAGGTTGAAGAGTGCGTGAGAGTAGACGAAGGGACGAAGGCGGTTGAGATATGCGATGAGGAGTGGAAGTGGTCTTGGAAAAACTTTCAGTTAAGTTCCCGGGTGCGGGAGATGATTTTAGAAGAGATACGCGAAGAACCTGTCGGGAACCCCGAACGCTAAGCTGTGTGTCTTAAAGTATGCACCCTTGGAAGTGGAGTAGACTTACTCGATAACAGACTTTCGCGGAAACTCTGGATCATGAAATTTTGGGAAAAGTAGATCTCATCCTCCTGCGGATTCCGAACCTTTTAGCACACTGCGCTTGAAAGAGCCTTGTTGGTCTTGAAGTGCAGAGAAGTACTTCCTAACGTCATATTTTTTCATTATTTCCCTGTTAAAAGTATCCACATAAAGAAAGCGCTTACGTAACAAAGTGTATTTGAATGTGAACTTAGATATGATTGAAACAAAATGCACGAGAAATATCATAGTGCTTGAAGTGATAATTTAATAAACTTCCTCCAGATGCTTATATCCTGGAAATTAAAGATAAAAGTAATAACAGATCGGTATAACCGTCACTTTAAGAAGTTAAAGAGAGTTGATATAGCATTTTATCGGATAATTAACGCAAAAACCATAGCAATAAGTGAAATATCGCTTTTTTTCTTTTTTAACGCGAAGATAACACTGCAAATCATGAGGGACTTCCGTACAGAGCCATTAACTGTTTCTTAAATCTGGAAGTTTATTGAGGAATATTATCACTAATTAAGGGAACGTTTTGGAAGGAAAATCGGTAAAAGATATTACAGTGATACAAATTTAGTACTCATTACAAAAATTGACAATGTTAAATCAATAATTATATCAAATAATATTGAGATATTTTCGCAGGGTTTGACATGAAAAAAATACCAAACACGTTGAAAAAAAAGATTTATCACATTCTTGAATGTTCGCTCCATGCAAATGTTTGTCTATTTCCCGTTAAACAAGATCTTAGTTATTAAAACATTAACTAAAATATTTAAGCAAGATATGAATTGTCAAATTCGTTAAAATTCAAACTTGTATGCGCTACTTAATAAATCACCCTTGCCATAAGCATTCAACTCCAGATAGAGAAGCTTCTATGAATAGCCGAGTGAAAATTATCAAAAAGGAGTGTATTATTAGGTCCATTCACAATATTCGCGCTTTGGTTTCTTAACAATCCTTGCGCAAAATTTGGAGCCTTGGATTTCTGAAATGCTTTGGTTAGTAAATTTTCCCACTCTGCTTCCAAATTACGTATTATAAAGCAGACGCCTGTATGAACGTTTTAAGTCATTGAAAAGTCGAATGGATTGAGAAAGGAAGCGCATAAACATGGGACATCATTACAAAAGTGCCCCGGTATAGTAATATCGATAAAAGCACGCTGTCGTCGTGGCATCCGGATCTAATTCTTTGAGAAAGTGGGGAGGCCGGAATTAATACCTTCCAATCGGCCCCGAAGCTATTCCCCCAAATCACTCCGCCGAGGCCAGATTCGCTCACTTGAGGATGCAAGATGCATAGAGTAGGTTTAGTCCAACCTCACCCACTCATTTTCCGCGGAGATCCCCGAGAGGTAGAGAGAAGGGAGGGCAATGGGGGGGCGGAGAGGGAGGATAACTTCGACTCCGCCCTGAGTGCTCCATCTTAAGCGCACCTGTGACGCCGTGGAAGCAATCTCGGCAGGTTTTAGCCAAAGGGAAGGACGTCCTGGAAAGAGGGGTGGCGGGAGGGATGTGTGGGCGGAGGAGGGTGGAAGGATGAGAGGACGACGGTGGGGAATTGGCGGGGGAGGCTGGCAAGGGGATCCGGCTACGGAATATTCGAGGGTCCCGCCGAGTGGCGTAGAGTGTTCCACACCCTAATCCTCACATTTATTACCGGTAGAGCGTTCCAACCACCCCCGGCTTCCGTACGCTCGCCCGCTCATATTTTACTGACTTTCCTCGCCGCCGCCTATCCGTAATAACTCCACCTTCACATTGGCCGCGGGGGATGGAGGACTGAAGGGGGACGATCGTGGGAAGGGGACCGTAGGGTGCGAGAGTTTGGAGAGAGGAGAAGGATTGGGGCGATGCTGGGCACGTCGGTGGGTCCGTCCGATGCTCGAGTACGATGCGGCAATTTCCATTGAATGTCGCATGCCTCGGAACGGGATGTGACTGACCACACTACGGCCTAATTAGTGAGATCGCATTTCGCCACACACCACATCGCATTAATGTATAGGCTTTACGCAAAATCGCCAAGAATCGTGCTCACATCGCATTAAACATTAGAATTACTTTCATAACTTTAATTGGAAGTAATGCATTGCAAGGCGGACGCTGTTAGTACCAGCTATTACCGTTCTGCTAACTTTTGCCTCGTAAATATATCTCTTGATGAAAAATTGGGGAATGTTTACCAAAGAGGAAATAATCGTGCGTTGACCGGAAAGAGTTATCTTAATCCGAACTCCGTTCGAAGGATGCAAATTGTTGGGGAAAGCCGTCAATACTCGGGAGTCCATAAAAGGTTCTGCATAACACGATTATATTTTCTTTTAAAAAAATGTGATTTTTTTCACTTGCGTGTACCATTTTTCACGGTACACCGGAATGTATCGCATAAGTCTGCTCGGAGGTTAAGCATCGTAATGGAATATCGTGAGAACATCGCATATCGCAATCAATACATCGCTCTCAGCGTTTCAAGCGTGGAAGGAGGCGATAGATTCACGACGGCGTTGGGAACGGGCGGAAGGCGTTGGTAGCCAAAAGCAGGCGCCGTGACTCCAAGGAGCACTCTCGAAATGCGCGAGAAAGGTGTACCAAAGAGGGAGAGTCGGCTATCTAGGTGGTGGGAAACCCTCTGAGGCCCTTTTATCCCTCTTCCCCTGAGCATTTGAGAATGGGAGAGGGTGATGGGGTGGCGTTTGTGATGGGGGCGGCGTGGGTGAGGGGAATGGGGAGAGCGGAGGAGAGAGAGGGAGAAACTGAGGGGCACGGTCCTTTGGGACGTGAGCGGCATCGCGGGGGACAGAGCCCGAAGCGGTGTGAGGAATTTTACGAATGTTGGTCCCCCCTTTCCCGTCAAAATATGCCCCTAGACCATACCGAAGTGTACACCCTCCAATGCGCCCTTAAAATTGAAGGAATGCATTATGAAGCTGCCGCTGTGAACGCCGGGTTATCACCGTTCTGTTTTCTTTTGTCTCGAGAAAAGCATCTTAAATGGAATGAAAAGGGGAAGTGCATGATGTTTACTACATAGGGAAAGAAGCTCACGATTATTTAAAGAAACTTTTTTTGACATTTTGCCTTTAGCACAAGTGGATCCGTTTTTCGAAATCCACGCTGCCGAATTTGGAATTTGAATAGTAATTTAACTAACTTGATTTGAAAAGTAATGATAAAGAACAATTAATTGTGAAATTATTTTTTTGTAATTCATACGTAGCAATTATTATATTTTACATTGCAAATATTTTTTCTCCAGCACTTTTCCCCCCTTCTGGATACAAACATACTGCCAATGTAATATACAAATGTCCGCCAATATTAAATATTCTCTGGAACACATGCAGATGAGTGAGTGAACGTTTAGTAATAAATATAAATGTTTATTATATATTTAGATATGATTGTTTATTTATTCTTGTTTTTTCGAACACTTTAATTTATTTGCATTACTCATGTAGCCACCGTTTTTCTCTTGCCTTATCACTAACTCTTCTCGGCTAATTGTTTAGTTTTCCGTTATTTCCACATTTCATTTACCTGTTCTTATTTTAGGTATTCTTCTCCTTTCATATTTAATAACATAGCATCAGTTATCTCAGGATTTCACTTCTCTCATAGTTTGCAAGAATTTAAGAAGTTTCATTGCTTAAATTCTGAGGTTTACTCTTTTTCATGTCAATTTTTCTGATGGCTTTTTGTCCTGTATCTATTTTAACGTATGTGTACAATTGTCTCTCCTCTCTCCAAAAAGTACCTATCTTATTTATATGTGCCATATTATCCCGGTTATCACTTGCTTGACACTTTAATCTCTTAAATTTGATGTTTCATTATAATATCACACAAATATGATCACTTACTTTATCGGTTACCGATATGAATCATGAGTTTTACTATCGTCTCCTTATACCTATATTCTACCAAATGTAGTCAATTTGTTTTTGGTATCACTGTCCGAAATTGAGTTATATATAGCCTTCTCTTGGTGCTGAAAACTATTTGTTTACTAAAAATATCACTTCCTTGCAAAAAATGCACAATCCTCTTTCATTTTTCTATCCCCTTTAGAAAAAATTGTGTAAATGTTTTTATTAGAAGAAATAACTAAAGTTATTTCCATCTATTCACATACACACACTAAAGACGTAGAAGGTATTTAAAAAATAACAGAAACCATATATTTCACAAGTAATAAGGATACTCACCAAAGGAAAAAGCGGTGGAGACTATTTGAAATTTTTAACAGTTTTTCCCATTTCAATATTGAAATCATACTATATCTCTGGGCACCATGAGCTTCATTCCAGCTGTGTTGTTATTTGGGTACAAGAACTTTCTGGGAAACCACCGCCTGCACATCAGAAGGTTTTTGCTCCCTACCTTAATGTGTGAATTTCATCTGCAGTGGCACTTAGTATTGGGAAACTACCATCGTCGGCCAAACTGACCTTCAGGTTGAACCCTATGTTTATGGTTTTTTAATATCATTTTATTTGCCCATTGAAAGCAAATTTGCCTGGCAAGTTCGTCATTCAGATGTTTTATTCCTATGCTTAGTAAGGTAACGCTTTCAAGAGCAAGTAAATAATTTTCCTTAATTTTGTTTGCTGTCTTAAGCCAAAAAATTAGCACAACAGGGGTTTTCAGACCAAAATTCAAAACCGCATAATTTTTCAACTGCTTTGAATCTGTTTCAAAACATCACTCCTAAATTCAGTGGCCTGGGATATTTGTTATGGATAGAATAGGTGAACTCTTAAGCTCAAAGGAAATGAAGGTGAAGGGAAAATAGTTTTGAAGGCTTATTGCAGAAGGATTCTAAACAAAGGCTGAAAATTTAGGTGTTAATTTATGTATGCAATGCTGATATTTTGTTAGGCACAGGGTCAGTCCATCATATCATGTCAAACAAGATATTTTTCCTAAAGAATAACCGTTTTCCTCTTAGAAGAGAAAGGGGTGGTTGTGGAGCAGGCTGTGTGTCTGTGTAGATAAAACTGTTTTAAGTACATTAAAATGGTGACATTGGTTGTCCACACGCTTTTGGATAAGGTAATCCCTAAATACCCCTTGACTGTTGATAGAGTAAGAATTTGCCAGTTTAGTCCTCAGCATGGCTTCATCTAAGGGCACTCATGTGAAACTTCTATCTTTGTAGGGCCGGATAGCATTTCAATTGATGAGATCAAAGTGGATGGTAGCACAGTTTCATTTTACATAAATATTTTATTCAATGCTACCATAAGCAATGAGCTGCCAAATGTTTGGATGCAACCATGTATAACACCAATTTTCGAAGGAGGGGATAAGCCACAATTTGATATTTATAGATTAGTAAGCTTGACTTAAGTTTTCTGCAAATTTTTGGAAAAGATAATCCCTGATTACCTCTGTAATTTGAGACTGTGCAAAAAATGGCTATTTAATCACCAACATGGCTTCATCTAAGGCCACTCCTATGAAACTCAACTCTCAGATTTCTGCCAAGAAATGTCGATTCATTACTGCAGGAACAGAAGTGGCCCAACAATACAGAGCCTGTCAAATGTTTTGGAAAACATTTAACAGGATCACATTATTGTCCAATTAGGTGAAATCCAGTAACAGAAATTTAAGAGTAATGTCATGGGTCAGAGTTTTGAAGAAAGTTCGAGCAAAAAGGACTAATTAAGATATATAGGTATGTATATAATTCCAAAGCAATGAAGATAGTTATGGTAGTTTCACAAAGTAGTGACCTGGGTTGCCTTTTGTTTTTAATCCATGCAAATGATCTACTGGGTAGAATAAATTCTGAAATTAGACTTTTTATGGGTGATTGAATTATCTATTGGGACGTAGAGAATGAGAGTATTGGTTTTCTACATTTCCAGAATGCTTCAGGAAAAATAATACACATTCATCAGACTCTGATGTATATATTTCCTTTTCTGGGTTCAAGTATCGAGATAATATTTCTTTTCTGTATTTTAATTCCCTATAACTAATTTCTCAGCCTTTCACGTTATAAATATTGTTATGGTAATACTATTTTGTTCAATGTCTTAATTTATCTTTCAGAGCTTTTCATTAGACCCGAAAAATACAGAATACATATGCATTGTCAGGAAAACAGTTTTGAGACAGCAGAGGGTTGTAGAGTGAACAAAAGACATATCATGAGCCTTACTGTATATGAGCTACCTATTTTAAATGGTACATGTATCTGGCAAATGGGTTTTGTTGGTCCAGGGGGTACACTGTTGGTCTGCTGACCGGAGGTCTTACAAATTTTGATAACAGGTTTTTGCCATTGTAATCATAGGGGCCAGATCACCATAGTGATTATGATTTCCTCTTTAGTCTCCTGAGGTGCCTTCGATTAAATTTGTTTTAGGTCTTTTACTAACAGGGAGTAAATTCGATATGCAATAGTGCTGCCAACTTTTTTTATTTTTGAAAACTGTTAAAAATGCCAACTGAAATCATCTTGTGCCATTAGTCTTAGGAATATCCAGTTCTTTCAAGAGCCCCTTGAAGAGACCGTTTTTTTTGGTAGTCATTCATCCTGTGATTAATCTGGAAATGATACTGAAACATTAATTACTATTATTACCATTTCTAAAGAAATTATGACAAATTGAGTGAGTACATTTGACTTTGATGTCTGCAGAAAGAAAACTCCCACAACTTGTAATATAACATCTCTGACCACAGTAGTATTATTTAAGAACATAAGATTGGCCAAAATGGTGATTATTTGATGGTCGCAAATCTATCAGGTACATTTAAAATAATGTTTAACTGAAATTTTTTTGTCTATTTAGCAGCCTAGACAGAATATTATCTGGGAAGCCCTTACCTAATATTCAGCTGGAAGAGGAATTAATAACTGTGTAAGTAAATATGTATATATTAAAATTTGTGAATGCTGACACCTAAAATGAAGACCATTTAAGGTTGATTTTGGTATTGATAAGCAAAATACTATTGAAATGCAACTATTAAAACGATTATTATTTGCGAGAAATTAAAAGCAATTTTTCCTGACATGGTTAGGAAATGCCAGTATCATTAATGACCAAATAAGTACTGAAGGGGAGCCATGCATGGTTCAGGAAGTTCAAGGGAAGAACCTGAAGCCATGGCATTGTAAGGAATAGTATTGCAGCAGGGAACAGGTAGCAGGGAACTTAATCTGTGACTTCAAGATGCTCTCAAATTAAATATTGTGTTTTAATCCTGACAACACACATTTCTTCTGAGAGAAGATGTCAGCATAAACATATGTATGTGAAGCGTAAACATATCCTAAACAATGTGTATATAATTTTCTTTGAATAAACCTTGAACATAGTATATTTATTTCAGCATGGAATGCACTATTATGATTTAAAATGATTTCATTGGGAAAAATAACTTCACTAAATAATGGTTGCACTTGAAATGAAAGATCACAAACAATTATGCTCAATGTACAATATTCCATTGTGCATAGGAAATCTGATGTACTGAGTATGTCATGTACAAGAATACTTGTATTGCCCCGGGATAGAAATTGAGACATTTGAGATAGCCTCTGCTGAAGTAGCATTTCTTTTCGCAAATATAGATAATGCATAGTCAGTGAATGCTCGTTTCTCTTAATTTTCAGATTATCTTCAGTAGCTCACTATTTTGTTGCAAAATTCACTATATATACAGGACCCGGGAGGTACTAGCTGATTTGGTGGGTCAATTGAATCTTGAAATAGGAGAGATACATAGTGAAATGAGAGGCACTGAAGCTCTGCTAGCCAGCCTGAAACCTAAAATAGACCAATTGCCCAGCTCATCATCATTACTCTCTCCACCAGCAGGCAACGGCCCTAAGTCCACAAATGCCCAAAATTCTGTGTGCATAATATATTTATTGCAGCATGGAACACACTCTGATGTTTTCAAATGATTTAATTGGGAAAAATAACCTCACTAAACAATGCTTGCATTTGAAATGAAAGATCAACAAAAAAATTATGCTCATTTTACAATATTTCATTGTGCATAGGAAATCTGATGTACTGAAAATGTCATGTACAAGAATAGTTGTATTGTCCCGGGATAAAAAATACATTTGAGATTGCCTCTGCTGCAGTAACATTCTTTTCACAAATATAGATTATGCATAGTCAGTGAATACTCGTTTCCCTTAATTCTCAGATTATCTTAAGTAACTCACTGTTTTATTGCAAAATTCTTTTTAATACAGGATAGCGGAGGTACTAGCTGATTTGAAGGGTCAGTTGGCTCTTCTGCAAGAAGGGTCGAAAGTGAAATGAGTGACCATGAAACAGGAAACAGGTCAAACAGGACCCAAAAAAGAACAACTGCCCAGCTCATCATCATTGCCAACTCCACCAGCTGGTGTTGGTCCTAAGTCCATAAATGCTCAAAATTCTGTGGGTTTAAGTGGGGATGGGCCTAGTCCTTCTGACCTTCAAGGAAAAGATGCCCAGGACCACCATGATGTGGACAGGATAAATGGAAGAGATGGTGCTAGCTAGTATAGCTGATTGTATAAAGACTCATAATTTTCTATATTAATTTGACCTCTTGACACATTTTCAGAAGAAATTGGTCAATTCAAAGAACCATACTTTAAATTTCAAGTGTTTTTCTAAGTTAATTGTGCCAATCTTCCTTGTAAATTTGTCTGCTTAAAATAAAAGAATTAAAAGTGGAATAAAGAAATTTAGAGGAAGTTTTTAAGATCATTTAGTGCATTTTATAGCCTAGAAAATTATAATCTCAACTACATTTGAAGAAAGTAAACAAATTTATTTTCCCTAAGGAACAAATATTTGATTTCTGAAACTTTAAGCATTCAACCTGTTATATAATGTTGGCGTATGGTCAAATTGTTAAGGCAAATTATTTTCTTTAATTATGCATTCCATCTTCCTAAGAACTAACTAGTCATTGTTACATCAGAAGACCCCATCAAACACACAATGTAATTAGTTGCATGGGCAAATAATTTCTCTTAACTGCTTCATGAAATTAGTGTAGTTCTTTGGGTAATTACAGTGCTTAAAATGTAACAACAGTAAAGCTTCGGAGAGGTCAATCTTATGTGTATAAGTGGAAATCTGTGTTAACAATAAGACATGAGTGTTAAAAATACAAGACAACATTTTTACAGAATGACATAAAGGTTTAGGAAAATGTGGATTTAAAAGTCATATAGACTAATTTGCTGCTTTTGAGAGAGAGGAATCTGGCCAGAATACTTGGCCAATGTTAGTACCTGTTCCAGAAAAGGTAATGGCTACAAAATTTGAGGATTACTGAACAATAAGTTAGATTTCACATGCAGCTTAAGTACTTCTCTGAAACAGCAATAAAAGCATGGAGAGTAGTGCAAATGATTTCTTGAGGGTTGTTCAGTGTGGGTTAATGAACGGAAGAGGCTCAGTTGATGCCGTTACAGTAATAAGATCAATAATACAGGGGAACATAGAATACACCAGGAGTTATTTGCCTCTTTAGTTGATTTCGGACAGGCATTTATTATAGTGAATTGAGAAAATTACTGATATATTGCAAAAAATAGCATTAGATTGTAGGAATTGAAGGCTATTCTGCAACCTTCACCTACATGTCTCGGACTGCTCACGCTCAAGAACAGGACAAACTGTCCGGATTGGCAGTGTTAGGAAGAGATTTAAGGCAGGGTTATCCATTCTCACCTCTGCTGTTCCAAGTGTTTACAGGGAAAATCATTAAAGAGGAATAGAAAGAATGAAGTTTGGTGGGCATTTAATATAATCAGTTCTGACTTTTAATAATTACACCACTTTACTTTTCCACATAAACTTTTTAATTTTTACACACAGGTTTCGTTATAGCATAACATCATGATGATGATATGCTATAACAAACCTGATGATGTTATGCTATAACGAAACCTGTGTTGTAAAAATTAAAAAGTTTATGTGGAAAAGTGGTTTGAATATTAAAAGTCAGTGTGAAGATTTTCCACCAAGTTACGCCAGAAACTGTTTTATTTAAAATCAGTTCTGTTTGCTGATGACATAAATCTAGTTCCTCAGTCATCCAAAAGATTGCAAGCATTTCTGATTGAATGGAAATTCAGTGCAATAGATTTGGGATTAGAATAAATTGAGGCGAATTATACTCTGAGCCCGAATTCCCTCAACTCATTCACAAGATAACCCCTCCATCGCACCTCATTCGCAATTTTTCCTATCACATCTGCCGTTCCACAAGGTCAGGTTATCTACCTTTTTTTTCACTCTATTTTTAATGCCGTTCCGTCACACCCGCGAACTAATTTGATGCTGTACTCCGGCAACACCGCAATCTCCGCTCGCTCACTACACCCAAATAAAGCAATAGACTACCTACAAGAGTATCTGGATTCTCGATCAGACAGGTTATACTCTAGGATCAGCCCATTTCATATAGCGTCCTAACTTCTCCGAAATCAGCAGAAAGGGAGAGGGTCAGGCATTCCACTTCGGACCTCACCCCATACCGAAGAAAAAAGAAGAAAGGTTTCTCAGATTCACAACAGACTAGCTTTTAACACCCAACTCACCTCAGTCTTGGGAAAAGTGTGGGGCGACTGTCGTTCCCTGTACTGGTTATTTAAATCGTCTTCACCATTATAACTATCTACAACACGTATAGGAGATATATTTATTTATAAATTGCCGACTAGAAATTTCGGTCGGACTATTGCCCTGTACAAGCGCATCTGGTCGGAATGGCTGATGGAGGATGTCTCCGACGGGAGACAGTGAAGTTCATCACCGCGATCGTCGCGGCCCGTTCTATGTGAACCATTATCCCACGAAACCAAGTCAACAGGCCGACGAATCGTAGGGGGAAGAAGGCTCCTTGAGAGACAGCTGTGAGCCAGGGGGGAGGGGAGGGGGAGTAATCGCCCCGACTGTAGGCCTGTGGCAATCTGTTAGAGACGCAGGGGAAGTCTAGGAGATGTGAAGGGGAAGAAACTACGAAGCAGAGGTCACTGACCGGGCCTACGTGCGAGAGAGGGTACTGAGGGCTTTTGTCGTGGAAGAAATAGCTGACGCAACCTTCTTTCTTTCTACATTCAGCCGCTTAGCGACCTTATCAATCGCGTAGCCGCGGGAATTTTCGGGGCGGTCCTTTTCGCAAATGTAGCAGATTTCCGTGGCATCCCGGGACTTCACTCATTCCATTAAGGAATGGTTTTCACCGCATCCGGCGCATTTGGGTTGCATGAATACAATGGTTTTTTGGATGTCCGATGCACTCGCATCGGTGACACTGCACGGGCTCGTTTGGTTTTCTAAATATAGTCGCCGTCACGCGAAGGCCCGCGAGAAATTGGAGATTTAAATATTCTTCGGCGTCAGCGGAGTTTTCGGAGACTTTTCGGATGCCCGCAGTTAGCTCGAAATCAGAAGGACGAGTGGAAAATATGCGGCGAACCGATACTATCAGCCAAGCGACTGCAATCAGGGTTGAATAAACTCGTCCTCTACCTCAAAGGGCGTTCAGTCCCGAACTCCAAGCCACACGACAGAACGTACGGAGCATACAACACGACCGTCTCCGTCGCTAGCTCGAGAGGTACTTGTGTCCCCTCCTGTTCCCTCGATTCCCCTCAGCCTTGCCCACCTTTATGTTTCGCTGTACTTTTCATCCCCCACCCCAATGTACCTCCAATACTCCAACTGGGCCCTCACTTCTCCCCTCATTTCTTCCGTTTTGTCCAACCAGGAGCTTCCCGACCACGCACCATCTTCCATTCCCGCCGATCCATTAATTTCAATCCCCCTACCAGATATTTCATTCTTATGTGAAGAGGCCTGTTTGCCATGCGAAAAACCTGAGCTGCGTTCAGGCATTTAGGTATTAGGGTCCATGGAATTAGGCGTCAACAAATGTTTGGCAACTAATAAAAAGGTAGCTCGAATTCCGACACCCTAATCAGTAATACTGCCATCTATGTAGCTAAGAATAAGGAATACACAAATGATGTCCCAACGTATATATGTTGACATCTTATTTAATTTTCCATTTATTTATAGCTATTTTTCCCAAATCTTGGAATTCGGAAGCTCACCGTGGGCCGAAATGGTGAATCATGTAATCATTTCAACTGAAATTCTCTAATATTCGCCATTGAATATGTGCAGTTGTGCACCCATTTAACATTTGGAAGGAAGGGAAATTTCTTCCTCGCCAAGTTGGTGCGTTTCTTTCTGAGTGAGATGGAACAAGTGAATGTCATTCTCTCCGGAATAATGCCGAATTATTATTCTATATTATTGATTTCTTCCTTCAAACGTAGAAAAAAAGAAATAAAATAGTCTCCAATTATAGTTTGTTCATTTGGCATACAAACGGTGTACGCGATTCCTCGTGCAACCCAAATAACGACGGCCATCACCTCGTCCGCCAAAATACCATATTCGCCTGCCACGTACCCGGATGGTCTATAAAAACCCTCTGGATCGATTATACCCCATTTTTCTAGGTTGCAGTAGCCTCAATTAGGTATTGACGCGGAAACTCATCCGGATTCGAATATACAATTCCAGGATCAGCCTCCGAATCATTTACATGATTGTTAAATTCTCCACTGGGAGCAAACGGAGTTTGTTCCAAGCCAAAGTACGTGGACATCAGGTCGGGTTATTTCCCACATTCTTCTATGCATCTTGCCATTTACTTCCAATAATATCCTTGGCCAGCAAAATGGAAGTAATAACAATCCAGACCTGGTTTTTTTTATATTTTGAAAGTCTAGCGCGCCTTTTCAGTTTTCCAATGTGTTTCCACCCTTCTCAAATACATTTTAACTCTCGCTGACCGGTTCACGAAAAGGTTCACCCTTTAATGTTTCAATTTACCAAGGCAATTCGTTGTTCCCTTTTGATGGAGGACTAACGTCTGGTCGGTGTTGGCTTTCGCACATAAGCTAATATACTATGATCAATAAGGTGTCTGATGAAAAAAAAGCATGTATCTATTACACTTGTCAGAGGAGTGGATGTCGGATTCTGCCAAGAATGAGGTAACAAGAAATATTTCGACAAAATTATCTCCTTTGAGACAAGAATTGTTGTCACGTTACGCAAATAAAGAATTATTCGTCAAATGTTATTCATATTGTCGTGAGAAATGCGCGCCGTTCCAAGTTCACTGTATTTAAGTGCAATAGTAATCGGAAGGTGGGGTTAGTGTCAAAGTACTATTAGCTGACACTAACGCCAACAGATCTTGGAAGTATAATCCCTGTTTACAGCTTTGCAGAGGCATACTGTCCAAGTGTTTATGAACTGTTCTTTCGACAACTGTGTAAGTAAAAGAACCTTCTACGATATAATTCATATGATAGTTATTGCATTCCATTTCATGAGTATTAGCTTACGTTGATCACACTGAACGGACCTCACTTATTTGACCATTCTTTGGTTGGAAATTGTTGGAATATATCAACGAGAATTATATTACCTTGTAAACTTAAGAGATTAAAAATAATGACAATTTATACGGCTGCATATCCCGAATGAATCTGTAGAAGTACGCCACGTAATTTTCAAAATATGAATGCGTCATTTCCAGAATGTTCGAATGCCAATGGCCTCTCCTTCTAGAATGTACGAATACTCGAAATTCTTGCAGTTCGTTTTGTTAAAGCTTATTAACTGATAAGTTTTTAAATCGGTGTAACTTTTGCATTCCTGAAAGAAATTTGCAACGCAAAACAATTTGCTATCAGATTTTGAAATAGGTAATATGAGAGTTTGGAAAAATTTAAACGTGTCCGCGGATAAAAAGCCTGTGACACCAACCGAAATATCAGATTTTGCCCTTGGAATTTGAAAATTGATTTTCTTGTGGCATGCCTTCCATTAAATGCAATTCACACGCGTGTTTACTAAAGTATATTATGTTTTTTTTTCTAAAGTTCGCGATCCTACCAGATAAGGCCGGCCGTGAATTCATTCTAAAAATTTCAATTGCATTAAAATGATTGGCATGCCATGTGAGAAGTAGTTAGTTGTCCCAATTGTCGTGATTATTCCAAAGTTGGTCAGTGAGCTAATGGATTACGTAAGGCCCATCTGGTGCAGCTCATCGTCGAGTCCGAAAGTTCTAAAGGTATTGTAAAATTCATGCGCTCCAGTACCAAACCAACCAGATCATGCTTCCCTTCTTAATTTTTGCCACGTGTAACTGAGATAAATAATGGGCTCTGTAGATGGCGCTTTCCATCGACCCAGGTTTCTCATGGAGTTTACCATATTAGCCGAGCCGGCATTCACCATTCCCATAATCAATCGCATACATAAATTGACTTTTAAAGTATGGAAACCAGCACAATAAAATGCCGACAATTTATATGCGTTAATTAAACCCCCTTATATTTTTAACTTGAGGAAACGCATTTTCCTGCGTTTAAAAGACTGCACGATCATAAACACACACTGCTGCTTAATAATGAAAGGCCTGCTGGTACTAATAGTAAAGCACCTGCAAAAGGAGTTAGAAGAAAGTTCCCTGAGTCCGGATGCCGCCGAAGAAGTAAAGGTAGCTGCTCAGTGCATAGAAGATGCCTACTCAATATCCAAGGAAGATTTAGGAGCTTGCACCATGGCCCTGGAAGATCTTTATTTACCATATGTTCCCGAGGTTAGCAGTTATGTGTGCATTTGATATGCAAACGTCAGCTTTCTCTGACTGCAATATGTTATTATGTTATGTGCAAGGCATTATTTCTTGAAAAATCAATAATACCTGGAGAGTTATTCACTTTTATAATCTTGAATTGCATTGAACATTATTAGCACACAACCTAGTAGATGTAAATATTTCACTAATTGAAGTAAACAGTGTCATTGTTTGATGATGATCAAGTCAGGTTGTTTCTTTGCAAATCAACCATTAATTATGCTGACAACCTTAAGCTTTATTTGTGATGTCCCACAATTTTTTACCCAACAGTTAGTAATTGATCATTGCAGGATTTTTTGTAGTTTAGAGCCAATTATTTTATCTGTTAACTGTCTTACTCTAACATGTATCCATGAGAAAAAATATCACCACTTGAAGTTAATTTTCCTGCTCGTAATACCTAGTTCTTAAGTAAATATTAATTAATGCTTTAATATTAACAGGATGGCAGAAAGGTAACACCTGAACAAAATGAAGAGGCTCAACGCCTGAAAAAAGCAGGCAACATACGCATGGGTAAAGGCAAATACCCAGAAGCTATTGAACTTTACACAAGGTATTTGAGTTTTATTAATTGTCAAGATATTATTGCGTTTTCAATTAAAAATAAATTTCAAAAGTCAATCCAATTCTGGTCAGAAAAGTTCTGAAGGTCTTGGAACCAGTACATAATGAATAGTCTTATAAAACTTATTGTTTTAGATATAAGTCATCAGAAAAAACTGGAACATAGATGTGCTTTATTTGAACTTTTTAATAAACCACAGTTTTTCTTGTTTTAATATTGAAATCATACCATATCGCTGGGCTCCATGAGCTTAACTCCAGCATTATTGTTGTTTGGGTACAAGAACTTCCTGGGAAACCATTGCCAGCACATCGAAACTTTTTCCCCCTACCTTAATGTGTGAATTTCATCTACAGTGGCACTTAGTATTGGGCAACTTGTACAATCGCCGGCCAAACTGACCATCAGGTTGACACCTATTGTTTATAGTTTTTTTAATACCATTTTATTTGCCCATTCAAAGAATATAAGCCTGGCAAGTTAATCATTCATATGTTTTATTCCTATGCTTATAAGGTAACACTTTAGAGAACAAGTAAATAATTTTCATTAAATTTGTCCGCTGTCCCAACCCAATTCATTGGCACAGAGCAAAATTCAAAAAAGCATTATTTTTTCACTGTAGTGAATCTGTTTTAATACATTACTTCTAAATACGGTGAGGCTGGATATTTGTTATGGATAGAAGAGTTGTATCCTTAAGCTCAAAATAAATTAAGGTCAAGGTTTAATAGCTTTTAAGGCTAATTGCAGAAGGATCCTTAACAAAGGTTGAACATTTAGGTGTTTATTTCTGTATGCAATGCTAATAATTTGTTAGGCACAAGGTTATGGCATCATATAATCTCAAACAAGATTTTTTCAACAGAGCTTCTCCGTTTTTATCTTAGAAGAGATAGGGATGGCTGTGGAGGAGGATGTGTGTCTTTGTAGATATAACTGTTTTCAGTAGATTAAAATGGTGACATTGGTTGTCTGCATACTTTCAAAAAAGGTAATCCCGAAATAACATTTGAATTTTGATAGAGTAAGAATTGGCATTTTAGTCCTTAGCATGGCTTCAGCTAAGGGCTCCCATGTGAAATTTCTCTCTTTGTATGGCCGGATAGAATTTCAATTGACAAGTTAAAATCTACGGTAGCACAGTTTCTTCCTACAAAAATATTTTATTCAATGTTACCATGAGCAATGAGCTGTCATGAGTCAATGTTTTGAAGAAATTTAGAGCATAATGGTCTATTAAGAATATGTGTGTATATATATAATTCCAATTCAATGAATATAGTTAAGGTAGTTTCACAGGGTAGTGTCCTGGGATTCCTTTGTTTTTAATCTACACCAATGATCCACTGGGTGGAATAAATTCTGAAATTAGACCTCTTATGAGTGATTGAATTATCTACAGGAAAGAAGTAAATGAGACAATTGGCCTTCTAAATTTCCAGAATATTTGGGGAGATTTTAATCATATTCATCAGACTCTTGTGTATTTATATATGTGAATACATATAATTATATATATATATATATATATATATATATATATATATATATATATATATATATATATATATATATATATAAAATCTACCAATCTACTTCTTAAATCCTCGCCCTGTTCCAAAATCACTCCCAGACCCTGTAATAAACCTAGATGCAAAACATGTCCTATTTTCCTAACCAGAATCCCATCCCTCTCCCACCCGCTCTCTAACTCTCTCCCACCAATTCCCTACTCCTCGTGTACATCCAGCAATGTTGTCTACCTACTAAAGTGCCAACTTTTCCCTGCCTTTTAGATTGGACAGTGTACCACAACACTTAATATTATAATCAATAATCATTGAGCCTCATGCAACAATTCCTCCCTTATTGGTATGCCTCCAATCCCCAAACATGCCTCGGAACACAAAACTGCCTTTGACCAATGTTTTAAATTATCCGTCTTAGCATCCCTCCCACACTCAGACCCTCCACTGAAACTCAAAACATTGGAGCTAGCTTTCATTTGGCTCTTGGATTCCTGGAATCGCCCAGGTATTAATATTAGATATTAATTGCCCCATTTATGCATATAATTTCATCCCCCTCCGCCCCAAAAACTTACATATCATCCCCACCTTTTTTTAAAATTCCCGCGCCATACACTACCCCTCCAAACCCTTCCTTGAGTGCCTTTCCCCCCTTTTTCCCCCCTTTCCCTTTCTTTTCCCCACTTTTCCCCTCTTTTTTCCCCCATTTGCCCCCTTCTCCTTCCTACCACAGCTTTCGGGCTCTCCTCTGCCTCAGTTCTGTTCCAAATTTCTCTTGAGAAAGATGGTTGCACCACCGAAAATTCGAGAACTAGTGAGTCCCTCTTTTATATGTTTTAGTTTCTGTGTTTGCTATGACTATTTAGTGAATTTTATTGTGCACGTTCGTGGCTTTTCAAGAAAGTACATACATATAGAATGTGTTATATATATAGCACAGTAATCAACCCGAAGGTCGGTTTAGTAGTCTCACCCATGTACCAAGCCCGACGGGGACCAGTTCCTTTCCCTGTGCCAGTTATGGTTTCCCAGGAAGATCTGGTACCCGAAAAATCAACTAGCTTGGGTGGAGCTGCAGGTGCCCAAACTGCCTGGCCCGGGAATCGAACCCGGGACCCTCTATACAGCAGTCCAACACTCTACCCGTTATGTGTATAATTACATATACATATTATATTTTTCTCTCTATTTTAATTCTCTTTGAGTTATTTCTAGGCATTTCAGGTTATAAAAATGGTATTGTATGTTATTGTTATTCATAGTTGCAGGAGGATTGTGAGTAGAAGTGCTTTTTTGTCTGAAATATACTGGCTTGAAAACATTGATCAGGTAACATATTTTTGTACAATGTGTTAATTTCTCTTTCAGGGCTATTGCATTGGACCCGAATAATACAGTGTACTTCTGTAATCGTGCTGCGGCCCACATCCTGACATTAAACTTTTCAGGGGCCATAAAGGATTGCCATGAAGCAATAAGACTAGATCCCAAAAACAGTAAAGCCCATGGTCGTTTGGGGTAATTATGAATTATACTCTAAAATAGTGCATAGCATTATTGAATGAAGCAGTTGGTTAATTCTTTGTGTTGGTAAAACATTTTGTTTATAAGTTTGTACAACTTTCTTTAGTATTTCGGTGTGGGTAAAAAACGTGTATGGGATTGAGAAGGTTTCCATAGTCAGATTTTAAGATTTCGTTCGATTATAGGAATTAACTTCCTACTTTATATTCTTGGTTTAACCTTTATTTTTTACATAGATTTCATTATTTATCTTCATTGAAATTTGGTCAATGGTGAAAAAATAACAATTTTTAATTATTGAAGTTTTTAAAGTAATTGTTGAGGAATTTAGATACATTTGTTCAAACTATTTTACTATCATTGGAACCTGGAGAAACAAGCAACTTTTGGCATAAGAAGTGACAAGGTGCTTGGGATCCACAGAAACATGGCATGCCTGTTACTTCAGCCTGTGTTTAACACTTGTGTCACTGGCATCCTAGTGAATTGGTGGTAACACATTTCCCAAACTTGTGTCCAGATTTTATTTGTTACTTTATTGTGCATAGTTTTAGAATAGTCTACCATGAACATGGCACATAAGGACAGAAATGAGAAAATAAAAATATCTACAGAAATAAAGTAAAATTATTGAACTCAAGGAGCAGCATGGTTGAACCATCATTAAAATGATCAGTCAACATTAAGAATTTGCACTTTCCTCTATGACAAGGGTAAAATTAGGGACATAGATGCATCAATGAGAGTGACTAGAATGTCATTGCAGTAGTTTTACATTCTCAGTGACGTTTAAGTACTGCTCTTCAAATAGTTAAAAGGACCGAAATTGCAAAGCACCTCTAAATGAGATTTGTCCATTGTGTGCAGGCAAAAGTGATTTTTGCTGAACCTGTAAATGTGATACCTTGATCATCAGTGGCTGAAAGCATATTTGAAGAGAGCAATGCTTGGTACATGAAGTCCAAGATAAGAACCAGCTGCCACTGTGCTTAAAGGCATGGTCAAGCAGGTACCTGAACTTCAAAGGCAGCAGGGAGCTTAATCGTTCGTTTGAAGAAGCTCGTAGACGAATTACAATCTCCTGCAATGGATTTATAATTCTAAAGACATATGTCTGTTCTAGAGGTAGATACCCAAGGGAATCTATATATTTACATGTAGCAACAGATGAGATTGCATTACCCAGCCACAGACCAATGAAAAGGTATCTAACACTTCAATATTAGTCAGAGCAAGTGGTTATTTGAAAATAAACTTCTGTTTGCTTGCAATTCAGAAAATCCATAAACCTTCGATGAAAATTTAAGTCCGTAAGAGCTAGCAGGCTAAATGTGAGATGGGGAAGCATTGGAAACTCCAACGTTATGCATTGAGATGCATCCCCCTTAATAGGTAGTGGACATTTGCACAAGCAAAATATATAATGATGACAAATTACGCTCAATTTGCCAGGTTTCACTGAGTAATTACCCTCTTCTGATAACCGGCACAAAAAAGTGTGCTACAATTTCAAAAGATCATCTGAATGTTAAATTTAAATTCCCATAATGATAGGTCATGATTTACGAGTTGCCTCAGACTGGCAGCATGTTACCAGAATACAACAACAGTGTACACATGGCCATCCACTTTCATTATGTCCCACAGAGAAACGGAAATCTTTCATTTCTCTATTTGGTAGCAATGGGGTGAAATATATCCAAATTCATTCATGAACGAAAGTGCAGAATGGTGATTCACCTACTTCATTTTAGCAATCAGGGATTTCTGCCAACGCTTAGAATTTTGGCACTTAATAACATATACTTCTATATTTGGGGTCAATATTGAACATATCTTCTTTTTTCTCGTTAAATTTCAACTTGTATTTTTTAGATATGCATATCGTGCAGTTGGTGAATATAAAAAGGCAAGGGACTCTTACTCCAAGGCACATACACTTAGACCTGGAGATAAAAGGTACAAAAACTGGTACCAAAAACTTCAGGAGAAGTTGGAAAGTGAAGTAGAACCTATGCCAGTGTTCTCAAAAGACATGGATTTGTCCCCTCTGATGAAGTATCCGAAATTGGCCAAGTTTACCACCAAAGTCTTTGGAGATGCAGCCGCCGAAGATGCGTACGTATTAATATGACCAGATGCTATGGTGTTAAAATAATGCATGCTTACTCCACTAAGGCAGTGGATTTCTTCTCCTTGGGCAGAATTTTATTATAATTTGTATTATGTAAAGCAGTGATAATTTCTAATGCCCTCTTCATTCCAATGACCCTTGACCCACTTAAGACAGTTCAGTACCAAATAAATTTTTTAAGTGCATAGTGAAAGATACACATTTGTTTGAAAGAAAATTCAATGCTAATGAAATATGAATTTCTGGTTGTTTAAAACTTGTCTGGATATGCATCTAGAAACTATTTTCAATTGTAAAGGTACCTAATGCTTTTGTTCTGAAACATATGGGTTTGAAGTAAACAAATGTGAAAATAAATTTTTGAGACTTTGGTCTTAAAACTGTTCTAACATTAAATCCAGTAAATTATGGGGTGAATTATCTTCACAGGTTGGGTAACTGTTTACATTTTTGTTAGGAAGGAAGTATTTGTTGTCTTGAGTCTTAGTTAAAAAAAATACAAATTCCATATCAGCTACTTTAATTGGGGTTGAGTTCCTCCTTCTAGTCAATTAAATGAGGAATACAGTTTTAGAGCAGGTATTGATTACAAGCTTAATTTAGGTCACTTTTCCATGATTGAAATTCCTGCTGCCCCACTTTGTTTTTTCTTATGCAAATTTATCTAGAAAAAATATAATGCCTATTTATTCACCATTGTGCCATCCCATTCACATTCACTCTAATTCTAATGTAATCTACGAAACGAATATGAAGAGGCTGGCATTAAGTTAACTAAAATCATTCCTAAGAGTTTCAAATATTACACAAGGAAAAATTTAAGTATAGCTTCATCAAATATACTAGAATTGAACACACATCTGTATATACATACTATATGTTATTCCACCATGAACATGGTGGAATAACATAGGTTGACTGACCCAAAGCTCTTTAAAAGTTCCTCACTCGTCACAGCACAATCTATTGTAAGGCATATTTCTCTCAATATAAAATTATTTCCTTGTCTTGAGTAGTCTGTTGCATAGGATTACCTTTTTTCCGGGGAAGGGGTACCTGATAATGGTACAGGCTTACCTCTACCATAATATTCCATGGGTGATCAGATATAATTCATTGCAAACTTGTTGAGCAGCATTTAGAAATAAGTGTGCATATTGCACACTTGCCTTTTTTGTACAAGTTCACAGCAATATTCTTAGATGTACACTATATTTAAGTGGTGTTAATTATGTGCTGTTGTTGCCAATTGAATGCGACTCACCAATCAAATGTTACCTTTAAATTTAAATTGAGATATCATTTGTATTATGATAAGACTTGGTGGAACAGGGAAGCAGGGAACAGGTAGCAGGGAGCTTAATCTTTGACTTCAAAATGCTCTCAAATTAAATATTGTGTTTTAATCCTGACAACACACATTTCTTCTGAGAGAAGATGTCAGCATAAACATATGTATGTGAAGCGTAAATATATCCTAAACAATGTGTATATAATTTTCTTTGAATAAACCTTGAACATTGTATATTTATTTCAGCATGTAATGCACTATTATGTTTTAAAATGATTTAATTGGGAAAAATAACTTCACTAAACAATGCTTGCATTTGAAATGAAAGATCACCAAAAAATTATGCTAATTGTACAATATTCCATTGTGCATAGGAAATCTGATGTACTGAGAATGTCGTGTACAAGAATAGTTGTATTGTCCTGGGATAAAAAATACATATGAGATAGCCTCTGCTGCAGTAACATTTCTTTTCACAAATATAGATTATGCATAGTCAGTGAATCCTCTTTTCTCTTAATTCTCAGACTATTTTAAGTAACTCACTGTTTTATTGCAACATTCTTTTTTAATACAGGATGGCGGAGGTACTAGCTGATTTGAAGGGTAAATTGGCTGTTCTGCAAGAAGGGATCGACAGTGAAACGAGTGACAATGACGATCTGATGGCCAAACAGGAACCTAAAAAAGAATAATTGCCCAGCTCATCATCATTGCCGACTCCACCAGCTGGTGTTGCCCCTAAGTCCACAAATTCTCAAAATTCTGTGGGTTTAAGTGGGGATGGGCCTAGTCCTTCTGGCCTTCAAGGAAAAGATACCCAAGGCCACCATGATGTGGACAGGATAAATGGAAGAGATGGTGCTAGCTAGTATAGTTGATTGTATCAAGACTCATAATTTTCTATATTAATATATCTTCTTGACCCATTTTCAGAAGAAATTGGTTAATTCAAAGAACCATACTTAATATTTCAAGTGTTATTCTAAGTTAATTGTGCCAATCTTCCTAGTAATTTTTGTCTGCTTACAATGAAAGAATGAAAACCAGGAATAAAAAAGTTTAGAGAAAGTTTTTAAGGTCATTTAGTGCATTTTATAGCCCAGAAAATTATAACCTCAGCTACATTTTAAAAAAGTAAACAAGTTTCTTTTCCCTTAGGAACAAAAATTTGATTTTGAAACTTAAAGAAATCAACCAGTTATATAATATTGGCATATGTTCAAATTCTTACGGCAAATTATTTTCTTTGATTATGCATTCCTTCTTCCTAAGAACTAACAAGTCATTGCTACATCAGAGGAACCCCATCAAACACACTATGTAATGAGTTGCATGGGCAAATAATTTCTCTTAACTGCCTGATGAAATTAGTGTAGTTCTTTGGGCATTTACTGCGCTTAAAAGATGACAACGATAAAGCTTTGGAGAGGTCAATCTTATGTGTAAAAGTGGAAATCTGTGTTGACAATAAGACATGGGTGTTGAAAATACCAGACAACATTCTTACAGAATGACATCAAGGTTTAGGAAAATGTGGATTTAAAGTCATATAGACTAATTTGCTGCTTTTGAGAGAGAGAGGAATCTGGCCAGAATACTTGGGTAATGTTAGTACCTGTTCCAGAAAAGGTAAAGGCTACAAAATTTGAGGATTACTGAACAATAAGTTAGATTTCACATGCAGCTAACATACTTCTCAGAAACAGCAATAAAAGCATGGAGAGTAGTGCAAATGATTTCTTGAGGGATGATCAGTTTGGGTTTATGAACGGAAGAGGCTCACATGTGTCCGTTACAGTAATGAGATCAATAATACAGGGGAACATAAGAGTACAATCAAAATTATTTGCTTCTTTAGTAGATTTCGGACAGGCATTTAATATAGCGAATTGAGAAAATTACTGAATATATTGCAGAAAATAGCATTAGATTGGAGGAATTTAACAATGATCCAACCCGTGGTAATTTACGCCACACCAGTTTGGAGTCACACCACCATGGTGGGCAATTAATAAAATCAGTTCTGTTTGCTGATGACATAAATCTAGTTCCGTCAGTCATCGAAGAGATTGCAAGCATTGCTGAGTGAATGGAAATTAATGCGAACTAATTTGATGCTGTACTCCGACAACACCGCAATCACCGCTCGCTCACTACACCCAAATAAGCAATAGACTACCTACAAGAGCATCTGGATTCTCGATCGGGTAGGTTATACTCTAGGATCAGCCCATTTCATGCAGCGTTCTTAACTTCTCCGAAATAAGCAGAAACAGCGAAGGTCAGGCATTCCACTTTGGACCTCAGCCCATACCGAAGAAAAGAGAAGAAAAGTTTCTCAGATTCACAAGAGACTAGCTTTTAACACCCAACTCACCTCATTCTTGGGAAAAATGTGGGGCGACTATCGGCCCCTGTACTGGTTATTTAAGCCGTCTTCACCCTTAACACAATCTACCACAACACGCTCGTGAGATATATTTATTTATTTATTGCCGACTAAATTTCGGTCGGACTATTGCCCTGTACGAGCGCGTCTAGTCGGAATGGCTGGTGAAGGATTTCTCCGACGAGAGACAGCGAAGTTCTTCGCCCCGATAGTCGCAGCCCGTTTAATGTGAACCATTACCCAACGAAACCAGGTCAACAAGCCGACGAGTCGTGGGGGAAAGAAGGCTCCTGGAGAGGCGGATGAGAGCCAGGGTGAGGGGAAGTGAATGCCCCGACTGTAGGCCCGTGGCCATCTGTTTCAGACGAAGGGGAAGTCTAGGAGATGTGAAGGGGAAGAAACTAAGAAGCAGAGGTCACTGACCAGGCCAACGTGCGAGAGAGGGTACAGGGGGCTTTTGTCGTGGAAGAAACAGCTGACGCAACCTTCTATCTTTCTACATGCAGCCGCTTAGCAACCTTATGAATCGCGTAGCCACGGGGCGGTCCTTTCCGCAAAGGTAGCAGATTTCCGTGGCATCCCGGGACTTCCCTCATTACGTTAAGGAATGGTGTTCACCACATCCGGCGCATTTGGGTTGCAGAATACAATGGTTTTTTGGATGTCCGATGCGCTCTCGTCGGTAACACTGCACGGGCTCGTGTGGCTTATCAGCCAAAGGGCGTTCAGTCCCAAACTCATAACCACACGACACAACGCACGGATAATACAACACGACCGTCTCCGTCGCCAGCTCGAGAGGTACTTCTATCCTTTCCTGTTCGCTCGATTCCCCTCAGCCTTGTCCACCTTTACGTTTCGCTGTACTGTTCATCCCCCACCCCAATGTACCTCCAATACTCCTACTGGGCCCTCACTCCTCCCCTCATTTATTCTGTGTTGTCCAACCACCAGCTTCCCAACCACCCACCATCTTCCATTCCCGCCGATCCATTAATTTCAATCTCCCTACCAGATATTTCATTCTTATGTGAAGAGGCCTGTTTGCCATGTGAAACACCTGAGCTGCGTTCAGGCATTTAGGTATTAGGGTCCATGGAATTAGGCGTCCAAAAATGTTTGGAACTAATAAAAAGGTAGTTTGAATTCCGACACCCTAATCAGTAATACTGCCATCTATGTAGCTAAGAATAAGGAATACACAAATGCTTCCCAACGTATATATGTTGACATCTTCTTTAACTTTCCAGTTTTTATAGCAATTTTTCCCAAATCTGGGAAATGGGAAGCTCACCCTGGGCCGAAATGGTGAATTATGTAATCATTTCTTCCCTCAAACGTAGAAAAAAAAAGAAAATAGTCTCCATTTATAGTTTCTTCATTTGGCATGCAAACGGTGTATGCGATTCCTCGTGCAACCCAAATAACCACGGCCATCACCTCGTCCGCCAAAATACAATATTCGCCTGCAATGTCTCCGGATGGTCTTTAGAAACCCTCTGGATCGATTATACCCCATTTTTCTAGGTTGCAGTAGCCTCAATTAGGTATTTACGCGGAAACTCATCCGGATTCGAATATATAATTCCAGGACCAGCCTCCGAATCATTTACATGATTGTTAATTTCTCAACTGGGAGCAAACGCAGTTCGTTCCAAGCCAAAGCCATCAAAAGAAGATGTTGAGGCATTTAAACGAAAAAGACCCATAGCAAACCTAGTGATCTAGATTTATTCTTTGTAAAATTATTAGGTAATCACTTGTACGAGGACATCAGGTCGGGTTATTTCCGTCACTTTTCTCTGCATCTTGTCATTTACTTCCAATAACATCCTTGGCCAGCCTAATGGGAGTTATGAAATTCCAGTCCCAGTTTATTTTGATTTTAAGAACTACTAGCGTGTCTTTTAAAATGTTCAACGTGTTAAGCCCTTCTCAAATACATTTTAACTCTCGCTTACCGGCTCACCTCCGGAAATATAAGCATGACAAGGTTAACCCTTGAATATTTCAATTTACCATGGTAATTCATTGTTCCCTTTTGATGGATGACTTACGTCAGGTCGATATTGGCTTTTGGTCATATTCTGATGTACTGTGATCAATAAGGTGTCTGATGAAAAAAGTCCATAGTAAACCATATGAAGAAAAGTCAGTATCTAATACACTTGTCAGAGAAGTGGATGTCGGATTCTGCCACGAAAGAGGTTCCAAGAAATATTTCAACAAAATTATCTCCTTTGAGACAAGAATTGTTGTCACGTTCCGCAAATAAAAAACTATTCGTCTAATGTTATTCATATTGTCGTGAAAAATGCGCGCCGTTACAAGTTCACTCCATTTAAGTGCAATAGTAATCGGAAGGTGGGGTTAGTGTCAAAGTACTAATAGCTGACGCTGACGCCAAGAGATCTTGGAGGTATAATCCCTGTTTACAGCTTTGCAGAGGCATACTGTCCAAGTGTTTATGAGCTGTTCTTTCGACAACTGTGTAAGTAAAAGAACCTTCTACGATATAATTCATATGATAGTTATTGCATTCTATATCATGTTATTAGCTTACGTTGAACACACTGAACTGACCTCACTTATGTGACCATTCTTGGGTAGAAATTGTTGGAATATATTAACGAGAAGTATATTATCATGAGTAACTTAAGAGATTCAAAAATAATGACAATATATACGGCTGCATATCCCGAATGAATCTGTAGAAGTACGCCACGTAATTTTCAGAATGTGAATGCCTCATTTCTAGAATGTTCGAATGCCCATGGCCTCTCCTTCTAGAATGTTCGAATACTCGAAATTCTTGCAGTTCGTTTATTGAATGCTTATTAACCCATGAGTTAACCATTGAGAAAGTTATTTCAACACAAAACAAATTGCTATCAGATTTTGAGAATGGTAATATGAGAGTTTGGGAAAATTTAAACATGTCCGCAGATAAAAAACCTGTGACACCAACGGAAATATTCAGATTTTGTCCTTGGGATTTTATTTACCCTCGTCTATGAAAATAAATTTTCTTGTTACATGCCTTCCATTAATTGCATGGTCCAACTGGTGCACCTCAAGATCGAGCCCGTAAGTTCTAAAGGTATTGTAAAATTCATGTGCTCCAGTACAAAACCAACCTGATCATGCTTCCCGTCTTAATTTTTGCCACGAGTAACTGAGAGAAAAAATGGGTGGGATAGGCTCTGTAGATGGCGCTTTCCATCGGCCCCGGTTTCTCATGGAGTTTACCATATTAGACGAGCCGGCATTCATAATTCCCATCATTAATCGCATACATAAGTGGAAACTTTAAAAAAATGTAAACCAGCACAATAAAATGCCGACAAATTATATGTGTGTATTAAATTAACATCGACTGTCCTTTACATTTCGTTAATAAGCTCATCTTCCCCTCAAATTGATGAAACTGTGCTGGGCATGGGTATCATATCATTTCCTCCCAAGGCCTTATGAAAAGAAAACCCAGTTAATCATACAACCTTGATATATAGAAGGATTTAAAAATCTTAAAATGGTATTTTTGAACTTCCAAAATTTTTTCAATGCTTACCTAATTTTTCTTTTAACTATTCATCTGAATAATTTGCATGCTCATTGACCTTTGGATTTGCATTCAGCTGTGAATGTACTTAACCAGATATTCATTAAAAAATAATTAATTACTGCAAGTTAATGAAATCCCTTTTTTCTTTTAGTTTGAGGAAACACGTTTTCCTGTTTTTAAAAGACTGTAAGATCATAAACACATACCGCTGGTTAATAATGAAAGGCCTGCTGGTACTAATAGTTAAGCACCTGCGAAAGGAGTTAGAAGAAAGTTCCCTGAGTCCGGATGCCGCCGAAAGAGTAAAGGTAGCCGCTCAGTGCATAGAAAATGCCTACTCAATATCAAAGGAAGATTTAGGAGCTTGCACCATGGCCCTGGAAGATCTTTATTTGCCATCTGCTTCAAAGGTTAGCAGTTAAGTGTGCATTTGATATGCCAGCATGAGCTTTCTCTGACTGCAATATGTTAATAAGTTATGTGCAAAGCATTACTTCTTGAAAAATAAATAATACTTGGAGAGTTATTCACTTTTATAATCGTGAATTGCATTGAACGTTATTAAAACATGACCTAGGAGGTGTAAATATTTCACTAATTAGGTAAACAGTGCCATTGTTTGATGATGATCAAGTCACGTTTTTCTTTGCAAATCGACCATTATTTATGCTGCAACCTTAAGCTTTATTTGTGATATCCCACAATTTTTTTTCAACGGTTAGTAATTGATCATTGCAGGGTTTTCTGTAGTTTAGAGCCAGTAATTTTTTTCTGTTATATACCTTCCTCTAACATGTATCCATAAGAAAAAATATCACCACTTGAAGTTAATTTTCTCTGCTTATAATACCTAGTTCTGAAGTAAATATTAATTAATTCTTTAATATTAACAGGATGGCAGAAAGGTAACACCTGAACAAAATGAAGAGGCTCAACGCCTGAAAAAAGCAGGCAATGAGCGCATGGCTAAAGGCAAATACCCAGAAGCTATTGAACTTTACACAAGGTATTTGAGTTTTATTAATTGTCAAGAAATTATTGCGTTTTCAATTGAAAATAAATTTCAAAAGTCAATCCTATACTAGACAGAAAAGTTCTGAAGGTCTTGGAACCAGTACATAATGATTAGTCTTATAAAACCCATTGTTTTAGATATAAGTCATCTGAAAAAACTGGAACATAGATTTGCTTTATTTGAACTTTATCATAAACCACACTTTTTCTCGTTTCTATGTTGAAATCATACTCTTTCTCTCAGCACCATGAGATTCACTCCAGCAGTATTTTTGGTTGGGTACACGAACTTTCTGGGAAACCATTGCCTGCAATTCAGTAGGTTTTTGCCTCCTACTTTAATGTGTGAATTTCATCTACAGTGGCACTTAATATTGGGCAGCTTGTGCAAACGCCGGCCAAACTGACCTTCAGGTTGACACCTATGTTCATAGTTTTATAATACCATTTTATTGGCCCATTGAAAAAATATTTGCCTGGCAAGTTAATCATTCAGATGTTTTATTCCTATGGTTAGTAAGGTATTGCTTTCGAGAGCAAGTAAATAATTTTCATTAATTTTGTTCGCTTCCCAACCCAATAAATTGACACAGAGCAAAATTCAAAACAGCATAATTTTTCAACTGTTGTGAATCTGTTTTAATACATTACTCCTAAATATGGTCATATTTGTTATGGATAGAAGAGTTGTATCCTTAAGCCCAAAGGAAATGAAGGTGAACTGTTAATAGTTTTTAAGGCTAATTGCAGAAGGACCCTTAACAAAAGTTAAAAATTTAAGTTTTAATTTATGTATGCAATGCTGATAATTTGGGAGCCACAAGGTCATGGCATCATATCATCTCAAACAAGATTTTTTTAACAGAGCTTCACTGTTTTTACCTTAAATGAGATAGGTATGGCTGTGGAGGAGGATGTGTGTCTGTGTAGATATAACTGTTTTCAGTATATCAAAATGGTCACATTGATTGTCCACATACTTTTAGAAAATGTAACCCTAAATACCCCTTGAATTTTGATAGAGTAAGAATAGGCGGTTTAATCCTCAGCATGGCTTCAGCGAAGGGCACTCTCACTCTTCTCTTTTTGTAGGCCCGGATAGAATTTCAATTGACGAGCTCAAATTGGACAGTAGCACAGTTTCATCTTACAAAATATTTTATTCAAAGTTACCATGAGCAATGAGCTGTCATGGGTCAATGTTTTGAAGAAATTCAGAGCATAATGGTCTATTAAGAATATGTGTGTATATATTTAATTCCAATTCAATGAATATAGTTATGGTAGTTTCACAGGGTAGTGCCTGGGACTCCTTTTGTTTTTAATCTACACAAATGATGTACTGGGTGGAATAAATTCTGAAATTAGACTTCCTATGAGTGATTGAATTATATACAGGTAAGAAGTAAATGAGAGAATTGGCCTTCTAAATTTCACGAATATTTGGGGAGGTTTACCCACATCCCCTCATTGTTCCTTCACCCCGTTCCAATGCAAATTGCCTCTCGAAAAATATTATCTATCTTTTGTCGTGAAAGCAATGCACTTCATTCAACATAGGCGAATGCATTACCCCCTTATCCATTCGAATGAACAATCACCGCTTCTCCTGTAATTCTGCTTCACTCTCTTCTCTTCCTATCCCTTTACACGCAAGTTCACACAACCTATCAATTGACCAATGCTTTTCCCTAACAGATCTAGAATCCCTACCCGATTCAGCCACCAACATAGACGTGGGAACTCGCGAATCCGCATACATCCTATATTTCCGATCCTTTAAAATTCCCACCCTTAACCGATATCTTTAATTTCCTTCCCAACAGTCCCTAAACCTTCTGCCGCCCTACCCTCCCCAGGCACTCTTCCCTCAACACCTCTAAGTCTGACCTGAAGAAGGCCTCAGAGTAGGCCGAAAGCTAGAATCATCTACAGTGTGAATGTCCTTTTTCATGATATCTGTTTTATTCTGTGTTATATTATGCCGTCCAAAAGCTATATATATATATAATTCTCTTTGAGTTATTTCTAAGCCTTTCAGGTTATAAAAATTTTATTCTATGTTATTGTGTTTCATAGTTGCAGGAAGATTGTGAGTAGAAGTGCTTTTTTGTCTGAAATAAACTGGCTTGAAAACATTGTTCTGGTAACATCTTTTTGTACAATGTGTTATTTTCTCTTTCAGGGCTATTGCATTGGACCCGAATAATACAGTGTACTTCTGTAATCGTGCTGCGGCCCACATCCTGACCGTAAACTTTTCAGGGGCTATAAATGATTGCCATGAAGCAATAAGACTAGACCCCAAGAACAGTAAAGCCCATGGTCGTTTGGGGTAATTATGAATTATACACTAAAATAGTGCATAGCATTATTGAATGAAGCAGTTGGTTAATTCTTTGTGTTGGTAAAACTTTTTGTTTATAAGTTTGTACAACTTTCTTTAGTATTTCGGTGTGGGTAAAAATCGTGTATGGGATTGAGAAGGTTTCCATTGTCATCTTTTAAGATTTGCATCGATTATAGGACTATTAACTTCCTTCTTTATATTGTTGGTTTAACCTTTATTTTATACATAGATTACATTATTTATCTTCATTGAAATTTGTTCAATGGTGAAAAAACAAACAATTTTTAATTATTGAAGTTTTTAAAGTAATTGTTGAAGAATTTAGATACATTTGTTCAAACTATTTTACTATCATTGGAACCTGGAGAAACAAGCAACTTTTGGCATAAGAAGGGACAAGGTGCATGGGATCCACAGAAACATGGCATGCCTGTTACTTCAGCCTGTGTTTAACACTTGTGTCACTGGCATCCTAGTGAATTGGTGGTAACACATTTTTCCATACTTGTGTCCAGACATTGAACATCAATGACCAGGTCCGAGCATGGTTGATCCATCATTCAAATCATCCGTCAACATCAAAAATTTCCACTTTCCTCTATAACAAGGGTAAAATTAGGGACATAGATGCTTCAAAGAGAGTGACATGAATATCATTGCAGTTGTTTTACATTCTCAGTGACGTTAAAGGACTGATATTCATATAGTTAAAAGGACCGAAATTGCAATGCACCTCTTAATGAGATTTGTCCTTAGTGAGCAGGCGAAAGTGATTTTTGCTGAACCTATAAATGAGATGTCAGGATCATCAGCGGGTGAAGACATATTTGAAAAAATCAATGCTTGCTTCAAGAAGTTCAAGAGAAGATCCAGCTTCCATTGTGCTTAGAGGCATGGTCAAGCAGGAAACTGCAACTCAAAGGCAGCCGGGAACTTAATCGTTTGTTTGAAGAAGGTGGTAGACGAAGGACAATCTGCAATGGATTTATAATTGTAACAAGATATGTCTGTTCTGGAAGTAGATGCCCAGGGGAATCTATAGCATATCTATATCTATAGCAATGGGTTGAAATATATCCAAATTTATTAATGAACGAAAGTGCAGAATGGTGATTCACCTACTTAATTTTAGCAATGACGCATGGATCAGAAGGTTTTTGCATTGTTAATTACTTATCAGGCTCCCTGTGAACAGGTCTGGCAAACAGCATTGAGACAGCAGAGGGTTGTCGAGTGATCAAAAGACATTTATATCATGGGCCTTACTGTTTATGAGCTATCTATTTTAAATTGTACATATATCTGAGAAATGGGTCTTGTTAGTCCAGGGGGTAGGCTCTTGGTCTGCTGACTGGAGGGCCCGCGTTCAATTCCCCGGCAAGGCACTCCAACCACCCCCAGCTCCATCCAAGATATGTGATTTTTTGGGTACAAGATCTTCATGGGAAACCATAACCGGCACAGAAAAAGGAACTGGCCCCCTTTGCCTGATTTATATAATTCAATTGCCATCGGGCCTAGTAATGCTTGAAATCCACCATCACATACAAAAGTGACCTTTTGGTTGATTAGTGTGTTTATGGATTTTGGCGGTATCTGAATACTAGGACCTATGCAAAAACCAGTAATGATTTTTATGAACGTGAAAAGGAACATATTATACAATACTCCAGTATTTTCCATAGAAAATCATTTTTATTATTGGCTTTGTATGAGAATTTAGGGATTTTTGCCACGGCCTAGAGCTTTGGCAGTTAATAACATAAACTTCTAGATCTGGGGTCAAAATTAAACATATCTTCATCTTTTTTCTCATTATATTACAACTTATATTTTATAGCTATGCATATCATGCAGTTGGGGACCATAGAAAATCCAGGGACTCTTACTCAAAGGCACATACCCTTAGACCTGGAGATAAAAGGTACAAAAACTGGTACCAAAAACTTCAGGAGAAGTTGGAAAGTGAAGTAGAACCTATGCCGGAGTTCTCAAAAGACATGGATTTGTCCCCTCTGATGAAGTATCCAAAATTGGCCAAGATTGCCACCAAAGTCTTTGGAGATGCAGCCGCCGAAGATCCGTACGTATTAATATGACCAGATGCTATGGTGTTAAAATAATGCATGCTTACTCCGCTAAGGCAGTTTATTTCTTCTCCTTGGGATGAATTTTATTATAATTTGCATTATGTAAACCAGGGAAAATTCCTATGAGGAATACAGTTTTAGAGCAGGTATTGATTACAAACTTATTTTAGGTCTCTTTTCCATCATTGAAATTCCTGATGTAACACTTGGTTTTTCTTATGCAAATTTATCTAGTTATAATATAATGCCTAGTTATTCACCATTGTGCCATCCCTTTGACATGCACTCTATTTCTAATGTAATCTGCGAAATGAATTTAAGAGGTAGCATTAACTTAACTAAAATCATTCCTAAGAATTTCAAAGAGTACACAAAGAAAAATTTAAGTATAGCTTCACGAATGTACTAGAAATGAACACACTATAGTAGCATAGGTTGACTGACCCAAAGCTCTTAATAAAGTTCCTCTCTCATCACAGTACAATGTATCATAAAACATAATTTCTCTTAAAGCCAATACATTAGTAATCTCACAATCCTTTTTCCTGACATTATCCATCACTGTTTTATAGGATTTATCTTTATGGGGTTTAAGCATTAGTGGCCTCAACAAAGCATGAAGAAGTCCATTATCACTTGTGGACATATGGTTGATTTACAAATTTTGATAACACCTGTTTGCCATTGTAATCAAAGGGGCCAGATCAACATAGTGATTATGATTTCCTCTTTAGTCTCCTGAGGTGGCTTCGATTAAATTTTTTACAAGTACCATTCTTGTTTGTCAGTCACTTAAGTTGTTTGATTCAATCAAGTAAAGGTTAAACAAATGTGGCTGAAACTTTGTGAATGTTGCTAGATGTCTGATACTAACAGAGAGTAAATTCGATATGCAATAGTGCTGCCATCTTTTCTCATTTGTGCAAACTGTTAAAAATGCCATCTGAAATCATCTTATGCGATTAGTCTTAGGGACATCCAGTTCTTTCAAGAGCCCCTTGAAGAGACATTTTTTTTAGGTAGTCATTCGTCCAATGTTTAATATTGAAATGATACTGAAGTATTAATTGCTATAATTACTATTTCTAAGAAAATTATGGCCAATTGAGTGAGTACGTATGACTTAGATGTCTGCAGAAAGGAACCTTGCATAACCTGTAATATAACATCTCTTACAATTGTAGTATTATTTAGACCTTATGTTTCGCCGATAAGGTGATTATTTGATGGCCGCAAATCTATCAGCTACTTTTAAAATAATGTTTAACTGATTTTTTTTTCTATTTTACAGCCTAGATAGAATTTTATCGGGGAAGCCCTTGCCTAATTTTCAGCTGGAAGAGGAATTAATAACTGCGTAAGTATATATGTATATATTAAAATTTGTGAATGCTGGCAGCATAAATGAAAACCATTTATGGTTGATTATGGTATTGGTAAACAAAATACTATTGCAATGCAACTCTTAAAACGTTAATTATTTGAGAGAAAGTAAAAGCGATTTTTCCGGACATGGTTAGGAAATGCCAGGATCATTAATGACCCCATAAGTACTGAAGGAGAGCCATGCATGGTTCCAGAAATTCAAGGGAAGAACCTTAATCCATGGCATTGTAAGGCATAGCAATGCAGCAAGCTCCAACTCAACGACAGCAGAGAACTTAATCTGTGACTTCAAGATGCTCTCAAATAAAATATAGCGTTTCAATCCTGACAATGCACATTTCTTCTGAGAGAATATGTCAGCTTAAACATATGTATGTGAAGCCTAAACATATCCTAAACAATGTGTATATAATTTTCTTTGAATAAAACCTGTACATAGTATATTTATTTCAGCATAGAATGTACTATTATGTTTTAAAATTAATTCATTGGGAAAAAAAACTTCACTAAACAATGGTTGCACTTGAAATGAAAGATCACCAAAAAATTATGCTCATTTTAAAATATTCCATTGTGCATAGGAAATCTATGTACTGAGTATGTAATTTACAACAATAGTTTTATTGCCCTGGGATAGTAATTGAGGCATTTGAGATAGCCTTTGCTGAAGTAGCATTTCTTTTCGCAAATAGAGATAATTCATAGTCAGTGATTGCTCCTTTCACTTAATTTTCAGATTATCTTCAGTCGCTCACTTTTTGTTGCAAAATTCTTTTTCTATACAGGACACGGGAGGTACAAGCTGATTTGAGGGGTCAATTAGCTCTTGTGCAAGAAGAGCTCGACAGTATAAGGAGGTACACAGAAGATCTGATGGCCAACCAGGAACCTAAAACAGAGCAATTGCCCAGCTCATCAGCATTGCCGTCTCAACCAGAAGGCGTCGGCCCCAAGTCCATAAATGCTCATAATTCTTTGGATGTAAGTGGGGATGGGCCTAGTTCTTCTGGCCTTGAAGGAAAAAATGAATGCAATAGATGGTGATAGCTAGTTTAATTGATTGTATAAGAACTCATAATTTTCTATCAAATTTGTCTTTCTGTGCCCATTTTCAGAATAAAATGGTTAATTCAAAGAACTATACTTTATCTTTCAAATATTTTTCTTAGTTGATTGTGCGAATTTTCCTTGTTAGTTTTGACAGCCCAAATAAAAGAAGGAGAAACTTGGAAAAAAAATATAGAGGAAGTTTTTAGGTCGTTTAGTGCTTTTCAAAGCATAGAAAATTTAAACTCAACTACATTTCAAAAAAGTAAACAAGTTTCTTTTCCCTAAGGAACAAAAATTTGATATCTGTAACTTAAAGCGTGCATCCTTTTATGTAATATTGGCGTATGTTTAAATTGTTACAACAATCTACTTTCTTTAATTGTACATTCCTACCTCCTAAGAACTAACAAGTCATTGCTACATCAGAGGAACCCCATCAAACACACAATGTAGTTAGTTGCATGGGCATATAATTTTTCTTAACGGCTTGATGAAATGAGTGCAGTTCATTGGGAATCTACAGTGCTTAAAAGATAAAAACAATAAAGCTTTGAAGTGGTCAACCTTATGTGTAAAAGTGGAAACCCGTGTTAACAATAAGACATGAGTTTTAAAAATACTAGTTGAACCACAAAATATCCAAGATGAAAGAATATATATAAGGACTCCAAGATAAAGGACTTAGGCAATCAAGGTTAGACATGGAAAACAGAATATGATGTAGATGAAGATAGCTTAGGTTCATGCTGACTCTACAATGAAATGGAAAGTGCATTAAGGGAACTGAAATGTAGTAATGCAGAGTAGGTAAACAACATCCTTACAGAATGACATAAAGGTTTAGGAAAATATGGATTAAAAGTCATATAGACTAATTAGCTGCTTTTATGAGAGAGGAATCAGGCCAGAATACTTGGCTAATGTTAGTACCTGTTCCAGAACAGGTAAAGACTACAAATTTTGATGATTACTGTACAATAAGTTTGATTTCACATGCAGCTAAAGTACTTCTCAGAATCAGCAATAAAAGCATGGAGAGCAGTGCAAATGTTTTCTTGAGGGATGATCAGTTTAGGTTAGTGAACGGAAAAGGCTCACATGATGCCGTAACAGTAATGAGATCAATAATAGAAGGGAACATAGAATACAATCAGGGTTTATTTGCTTCTTTTGTAGATTTCTAACAGGCATTTCAAATAGTGAATTAAGATAATTAATGAATATATTGCAGAAAATAGCAATACACTGGAGGAATTGAAAACTATTCTGCAATAATCATCTTCATTCCTCGGACTGCTCACGCTCAAGAACAGGACAAACTGTCCGGATGGGCAGTGTTAGGTAGAGATTTAAGGCAGCGTTCTCCATTCTCACCTCTGCTGTTCCAAGTATATTCAGGGAGAATTATTAAAGAGGCATAGAAAGAATGAAGATTGGTGGGCAATTAATAAAATCATTTCTGTTTGCTGATGACCAAATCTAGTTCGTCAGTCAGCCAAGAGATTGCAAGCAATGCTGAGTGAATGGAAATTTAGTGCAAAAGATTTGGGATGAGAATAAATCGAGGCGAATTGTACTCTGAGCCCGAATTCCCTCAACCCATTCACAAGATAACCCCTCCATCGCATCTCATTCGCAATTTTTCCTATCACATCTGGCGTTCCACAAGGTGCAGGTTATCCCCATTTTTTTCACTCTATATATAAATGACGTTTCCTCACTCCGGCGAACTAATTTAATGCTCCGCTCGCTCACTACACCCAAATAAACAATAGATTACCTAAAAGAGCATCTGGATTCTCGATCAGACAGGATGTACTCTTGGAAACTCACCATTCAACCCATTTCATGTAGCGTTGTAAACTTCTCCGAAAAAAGGGGAAGGTCAGTATTTCCACTTCGGATCTCATCCCATATTGAAGTAAAAAGAAGAAAAGTTTCTCAGATTCACAAGGGACTAGCTTTTAACACCCACCTCACCTCAGTCTTGGGAAAAGGGTGGGGCGACTATCGTTTCCTTACTGCTTATTTAAGCCGTTTTCACCACTAATACTATCTACGAAACGCTTCCTAAATTTAACAATGATTCACCCCGTGGTAATTTACGCCACCCCAGTTTGGACTCACACAACCGTGTTTGTGAGAAAATGAAACTTTATGACTATCATGTGAGAAATATTTATTTATTGCCGACTTAATTGGACGCGGTTGGGATTTATAGTCCCTTCGTCCACCTAACCATTACATTACATTGGAGACGATAACATACAGCCAAGCCCTGGACGTAGGAAAATCCACCCAGGCGGGAATCGAACCCGCGACCTTTCGATTGGTAGGTTTCGGTAGGACTTTACCCCGCCCCCACCGGTGCTGGTAGATTCACTTAAAATTAACAGGGTAATACAAACCGACAGGTGTACGGCCTTGTGTATTAATTTTAATTATGGCTAGGCGGGAGTGATTACATTGTTTGGGGGAAAGACTTGTATCTTAAATAGGACTACCAGTAGTTCAATATTATGAGTAAATAACGGGGATTGTAAACATCGAGGGGATTTGACACAAGGGCACAGTACGAAAAAATTCATGGATATCAGTAAATAATTAAACCTAGGTTAATGTATATCCGGCGCACCGGGAAATATACTAATTTTAGAAGAGAGAATATGATAATAATGGCTTAAAATTAAAAGACATGGGATAGACTCACAGGCGAGTAACGTCCTTAAGCAGCGTGAAAGTGTGCTCCAATCAAGGGCATAATCCCAGATATTTGTCAAAAGAGGATTTCCAGTCGTTGCAATCAAAGAATAACATTTCTTTGTCCATATACGGTTGAACTCCGCGACGGTCGGGAGGCGATGTGTGGCGCGAACCTCTGCCTTCCGCGTGAATGGGGAGACATTTAGCAAGCCGCGAACGAACATATTATGAACTGTTTCGAGGCAGCGCCAAATTGTCTTCCGATTCCCGAACACGGGCACCTCATATAAAAAATTTCGGCCGGACTATTGCCTTGTACAAGCGCATCCGGTCCGAATGGCCGATGGAGGATGTCTCGGAGGCGGGACAGCGAGGTCCTTCACCGCGATCGTCGCGGCCCGTTCAATGTGAACCATTATCCCACGAAGCCAGGTCAACAGGCCGACGAGTCGTAAGGGGAAGAAGGCTGTAGGAGAGACGGCTGAGAGCCAGAATGGAGATTTGAAGATTTGAAGGGGAGGATACCCCGAAGCACTGTCCGGGCCAACGTGCGAGATAGGGTACAGGGGGTTTTCGCCGTGGATGAAACAGCAGACGCAACCTTCTCTCTTTCGAAACTATGCAATCTCTTCGCGTCCTTATTGATCGCGCTGCCGCGGTAATTTTCGGGGTGGTCATTTCCGCAAATGTAGCAGATTTCAGTCCAGCAGATCAAGGAATGGTTTTCACCACAACGAGCGCATTTGGGTAGCAGAAAACAAAGGTTTTTTTGGTGTCGGATGCGCTCGCATACTAGACACTGAAGCGCCTCGTTTGGTTTTCTAACAGTCGTCGCCGTAACGCGAAGGCCCGCGAGAAATTGGAGATTTAAATATTATTCGGCGTCAACGGAGTTTTCGGAGACTTTTCGGATGCCCGCAGTTAGTTCGAAATCAGAAGGACGAGTGGAAAATATGCGGCGAACCGATATTATCAGCCAAGCGACTGCAATTGGGGATGAAAAAACTCGTCCTCCTCCTCGTAACGGAGCGTATGTTCTTTCGTGTGGTTTTGAGTTTGGGACTGAACGCCCTTTGAGCACGACCGTCTCCGTCGCTAGTTCGAGAGGTACTTCTGTCTCTTTCTGTTCGCTCGATTCCCCTCAGCCTTGTCCACCTTTACGTTTCGCTGTACTTTTCATCCCCCACCCCAATGTACCTCCAATACTCCTACTGGGCCCTCACTCCTCCCCTTATTTATTCTGTGTTGTCCAACCACCAGCTTCCCAACCACCCACCATCTTCCATTCCCGCCGATCCATTAATTTCAATCTCCCTACCAGATATTTCATTCTTATGTGAAGAGGCCTGTTTGCCATGTGAAACACCTGAGCTGCGTTCAGGCATTTAGGTATTAGGGTCCATGGAATTAGGCGTCCAAAAATGTTTGGAACTAATAAAAAGGTGGTTTGAATTCCGACACCCTAATCAGTAATACTGCCATCTATGTAGCTAAGAATAAGGAATACACAAATGCTTCCCAACGTAAATATGTTGACATCATCTTTAACTTTCCAGTTTTTATAGCAATTTTTCCCAAATCTAGGAAATGGGAAGCTCACCCTGGTCCGAAATGGTGAATTATGTAATCATTTCTTCCCTCAAACGTAGAAAAAAAAAGAAAATAGTCTCCATTTATAGTTTCTTCATTTGGCATGCAAACGGTGTATGCGATTCCTCGTGCAACCCAAATAACCACGGCCATCACCTCGTCCGCCAAAATACAATATTCGCCTGCAATGTCTCCGGATGGTCTTTAGAAACCCTCTGGATCGATTATACCCCATTTTTCTAGGTTGCAGTAGCCTCAATTAAGTATTGACGCGGAAACTCATCCAGATTCGAATATATAATTCCAGGATCAGCCTATGAATCATTTACATGATTGTTAAATTCTCCACTGGGAGCAAACGGAGTTTGTTCCAAGCCAAAGCCATCAACAGAACATGTTGAGACAGTTAAACGAAAAAGACCCATAGCACACCCAGTGATCTTGATTTATTTTTTGTACAATTATTAGGGAATCACGTGTACGTGGACATCAGGTCGGGTTATTTCCACCATTCTTCTATGCATCTTGCCATTTACTTCCAATAACATCCTTGGCCAGCAAAATGGAAGTAATAACAATCCAGACCTGTTTTTTTTATATTTTGAAAGTCTAGGGCGCCTTTTCAGTTTTCCAATGTGTTTCCACCCTTCTCAAATACATTTTAACTCTCGCTGACCGGTTCACTTCCGGAAATATAAGCATGAAAAGGTTCACCCTTTAATGTTTCAATTTACCAAGGCAATTCGTTGTTCCCTTTTGATGGAGGACTAACGTCTGGTCGGTGTTGGCTTTCGCACATATGCTAATACACTATGATCAATAAGGTGTCTGATGAAAAAAAGCATGTATCTAATACACTTGTCAGAGGAGTGGATTTCGGATTCTGCCAAGAATGAGGTACCAAGAATTATTTCGACAAAATTATCTCCTTTGAGAAAAGAATTGTTGTCACGTTACGCAAATAAAGAATTATTCGTCAAATGTTATTCATATTGTCGTGAGAAATGCGCGCCGTTCCAAGTTCACTCCATTTAGGTGCAATAGTAATCGGAAGGTGGGGTTAGTGTCAAAGTACTATTAGCTGACACTAACGCCAACAGATCTTGGAAGTATAATCCCTGTTTAACCCTTTGCAGAGGCATACTGTCCAAGTGTTTATGAACTGTTCTTTCGACAACTGTGTAAGTAAAAGAACCTTCTACGATATTATTCATATGATAGTTATTGCATTCTATTTCATGAGTATTAGCTTACGTTGATCACACTGAACGGACCTCACTTATTTGACCATTCTTTGGTTGGAAATTGTTGGAATATATCAACGAGAATTATATTACCATGTAAACTTAAGAGATTCAAACATAATGACAATTTATACGGCTGCATATCCCGAATGAATCTGTAGAAGTACGCCACGTAATTTTCAAAATATGAATGCGTCATTTCCAGAATGTTCGAATGCCAATGGCCTCTCCTTCTAGAATGTTCGAATACTCGAAATTCTTGCAGTTCGTTTAGTGAATGCTTATTAACCCATGAGTTTTTAAATCGGTGTAACTTTTGCATTTTTGAAAGAAATTTGCAACACAAAACAATTTGCTATCAGATTTTGAAATAGGTAATATGAGAGTTTGGAAAAATTTAAACGTGTCCGCGGATAAAAAGCCTGTGACACCAACCGAAATATTCAGATTTTGCCCTTGGAATTTGAAAATTGATTTTCTTGTGGCATGCCTTCCATTAAATGCAATTCACACGCGTGTTTACTAAAGTATATTATGTTTTTTTTCTAAAGTTCGCGATCCCACCAGATAAGGCCGGCCGTGAATTCATTCTAAAAATTTCAATTGAATTAAAATGATTGGCATGCCATGTGAGAAGTAGTTAGTTGTCCAAATTGTCGTGATTATTCCAAAGTTGGTCAGTGAGCTAATGGATTACGTAAGGCCCATCTGGTGCAGCTCATCGTCGAGTCCGAAAGTTCTAAAGGTATTGTAAAATTCATGTGCTCCAGTACCAAACCAACCAGATCATGCTTCCCTTCTTAATTTTTGCCACGTGTAACTGAGATAAATAATGGGCTCTGTAGATGGCGCTTTCCATCGACCCCGGTTTCTCATGGAGTTTACCATATTAGCCGAGCCGGCATTCACCATTCCCATAATCAATCGCATACATAAATTGACTTTAAAAGTTAGGAAACCAGCACAATAAAATGCCGACAATTTATATGCGTTAATGAAACCCCTTTATATTTTTAGCTTGAGGAAACGCATTTTCCTGCGTTTAAAAGACTGCACGATCATAAACATACACTGCTGGTTAATAATGAAAGGCCTGCTGGTACTAATAGTAAAGCACCTGCAAAAGGAGTTAGAAGAAAGTTCCCTGAGTCCGGATGCCGCCGAAGAAGTAAAGGTAGCTGCTCAGTGCATAGAAGATGCCTACTCAATATCCAAGGAAGATTTAGGAGCTTGCACCATGGCCCTGGAAGATCTTTATTTACCATACGTTCCCGAGGTTAGCAGTTATGTGTGCATTTGATATGCAAACGTCAGCTTTCTCTGACTGCAATATGTTATCATGTTATGTGCAAGGCATTATTTCTTGAAAAATCAATAATACCTGGAGAGTTATTCACTTTTATAATCTTGAATTGCATTGAACATTATTAGCACACAACCTAGTAGATGTAAATATTTCACTAATTGAAGTAAACAGTGTCATTGTTTGACGATGATCAAGTCAGGTTGTTTCTTTGCGAATCAACCATTAATTATGCTGACAACCTTAAGCTTTATTTGTGATGCCCCACAATTTTTTACCCAACAGTTAGTAATTGATCATTGCAGGATATTTTGTAGTATAGAGCCAATTATTTTATCTGTTAACTGTCTTACTCTAACATGTATCCGTGAGAAAAAATATCACCACTTGAAGTTAATTTTCCTGCTTGTAATACCTAGTTCTTAAGTAAATATTAATTAATGCTTTATATTAACAGGATGGCAGAAAGGTAAAACCTGAACAAAATGAAGAGGCTCAACGCCTGAAAAAAGCAGGCAATGAGCGCATGGGTAAAGGCAAATACCCAGAAGCTATTGAACTTTACACAAGGTATTTGAGTTTCTTAATGGCCAAGACATTATTTTGTTTTCAATTAAAAATAAACTTCAAAAGTCAATCCAATTCTGGACAGAAAAGTTCTGAAGGTCTTGGAACCAGTACATAATGAATAGTCTTATAAAACTTATTGTTTTAGATATAAGTCATCAGAAAAAACTGGAGCATAGATTTGCTTTATTTGAACTTTTTAATAAACCACAGTTTTCCTTGTTTTAATATTGAAATCATACCATAACGAAACGTTTTTGCCCCCTACCTTAATGTGTGAATTTCATCTACGGTGGCACTTAGTATTGGGCAACTTGTACAATCGCCAGCCAAAATGACCATCAGGTTGACACCTATTGTTTATAGTTTTTTAATACCATTTTATTTGCCAATTGAAAGAATATAAGCCTGGCAAGTTAATCATTCATATGTTTTATTCCTATGCTTATAAGGTAACACTTTAGAGAACAAGTAAATAATTTTCATTAAATTTGTTCGCTGTCCCAACCCAATTAATTGGCAAAGAGCAAAATCCAAAAAAGCATTATTTTTTCACTGTAGTGAATCTGTTTTAATACATTACTCCTAAATACGGTGAGGCTGGATATTTGTTATGGATAGAAGAGTTGTATCCTTAAGCTCAAAATAAATTAAGGTCAAGGTTTAATAGCTTTTAAGGCTAATTGCAGAAGGATCCTTAACAAAGGTTGAACATTTAGGTGTTTATTTCGGTATGCAATGCTAATAATTTGTTAGGCACAAGGTCATGGCATCATATCATCTCAAACAAGATTTTTTCAACAGAGCTTCTCCGTTTTTATCTTAGAAGAGATAGGGATGGCTGTGGAGGAGGCTGTGTGTCTTTGTAGATATAACTGTTTTCAGTAGATTAAAATGGTGACATTGGTTGTCTGCATACTTTCAAAAACGGTAATCCCTAAATAACATTTGAATTTTGATAGAGTAAGAATTGGCATTTTAGTCCTTAGCATGGCTTCAGCTAAAAACTCCCATGTGAAATTTCTCTCTTTGTAGGGCCAGATAGAATTTCAATTGACAAGCTAAAATCTATGGTAGCACAGTTTCTTCCTACAAAAATATTTTATTCAATGTTACCATGAGCAATGAGCTGTCATGAGTCAACGTTTTGAAGAAATTTAGAGCATAATCGTCAATTAAGAATATGTGTGTATATATATAATTCCAATTCAATGAATATAGTTAAGGTAGTTTCACAGGGTAGTGTCCTGGGATTCCTTTGTTTTTAATCTACACCAATGATCCACTGGGTGGAATAAATTCTGAAATTAGACCTCTTATGAGTGATTGAATTATCTACAGGAAAGAAGTAAATGAGACAATTGGCCTTCTAAATTTCCAGAATATTTGGGGAGATTTTAATCATATTCATCAGACTCTTATGTATTTATATATGTGAATACATATCAATATATATATATATATATATATATATATATATATATATATATATATATATATATGTATATATATATATATATATATATATATATATATATATATATAAAATCTACCAATCTACTTCTTAAATCCTCGCCCTGTTCCAAAATCACTCCCAGACCCTGTAATAAACCTAGATGCAAAACATGTCCTATTTTCCTAACCAGAATCCCATCCCTCTCCCACCTGCTCTCTAACTCTCTCCCACCAATTCCCTACTCCTGGTGTACATCCAGCAATGTTGTCTACCTAAACAAGTGCCAACATTGCCCTGCCTTTTACATTGGACAGTTACCACAACACTTAATATTATAATCAATAATCATCGAGCCTCATGCAACAATTCCTCCCTTAATGGTATGCCCCCAATCCCCAAACATGCCTCGGAACACAAAACTGCCTTTGACCAATGTTTTAAATTATCCGTCTTAGCATCCCTCCCACACTCAGACCCTCCACTGAAACTCAAAACATTAGAGCTAGCTTTCATCTGGCTCTTGGATTCCTGGAATCGCCCAGGTATTAATATTAGATATTAATTCCCCCCTTTATGCATATAATTTCATCCCCCTCCACCCCAACAATTTCCATATCATCCCCACCTTTTTTTAAAATTCCCACGCCATACACTACCCCTCCAAACCCTTCCTTGAGTGCCTTTCCCCCCTTTTTCCCCACTTTCCCTTTCTTTTCCCCACTTTTCCCCTCTTTTTTCCCCCATTTTCCCCCTTCTCCTTCCTACCACAGCTTTCGGGCTCTCCTCTGCCTCAGTTCTGTTCCAAATTTCTCTTGAGAAAGGTGGTTGCACCACCGAAAATTCGAGACCTAGTGAGTCCCTCTTTTATATGTTTTAGTTTCTGTGTTTGCAATGACTATTTAGTGAATTTTATTGTGCACGTTTGTGGCTTTTCAAGAAAGTATATATATATATATATATATATATATATATATAGTATGTGTTATATATATATATATATATATATATATATATAACACAGTAATCAACCCGAAGGTCGGTTTAGTAGGTGATGGTAGAGCTCACCCATGTACCAAGCCCGGGGGGACCAGTTCCTTTCCCTGTGCCAGTTATGGTTTCCCTGGAAGATCTGGTACCCGAAAAATCAACTAGCTTGGGTGGAGCTGCAGGTGCCCAAAGTGCCTTGCCCAGGAATCGAACCCGGGACCCTCTGGTCAGCAGTCCAACACTCTACCCGTTATGTGTATAATTACATATACATATTATATTTTTCTCTCTTTTTTAATTCTCTTTGAGTTATTTCTAAGCATTTCAGGTTATAAAAATGGTATTGTATGTTATTGTTATTCATAGTTGCAGGAGGATTGTGAGTAGAAGTGCTTTTTTGTCTGAAATAAACTGGCTTGAAAACATTGTTCTGGTAACATCTTTTTGTACAATGTGTTATTTTCTCTTTCAGGGCTATTGCATTGGACCCGAATAATACAGTGTACTTCTGTAATCGTGCTGCGGCCCACATCCTGACATTAAACTTTTCAGGGGCCATAAAGGATTGCCATGAAGCAATAAGACTAGATCCCAAAAACAGTAAAGCCCATGGTCGTTTGGGGTAATTATGAATTATACTCTAAAATAGTGCATAGCATTATTGAATGAAGTAGTTGGTTAATTCTTTGTGTTGGTAAAACATTTTGTTTATAAGTTTGTGCAACTTTCTTTAGTATTTCGGTGTGGGTAAAAAACGTGTATGGGATTGAGAAGGTTTCCATAGTCAGATTTTAAGATTTCCTTCGATTATAGGAATTAACTTCCTACTTTATATTCTTGGTTTAACCTTTATTTTTTACATAGATTTCATTATTTATCTTCATTGAAATTTGGTCAATGGTGAAAAAATAACAATTTTTAATTATTGAAGTTTTTAAAGTAATTGTTGAAGAATTTAGATACATTTGTTCAAACTATTTTACTATCATTGGAACCTGGAGAAACAAGCAACTTTTGGCATAAGAAGGGACAAGGTGCATGGGATCCACAGAAACATGGCATGCCTGTTACTTCAGCCTGTGTTTAACACTTGTGTCACTGGCATCCTAGTGAATTGGTGGTAACACATTTTTCCAAACTTGTGTCCAGATTTTATTTGTTACTTTATTGTGCATAGTTTTAGAATAGTCTACCATGAACATGGCACATAAGGACAGCAATGAGAAAATAAAAATATCTACAGAAATAAAGTAAAATTATTGAACTCAAGGAGCAGCATGGTTGATCCATCATTAAAATGATCAGTCAACATTAAGAATTTGCACTTTCCTCTATGACAAGGGTAAAATTAGGGACATAGATGCATCAATGAGAGTGACAAGAATGTCATTGCAGTAGTTTTACATTCTCAGTGACGTTAAAGTACTGCTCTTCAAATAGTTAAAAGGACCGAAATTGCAAAGCACCTCTTAATGAGATTTGTCCATTGTCTGCAGGCAAAAGTGATTTTTGCTGAACCTGTAAATGTGATACCAGGATCATCAGTGGCTGAAAGCATATTTGAAGAGAGCAATGCATGGTACATGACGTCCAAGATAAGAACCAGCAGCCACTGTGCTTAAAGGCATGGTCAAGCAGGAAGCTGCAACTCCAACTGCAAAGGCAGCCGGGAGCTTAATCGTTCGTTTGAAGAAGCTCGTAGACGAATTACAATCTCCTGCAATGGATTTATAATTCTAAAGACATATGTCTGTTCTAGAGGTAGATGCCCAAGGGAATCTATATATTTACATGTAGCAACAGATGAGATTGCATTACCCAGCCACAGACCAATGAAAAGGCATCTAACACTGCAATATTATGTCAGAGCAAGTGGTTATTTAAAAATAAACTTCTGTTTGCTTGCAATTCAGAAAATCCATAAACCTTCGATGAAAATTTAAGTCCGTAAGAGCTAGCAGGCTAAATGTGAGATGGGGAAGCATTGGAAACTCCAACGTCATGCATAGAGATGCATCCCCCTTAATAGGTAGTGGACATTTGCACAAGCAAAATATATAATGATGACAAATTACGCTCAATTTGCCTGGTTTCACTGAGTAATTACCCTCTTCTGATAACCGGTGAAAGTCTTCAAAGTGTGCTACAATTTCAAAAGATCATCTGAATGTTAAATTTAAATTCCCATAATGATAGGTCATGATTTACGAGTTGCCTCAGACTGGCAGCATGTTACCAGAACACAACAACAGTGTACACATGGCCATCCACTTTCATTATGTCCCACAGAGAAACGGAAATCTTTCATTTCTCTATTTGGTAGCAATGGGGTGAAATATATCCAAATTCATTCATGAACGAAAGTGCAGAATGGTGATTCACCTACTTCATTTTAGCAATCAGGGATTTCTGCCAACGCTTAGAATTTTGGCACTTAATAACATATACTTCTATATTTGGGGTCAATATTGAACATATCTTCTTTTTTCTCGTTAAATTTCAACTTGTATTTTTTAGATATGCATATCGTGCAGTTGGTGAATATAAAAAGGCAAGGGACTCTTACTCCAAGGCACATACACTTAGACCTGGAGATAAAAGGTACAAAAACTGGTACCAAAAACTTCAGGAGAAGTTGGAAAGTGAAGTAGAACCTATGCCAGTGTTCTCAAAAGACATGGATTTGTCCCCTCTGATGAAGTATCCGAAATTGGCCAAGTTTACCACCAAAGTCTTTGGAGATGCAGCCGCCGAAGATGCGTACGTATTAATATGACCAGATGCTATGGTGTTAAAATAATGCATGCTTACTCCACTAAGGCAGTGGATTTCTTCTCCTTGGGCAGAATTTTATTATAATTTGTATTATGTAAAGCAGTGATAATTTCCTATGCCCTCTTCATTCCAATGACCCTTGACCCACTTAAGACAGTTCAGTACCAAATAAATTTTTTAAGTGCATAGTGAAAGATACGCATTTGTTTGAAAGAAAATTCAATGCTAATGAAATATGAATTTCTGGTTGTTTAAAACTTGTCTGGATATGCATCTAGAAACTATTTTCAATTGTAAAGGTACCTAATGCTTTTGTTCTGAAACATATGGGTTTGAAGTAAACAAATGTGAAAATAAATTTTTGAGACTTTGGTCTTAAAACTGTTCTAACATTAAATCCAGTAAATTATGGGGTGAATTATCTTCACAGGTTGGGTAACTGTTTACATTTTTGTTAGGAAGGAAGTATTTGTTGTCTTGAGTCTTAGTTAAAAAAAATACAAATTCCATATCAGCTACTTTAATTGGGGTTGAGTTCCTCCTTCTGGTCAATTAAATGAGGAATACAGTTTTAGAGCAGGTATTGATTACAAGCTTAATTTAGGTCACTTTTCCATGATTGAAATTCCTGCTGCCCCACTTTGTTTTTTCTTATGCAAATTTATCTAGAAAAAATATAATGCCTATTTATTCACCATTGTGCCATCCCATTCACATTCACTCTAATTCTAATGTAATCTACGAAACGAATATGAAGAGGCTGGCATTAAGTTAACTAAAATCATTCCTAAGAGTTTCAAATATTACACAAGGAAAAATTTAAGTATAGCTTCATCAAATATACTAGAATTGAACACACATCTGTATATACATACTATATGTTATTCCACCATGAACATGGTGGAATAACATAGGTTGACTGACCCAAAGCTCTTTAAAAGTTCCTCACTCGTCACAGCACAATCTATTGTAAGGCATATTTCTCTCAATATAAAATTATTTCCTTGTCTTGAGTAGTCTGTTGCATAGGATTACCTTTTTTCCGGGGAAGGGGTACCTGATAATGGTACAGGCTTACCTCTACCATAATATTCCATGGGTGATCAGATATAATTCATTGCAAACTTGTTGAGCAGCATTTAGAAATAAGTGTGCATATTGCACACTTGCCTTTTTTGTACAAGTTCACAGCAATATTCTTAGATGTACACTATATTTAAGTGGTGTTAATTATGTGCTGTTGTTGCCAATTGAATGCGACTCACCAATCAAATGTTACCTTTAAATTTAAATTGAGATATCATTTGGATTATGATAAGACTCGGTGGAAAAGTGGCATAATTCTATTTGACTTGAAATATTTTCCCATTCAATATTTGTCTTGCATTATTTTACCATTTGGTCACTGTAGGGCTGCATGCAATTGTTACAGGTTATTTTTGGCTAATATGCTGATTTCCATGTTAATTCATAACATGCCTAGTATGGTGTTTAAGAAATGGAATAATAATATGACTCAGTAATTACTTCTTCTACTGCTTGTATGCAATGTTCACAAAATTTGATCCCACATGAAAAGTGTTTAAATATTCTATGGTGCAAATATTTTGCTGAGATATCAGATGGCAATTTTTATATTTGAAAATAGTTTTCATTTACGTTTTTAGACATTGTACAATGCTGCTCCTGCTGATTGTACACTTCCCAGGAACATAATTGTTCCCACCCTGAAAAATAGCCTTTCTTTTTACCCCCCACTCCCCATCTGAATAAAGTCTTCTTAGAGTCAGCCATTTCTTCTAAAAATGAGCACTAGGAACATGTCACTTGATTTGGTTTTTGGTCAGCTGTGAGTAGTTGTGGCACATATCTCACAGAGGTTTATAATTTTCCAATGTTGATATAAATTATCTGTATCCCTACCTTGCCTAAAGCTAATACCTTAATAATTACTCCATCCTTTTTTTCTGACATTATCCATCACTGTTTTATGGGATTTATCTTTATTGGTTTTATGCATTAGTGACCTCAATAAAGCATGCAGAAGTTCATCATCACTTGTGGACATATCGTCAATTTACAAATTTTGATAACACGTGTTTGCCATTGTAATCAAAGGGGCCAGATCACCATAGTGATTATGATTTCCTCTTTAGTCTCCTGAGGTGCCTTCGATTAAATTTTTTACGATTACCATTCTTGTTTGTCAGTCACTTAAGTTGTTTGATTCAATCAAGTAAAGGTTAGACAAATGTGGCTGAAACTTTGTGAATGTTGCTACAAGTCAAGTATACTAACAGAGAGTAAATTCGATATGCAATAGTGCTGCAATCTTTTTTCATTTGTGCAAACTGTTAAAAATGCCATGTGGAAACATCAAAGAGATTACTCATAGGTATATCCAGTTCTTTTAAGAGCCCCAAGAAGAGACATTTCTTTAGGTAGTCATTTTTCATTCTTTTAATCTGGAAATGATACTGAAGCATTAATTATTATTACTACCATTTATAAGGAAATTATGGCAAATTGAGTGAGTACATTTGACTTTGATGTCTGTAGAAAGGAAACTTCCAAAACTTGTAATATAACATCTCTGACCACAGTAGTATTATTTAAGAACATAAGATTGGCCAAAATGTTGATTATTTCATGGTCGCAAAAGTATCAGGAACATTTAAAATAATGTGTAACTGAAATTTTTTTGTCTTTTTAACAGCCTAGATGGAATATTATCCGGGAAGCCCTTACCTAATACTCAGCTGGAAGAGGAATTAATAACTGTGTAAGTAAATATGTATATATTAAAATTTGTGAATGCTGGCACCTAAAATGAAAACCATTTATGGTTGATTTTGGTATTGATAAGCAAAATACTATTGCAATGAAACTCTTAAAACGATTATTATTTCCGAGAAATTAAAAGCAATTTTTCCTGGCATGGTTAGGAAATGCCAGTATCATTAATGACCAAATAAGTACTGAAGGGGAGCCATGCATGGTTCAGGAAGTTCAAGGGAAGAACCTGAAGCCATGGCATTGTAAGGAATAGTAATGCAGCAGGGAACAGGTAGCAGGGAGCTTAATCTGTGACTTCAAAATGCTCTCAATTTAAATATTGTGTTTTAATCCTGACAACACACATTTCTTCTGAGAGAAGATGTCAGCATAAACATATGTATGTGAAGCGTAAACATATCCTAAACAATGTGTATATAATTTTCTTTGAATAAACCTTGAACATAGTATATTTATTTCAGCATGTAATGCACTATTATGTTTTAAAATGATTTAATTGGGAAAAATAACTTCACTAAACAATGCTTGCATTTGAAATGAAAGATCACCAAAAAATTATGCTAATTGTACAATATTCCATTGTGCATAGGAAATCTGATGTACTGAGAATGTCGTGTACAAGAATAGTTGTATTGTCCTGGGATAAAAAATACATATGAGATAGCCTCTGCTGCAGTAACATTTCTTTTCACAAATATAGATTATGCATAGTCAGTGAATACTCTTTTCTCTTAATTCTCAGACTATTTTAAGTAACTCACTGTTTTATTGCAAAATTCTTTTTTAATACAGGATGGCGGAGGTACTAGCTGATTTGAAGGGTAAATTGGCTGTTCTGCAAGAAGGGATCGACAGTGAAACGAGTGACAATGACGATCTGATGGCCAAACAGGAACCTAAAAAAGAATAATTGCCCAGCTCATCATCATTGCCGACTCCACCAGCTGGTGTTGCCCCTAAGTCCACAAATTCTCAAAATTCTGTGGGTTTAAGTGGGGATGGGCCTAGTCCTTCTGGCCTTCAAGGAAAAGATACCCAAGGCCACCATGATGTGGACAGGATAAATGGAAGAGATGGTGCTAGCTAGTATAGTTGATTGTATCAAGACTCATAATTTTCTATATTAATATATCTTCTTGACCCATTTTCAGAAGAAATTGGTTAATTCAAAGAACCATACTTAATATTTCAAGTGTTATTCTAAGTTAATTGTGCCAATCTTCCTAGTAATTTTTGTCTGCTTACAATGAAAGAATGAAAACCTGGAATAAAAAAGTTTAGAGAAAGTTTTTAAGGTCATTTAGTGCATTTTATAGCCCAGAAAATTATAACCTCAGCTACATTTTAAAAAAGTAAACAAGTTTCTTTTCCCTTAGGAACAAAAATTATTTTGAAACTTAAAGAAATCAACCAGTTATATAATATTGGCGTATGTTCAAATTCTTACGGCAAATTATTTTCTTTAATTATGCATTCCTTCTTCCTAAGAACTAACAAGTCATTGCTATATCAGAGGAACCCCATCAAACACACTATGTAATTAGTTGCATGGGCAAATAATTTCTCTTAACTGCTTGATGAAATTAGTGTAGTTCTTTGGGCATTTACTGTGCTTAAAAGATGACAACGATAAAGCTTTGGAGAGGTCAATCTTATGTGTAAAAGTGGAAATCTGTGTTGACAATAAGACATGGGTGTTGAAAATACCAGACAACATTCTTACAGAATGACATCAAGGTTTAGGAAAATGTGGATTTAAAAAGTCATATAGACTAATTTGCTGCTTTTGAGAGAGAGAGGAATCTGGCCAGAATACTTGGGTTATGTTAGTACCTGTTCCAGAAAAGGTAAAGGCTACAAAATTTGAGGATTACTGAACAATAAGTTAGATTTCACATGCAGCTAACATACTTCTCAGAAACCGCAATAAAAGCATGGAGAGTAGTGCAAATGATTTCTTGAGGGATGATCAGTTTGGGTTAATGAACGGAAGAGGCTCACATGTGTCCGTTACAGTAATGAGATCAATAATACAGGGGAACATAAGAGTACAATCAAAATTATTTGCTTCTTTAGTAGATTTCGGACAGGCATTTCATATAGCGAATTGAGAAAATTACTGAATATATTGCAGAAAATAGCATTAGATTGGAGGAATTTAACAATGATCCAACCCGTGGTAATTTACGCCACACCAGTTTGGACTCACACCACCATGGTGGGCATTTAATAAAATCAGTTCTGTTTGCTGATGACATAAATCTAGTTCCGTCAGTCATCGAAGAGATTACAAGCATTGCTGAGTGAATGGAAATTAATGCGAACTAATTTGATGCTGTACTCCGACAACACCGCAATCACCGCTCGCTCACTACACCCAAATAAGCAATAGACTACCTACAAGAGCATCTGGATTCTCGATCGGGTAGGTTATACTCTAGGATCAGCCCATTTCATGCAGCTTTCTTAACTTCTCCGAAATAAGCAGAAACCGCGAAGGTCAGGCATTCCACTTTGGACCTCAGCCCATACCGAAGAAAAGAGAAGAAAAGTTTCTCAGATTCACAAGAGACTAGCTTTTAACACCCAACTCACCTCATTCTTGGGAAAAATGTGGGGCGACTATCGGCCCCTGTACTGGTTATTTAAGCCGTCTTCACCCTTAACACTATCTACCACAACACGCTCGTGAGATATATTTATTTATTTATTGCCGACTATAAATTTCGGTCGGACTATTGCCCTGTACGAGCGCGTCTAGTCGGAATGGCTGATGAAGGATTTCTCCGACGAGAGACAGCGAAGTTCTTCGCCCCGATAGTCGCAGCCCGTTTAATGTGAACCATTACCCAACGAAACCAGGTCAACAAGCCGACGAGTCGTGGGGGAAAGAAGGCTCCTGGAGAGGTGGATGAGAGCCAGGGGAGGGGAGGGGAAGTGAATGCCCCGACTGTAGGCCCGTGGCCATCTGTTTCAGACGAAGGGGAAGTCTAGGAGATGTGAAGGGGAAGAAACTAAGAAGAAGAGGTCACTGACCAGGTCAAAGTGCGAGAGAGGGTACAGGGGGCTTTTGTCGTGGAAGAAACAGCTGACGCAACCTTCTATCTTTCTACATGCAGCCGCTTAGCAACCTTATGAATCGCGTAGCCACGGGGCGGTCCTTTCCGCAAAGGTAGCAGATTTCCGTGGCATCCCGGGACTTCCCTCATTACATTAAGGAATGGTGTTCACCACATCCGGCGCATTTGGGTTGCAGAATACAATGGTTTTTTGGATGTCCGATGCGCTCTCGTCGGTAACACTGCAAGGGCTCGTGTGGCTTTCTAAAAATCGTCGCCGAAAAGAAAAGCCCCGCGAGAAATTGGAGATTTAAATATTCTTCGGCGTCAGGGGAGTTTTCGGAGACATTTCGGATCCCCGCAGTTAGTTCGAATTCAGAAGGACGAGTGGAAAATATGCGGCGAACCGCTATATTATCAGCCAAAGGGCGTTCAGTCCCAAACTCATAACCACACGACACAACGCACGGATAATACAACACGACCGTCTCCGTCGCCAGCTCGAGAGGTACTTCTATCCTTTCCTGTTCGCTCGATTCCCCTCAGCCTTGTCCACCTTTACGTTTCGCTGTACTGTTCATCCCCCACCCCAATGTACCTCCAATACTCCTACTGGGCCCTCACTCCTCCCCTCATTTATTCTGTGTTGTCCAACCACCAGCTTCCCAACCACCCACCATCTTCCATTCCCGCCGATCCATTAATTTCAATCTCCCTACCAGATATTTCATTCTTATGTGAAGAGGCCTGTTTGCCATGTGAAACACCTGAGCTGCGTTCAGGCATTTAGGTATTAGGGTCCATGGAATTAGGCGTCCAAAAATGTTTGGAACTAATAAAAAGGTAGTTTGAATTCCGACACCCTAATCAGTAATACTGCCATCTATGTAGCTAAGAATAAGGAATACACAAATGCTTCCCAACGTAAATATGTTGACATCTTCTTTAACTTTCCAGTTTTTATAGCAATTTTTCCCAAATCTGGGAAATGGGTAGCTCACCCTTGGCCGAAATGGTGAATTATGTAATCATTTCTTCCCTCAAACGTAGAAAAAAAAAGAAAATAGTCTCCATTTATAGTTTCTTCATTTGGCATGCAAACGGTGTATGCGATTCCTCGTGCAACCCAAATGACCACGGCCATCACCTCGTCCGCCAAAATACAATATTCGCCTGCAATGTCTCCGGATGGTCTTTAGAAACCCTCTGGATCGATTATACCCCATTTTTCTAGGTTGCAGTAGCCTCAATTAGGTATTTACGCGGAAACTCATCCGGATTCGAATATATAATTCCAGGACCAGCCTCCGAATCATTTACATGATTGTTAATTTCTCAACTGGGAGCAAACGCAGTTCGTTCCAAGCCAAAGCCATCAAAAGAAGATGTTGAGGCAGTTAAACGAAAAAGGCCCATAGCAAACCCAGTGATCTAGATTTATTCTTTGTAAAATTATTAGGTAATCACTTGTACGAGGACATCAGGTCGGGTTATTTCCGTCACTTTTCTCTGCATCTTGTCATTTATTTCCAATAACATCCATGGCCAGCCTAATGGGAGTTATGAAATTCCAGTCCCAGTTTATTTTGATTTTAAGAACTACTAGCGTGTCTTTTAAATTGTTCAACGTGTTAAGCCCTTCTCAAATACATTTTAACTCTCGCTTACCGGCTCACCTCCGGAAATATAAGCATGACAAGGTTAACCCTTGAATATTTCAATTTACCATGGCAATTCATTGTTCCCTTTTGATGGATGACTTACGTCAGGTCGATATTGGCTTTTGGTCATATTCTGATGTACTGTGATCAATAAGGTGTCTGATGAAAAAAGTCCATAGTAAACCATATGAAGAAAAGTCTGTATCTAATACAATTGTCAGAGAAGTGGATGTCGGATTCTGCCACGAAAGAGGTTCCAAGAAATATTTCAACAAAATTATCTCCTTTGAGACAAGAATTGTTGTCACGTTCCGCAAATAAAAAACTATTCGTCTAATGTTATTCATATTGTCGTGAAAAATGCCCGCCGTTACAAGTTAACTCCATTTAAGTGCAATAGTAATCGGAAGGTGGGGTTAGTTTCAAAGTACTAATAGCTGACGCTGACGCCAAGAGATCTTGGAGGTATAATCCCTGTTTACAGCTTTGCAGAGGCATACTGTCCAAGTGTTTATGAACTGTTCTTTCGACAACTGTGTAAGTAAAAGAACCTTCTACGATATAATTCATATGATAGTTATTGCATTCTATTTCATGTGTATTAGCTTACGTTGAACACACTGAACTGACCTCACTTATGTGACCATTCTTGGGTAGAAATTGTTGGAATATATTAACGAGAAGTATATTATCATGAGTAACTTAAGAGATTCAAAAATAATGACAATATATACGGCTGCATATCCCGAATGAATCTGTAGAAGTACGCCACGTAATTTTCAGAATGTGAATGCGTCATTTCTAGAATGTTCGAGTGCCCATGGCCTCTCCTTCTAGAATGTTCGAATACTCGAAATTCTTGCAGTTTGTTTATTGAATGCTTATTAACCCATGAGTTTTTAAATCGGTGTAACATTTGCTTTTCTGAAAGATATTTCAACACAAAACAAATTGCTATCAGATTATGAGAAAGGTAATATGAGAGTTTGGGAAAATTTAAACATGTCCGCAGATAAAAAACCTGTGACACCAACGGAAATATTCAGATTTTGTCCTTGGGATTTTATTTACCCTCGTCTATGAAAATAAATTTTCTTGTTGCATGCCTTCCATTAATTGCATGGTCCAACTGGTGCACCTCAAGATCGAGTCCGTAAGTTCTAAAGGTATTGTAAAATTCATGTGCTCCAGTACAAAACCAACCTGATCATGCTTCCCGTCTTAATTTTTGCCACGTGTAACTGAGAGAAAAAATGGGTGGGATAGGCTCTGTAGATGGCGCTTTCCATCGGCCCCGGTTTCTCATGGAGTTTACCATATTAGACGAGCCGGCATTCATAATTCCCATCATTAATCGCATACATAAGTGGAAACTTTAAAAAAATGTAAACCAGCACAATAAAATGCCGACAAATTATATGTGTGTATTAAATTAACATCGGCTGTCCTTTACATTTCGTTAATAAGCTCATCTTCCCCTCAAATTGATGAAACTGTGCTGGGCATGGGTATCATATCATTTCCTCCCAAGGCCTTATGAAAAGAAAACCCCTGTTAATCATACAACCTTGATATATAGAAGGATTTAAAAATCTTAAAATGGTATTTTTGAACTTCCAAAATTTTTTCAATGCTTACCTAATTTTTCTTTTAACTATTCATCTGAATAATTTGCATGCTCATTGACCTTTGGATTTGCATTCAGCTGTGAATGTACTTAACCAGATATTCATTAAAAAATAATTAATTACAGCAAGTTAATGAAATCCCTTTTTTCTTTTAGTTTGAGGAAACGCGTTTTCCTGTTTTTAAAAGACTGTAAGATCATAAACACCTACCGCTGGTTAATAATGAAAGGCCTGCTGGTACTAATAGTTAAGCACCTGCGAAAGGAGTTAGAAGAAAGTTCCCTGAGTCCGGATGCCGCCGAAAGAGTAAAGGTAGCCGCTCAGTGCATAGAAAATGCCTACTCAATATCAAAGGAAGGTTTAGGAGCTTGCACCATGGCCCTGGAAGATCTTTATTTGCCATCTGCTTCAAAGGTTAGCAGTTAAGTGTGCATTTGATATGCCAGCATGAGCTTTCTCTGACTGCAATATGTTAATAAGTTATGTGCAAAGCATTACTTCTTGAAAAATAAATAATACTTGGAGAGTTATTCACTTTTATAATCGTGAATTGCATTGAACGTTATTAAAACATGACCTAGGAGGTGTAAATATTTCACTAATTAGGTAAACAGTGCCATTGTTTGATGATGATCAAGTCACGTTTTTCTTTGCAAATCGACCATTATTTATGCTGCAACCTTAAGCTTTATTTGTGATATCCCACAATTTTTTTTCAACGGTTAGTAATTGATCATTGCAGGGTTTTCTGTAGTTTAGAGCCAGTAATTTTTTTCTGTTATATACCTTCCTCTAACATGTATCCATAAGAAAAAATATCACCACTTGAAGTTAATTTTCTCTGCTTATAATACCTAGTTCTGAAGTAAATATTAATTAATTCTTTAATATTAACAGGATGGCAGAAAGGTAACACCTGAACAAAATGAAGAGGCTCAACGCCTGAAAAAAGCAGGCAATGAGCGCATGGCTAAAGGCAAATACCCAGAAGCTATTGAACTTTACACAAGGTATTTGAGTTTTATTAATTGTCAAGAAATTATTGCGTTTTCAATTGAAAATAAATTTCAAAAGTCAATCCTATACTAGACAGAAAGGTTCTGAAGGTCTTGGAACCAGTACATAATGATTAGTCTTATAAAACCCATTGTTTTAGATATAAGTCATCTGAAAAAACTGGAACATAGATTTGCTTTATTTGAACTTTATCATAAACCACACTTTTTCTCGTTTCTATGTTGAAATCATACTCTTTCTCTCAGCACCATGAGATTCACTCCAGCAGTATTTTTGGTTGGGTACACGAACTTTCTGGGAAACCATTGCCTGCAATTCAGTAGGTTTTTGCCTCCTACTTTAATGTGTGCATTTCATCTACAGTGGCACTTAATATTGGGCAGCTTGTGCAAACGCCGGCCAAACTGACCTTCAGGTTGACACCTATGTTCATAGTTTTATAATACCATTTTATTGGCCCATTGAAAAAATATTTGCCTGGCAAGTTAATCATTCAGATGTTTTATTCCTATGGTTAGTAAGGTATTGCTTTCGAGAGCAAGTAAATAATTTTCATTAATTTTGTTCGCTTCCCAACCCAATAAATTGACACAGAGCAAAATTCAAAACAGCATAATTTTTCAACTGTTGTGAATCTGTTTTAATACATTACTCCTAAATATGGTCATATTTGTTATGGATAGAAGAGTTGTATCCTTAAGCCCAAAGGAAATGAAGGTGAACTGTTAATAGTTTTTAAGGCTAATTGCAGAAGGACCCTTAACAAAAGTTAAAAATTTAAGTTTTAATTTATGTATGCAATGCTGATAATTTGGGAGCCACAAGGTCATGGCATCATATCATCTCAAACAAGATTTTTTTAACAGAGCTTCACTGTTTTTACCTTAAATGAGATAGGTATGGCTGTGGAGGAGGATGTGTGTCTGTGTAGATATAACTGTTTTCAGTATATCAAAATGGTCACATTGATTGTCCACATACTTTTAGAAAATGTAACCCTAAATACCCCTTGAATTTTGATAGAGTAAGAATAGGCGGTTTAATCCTCAGCATGGCTTCAGCGAAGGGCACTCTCACTCTTCTCTTTTTGTAGGCCCGGATAGAATTTCAATTGACGAGCTCAAATTGGACAGTAGCACAGTTTCATCTTACAAAATATTTTATTCAAAGTTACCATGAGCAATGAGCTGTCATGGGTCAATGTTTTGAAGAAATTCAGAGCATAATGGTCTATTAAGAATATGTGTGTATATATTTAATTCCAATTCAATGAATATAGTTATGGTAGTTTCACAGGGTAGTGCCTGGGACTCCTTTTGTTTTTAATCTACACAAATGATGTACTGGGTGGAATAAATTCTGAAATTAGACTTCCTATGAGTGATTGAATTATATACAGGTAAGAAGTAAATGAGAGAATTGGCCTTCTAAATTTCACGAATATTTGGGGAGGTTTACCCACATCCCCTCATTGTTCCTTCACCCCGTTCCAATGCAAATTGCCTCTCGAAAAATATTATCTATCTTTTGTCGTGAAAGCAATGCACTTCATTCAACATAGGCGAATGCATTACCCCCTTATCCATTCGAATGAACAATCACCGCTTCTCCTGTAATTCTGCTTCACTCTCTTCTCTTCCTATCCCTTTACACGCAAGTTCACACAACCTATCAATTGACCAATGCTTTTCCCTAACAGATCTAGAATCCCTACCCGATTCAGCCACCAACATAGACGTGGGAACTCGCGAATCCGCATACATCCTATATTTCCGATCCTTTAAAATTCCCACCCTTAACCGATATCTTTAATTTCCTTCCCAACAGTCCCTAAACCTTCTGCCGCCCTACCCTCCCCAGGCACTCTTCCCTCAACACCTCTAAGTCTGACCTGAAGAAGGCCTCAGAGTAGGCCGAAAGCTAGAATCATCTACAGTGTGAATGTCCTTTTTCATGATATCTGTTTTATTCTGTGTTATATTATGCCGTCCAAAAGCTATATATATATATAATTCTCTTTGAGTTATTTCTAAGCCTTTCAGGTTATAAAAATTTTATTCTATGTTATTGTGTTTCATAGTTGCAGGAAGATTGTGAGTAGAAGTGCTTTTTTGTCTGAAATAAACTGGCTTGAAAACATTGTTCTGGTAACATCTTTTTGTACAATGTGTTATTTTCTCTTTCAGGGCTATTGCATTGGACCCGAATAATACAGTGTACTTCTGTAATCGTGCTGCGGCCCACATCCTGACCGTAAACTTTTCAGGGGCTATAAATGATTGCCATGAAGCAATAAGACTAGACCCCAAGAACAGTAAAGCCCATGGTCGTTTGGGGTAATTATGAATTATACACTAAAATAGTGCATAGCATTATTGAATGAAGCAGTTGGTTAATTCTTTGTGTTGGTAAAACTTTTTGTTTATAAGTTTGTACAACTTTCTTTAGTATTTCGGTGTGGGTAAAAATCGTGTATGGGATTGAGAAGGTTTCCATTGTCATCTTTTAAGATTTGCATCGATTATAGGACTATTAACTTCCTTCTTTATATTGTTGGTTTAACCTTTATTTTATACATAGATTACATTATTTATCTTCATTGAAATTTGTTCAATGGTGAAAAAACAAACAATTTTTAATTATTGAAGTTTTTAAAGTAATTGTTGAAGAATTTAGATACATTTGTTCAAACTATTTTACTATCATTGGAACCTGGAGAAACAAGCAACTTTTGGCATAAGAAGGGACAAGGTGCATGGGATCCACAGAAACATGGCATGCCTGTTACTTCAGCCTGTGTTTAACACTTGTGTCACTGGCATCCTAGTGAATTGGTGGTAACACATTTTTCCATACTTGTGTCCAGACATTGAACATCAATGACCAGGTCCGAGCATGGTTGATCCATCATTCAAATCATCCGTCAACATCAAAAATTTCCACTTTCCTCTATAACAAGGGTAAAATTAGGGACATAGATGCTTCAAAGAGAGTGACATGAATATCATTGCAGTTGTTTTACATTCTCAGTGACGTTAAAGGACTGATATTCATATAGTTAAAAGGACCGAAATTGCAATGCACCTCTTAATGAGATTTGTCCTTAGTGAGCAGGCGAAAGTGATTTTTGCTGAACCTATAAATGAGATGTCAGGATCATCAGCGGGTGAAGACATATTTGAAAAAATCAATGCTTGCTTCAAGAAGTTCAAGAGAAGATCCAGCTTCCATTGTGCTTAGAGGCATGGTCAAGCAGGAAACTGCAACTCAAAGGCAGCCGGGAACTTAATCGTTTGTTTGAAGAAGGTGGTAGACGAAGGACAATCTGCAATGGATTTATAATTGTAACAAGATATGTCTGTTCTGGAAGTAGATGCCCAGGGGAATCTATAGCATATCTATATCTATAGCAATGGGTTGAAATATATCCAAATTTATTAATGAACGAAAGTGCAGAATGGTGATTCACCTACTTAATTTTAGCAATGACGCATGGATCAGAAGGTTTTTGCATTGTTAATTACTTATCAGGCTCCCTGTGAACAGGTCTGGCAAACAGCATTGAGACAGCAGAGGGTTGTCGAGTGATCAAAAGACATTTATATCATGGGCCTTACTGTTTATGAGCTATCTATTTTAAATTGTACATATATCTGAGAAATGGGTCTTGTTAGTCCAGGGGGTAGGCTCTTGGTCTGCTGACTGGAGGGCCCGCGTTCAATTCCCCGGCAAGGCACTCTAACCACCCCCAGCTCCATCCAAGATATGTGATTTTTTGGGTACAAGATCTTCATGGGAAACCATAACCGGCACAGAAAAAGGAACTGGCCCCCTTTGCCTGATTTATATAATTCAATTGCCATCGGGCCTAGTAATGCTTGAAATCCACCATCACATACAAAAGTGACCTTTTGGTTGATTAGTGTGTTTATGGATTTTGGCGGTATCTGAATACTAGGACCTATGCAAAAACCAGTAATGATTTTTATGAACGTGAAAAGGAACATATTATACAATACTCCAGTATTTTCCATAGAAAATCATTTTTATTATTGGCTTTGTATGAGAATTTAGGGATTTTTGCCACGGCCTAGAGCTTTGGCAGTTAATAACATAAACTTCTAGATCTGGGGTCAAAATTAAACATATCTTCATCTTTTTTCTCATTATATTACAACTTATATTTTATAGCTATGCATATCATGCAGTTGGGGACCATAGAAAATCCAGGGACTCTTACTCAAAGGCACATACCCTTAGACCTGGAGATAAAAGGTACAAAAACTGGTACCAAAAACTTCAGGAGAAGTTGGAAAGTGAAGTAGAACCTATGCCGGAGTTCTCAAAAGACATGGATTTGTCCCCTCTGATGAAGTATCCAAAATTGGCCAAGATTGCCACCAAAGTCTTTGGAGATGCAGCCGCCAAAGATCCGTACGTATTAATATGACCAGATGCTATGGTGTTAAAATAATGCATGCTTACTCCGCTAAGGCAGTTTATTTCTTCTTCTTGGGATGAATTTTATTATAATTTGCATTATGTAAACCAGGGAAAATTCCTATGAGGAATACAGTTTTAGAGCAGGTATTGATTACAAACTTATTTTAGGTCTCTTTTCCATCATTGAAATTCCTGATGTAACACTTGGTTTTTCTTATGCAAATTTATCTAGTTATAATATAATGCCTAGTTATTCACCATTGTGCCATCCCTTTGACATGCACTCTATTTCTAATGTAATCTGCGAAATGAATTTAAGAGGTAGCATTAACTTAACTAAAATCATTCCTAAGAATTTCAAAGAGTACACAAAGAAAAATTTAAGTATAGCTTCACGAATGTACTAGAAATGAACACACTATAGTAGCATAGGTTGACTGACCCAAAGCTCTTAATAAAGTTCCTCTCTCATCACAGTACAATGTATCATAAAGCATAATTTCTCTTAAAGCCAATACATTAGTAATCTCACAATCCTTTTTCCTGACATTATCCATCACTGTTTTATAGGATTTATCTTTATGGGGTTTAAGCATTAGTGGCCTCAACAAAGCATGAAGAAGTCCATTATCACTTGTGGACATATGGTTGATTTACAAATTTTGATAACACCTGTTTGCCATTGTAATCAAAGGGGCCAGATCAACATAGTGATTATGATTTCCTCTTTAGTCTCCTGAGGTGGCTTCGATTAAATTTTTTACAAGTACCATTCTTGTTTGTCAGTCACTTAAGTTGTTTGATTCAATCAAGTAAAGGTTAAACAAATGTGGCTGAAACTTTGTGAATGTTGCTAGATGTCTGATACTAACAGAGAGTAAATTCGATATGCAATAGTGCTGCCATCTTTTCTCATTTGTGCAAACTGTTAAAAATGCCATCTGAAATCATCTTATGCGATTAGTCTTAGGGACATCCAGTTCTTTCAAGAGCCCCTTGAAGAGACATTTTTTTTAGGTAGTCATTCGTCCAATGTTTAATATTGAAATGATACTGAAGTATTAATTGCTATAATTACTATTTCTAAGAAAATTATGGCCAATTGAGTGAGTACGTATGACTTAGATGTCTGCAGAAAGGAACCTTGCATAACCTGTAATATAACATCTCTTACAATTGTAGTATTATTTAGACCTTATGTTTCGCCGATAAGGTGATTATTTGATGGCCGCAAATCTATCAGCTACTTTTAAAATAATGTTTTACTGATTTTTTTTCTATTTTACAGCCTAGATAGAATTTTATCGGGGAAGCCCTTGCCTAATTTTCAGCTGGAAGAGGAATTAATAACTGCGTAAGTATATATGTATATATTAAAATTTGTGAATGCTGGCAGCATAAATGAAAACCATTTATGGTTGATTATGGTATTGGTAAACAAAATACTATTGCAATGCAACTCTTAAAACGTTAATTATTTGAGAGAAAGTAAAAGCGATTTTTCCGGACATGGTTAGGAAATGCCAGGACCATTAATGACCCCATAAGTACTGAAGGAGAGCCATGCATGGTTCCAGAAATTCAAGGGAAGAACCTTAATCCATGGCATTGTAAGGCATAGCAATGCAGCAAGCTCCAACTCAACGACAGCAGAGAACTTAATCTGTGACTTCAAGATGCTCTCAAATAAAATATAGCGTTTCAATCCTGACAATGCACATTTCTTCTGAGAGAATATGTCAGCTTAAACATATGTATGTGAAGCCTAAACATATCCTAAACAATGTGTATATAATTTTCTTTGAATAAAACCTGTACATAGTATATTTATTTCAGCATAGAATGTACTATTATGTTTTAAAATTAATTCATTGGGAAAAAAAACTTCACTAAACAATGGTTGCACTTGAAATGAAAGATCACCAAAAAATTATGCTCATTTTAAAATATTCCATTGTGCATAGGAAATCTATGTACTGAGTATGTAATGTACAACAATAGTTTTATTGCCCTGGGATAGTAATTGAGGCATTTGAGATAGCCTTTGCTGAAGTAGCATTTCTTTTCGCAAATATAGATAATTCATAGTCAGTGATTGCTCCTTTCACTTAATTTTCAGATTATCTTCAGTCGCTCACTTTTTGTTGCAAAATTCTTTTTCTATACAGGACACGGGAGGTACAAGCTGATTTGAGGGGTCAATTAGCTCTTGTGCAAGAAGAGCTCGACAGTATAAGGAGGTACACAGAAGATCTGATGGCCAACCAGGAACCTAAAACAGAGCAATTGCCCAGCTCATCAGCATTGCCGTCTCAACCAGAAGGCGTCGGCCCCAAGTCCATAAATGCTCATAATTCTTTGGATGTAAGTGGGGATGGGCCTAGTTCTTCTGGCCTTGAAGGAAAAAATGAATGCAATAGATGGTGATAGCTAGTTTAATTGATTGTATAAGAACTCATAATTTTCTATCAAATTTGTCTTTCTGTGCCCATTTTCAGAATAAAATGGTTAATTCAAAGAACTATACTTTATCTTTCAAATATTTTTCTTAGTTGATTGTGCGAATTTTCCTTGTTATTTTTGACAGCCCAAATAAAAGAAGGAGAAACTTGGAAAAAAAATATAGAGGAAGTTTTTAGGTCGTTTAGTGCTTTTCAAAGCATAGAAAATTTAAACTCAACTACATTTCAAAAAAGTAAACAAGTTTCTTTTCCCTAAGGAACAAAAATTTGATATCTGTAACTTAAAGCGTGCATCCTTTTATGTAATATTGGCGTATGTTTAAATTGTTACAACAATCTACTTTCTTTAATTGTACATACCTACCTCCTAAGAACTGACAAGTCATTGCTACATCAGAGGAACCCCATCAAACACACAATGTAGTTAGTTGCATGGGCATATAATTTTTCTTAATGGCTTGATGAAATGAGTGCAGTTAATTGGGAATCTACAGTGCTTAAAAGATAAAAACAATAAAGCTTTGAAGTGGTCAACCTTATGTGTAAAAGTGGAAACCCGTGTTAACAATAAGACCTGAGTTTTAAAAATACTAGTTGAACCACAAAATATCCAAGATGAAAGAATATATATAAGGACTCCAAGATAAAGGACTTAGGCAATCAAGGTTAGACATGGAAAACAGAATATGATGTAGATGAAGATAGCTTAGGTTCATGCTGACTCTACGATGAAATGGAAAGTGCATTAAGGGAACTGAAATGTAGTAATGCAGAGTAGGTAAACAACATCCTTACAGAATGACATAAAGGTTTAGGAAAATATGGATTAAAAGTCATATAGACTAATTAGCTGCTTTTATGAGAGAGGAATCAGGCCAGAATACTTGGCTAATGTTAGTACCTGTTCCAGAACAGGTAAAGACTACAAATTTTGATGATTACTGTACAATAAGTTTGATTTCACATGCAGCTAAAGTACTTCTCAGAATCAGCAATAAAAGCATGGAGAGCAGTGCAAATGTTTTCTTGAGGGATGATCAGTTTAGGTTAATGAACGGAAAAGGCTTACATGATGCCGTAACAGTAATGAGATCAATAATAGAAGGGAACATAGAATACAATCAGGGTTTATTTGCTTCTTTTGTAGATTTCTAACAGGCATTTCAAATAGTGAATTAAGATAATTAATGAATATATTGCAGAAAATAGCAATACACTGGAGGAATTGAAAACTATTCTGCAATAATCATCTTCATTCCTCGGACTGCTCACGCTCAAGAACAGGACAAACTGTCCGGATGGGCAGTGTTAGGAAGAGATTTAAGGCAGCGTTCTCCATTCTCACCTCTGCTGTTCCAAGTATATTCAGGGAGAATTATTAAAGAGGCATAGAAAGAATGAAGATTGGTGGGCAATTAATAAAATCATTTCTGTTTGCTGATGACCAAATCTAGTTCGTCAGTCAGCTAAGAGATTGCAAGCAATGCTGAGTGAATGGAAATTTAGTGCAAAAGATTTGGGATGAGAATAAATCGAGGCGAATTGTACTCTGAGCCCGAATTCCCTCAACCCATTCACAAGATAACCCCTCCATCGCATCTCATTCGCAATTTTTCCTATCACATCTGGCGTTCCACAAGGTGCAGGTTATCCCCATTTTTTTCACTCTATATATAAATGACGTTTCCTCACTCCGGCGAACTAATTTAATGCTCCGCTCGCTCACTACACCCAAATAAACAATAGATTATCTAAAAGAGCATCTGGATTCTCGATCAGACAGGATGTACTCTTGGAAACTCACCATTCAACCCATTTCATGTAGCATTGTAAACTTCTCCGAAAAAAGGGGAAGGTCAGTATTTCCACTTCGGATCTCATCCCATATTGAAGTAAAAAGAAGAAAAGTTTCTCAGATTCACAAGGGACTAGCTTTTAACACCCACCTCACCTCAGTCTTGGGAAAAGGGTGGGGCGACTATCGTTTCCTTACTGCTTATTTAAGCCGTTTTCACCACTAATACTATCTACGAAACGCTTCCTAAATTTAACAATGATTCACCCCGTGGTAATTTACGCCACCCCAGTTTGGACTCACACAACCGTGTTTGTGAGAAAATGAAACTTTATGACTATCATGTGAGAAATATTTATTTATTGCCGACTTAATTGGACGCGGTTGGGATTTATAGTCCCTTCGTCCACCTAACCATTACATTACATTGGAGACGATAACATACAGCCAAGCCCTGGACGTAGGAAAATCCACCCAGGCGGGAATCGAACCCGCGACCTTTCGATTGGTAGGTTTCGGTAGGACTTTACCCCGCCCCCACCGGTGCTGGTAGATTCACTTAAAATTAACAGGGTAATACAAACCGACAGGTGTACGGCCTTGTGTATTAATTTTAATTATGGCTAGGCGGGAGTGATTACATTGTTTGGGGGAAAGACTTGTATCTTAAATAGGACTACCAGTAGTTCAATATTATGAGTAAATAACGGGGATTGTAAACATCGAGGGGATTTGACACAAGGGCACAGTACGAAAAAATTCATGGATATCAGTAAATAATTAAACCTAGGTTAATGTATATCCGGCGCACCGGGAAATATACTAATTTTAGAAGAGAGAATATGATAATAATGGCTTAAAATTAAAAGACATGGGATAGACTCACAGGCGAGTAACGTCCTTAAGCAGCGTGAAAGTGTGCTCCAATCAAGGTCATAATCCCAGATATTTGTCAAAAGAGGATTTCCAGTCGTTGCAATCAAAGAATAACATTTCTTTGTCCATATACGGTTGAACTCCGCGACGGTCGGGAGGCGATGTGTGGCGCGAACCTCTGCCTTCCGCGTGAATGGGGAGACATTTAGCAAGCCGCGAACGAACATATTATGAACTGTTTCGAGGCAGCGCCAAATTGTCTTCCGATTCCCGAACACGGGCACCTCATATAAAAAATTTCGGCCGGACTATTGCCTTGTACAAGCGCATCCGGTCCGAATGGCCGATGGAGGATGTCTCGGAGGCGGGACAGCGAGGTCCTTCACCGCGATCGTCGCGGCCCGTTCAATGTGAACCATTATCCCACGAAGCCAGGTCAACAGGCCGACGAGTTGTAAGGGGAAGAAGGCTGTAGGAGAGACGGCTGAGAGCCAGAATGGAGATTTGAAGATTTGAAGGGGAGGATACCCCGAAGCACTGTCCGGGCCAACGTGCGAGATAGGGTACAGGGGGTTTTCGCCGTGGATGAAACAGCAGACGCAACCTTCTCTCTTTCGAAACTATGCAATCTCTTCGCGTCCTTATTGATCGCGCTGCCGCGGTAATTTTCGGGGTGGTCATTTCCGCAAATGTAGCAGATTTCAGTCCAGCAGATCAAGGAATGGTTTTCACCACAACGAGCGCATTTGGGTAGCAGAAAACAAAGGTTTTTTTGGTGTCGGATGCGCTCGCATACTAGACACTGAAGCGCCTCGTTTGGTTTTCTAACAGTCGTCGCCGTAACGCGAAGGCCCGCGAGAAATTGGAGATTTAAATATTATTCGGCGTCAACGGAGTTTTCGGAGACTTTTCGGATGCCCGCAGTTAGTTCGAAATCAGAAGGACGAGTGGAAAATATGCGGCGAACCGATATTATCAGCCAAGCGACTGCAATTGGGGATGAAAAAACTCGTCCTCCTCCTCGTAACGGAGCGTATGTTCTTTCGTGTGGTTTTGAGTTTGGGACTGAACGCCCTTTGAGCACGACCGTCTCCGTCGCTAGTTCGAGAGGTACTTCTGTCTCTTCCTGTTCGCTCGATTCCCCTCAGCCTTGTCCACCTTTACGTTTCGCTGTACTTTTCATCCCCCACCCCAATGTACCTCCAATACTCCTATTGGGCCTTCACTCCTCCCCTCATTTCTTCTGTTTTGTCCAACCACGAGCTTCCCGACCACGCACCATCTTCCATTCCCGCCGATCCATTAATTAAAATGTCCCTACCAGATATTTCATTCTTCCGTGAAGGGGCCTGTTTGCCATGCGAAACACCTGAGCTGCATTCAGGCATTTAGGTATTAGGGTCCATGGAATGAGGTGTCAACAAATGTTTGGAAACTAATAAAAAGGTAGCTCGAATTCCGACACCCTAATCAGTAATACAGCCATCTATGTAGCTAAGAATAAGGAATACACAAATGATGTCCCAACGTATATATGTTGACATCTTATTTAATTTTCCATTTATTCATAGCTATTTTTCCCAAATCTGGGAAATGGGAAGCTCACCGTGGGCCGAAATGGTGAAATATGTAATCATTTCAACTGAAATTCTCTAATATTCGCCATTAAATATGTGCAGATCTCATGTGAAGAGGCCTGTTTGCCATGCGAAACACCTGAGCTGCGTTCAGGCATTTAGGTATTAGGGTCCATGGAAATAGGCGTCAAAAAATGTTTGGAACTAATAAAACGGTAGCTCGAATTCCGACACCCTAATCAGTAATACTGCCATCTATGTAGCTAAGAATAAGGAATACACAAATGATGTCCCAACGTATATATGTTGACATCTTATTTAATTTTCCATTTATTTATAGCTATTTTTCCCAAATCTTGGAAATGGGAAGCTCACCGTGGGCCGAAATGGTGAATCATGTAATCATTTCAACTGAAATTCTCTAATATTCGCCATTGAATATGTGCAGTTGTGCACCAATTTAAATTTTGGAAGGAAGGGAAATTTCTTCCTCGCCAAGTTGGTGCGTTTCTTTCTGAGTGAGATGAAACAAGTGAATGTCATTCTCTCCGGAATAATGCCGAATTATTATTCTATATTATTGATTTCTTCCTTCAAACGTAGAAAAAAATAAATAAATTATTCTCCAATTATAGTTTCTTCATTTGGCATGCAAACGGTGTATGCGATTCCTCGTGCAACCCAAATAACCACGGCCATCACCTCGTCCGCAAAAATACCATATTCGCCTGCCACGTACCCGGATGGTCTATAGAAACCCTCTGGATCGATTATACCCCATTTTTCTAGGTTGCAGTAGCCTCAATTAAGTATATACGCGGAAACTCATCCAGATTCGAATATATAATTCCAGGATCAGCCTATGAATCATTTACATGATTGTTAAATTCTCCACTGGGAGCAAACGGAGTTTGTTCCAAGCCAAAGCCATCAACAGAACATGTTGAGACAGTTAAACGAAAAAGACCCATAGCACACCCAGTGATCTAGATTTATTTTTTGTACAATTATTAGGGAATCACGTGTACGTGGACATCAGGTCGGGTTATTTCCACCATTCTTCTATGCATCTTGCCATTTACTTCCAATAACATCCTTGGCCAGCAAAATGGAAGTAATAACAATCCAGACCTGGTTTTTTTTATATTTTGAAAATCTAGCGCGCCTTTTCAGTTTTCCAATGTGTTTCCACCCTTCTCAAATGCATTTTACCTCTCGCTGACCGGTTCACTTCCGGAAATATAAGCATGAAAAGATTCACCCTTTAATGTTTCAATTTACCAAGGCAATTCGTTGTTCCCTTTTGATGGAGGACTAACGTCTGGTCGGTGTTGGCTTTCGCACATATGCTAATACACTATGATCAATAAGGTGTCTGATGAAAAAAAGCATGTATCTAATACACTTGTCAGAGGAGTGGATGTCGGATTCTGCCAAGAATGAGGTACCAAGAATTATTTCGACAAAATTATCTCCTTTGAGACAAGAATTGTTGTCACGTTACGCAAATAAAGAATTATTCGTCAAATGTTATTCATATTGTCGTGAGAAATGCGCGCCGTTCCAAGTTCACTCCATTTAGGTGCAATAGTAATCGGAAGGTGGGGTTAGTGTCAAAGTACTATTAGCTGACACTAACGCCAACAGATCTTGGAAGTATAATCCCTGTTTACAGCTTTGCAGAGGCATACTGTCCAAGTGTTTATGAACTGTTCTTTCGACAACTGTGTAAGTAAAAGAACCTTCTACGATATTATTCATATGATAGTTATTGCATTCTATTTCATGAGTATTAGCTTACGTTGATCACACTGAACGGACCTCACTTATTTGACCATTCTTTGGTTGGAAATTGTTGGAATATATCAACGAGAATTATATTACCATGTAAACTTAAGAGATTCAAACATAATGACAATTTATACGGCTGCATATCCCGAATGAATCTGTAGAAGTACGCCACGTAATTTTCAAAATATGAATGCGTCATTTCCAGAATGTTCGAATGCCAATGGCCTCTCCTTCTAGAATGTTCGAATACTCGAAATTCTTGCAGTTCGTTTAGTGAATGCTTATTAACCCATGAGTTTTTAAATCGGTGTAACTTTTGCATTTTTGAAAGAAATTTGCAACACAAAACAATTTGCTATCAGATTTTGAAATAGGTAATATGAGAGTTTGGAAAAATTTAAACGTGTCCGCGGATAAAAAGCCTGTGACACCAACCGAAATATTCAGATTTTGCCCTTGGAATTTGAAAATTGATTTTCTTGTGGCATGCCTTCCATTAAATGCAATTCACACGCGTGTTTACTAAAGTATATTATGTTTTTTTTCTAAAGTTCGCGATCCCACCAGATAAGGCCGGCCGTGAATTCATTCTAAAAATTTCAATTGAATTAAAATGATTGGCATGCCATGTGAGAAGTAGTTAGTTGTACAAATTGTCGTGATTATTCCAAAGTTGGTCAGTGAGCTAATGGATTACGTAAGGCCCATCTGGTGCAGCTCATCGTCGAGTCCGAAAGTTCTAAAGGTATTGTAAAATTCATGTGCTCCAGTACCAAACCAACCAGATCATGCTTCCCTTCCTAATTTTTGCCACATGTAACTGAGATAAATAATGGGCTCTGTAGATGGCGCTTTCCATCGACCCCGGTTACTCATGGAGTTTACCATATTAGCCGAGCCGGCATTCACCATTCCCATAATCAATCGCATACATAAATTGACTTTAAAAGTATGGAAACCAGCACAATAAAATGCCGACAATTTATATGCGTTAATGAAACCCCTTTATATTTTTAGCTTGAGGAAACGCATTTTCCTGCGTTTAAAAGACTGCACGATCATAAACACACACTGTTGGTTAATAATGAAAGGCCTGCTGGTACTAATAGTAAAGCACCTGCAAAAGGAGTTAGAAGAAAGTTCCCTGAGTCCGGATGCCGCCGAAGAAGTAAAGGTAGCTGCTCAGTGCATAGAAGATGCCTACTCAATATCCAAGGAAGATTTAGGAGCTTGCACCATGGCCCTGGAAGATCTTTATTTACCATATGTTCCCGAGGTTAGCAGTTATGTGTGCATTTGATATGCAAACGTCAGCTTTCTCTGACTGCAATATGTTATCATGTTATGTGCAAGGCATTATTTCTTGAAAAATCAATAATACCTGGAGAGTTATTCACTTTTATAATCTTGAATTGCATTGAACATTATTAGCACACAACCTAGTAGATGTAAATATTTCACTAATTGAAGTAAACAGTGTCATTGTTTGACGATGATCAAGTCAGGTTGTTTCTTTGCGAATCAACCATTAATTATGCTGACAACCTTAAGCTTTATTTGTGATGTCCCACAATTTTTTACCCAACAGTTAGTAATTGATCATTGCAGAATTTTTTGTAGTTTAGAGCCAATTATTTTATCTGTTAACTGTCTTACTCTAACATGTATCCGTGAGATAAATTTTTACCACTTGAAGTTAATTTTCCTGCTTGTAATACCTAGTTCTTAAGTAAATATTAATTAATGCTTTATATTAACAGGATGGCAGAAAGGTAACACCTGAACAAAATGAAGAGGCTCAACGCCTGAAAAAGGCAGGCAATGAGCGCATGGGTAAAGGCAAATACCCAGAAGCTATTGAACTTTACACAAGGTATTTGAGTTTCTTAATGGCCAAGACATTATTGTGTTTTCAATTAAAAATAAACTTCAAAAGTCAATCCAATTCTGGACAGAAAAGTTCTGAAGGTCTTGGAACCAGTACATAATGAATAGTCTTATAAAACTTATTGTTTTAGATATAAGTCATCAGAAAAAACTGGAACATAGATTTGCTTTATTTGAACTTTTTAATAAACCACAGTTTTTCTTGTTTTAATATTGAAATCATACCATAACGAAACGTTTTTGCCCCCTACCTTAATGTGTGAATTTCATCTACGGTGGCACTTAGTATTGGGCAACTTGTACAATCGCCGGCCAAACTGACCATCAGGTGACACCTATTGTTTGTAGTTTTTTAATACCATTTTATTTGCCCATTGAAAGAATATAAGCCTGGCAAGTTAATCATTCATATGTTTTATTCCTTTGCTTTTAAGGTAACACTTTAGAGAACAAGTAAATAATTTTCATTAAATTTGTTCGCTGTCCCAACCCAATTAATTGGCACAGAGCAAAATCCAAAAAAGCATTATTTTTTCACTGTAGTGAATCTGTTTTAATACATTACGGTGAGGCTGGATATTTGTTATGGATAGAAGAGTTGTATCCTTAAGCTCAAAATAAATTACGGTCAAGGTTTAATAGCTTTTAAGGCTAATTGCAGAAGGATCCTTAACAAAGGTTGAACATTTAGGTGTTTATTTCGGTATGCAATGCTAATAATTTGTTAGGCACAAGGTCATGGCATCATATCATCTCAAACAAGATTTTTTCAACAGAGCTTCTCCGTTTTTATCTTAGAAGAGATAGGGATGGCTGTGGAGGAGGCTGTGTGTCTTTGTAGATATAACTGTTTTCAGTAGATTAAAATGGTGACATTGGTTGTCTGCATACTTTCAAAAACGGTAATGCCTAAATAACATTTGAATTTTGATAGAGTAAGAATTGGCATTTTAGTCCTTAGCATGGCTTCAGCTAAGGGCTCCCATGTGAAATTTCTCTCTTTGTAGGGCCAGATAGAATTTCAATTGACAAGCTAAAATCTACGGTAGCACAGTTTCTTCCTACAAAAATATTTTATTCAATGTTACCATGAGCAATGAGCTGTCATGAGTCAATGTTTTGAAGAAATTTAGAGCATAATGGTCAATTAAGAATAAGTGTGTATATATATAATTCCAATTCAATGAATATAGTGAAGGTAGTTTCACAGGGTAGTGTCCTGGGATTCCTTTGTTTTTAATGTACACCAATGATCTACTGGGTGGAATAAATTCTGAAATTAGACTTCTTATGAGTGATTGAATTATCTACAGGAAAGAAGTAAATGAGACTATTGGCCTTCTAAATTTCCAGAATATTTGGGGAGATTTTAATCATATTCATCAGACTCTTGTGTATTTATATATGTGAATACATATCAATATATATATATATATATATATATATATATATATATATATATATATATATATATATATATAAAATCTACCAATCTACTTCTTAAATCCTCGCCCTGTTCCAAAATCACTCCCAGACCCTGTAATAAACCTAGATGCAAAACATGTCCTATTTTCCTAACCAGAATCCCATCCCTCTCCCACCTGCTCTCTAACTCTCTCCCACCAATTCCCTACTCCTGGTGTACATCCAGCAATGTTGTCTACCTACTCAAGTGCCAACTTTGCCCTGCCTTTTACATTGGACAGTTACCACAACACTTAATATTATAATCAATAATCATCGAGCCTCATGCAACAATTTCTCCCTTAATGGTATGCCCCCAATCCCCAAACATGCCTCGGAACACAAAACTGCCTTTGACCAATGTTTTAAATTATCCGTCTTAGCATCCCTCCCACACTCAGACCCTCCACTGAAACTCAAAACATTAGAGCTAGCTTTCATCTGGCTCTTGGATTCCTGGAATCGCCCAGGTATTAATATTAGATATTAATTGCCCCCTTTATGCATATAATTTCATCCCCCTCCACCCCAACAATTTCCATATCATCCCCACCTTTTTTTAAAATTCCCACGCCATACACTACCCCTCCAAACCCTTCCTTGAGTGCCTTTCCCCCCTTTTTCCCCACTTTCCCTTTCTTTTCCCCACTTTTCCCCTCTTTTTTCCCCCATTTTTCCCCTTCTCCTTCCTACCACAGCTTTCGGGCTCTCCTCTGCCTCAGTTCTGTTCCAAATTTCTCTTGAGAAAGGTGGTTGCACCACCAAAAATTCGAGACCTAGTGAGTCCCTCTTTTATATGTTTTAGTTTCTGTGTTTGCAATGACTATTTAGTGAATTTTATTGTGCACGTTCGTGGCTTTTCAAGAAAGTATATATATATATATATATATATATATATATATATATATATATATATATATATATATATATATATATATATATATATTTATATATATATAACACAGTAATCAACCCGAAGGTCGGTTTAGTAGGTGATGGTAGAGCTCACCCATGTACCAAGCCCGGGGGGACCAGTTCCTTTCCCTGTGCCAGTTATGGTTTCCCTGGAAGATCTGGTACCCGAAAAATCAACTAGCTTGGGTGGAGCTGCAGGTGCCCAAAGTGCCTTGCCCAGGAATCGAACCCGGGACCCTCTGGTCAGCAGTCCAACACTCTACCCGTTATGTGTATAATTACATATACATATTATATTTTTCTCTCTTTTTTAATTCTCTTTGAGTTATTTCTAAGCATTTCAGGTTATAAAAATGGTATTGTATGTTATTGTTATTCATAGTTGCAGGAGGATTGTGAGTAGAAGTGCTTTTTTGTCTGAAATAAACTGGCTTGAAAACATTGTTCTGGTAACATCTTTTTGTACAATGTGTTATTTTCTCTTTCAGGGCTATTGCATTGGACCCGAATAATACAGTGTACTTCTGTAATCGTGCTGCGGCCCACATCCTGACATTAAACTTTTCAGGGGCCATAAAGGATTGCCATGAAGCAATAAGACTAGATCCCAAAAACAGTAAAGCCCATGGTCGTTTGGGGTAATTATGAATTATACTCTAAAATAGTGCATAGCATTATTGAATGAAGTAGTTGGTTAATTCTTTGTGTTGGTAAAACATTTTGTTTATAAGTTTGTGCAACATTCTTTAGTATTTCGGTGTGGGTAAAAAACGTGTATGGGATTGAGAAGGTTTCCATAGTCAGATTTTAAGATTTCCTTCGATTATAGGAATTAACTTCCTACTTTATATTCTTGGTTTAACCTTTCTTTTTTACATAGATTTCATTATTTATCTTCATTGAAATTTGGTCAATGGTGAAAAAATAACAATTTTTAATTATTGAAGTTTTTAAAGTAATTGTTGAAGAATTTAGATACATTTGTTCAAACTATTTTACTATCATTGGAACCTGGAGAAACAAGCAACTTTTGGCATAAGAAGGGACAAGGTGCATGGGATCCACAGAAACATGGCATGCCTGTTACTTCAGCCTGTGTTTAACACTTGTGTCACTGGCATCCTAGTGAATTGGTGGTAACACATTTTTCCAAACTTGTGTCCAGATTTTATTTGTTACTTTATTGTGCATAGTTTTAGAATAGTCTACCATGAACATGGCACATAAGGACAGCAATGAGAAAATAAAAATATCTACAGAAATAAAGTAAAATTATTGAACTCAAGGAGCAGCATGGTTGATCCATCATTAAAATGATCAGTCAACATTAAGAATTTGCACTTTCCTCTATGACAAGGGTAAAATTAGGGACATAGATGCATCAATGAGAGTGACAAGAATGTCATTGCAGTAGTTTTACATTCTCAGTGACGTTAAAGTACTGCTCTTCAAATAGTTAAAAGGACCGAAATTGCAAAGCACCTCTTAATGAGATTTGTCCATTGTCTGCAGGCAAAAGTGATTTTTGCTGAACCTGTAAATGTGATACCAGGATCATCAGTGGCTGAAAGCATATTTGAAGAGAGCAATGCATGGTACATGACGTCCAAGATAAGAACCAGCAGCCACTGTGCTTAAAGGCATGGTCAAGCAGGAAGCTGCAACTCCAACTGCAAAGGCAGCCGGGAGCTTAATCGTTCGTTTGAAGAAGCTCGTAGACGAATTACAATCTCCTACAATGGATTTATAATTCTAAAGACATATGTCTGTTCTAGAGGTAGATGCCCAAGGGAATCTATATATTTACATGTAGCAACAGATGAGATTGCATTACCCAGCCACAGACCAATGAAAAGGCATCTAACACTGCAATATTATGTCAGAGCAAGTGGTTATTTGAAAATAAACTTCTGTTTGCTTGCAATTCAGAAAATCCATAAACCTTCGATGAAAATTTAAGTCCGTAAGAGCTAGCAGGCTAAATGTGAGATGGGGAAGCATTGGAAACTCCAACGTCATGCATAGAGATGCATCCCCCTTAATAGGTAGTGGACATTTGCACAAGCAAAATATATAATGATGACAAATTACGCTCAATTTGCCTGGTTTCACTGAGTAATTACCCTCTTCTGATAACCGGTGAAAGTCTTCAAAGTGTGCTACAATTTCAAAAGATCATCTGAATGTTAAATTTAAATTCCCATAATGATAGGTCATGATTTACGAGTTGCCTCAGACTGGCAGCATGTTACCAGAACACAACAACAGTGTACACATGGCCATCCACTTTCATTATGTCCCACAGAGAAACGGAAATCTTTCATTTCTCTATTTGGTAGCAATGGGGTGAAATATATCCAAATTCATTCATGAACGAAAGTGCAGAATGGTGATTCACCTACTTCATTTTAGCAATCAGGGATTTCTGCCAACGCTTAGAATTTTGGCACTTAATAACATATACTTCTATATTTGGGGTCAATATTGAACATATCTTCTTTTTTCTCGTTAAATTTCAACTTGTATTTTTTAGATATGCATATCGTGCAGTTGGTGAATATAAAAAGGCAAGGGACTCTTACTCCAAGGCACATACACTTAGACCTGGAGATAAAAGGTACAAAAACTGGTACCAAAAACTTCAGGAGAAGTTGGAAAGTGAAGTAGAACCTATGCCAGTGTTCTCAAAAGACATGGATTTGTCCCCTCTGATGAAGTATCCGAAATTGGCCAAGTTTACCACCAAAGTCTTTGGAGATGCAGCCGCCGAAGATGCGTACGTATTAATATGACCAGATGCTATGGTGTTAAAATAATGCATGCTTACTCCACTAAGGCAGTGGATTTCTTCTCCTTGGGCAGAATTTTATTATAATTTGTATTATGTAAAGCAGTGATAATTTCCTATGCCCTCTTCATTCCAATGACCCTTGACCCACTTAAGACAGTTCAGTACCAAATAAATTTTTTAAGTGCATAGTGAAAGATACGCATTTGTTTGAAAGAAAATTCAATGCTAATGAAATATGAATTTCTGGTTGTTTAAAACTTGTCTGGATATGCATCTAGAAACTATTTTCAATTGTAAAGGTACCTAATGCTTTTGTTCTGAAACATATGGGTTTGAAGTAAACAAATGTGAAAATAAATTTTTGAGACTTTGGTCTTAAAACTGTTCTAACATTAAATCCAGTAAATTATGGGGTGAATTATCTTCACAGGTTGGGTAACTGTTTACATTTTTGTTAGGAAGGAAGTATTTGTTGTCTTGAGTCTTAGTTAAAAAAAATACAAATTCCATATCAGCTACTTTAATTGGGGTTGAGTTCCTCCTTCTAGTCAATTAAATGAGGAATACAGTTTTAGAGCAGGTATTGATTACAAGCTTAATTTAGGTCACTTTTCCATGATTGAAATTCCTGCTGCCCCACTTTGTTTTTTCTTATGCAAATTTATCTAGAAAAAATATAATGCCTATTTATTCACCATTGTGCCATCCCATTCACATTCACTCTAATTCTAATGTAATCTACGAAACGAATATGAAGAGGCTGGCATTAAGTTAACTAAAATCATTCCTAAGAGTTTCAAATATTACACAAGGAAAAATTTAAGTATAGCTTCATCAAATATACTAGAATTGAACACACATCTGTATATACATACTATATGTTATTCCACCATGAACATGGTGGAATAACATAGGTTGACTGACCCAAAGCTCTTTAAAAGTTCCTCACTCGTCACAGCACAATCTATTGTAAGGCATATTTCTCTCAATATAAAATTATTTCCTTGTCTTGAGTAGTCTGTTGCATAGGATTACCTTTTTTCCGGGGAAGGGGTACCTGATAATGGTACAGGCTTACCTCTACCATAATATTCCATGGGTGATCAGATATAATTCATTGCAAACTTGTTGAGCAGCATTTAGAAATAAGTGTGCATATTGCACACTTGCCTTTTTTGTACAAGTTCACAGCAATATTCTTAGATGTACACTATATTTAAGTGGTGTTAATTATGTGCTGTTGTTGCCAATTGAATGCGACTCACCAATCAAATGTTACCTTTAAATTTAAATTGAGATATCATTTGGATTATGATAAGACTCGGTGGAAAAGTGGCATAATTCTATTTGACTTGAAATATTTTCCCATTCAATATTTGTCTTGCATTATTTTACCATTTGGTCACTGTAGGGCTGCATGCAATTGTTACAGGTTATTTTTGGCTAATATGCTGATTTCCATGTTAATTCATAACATGCCTAGTATGGTGTTTAAGAAATGGAATAATAATATGACTCAGTAATTACTTCTTCTACTGCTTGTATGCAATGTTCACAAAATTTGATCCCACATGAAAAGTGTTTAAATATTCTATGGTGCAAATATTTTGCTGAGATATCAGATGGCAATTTTTATATTTGAAAATAGTTTTCATTTACGTTTTTAGACATTGTACAATGCTGCTCCTGCTGATTGTACACTTCCCAGGAACATAATTGTTCCCACCCTGAAAAATAGCCTTTCTTTTTACTCTCACCTCCCCATCTGAATAAAGTCTTCTTAGAGTCAGCCATTTCTTCTAAAAATGAGCACTAGGAACATGTCACTTGATTTGATTTTTGGTCAGCTGTGAGTAGTTGTGGCACATATCTCACAGAGGTTTATAATTTTCCAATGTTGATATAAATTATCTGTATCCCTACCTTGCCTAAAGCTAATACCTTAATAATTACTCCATCCTTTTTTTCTGACATTATCCATCACTGTTTTATGGGATTTATCTTTATTGGTTTTATGCATTAGTGACCTCAATAAAGCATGCAGAAGTTCATCATCACTTGTGGACATATCGTCAATTTACAAATTTTGATAACACGTGTTTGCCATTGTAATCAAAGGGGCCAGATCACCATAGTGATTATGATTTCCTCTTTAGTCTCCTGAGGTGCCTTCGATTAAATTTTTTACGATTACCATTCTTGTTTGTCAGTCACTTAAGTTGTTTGATTCAATCAAGTAAAGGTTAGACAAATGTGGCTGAAACTTTGTGAATGTTGCTACAAGTCAAGTATACTAACAGAGAGTAAATTCGATATGCAATAGTGCTGCAATCTTTTTTCATTTGTGCAAACTGTTAAAAATGCCATCTGGAAACATCAAAGAGATTACTCATAGGTATATCCAGTTCTTTTAAGAGCCCCAAGAAGAGACATTTCTTTAGGTAGTCATTTTTCATTCTTTTAATCTGGAAATGATACTGAAGCATTAATTACTATTACTACCATTTATAAGGAAATTATGGCAAATTGAGTGAGTACATTTGACTTTGATGTCTGTAGAAAGGAAACTTCCAAAACTTGTAATATAACATCTCTGACCACAGTAGTATTATTTAAGAACATAAGATTGGCCAAAATGTTGATTATTTCATGGTCGCAAAAGTATCAGGAACATTTAAAATAATGTGTAACTGAAATTTTTTTGTCTTTTTAACAGCCTAGATGGAATATTATCCGGGAAGCCCTTACCTAATACTCAGCTGGAAGAGGAATTAATAACTGTGTAAGTAAATATGTATATATTAAAATTTGTGAATGCTGGCACCTAAAATGAAAACCATTTATGGTTGATTTTGGTATTGATAAGCAAAATACTATTGCAATGAAACTCTTAAAACGATTATTATTTCCGAGAAATTAAAAGCAATTTTTCCTGGCATGGTTAGGAAATGCCAGTATCATTAATGACCAAATAAGTACTGAAGGGGAGCCATGCATGGTTCAGGAAGTTCAAGGGTAGAACCTGAAGCCATGGCATTGTAAGGAATAGTAATGCAGCAGGGAACAGGTAGCAGGGAGCTTAATCTGTGACTTCAAAATGCTCTCAATTTAAATATTGTGTTTTAATCCTGACAACACACATTTCTTCTGAGAGAAGATGTCAGCATAAACATATGTATGTGAAGCGTAAACATATCCTAAACAATGTGTATATAATTTTCTTTGAATAAACCTTGAACATAGTATATTTATTTCAGCATGTAATGCACTATTATGTTTTAAAATGATTTAATTGGGAAAAATAACTTCACTAAACAATGCTTGCATTTGAAATGAAAGATCACCAAAAAATTATGCTAATTGTACAATATTCCATTGTGCATAGGAAATCTGATGTACTGAGAATGTCGTGTACAAGAATAGTTGTATTGTCCTGGGATAAAAAATACATATGAGATAGCCTCTGCTGCAGTAACATTTCTTTTCACAAATATAGATTATGCATAGTCAGTGAATACTCTTTTCTCTTAATTCTCAGACTATTTTAAGTAACTCACTGTTTTATTGCAAAATTCTTTTTTAATACAGGATGGCGGAGGTACTAGCTGATTTGAAGGGTAAATTGGCTGTTCTGCAAGAAGGGATCGACAGTGAAACGAGTGACAATGACGATCTGATGGCCAAACAGGAACCTAAAAAAGAATAATTGCCCAGCTCATCATCATTGCCGACTCCACCAGCTGGTGTTGCCCCTAAGTCCACAAATTCTCAAAATTCTGTGGGTTTAAGTGGGGATGGGCCTAGTCCTTCTGGCCTTCAAGGAAAAGATACCCAAGGCCACCATGATGTGGACAGGATAAATGGAAGAGATGGTGCTAGCTAGTATAGTTGATTGTATCAAGACTCATAATTTTCTATATTAATATATCTTCTTGACCCATTTTCAGAAGAAATTGGTTAATTCAAAGAACCATACTTAATATTTCAAGTGTTATTCTAAGTTAATTGTGCCAATCTTCCTAGTAATTTTTGTCTGCTTACAATGAAAGAATGAAAACCTGGAATAAAAAAGTTTAGAGAAAGTTTTTAAGGTCATTTAGTGCATTTTATAGCCCAGAAAATTATAACCTCAGCTACATTTTAAAAAAGTAAACAAGTTTCTTTTCCCTTAGGAACAAAAATTTGATTTTGAAACTTAAAGAAATCAACCAGTTATATAATATTGGCGTATGTTCAAATTCTTACGGCAAATTATTTTCTTTAATTATGCATTCCTTCTTCCTAAGAACTAACAAGTCATTGCTATATCAGAGGAACCCCATCAAACACACTATGTAATTAGTTGCATGGGCAAATAATTTCTCTTAACTGCTTGATGAAATTAGTGTAGTTCTTTGGGCATTTACTGTGCTTAAAAGATGACAACGATAAAGCTTTGGAGAGGTCAATCTTATGTGTAAAAGTGGAAATCTGTGTTGACAATAAGACATGGGTGTTGAAAATACCAGACAACATTCTTACAGAATGACATCAAGGTTTAGGAAAATGTGGATTTAAAAAGTCATATAGACTAATTTGCTGCTTTTGAGAGAGAGAGGAATCTGGCCAGAATACTTGGGTTATGTTAGTACCTGTTCCAGAAAAGGTAAAGGCTACAAAATTTGAGGATTACTGAACAATAAGTTAGATTTCACATGCAGCTAACATACTTCTCAGAAACAGCAATAAAAGCATGGAGAGTAGTGCAAATGATTTCTTGAGGGATGATCAGTTTGGGTTAATGAACGGAAGAGGCTCACATGTGTCCGTTACAGTAATGAGATCAATAATACAGGGGAACATAAGAGTACAATCAAAATTATTTGCTTCTTTAGTAGATTTCGGACAGGCATTTAATATAGCGAATTGAGAAAATTACTGAATATATTGCAGAAAATAGCATTAGATTGGAGGAATTTAACAATGATCCAACCCGTGGTAATTTACGCCACACCAGTTTGGACTCACACCACCATGGTGGGCATTTAATAAAATCAGTTCTGTTTGCTGATGACATAAATCTAGTTCCGTCAGTCATCGAAGAGATTACAAGCATTGCTGAGTGAATGGAAATTAATGCGAACTAATTTGATGCTGTACTCCGACAACACCGCAATCACCGCTCGCTCACTACACCCAAATAAGCAATAGACTACCTACAAGAGCATCTGGATTCTCGATCGGGTAGGTTATACTCTAGGATCAGCCCATTTCATGCAGCTTTCTTAACTTCTCCGAAATAAGCAGAAACCGCGAAGGTCAGGCATTCCACTTTGGACCTCAGCCCATACCGAAGAAAAGAGAAGAAAAGTTTCTCAGATTCACAAGAGACTAGCTTTTAACACCCAACTCACCTCATTCTTGGGAAAAATGTGGGGCGACTATCGGCCCCTGTACTGGTTATTTAAGCCGTCTTCACCCTTAACACTATCTACCACAACACGCTCGTGAGATATATTTATTTATTTATTGCCGACTATAAATTTCGGTCGGACTATTGCCCTGTACGAGCGCGTCTAGTCGGAATGGCTGATGAAGGATTTCTCCGACGAGAGACAGCGAAGTTCTTCGCCCCGATAGTCGAGGCCCGTTTAATGTGAACCATTACCCAACGAAACCAGGTCAACAAGCCGACGAGTCGTGGGGGAAAGAAGGCTCCTGGAGAGGTGGATGAGAGCCAGGGGGAGGGGAGGGGAAGTGAATGCCCCGACTGTAGGCCCGTGGCCATCTGTTTCAGACGAAGGGGAAGTCTAGGAGATGTGAAGGGGAAGAAACTAAGAAGCAGAGGTCACTGACCAGGCCAACGTGCGAGAGAGGGTACAGGGGGCTTTTGTCGTGGAAGAAACAGCTGACGCAACCTTCTATCTTTCTACATGCAGCCGCTTAGCAACCTTATGAATCGCGTAGCCACGGGGCGGTCCTTTCCGCAAAGGTAGCAGATTTCCGTGGCATCCCGGGACTTCCCTCATTACATTAAGGAATGGTGTTCACCACATCCGGCGCATTTGGGTTGCAGAATACAATGGTTTTTTGGATGTCCGATGCGCTCTCGTCGGTAACACTGCAAGGGCTCGTGTGGCTTTCTAAAAATCGTCGCCGAAAAGAAAAGCCCCGCGAGAAATTGGAGATTTAAATATTCTTCGGCGTCAGGGGAGTTTTCGGAGACATTTCGGATCCCCGCAGTTAGTTCGAAATCAGAAGGACGAGTGGAAAATATGCGGCGAACCGCTATATTATCAGCCAAAGGGCGTTCAGTCCCAAACTCATAACCACACGACACAACGCACGGATAATACAACACGACCGTCTCCGTCGCCAGCTCGAGAGGTACTTCTATCCTTTCCTGTTCGCTCGATTCCCCTCAGCCTTGTCCACCTTTACGTTTCGCTGTACTGTTCATCCCCCACCCCAATGTACCTCCAATACTCCTACTGGGCCCTCACTCCTCCCCTCATTTATTCTGTGTTGTCCAACCACCAGCTTCCCAACCACCCACCATCTTCCATTCCCGCCGATCCATTAATTTCAATCTCCCTACCAGATATTTCATTCTTATGTGAAGAGGCCTGTTTGCCATGTGAAACACCTGAGCTGCGTTCAGGCATTTAGGTATTAGGGTCCATGGAATTAGGCGTCCAAAAATGTTTGGAACTAATAAAAAGGTAGTTTGAATTCCGACACCCTAATCAGTAATACTGCCATCTATGTAGCTAAGAATAAGGAATACACAAATGCTTCCCAACGTAAATATGTTGACATCTTCTTTAACTTTCCAGTTTTTATAGCAATTTTTCCCAAATCTGGGAAATGGGTAGCTCACCCTTGGCCGAAATGGTGAATTATGTAATCATTTCTTCCCTCAAACGTAGAAAAAAAAAGAAAATAGTCTCCATTTATAGTTTCTTCATTTGGCATGCAAACGGTGTATGCGATTCCTCGTGCAACCCAAATGACCACGGCCATCACCTCGTCCGCCAAAATACAATATTCGCCTGCAATGTCTCCGGATGGTCTTTAGAAACCCTCTGGATCGATTATACCCCATTTTTCTAGGTTGCAGTAGCCTCAATTAGGTATTTACGCGGAAACTCATCCGGATTCGAATATATAATTCCAGGACCAGCCTCCGAATCATTTACATGATTGTTAATTTCTCAACTGGGAGCAAACGCAGTTCGTTCCAAGCCAAAGCCATCAAAAGAAGATGTTGAGGCAGTTAAACGAAAAAGGCCCATAGCAAACCCAGTGATCTAGATTTATTCTTTGTAAAATTATTAGGTAATCACTTGTACGAGGACATCAGGTCGGGTTATTTCCGTCACTTTTCTCTGCATCTTGTCATTTATTTCCAATAACATCCATGGCCAGCCTAATGGGAGTTATGAAATTCCAGTCCCAGTTTATTTTGATTTTAAGAACTACTAGCGTGTCTTTTAAATTGTTCAACGTGTTAAGCCCTTCTCAAATACATTTTAACTCTCGCTTACCGGCTCACCTCCGGAAATATAAGCATGACAAGGTTAACCCTTGAATATTTCAATTTACCATGGCAATTCATTGTTCCCTTTTGATGGATGACTTACGTCAGGTCGATATTGGCTTTTGGTCATATTCTGATGTACTGTGATCAATAAGGTGTCTGATGAAAAAAGTCCATAGTAAACCATATGAAGAAAAGTCTGTATCTAATACAATTGTCAGAGAAGTGGATGTCGGATTCTGCCACGAAAGAGGTTCCAAGAAATATTTCAACAAAATTATCTCCTTTGAGACAAGAATTGTTGTCACGTTCCGCAAATAAAAAACTATTCGTCTAATGTTATTCATATTGTCGTGAAAAATGCCCGCCGTTACAAGTTAACTCCATTTAAGTGCAATAGTAATCGGAAGGTGGGGTTAGTTTCAAAGTACTAATAGCTGACGCTGACGCCAAGAGATCTTGGAGGTATAATCCCTGTTTACAGCTTTGCAGAGGCATACTGTCCAAGTGTTTATGAACTGTTCTTTCGACAACTGTGTAAGTAAAAGAACCTTCTACGATATAATTCATATGATAGTTATTGCATTCTATTTCATGTGTATTAGCTTACGTTGAACACACTGAACTGACCTCACTTATGTGACCATTCTTGGGTAGAAATTGTTGGAATATATTAACGAGAAGTATATTATCATGAGTAACTTAAGAGATTCAAAAATAATGACAATATATACGGCTGCATATCCCGAATGAATCTGTAGAAGTACGCCACGTAATTTTCAGAATGTGAATGCGTCATTTCTAGAATGTTCGAGTGCCCATGGCCTCTCCTTCTAGAATGTTCGAATACTCGAAATTCTTGCAGTTTGTTTATTGAATGCTTATTAACCCATGAGTTTTTAAATCGGTGTAACATTTGCTTTTCTGAAAGATATTTCAACACAAAACAAATTGCTATCAGATTATGAGAAAGGTAATATGAGAGTTTGGGAAAATTTAAACATGTCCGCAGATAAAAAACCTGTGACACCAACGGAAATATTCAGATTTTGTCCTTGGGATTTTATTTACCCTCGTCTATGAAAATAAATTTTCTTGTTGCATGCCTTCCATTAATTGCATGGTCCAACTGGTGCACCTCAAGATCGAGTCCGTAAGTTCTAAAGGTATTGTAAAATTCATGTGCTCCAGTACAAAACCAACCTGATCATGCTTCCCGTCTTAATTTTTGCCACGTGTAACTGAGAGAAAAAATGGGTGGGATAGGCTCTGTAGATGGCGCTTTCCATCGGCCCCGGTTTCTCATGGAGTTTACCATATTAGACGAGCCGGCATTCATAATTCCCATCATTAATCGCATACATAAGTGGAAACTTTAAAAAAATGTAAACCAGCACAATAAAATGCCGACAAATTATATGTGTGTATTAAATTAACATCGGCTGTCCTTTACATTTCGTTAATAAGCTCATCTTCCCCTCAAATTGATGAAACTGTGCTGGGCATGGGTATCATATCATTTCCTCCCAAGGCCTTATGAAAAGAAAACCCAGTTAATCATACAACCTTGATATATAGAAGGATTTAAAAATCTTAAAATGGTATTTTTGAACTTCCAAAATTTTTTCAATGCTTACCTAATTTTTCTTTTAACTATTCATCTGAATAATTTGCATGCTCATTGACCTTTGGATTTGCATTCAGCTGTGAATGTACTTAACCAGATATTCATTAAAAAATAATTAATTACAGCAAGTTAATGAAATCCCTTTTTTCTTTTAGTTTGAGGAAACGCGTTTTCCTGTTTTTAAAAGACTGTAAGATCATAAACACCTACCGCTGGTTAATAATGAAAGGCCTGCTGGTACTAATAGTTAAGCACCTGCGAAAGGAGTTAGAAGAAAGTTCCCTGATTCCGGATGCCGCCGAAAGAGTAAAGGTAGCCGCTCAGTGCATAGAAAATGCCTACTCAATATCAAAGGAAGATTTAGGAGCTTGCACCATGGCCCTGGAAGATCTTTATTTGCCATCTGCTTCAAAGGTTAGCAGTTAAGTGTGCATTTGATATGCCAGCATGAGCTTTCTCTGACTGCAATATGTTAATAAGTTATGTGCAAAGCATTACTTCTTGAAAAATAAATAATACTTGGAGAGTTATTCACTTTTATAATCGTGAATTGCATTGAACGTTATTAAAACATGACCTAGGAGGTGTAAATATTTCACTAATTAGGTAAACAGTGCCATTGTTTGATGATGATCAAGTCAGGTTTTTCTTTGCAAATCGACCATTATTTATGCTGCAACCTTAAGCTTTATTTGTGATATCCCACAATTTTTTTTCAACGGTTAGTAATTGATCATTGCAGGGTTTTCTGTAGTTTAGAGCCAGTAATTTTTTTCTGTTATATACCTTCCTCTAACATGTATCCATAAGAAAAAATATCACCACTTGAAGTTAATTTTCTCTGCTTATAATACCTAGTTCTGAAGTAAATATTAATTAATTCTTTAATATTAACAGGATGGCAGAAAGGTAACACCTGAACAAAATGAAGAGGCTCAACGCCTGAAAAAAGCAGGCAATGAGCGCATGGCTAAAGGCAAATACCCAGAAGCTATTGAACTTTACACAAGGTATATGAGTTTTATTATTTGTCAAGAAATTATTGCGTTTTCAATTGAAAATAAATTTCAAAAGTCAATCCTATACTAGACAGAAAAGTTCTGAAGGTCTTGGAACCAGTACATAATGATTAGTCTTATAAAACTCATTGTTTTAGATATAAGTCATCTGAAAAAACTGGAACATAGATTTGCTTTATTTGAACTTTATCATAAACCACACTTTTTCTCGTTTCTATGTTGAAATCATACTCTTTCTCTCAGCACCATGAGATTCACTCCAGCAGTATTTTTGGTTGGGTACACGAACTTTCTGGGAAACCATTGCCTGCAATTCAGTAGGTTTTTGCCTCCTACTTTAATGTGTGAATTTCATCTACAGTGGCACTTAATATTGGGCAGCTTGTGCAAACGCCGGCCAAACTGACCTTCAGGTTGACACCTATGTTCATAGTTTTATAATACCATTTTATTGGCCCATTGAAAGAATATTTGCCTGGCAAGTTAATCATTCAGATGTTTTATTCCTATGGTTAGTAAGGTATTGCTTTCGAGAGCAAGTAAATAATTTTCATTAATTTTGTTCGCTTCCCAACCCAATAAATTGACACAGAGCAAAATTCAAAACAGCATAATTTTTCAACTGTTGTGAATCTGTTTTAATACATTACTCCTAAATATGGTCATATTTGTTATGGATAGAAGAGTTGTATCCTTAAGCCCAAAGGAAATGAAGGTGAACTGTTAATAGTTTTTAAGGCTAATTGCAGAAGGACCCTTAACAAAAGTTAAAAATTTAAGTTTTAATTTATGTATGCAATGCTGATAATTTGTGAGCCACAAGGTCATGGCATCATATCATCTCAAACAAGATTTTTTTAACAGAGCTTCACTGTTTTTACCTTAAATGAGATAGGTATGGCTGTGGAGGAGGATGTGTGTCTGTGTAGATATAACTGTTTTCAGTATATCAAAATGGTCACATTGATTGTCCATATACTTTTAGAAAATGTAACCCTAAATACCCCTTGAATTTTGATAGAGTAAGAATAGGCGGTTTAATCCTCAGCATGGCTTCAGCGAAGGGCACTCTCACTCTGCTCTTTTTGTAGGCCCGGATAGAATTTCAATTGACGAGCTCAAATTGGACAGTAGCACAGTTTCATCTTACAAAATATTTTATTCAAAGTTACCATGAGCAATGAGCTGTCATGGGTCAATGTTTTGAAGAAATTCAGAGCATAATGGTCTATTAAGAATATGTGTGTATATATTTAATTCCAATTCAATGAATATAGTTATGGTAGTTTCACAGGGTAGTGCCTGGGACTCCTTTTGTTTTTAATCTACACAAATGATGTACTGGGTGGAATAAATTCTGAAATTAGACTTCCTATGAGTGATTGAATTATATACAGGTAAGAAGTAAATGAGAGAATTGGCCTTCTAAATTTCACGAATATTTGGGGAGGTTTACCCACATCCCCTCATTGTTCCTTCACCCCGTTCCCATGCAAATTGCCTCTCGAAAAATATTATCTATCTTTTGTCGTGAAAGCAATGCACTTCATTCAACATAGGCGAATGCATTACCCCCTTATCCATTCGAATGAACAATCACCGCTTCTCCTGTAATTCTGCTTCACTCTCTTCTCTTCCTATCCCTTTACACGCAAGTTCACACAACCTATCAATTGACCAATGCTTTTCCCTAACAGATTTAGAATCCCTACCCGATTCAGCCACCAACATAGACGTGGGAACTCGCGAATCCGCATACATCCTATATTTCCGATCCTTTAAAATTCCCACCCTTAACCGATATCTTTAATTTCCTTCCCAACAGTCCCTAAACCTTCTGCCGCCCTACCCTCCCCAGGCACTCTTCCCTCAACACCTCTAAGTCTGACCTGAAGAAGGCCTCAGAGTAGGCCGAAAGCTAGAATCATCTACAGTGTGAATGTCCTTTTTCATGATATCTGTTTTATTCTGTGTTATATTATGCCGTCCAAAAGCTATATATATATATAATTCTCTTTGAGTTATTTCTAAGCCTTTCAGGTTATAAAAATTTTATTCTATGTTATTGTGTTTCATAGTTGCAGGAAGATTGTGAGTAGAAGTGCTTTTTTGTCTGAAATAAACTGGCTTGAAAACATTGTTCTGGTAACATCTTTTTGTACAATGTGTTATTTTCTCTTTCAGGGCTATTGCATTGGACCCGAATAATACAGTGTACTTCTGTAATCGTGCTGCGGCCCACATCCTGACCGTAAACTTTTCAGGGGCTATAAATGATTGCCATGAAGCAATAAGACTAGACCCCAAGAACAGTAAAGCCCATGGTCGTTTGGGGTAATTATGAATTATACACTAAAATAGTGCATAGCATTATTGAATGAAGCAGTTGGTTAATTCTTTGTGTTGGTTAAACATTTTGTTTATAAGTTTGTGCAACTTTCTTTAGTATTTCGGTGTGGGTAAAAATCGTGTATGGGATTGAGAAGGTTTCCATTGTCATCTTTTAAGATTTGCATCGATTATAGGACTATTAACTTCCTTCTTTATATTGTTGGTTTAACCTTTTTTTTATACATAGATTACATTATTTATCTTCATTGAAATTTGTTCAATGGTGAAAAAACAAACAATTTTTAATTATTGAAGTTTTTAAAGTAATTGTTGAAGAATTTAGATACATTTGTTCAAACTATTTTACTATCATTGGAACCTGGAGAAACAAGCAACTTTTGGCATAAGAAGGGACAAGGTGCATGGGATCCACAGAAACATGGCATGCCTGTTACTTCAGCCTGTGTTTAACACTTGTGTCACTGGCATCCTAGTGAATTGGTGGTAACACATTTTTCCATACTTGTGTCCAGACATTGAACATCAATGACCAGGTCCGAGCATGGTTGATCCATCATTCAAATCATCCGTCAACATCAAAAATTTCCACTTTCCTCTATAACAAGGGTAAAATTAGGGACATAGATGCTTCAAAGAGAGTGACATGAATATCATTGCAGTTGTTTTACATTCTCAGTGACGTTAAAGGACTGATATTCATACAGTTAAAAGGACCGAAATTGCAATGCACCTCTTAATGAGATTTGTCCTTAGTGAGCAGGCGAAAGTGATTTTTGCTGAACCTATAAATGAGATGTCAGGATCATCAGCGGGTGAAGACATATTTGAAAAAATCAATGCTTGCTTCAAGAAGTTCAAGAGAAGATCCAGCTTCCATTGTGCTTAGAGGCATGGTCAAGCAGGAAACTGCAACTCAAAGGCAGCCGGGAACTTAATTGTTTGTTTGAAGAAGGTGGTAGACGAAGGACAATCTGCAATGGATTTATAATTGTAACAAGATATGTCTGTTCTGGAAGTAGATGCCCAGGGGAATCTATAGCATATCTATATCTATAGCAATGGGTTGAAATATATCCAAATTTATTAATGAACGAAAGTGCAGAATGGTGATTCACCTACTTCATTTTAGCAATGACGCATGGATCAGAAGGTTTTTGCATTGTTAATTACTTATCAGGCTCCCTGTGAACAGGTCTGGCAAACAGCATTGAGACAGCAGAGGGTTGTCGAGTGATCAAAAGACATTTATATCATTGGCCTTACTGTTTATGAGCTATCTATTTTAAATTGTACATATATCTGAGAAATGGGTCTTGTTAGTCCAGAGGGTAGGCTCTTGGTCTGCTGACTGGAGGGCCCGCGTTCAATTCCCCGGCAAGGCACTCTAACCACCCCCAGCTCCATCCAAGATATGTGATTTTTTGGGTACAAGATCTTCATGGGAAACCATAACCGGCACAGAAAAAGGAACTGGCCCCCTTTGCCTGATTTATATAATTCAATTGCCATCGGGCCTAGTAATGCTTGAAATCCACCATCACATACAAAAGTGACCTTTTGGTTGATTAGTGTGTTTATGGATTTTGGCGGTATCTGAATACTAGGACCTATGCAAAAACCAGTAATGATTTTTATGAACGTGAAAAGGAACATATTATACAATACTCCAGTATTTTCCATAGAAAATCACTTTTATTATTGGCTTTGTATGAGAATTTAGGGATTTTTGCCACGGCCTAGAGCTTTGGCAGTTAATAACATAAACTTCTAGATCTGTGGTCAAAATTAAACATATCTTCATCTTTTTTCTCATTATATTACAACTTATATTTTATAGCTATGCATATCATGCAGTTGGGGACCATAGAAAATCCAGGGACTCTTACTCAAAGGCACATACCCTTAGACCTGGAGATAAAAGGTACAAAAACTGGTACCAAAAACTTCAGGAGAAGTTGGAAAGTGAAGTAGAACCTATGCCGGAGTTCTCAAAAGACATGGATTTGTCCCCTCTGATGAAGTATCCAAAATTGGCCAAGATTGCCACCAAAGTCTTTGGAGATGCAGCCGCCGAAGATCCGTACGTATTAATATGACCAGATGCTATGGTGTTAAAATAATGCATGCTTACTCCGCTAAGGCAGTTTATTTCTTCTCCTTGGGATGAATTTTATTATAATTTGCATTATGTAAACCAGGGAAAATTCCTATGAGGAATACAGTTTTAGAGCAGGTATTGATTACAAACTTATTTTAGGTCTCTTTTCCATCATTGAAATTCCTGATGTAACACTTGGTTTTTCTTATGCAAATTTATCTAGTTATAATATAATGCCTAGTTATTCACCATTGTGCCATCCCTTTGACATGCACTCTATTTCTAATGTAATCTGCGAAATGAATTTAAGAGGTAGCATTAACTTAACTAAAATCATTCCTAAGAATTTCAAAGAGTACACAAAGAAAAATTTAAGTATAGCTTCACGAATGTACTAGAAATGAACACACTATAGTAGCATAGGTTGACTGACCCAAAGCTCTTAATAAAGTTCCTCTCTCATCACAGTACAATGTATCATAAAACATAATTTCTCTTAAAGCCAATACATTAGTAATCTCACAATCCTTTTTCCTGACATTATCCATCACTGTTTTATAGGATTTATCTTTATGGGGTTTAAGCATTAGTGGCCTCAACAAAGCATGAAGAAGTCCATTATCACTTGTGGACATATGGTTGATTTACAAATTTTGATAACACCTGTTTGCCATTGTAATCAAAGGGGCCAGATCAACATAGTGATTATGATTTCCTCTTTAGTCTCCTGAGGTGGCTTCGATTAAATTTTTTACAAGTACCATTCTTGTTTGTCAGTCACTTAAGTTGTTTGATTCAATCAAGTAAAGGTTAAACAAATGTGGCTGAAACTTTGTGAATGTTGCTAGATGTCTGATACTAACAGAGAGTAAATTCGATATGCAATAGTGCTGCCATCTTTTCTCATTTGTGCAAACTGTTAAAAATGCCATCTGAAATCATCTTATGCGATTAGTCTTAGGGACATCCAGTTCTTTCAAGAGCCCCTTGAAGAGACATTTTTTTTAGGTAGTCATTCGTCCAATGTTTAATATTGAAATGATACTGAAGTATTAATTGCTATAATTACTATTTCTAAGAAAATTATGGCCAATTGAGTGAGTACGTATGACTTAGATGTCTGCAGAAAGGAACCTTGCATAACCTGTAATATAACATCTCTTACAATTGTAGTATTATTTAGACCTTATGTTTCGCCGATAAGGTGATTATTTGATGGCCGCAAATCTATCAGCTACTTTTAAAATAATGTTTAACTGATTTTTTTTTCTATTTTACAGCCTAGATAGAATTTTATCGGGGAAGCCCTTGCCTAATTTTCAGCTGGAAGAGGAATTAATAACTGCGTAAGTATATATGTATATATTAAAATTTGTGAATGCTGGCAGCATAAATGAAAACCATTTATGGTTGATTATGGTATTGGTAAACAAAATACTATTGCAATGCAACTCTTAAAACGTTAATTATTTGAGAGAAAGTAAAAGCGATTTTTCCGGACATGGTTAGGAAATGCCAGGATCATTAATGACCCCATAAGTACTGAAGGAGAGCCATGCATGGTTCCAGAAATTCAAGGGAAGAACCTTAATCCATGGCATTGTAAGGCATAGCAATGCAGCAAGCTCCAACTCAACGACAGCAGAGAACTTAATCTGTGACTTCAAGATGCTCTCAAATAAAATATAGCGTTTCAATCCTGACAATGCACATTTCTTCTGAGAGAATATGTCAGCTTAAACATATGTATGTGAAGCCTAAACATATCCTAAACAATGTGTATATAATTTTCTTTGAATAAAACCTGTACATAGTATATTTATTTCAGCATAGAATGTACTATTATGTTTTAAAATTAATTCATTGGGAAAAAAAACTTCACTAAACAATGGTTGCACTTGAAATGAAAGATCACCAAAAAATTATGCTCATTTTAAAATATTCCATTGTGCATAGGAAATCTATGTACTGAGTATGTAATGTACAACAATAGTTTTATTGCCCTGGGATAGTAATTGAGGCATTTGAGATAGCCTTTGCTGAAGTAGCATTTCTTTTCGCAAATAGAGATAATTCATAGTCAGTGATTGCTCCTTTCACTTAATTTTCAGATTATCTTCAGTCGCTAACTTTTTGTTGCAAAATTCTTTTTCTATACAGGACACGGGAGGTACAAGCTGATTTGAGGGGTCAATTAGCTCTTGTGCAAGAAGAGCTCGACAGTATAAGGAGGTACACAGAAGATCTGATGGCCAACCAGGAACCTAAAACAGAGCAATTGCCCAGCTCATCAGCATTGCCGTCTCAACCAGAAGGCGTCGGCCCCAAGTCCATAAATGCTCATAATTCTTTGGATGTAAGTGGGGATGGGCCTAGTTCTTCTGGCCTTGAAGGAAAAAATGAATGCAATAGATGGTGATAGCTAGTTTAATTGATTGTATAAGAACTCATAATTTTCTATCAAATTTGTCTTTCTGTGCCCATTTTCAGAATAAAATGGTTAATTCAAAGAACTATACTTTATCTTTCAAATATTTTTCTTAGTTGATTGTGCGAATTTTCCTTGTTAGTTTTGACAGCCCAAATAAAAGAAGGAGAAACTTGGAAAAAAAATATAGAGGAAGTTTTTAGGTCGTTTAGTGCTTTTCAAAGCATAGAAAATTTAAACTCAACTACATTTCAAAAAAGTAAACAAGTTTCTTTTCCCTAAGGAACAAAAATTTGATATCTGTAACTTAAAGCGTGCATCCTTTTATGTAATATTGGCGTATGTTTAAATTGTTACAACAATCTACTTTCTTTAATTGTACATACCTACCTCCTAAGAACTAACAAGTCATTGCTACATCAGAGGAACCCCATCAAACACACAATGTAGTTAGTTGCATGGGCATATAATTTTTCTTAACGGCTTGATGAAATGAGTGCAGTTAATTGGGAATCTACAGTGCTTAAAAGATAAAAACAATAAAGCTTTGAAGTGGTCAACCTTATGTGTAAAAGTGGAAACCCGTGTTAACAATAAGACATGAGTTTTAAAAATACTAGTTGAACCACAAAATATCCAAGATGAAAGAATATATATAAGGACTCCAAGATAAAGGACTTAGGCAATCAAGGTTAGACATGGAAAACAGAATATGATGTAGATGAAGATAGCTTAGGTTCATGCTGACTCTACAATGAAATGGAAAGTGCATTAAGGGAACTGAAATGTAGTAATGCAGAGTAGGTAAACAACATCCTTACAGAATGACATAAAGGTTTAGGAAAATATGGATTAAAAGTCATATAGACTAATTAGCTGCTTTTATGAGAGAGGAATCAGGCCAGAATACTTGGCTAATGTTAGTACCTGTTCCAGAACAGGTAAAGACTACAAATTTTGATGATTACTGTACAATAAGTTTGATTTCACATGCAGCTAAAGTACTTCTCAGAATCAGCAATAAAAGCATGGAGAGCAGTGCAAATGTTTTCTTGAGGGATGATCAGTTTAGGTTAATGAACGGAAAAGGCTTACTTGATGCCGTAACAGTAATGAGATCAATAATAGAAGGGAACATAGAATACAATCAGGGTTTATTTGCTTCTTTTGTAGATTTCTAACAGGCATTTCAAATAGTGAATTAAGATAATTAATGAATATATTGCAGAAAATAGCAATACACTGGAGGAATTGAAAACTATTCTGCAATAATCATCTTCATTCCTCGGACTGCTCACGCTCAAGAACAGGACAAACTGTCCGGATGGGCAGTGTTAGGAAGAGATTTAAGGCAGCGTTCTCCATTCTCACCTCTGCTGTTCCAAGTGTATTCAGGGAGAATTATTAAAGAGGCATAGAAAGAATGAAGATTGGTGGGCAATTAATAAAATCATTTCTGTTTGCTGATGACCAAATCTAGTTCGTCAGTCAGCCAAGAGATTGCAAGCAATGCTGAGTGAATGGAAATTTAGTGCAAAAGATTTGGGATGAGAATAAATCGAGGCGAATTGTACTCTGAGCCCGAATTCCCTCAACCCATTCACAAGATAACCCCTCCATCGCATCTCATTCGCAATTTTTCCTATCACATCTGGCGTTCCACAAGGTGCAGGTTATCCCCATTTTTTTCACTCTATATATAAATGACGTTTCCTCACTCCGGCGAACTAATTTAATGCTCCGCTCGCTCACTACACCCAAATAAACAATAGATTACCTAAAAGAGCATCTGGATTCTCGATCAGACAGGATGTACTCTTGGAAACTCACCATTCAACCCATTTCATGTAGCGTTGTAAACTTCTCCGAAAAAAGGGGAAGGTCAGTATTTCCACTTCGGATCTCATCCCATATTGAAGTAAAAAGAAGAAAAGTTTCTCAGATTCACAAGGGACTAGCTTTTAACACCCACCTCACCTCAGTCTTGGGAAAAGGGTGGGGCGACTATCGTTTCCTTACTGCTTATTTAAGCCGTTTTCACCACTAATACTATCTACGAAACGCTTCCTAAATTTAACAATGATTCACCCCGTGGTAATTTACGCCACCCCAGTTTGGACTCACACAACCGTGTTTGTGAGAAAATGAAACTTTATGACTATCATGTGAGAAATATTTATTTATTGCCGACTTAATTGGACGCGGTTGGGATTTATAGTCCCTTCGTCCACCTAACCATTACATTACATTGGAGACGATAACATACAGCCAAGCCCTGGACGTAGGAAAATCCACCCAGGCGGGAATCGAACCCGCGACCTTTCGATTGGTAGGTTTCGGTAGGACTTTACCCCGCCCCCACCGGTGCTGGTAGATTCACTTAAAATTAACAGGGTAATACAAACCGACAGGTGTACGGCCTTGTGTATTAATTTTAATTATGGCTAGGCGGGAGTGATTACATTGTTTGGGGGAAAGACTTGTATCTTAAATAGGACTACCAGTAGTTCAATATTATGAGTAAATAACGGGGATTGTAAACATCGAGGGGATTTGACACAAGGGCACAGTACGAAAAAATTCATGGATATCAGTAAATAATTAAACCTAGGTTAATGTATATCCGGCGCACCGGGAAATATACTAATTTTAGAAGAGAGAATATGATAATAATGGCTTAAAATTAAAAGACATGGGATAGACTCACAGGCGAGTAACGTCCTTAAGCAGCGTGAAAGTGTGCTCCAATCAAGGTCATAATCCCAGATATTTGTCAAAAGAGGATTTCCAGTCGTTGCAATCAAAGAATAACATTTCTTTGTCCATATACGGTTGAACTCCGCGACGGTCGGGAGGCGATGTGTGGCGCGAACCTCTGCCTTCCGCGTGAATGGGGAGACATTTAGCAAGCCGCGAACGAACATATTATGAACTGTTTCGAGGCAGCGCCAAATTGTCTTCCGATTCCCGAACACGGGCACCTCATATAAAAAATTTCGGCCGGACTATTGCCTTGTACAAGCGCATCCGGTCCGAATGGCCGATGGAGGATGTCTCGGAGGCGGGACAGCGAGGTCCTTCACCGCGATCGTCGCGGCCCCGTTCAATGTGAACCATTATCCCACGAAGCCAGGTCAACAGGCCGACGAGTCGTAAGGGGAAGAAGGCTGTAGGAGAGACGGCTGAGAGCCAGAATGGAGATTTGAAGATTTGAAGGGGAGGATACCCCGAAGCACTGTCCGGGCCAACGTGCGAGATAGGGTACAGGGGGTTTTCGCCGTGGATGAAACAGCAGACGCAACCTTCTCTCTTTCGAAACTATGCAATCTCTTCGCGTCCTTATTGATCGCGCTGCCGCGGTAATTTTCGGGGTGGTCATTTCCGCAAATGTAGCAGATTTCAGTCCAGCAGATCAAGGAATGGTTTTCACCACAACGAGCGCATTTGGGTAGCAGAAAACAAAGGTTTTTTTGGTGTCGGATGCGCTCGCATACTAGACACTGAAGCGCCTCGTTTGGTTTTCTAACAGTCGTCGCCGTAACGCGAAGGCCCGCGAGAAATTGGAGATTTAAATATTATTCGGCGTCAACGGAGTTTTCGGAGACTTTTCGGATGCCCGCAGTTAGTTCGAAATCAGAAGGACGAGTGGAAAATATGCGGCGAACCGATATTATCAGCCAAGCGACTGCAATTGGGGATGAAAAAACTCGTCCTCCTCCTCGTAACGGAGCGTATGTTCTTTCGTGTGGTTTTGAGTTTGGGACTGAACGCCCTTTGAGCACGACCGTCTCCGTCGCTAGTTCGAGAGGTACTTCTGTCTCTTTCTGTTCGCTCGATTCCCCTCAGCCTTGTCCACCTTTACGTTTCGCTGTACTTTTCATCCCCCACCCCAATGTACCTCCAATACTCCTACTGGGCCCTCACTCCTCCCCTTATTTATTCTGTGTTGTCCAACCACCAGCTTCCCAACCACCCACCATCTTCCATTCCCGCCGATCCATTAATTTCAATCTCCCTACCAGATATTTCATTCTTATGTGAAGAGGCCTGTTTGCCATGTGAAACACCTGAGCTGCGTTCAGGCATTTAGGTATTAGGGTCCATGGAATGAGGTGTCAACAAATGTTTGGAAACTAATAAAAAGGTAGCTCGAATTCCGACACCCTAATCAGTAATACAGCCATCTATGTAGCTAAGAATAAGGAATACACAAATGATGTCCCAACGTATATATGTTGACATCTTATTTAATTTTCCATTTATTCATAGCTATTTTTCCCAAATCTGGGAAATGGGAAGCTCACCGTGGGCCGAAATGGTGAAATATGTAATCATTTCAACTGAAATTCTCTAATATTCGCCATTAAATATGTGCAGATCTCATGTGAAGAGGCCTGTTTGCCATGCGAAACACCTGAGCTGCGTTCAGGCATTTAGGTATTAGGGTCCATGGAAATAGGCGTCAAAAAATGTTTGGAACTAATAAAACGGTAGCTCGAATTCCGACACCCTAATAGGTAATACTGCCATCTATGTAGCTAAGAATAAGGAATACACAAATGATGTCCCAACGTATATATGTTGACATCTTATTTAATTTTCCATTTATTTATAGCTATTTTTCCCAAATCTTGGAAATGGGAAGCTCACCGTGGGCCGAAATGGTGAATCATGTAATCATTTCAACTGAAATTCTCTAATATTCGCCATTGAATATGTGCAGTTGTGCACCAATTTAAATTTTGGAAGGAAGGGAAATTTCTTCCTCGCCAAGTTGGTGCGTTTCTTTCTGAGTGAGATGAAACAAGTGAATGTCATTCTCTCCGGAATAATGCCGAATTATTATTCTATATTATTGATTTCTTCCTTCAAACGTAGAAAAAAATAAATAAATTATTCTCCAGTTATAGTTTCTTCATTTGGCATGCAAACGGTGTATGCGATTCCTCGTGCAACCCAAATAACCACGGCCATCACCTCGTCCGCAAAAATACCATATTCGCCTGCCACGTACCCGGATGGTCTATAGAAACCCTCTGGATCGATTATACCCCATTTTTCTAGGTTGCAGTAGCCTCAATTAAGTATTTACGCGGAAACTCATCCAGATTCGAATATATAATTCCAGGATCAGCCTATGAATCATTTACATGATTGTTAAATTCTCCACTGGGAGCAAACGGAGTTTGTTCCAAGCCAAAGCCATCAACAGAACATGTTGAGACTGTTAAACGAAAAAGACCCATAGCACACCCAGTGATCTAGATTTATTTTTTGTACAATTATTAGGGAATCACGTGTACGTGGACATCAGGTCGGGTTATTTCCACCATTCTTCTATGCATCTTGCCATTTACTTCCAATAACATCCTTGGCCAGCAAATTGGAAGTCATAACAATCCAGACCTGGTTTTTTTTATATTTTGAAAATCTAGCGCGCCTTTTCAGTTTTCCAATGTGTTTCCACCCTTCTCAAATGCATTTTAACTCTCGCTGACCGGTTCACTTCCGGAAATATAAGCATGAAAAGATTCACCCTTTAATGTTTCAATTTACCAAGGCAATTCGTTGTTCCCTTTTGATGGAGGACTAACGTCTGGTCGGTGTTGGCTTTCGCACATATGCTAATACACTATGATCAATAAGGTGTCTGATGAAAAAAAGCATGTATCTAATACACTTGTCAGAGGAGTGGATGTCGGATTCTGCCAAGAATGAGGTACCAAGAATTATTTCGACAAAATTATCTCCTTTGAGACAAGAATTGTTGTCACGTTACGCAAATAAAGAATTATTCGTCAAATGTTATTCATATTGTCGTGAGAAATGCGCGCCGTTCCAAGTTCACTCCATTTAGGTGCAATAGTAATCGGAAGGTGGGGTTAGTGTCAAAGTACTATTAGCTGACACTAACGCCAACAGATCTTGGAAGTATAATCCCTGTTTACAGCTTTGCAGAGGCATACTGTCCAAGTGTTTATGAACTGTTCTTTCGACAACTGTGTAAGTAAAAGAACCTTCTACGATATTATTCATATGATAGTTATTGCATTCTATTTCATGAGTATTAGCTTACGTTGATCACACTGAACGGACCTCACTTATTTGACCATTCTTTGGTTGGAAATTGTTGGAATATATCAACGAGAATTATATTACCATGTAAACTTAAGAGATTCAAACATAATGACAATTTATACGGCTGCATATCCCGAATGAATCTGTAGAAGTACGCCACGTAATTTTCAAAATATGAATGCGTCATTTCCAGAATGTTCGAATGCCAATGGCCTCTCCTTCTAGAATGTTCGAATACTCGAAATTCTTGCAGTTCGTTTAGTGAATGCTTATTAACCCAAGAGTTTTTAAATCGGTGTAACTTTTGCATTTTTGAAAGAAATTTGCAACACAAAACAATTTGCTATCAGATTTTGAAATAGGTAATATGAGAGTTTGGAAAAATTTAAACGTGTCCGCGGATAAAAAGCCTGTGACACCAACCGAAATATTCAGATTTTGCCCTTGGAATTTGAAAATTGATTTTCTTGTGGCATGCCTTCCATTAAATGCAATTCACACGCGTGTTTACTAAAGTATATTATGTTTTTTTTCTAAAGTTCGCGATCCCACCAGATAAGGCCGGCCGTGAATTCATTCTAAAAATTTCAATTGCATTAAAATGATTGGCATGCCATGTGAGAAGTAGTTAGTTGTCCAAATTGTCGTGATTATTCCAAAGTTGGTCAGTGAGCTAATGGATTACGTAAGGCCCATCTGGTGCAGCTCATCGTCGAGTCCGAAAGTTCTAAAGGTATTGTAAAATTCATGTGCTCCAGTACCAAACCAACCAGATCATGCTTCCCTTCTTAATTTTTGCCACGTGTAACTGAGATAAATAATGGGCTCTGTAGATGGCGCTTTCCATCGACCCCGGTTTCTCATGGAGTTTACCATATTAGCCGAGCCGGCATTCACCATTCCCATAATCAATCGCATACATAAATTGACTTTAAAAGTATGGAAACCAGCACAATAAAATGCCGACAATTTATATGCGTTAATGAAACCCCTTTATATTTTTAGCTTGAGGAAACGCATTTTCCTGCGTTTAAAAGACTGCACGATCATAAACACACACTGTTGGTTAATAATGAAAGGCCTGCTGGTACTAATAGTAAAGCACCTGCAAAAGGAGTTAGAAGAAAGTTCCCTGAGTCCGGATGCCGCCGAAGAAGTAAAGGTAGCTGCTCAGTGCATAGAAGATGCCTACTCAATATCCAAGGAAGATTTAGGAGCTTGCACCATGGCCCTGGAAGATCTTTATTTACCATATGTTCCCGAGGTTAGCAGTTATGTGTGCATTTGATATGCAAACGTCAGCTTTCTCTGACTGCAATATGTTATCATGTTATGTGCAAGGCATTATTTCTTGAAAAATCAATAATACCTGGAGAGTTATTCACTTTTATAATCTTGAATTGCATTGAACATTATTAGCACACAACCTAGTAGATGTAAATATTTCACTAATTGAAGTAAACAGTGTCATTGTTTGACGATGATCAAGTCAGGTTGTTTCTTTGCGAATCAACCATTAATTATGCTGACAACCTTAAGCTTTATTTGTGATGTCCCACAATTTTTTACCCAACAGTTAGTAATTGATCATTGCAGAATTTTTTGTAGTTTAGAGCCAATTATTTTATCTGTTAACTGTCTTACTCTAACATGTATCCGTGAGAAAAAATATCACCACTTGAAGTTAATTTTTCTGCTTGTAATACCTAGTTCTTAAGTAAATATTAATTAATGCTTTATATTAACAGGATGGCAGAAAGGTAACACCTGAACAAAATGAAGAGGCTCAACGCCTGAAAAAGGCAGGCAATGAGCGCATGGGTAAAGGCAAATACCCAGAAGCTATTGAACTTTACACAAGGTATTTGAGTTTCTTAATGGCCAAGACATTATTGTGTTTTCAATTAAAAATAAACTTCAAAAGTCAATCCAATTCTGGACAGAAAAGTTCTGAAGGTCTTGGAACCAGTACATAATGAATAGTCTTATAAAACTTATTGTTTTAGATATAAGTCATCAGAAAAAACTGGAACATAGATTTGCTTTATTTGAACTTTTTAATAAACCACAGTTTTTCTTGTTTTAATATTGAAATCATACCATAACGAAACGTTTTTGCCCCCTACCTTAATGTGTGAATTTCATCTACGGTGGCACTTAGTATTGGGCAACTTGTACAATCGCCGGCCAAACTGACCATCAGGTGACACCTATTGTTTGTAGTTTTTTAATACCATTTTATTTGCCCATTGAAAGAATATAAGCCTGGCAAGTTAATCATTCATATGTTTTATTCCTTTGCTTTTAAGGTAACACTTTAGAGAACAAGTAAATAATTTTCATTAAATTTGTTCGCTGTCCCAACCCAATTAATTGGCACAGAGCAAAATCCAAAAAAGCATTATTTTTTCACTGTAGTGAATCTGTTTTAATACATTACGGTGAGGCTGGATATTTGTTATGGATAGAAGAGTTGTATCCTTAAGCTCAAAATAAATTACGGTCAAGGTTTAATAGCTTTTAAGGCTAATTGCAGAAGGATCCTTAACAAAGGTTGAACATTTAGGTGTTTATTTCGGTATGCAATGCTAATAATTTGTTAGGCACAAGGTCATGGCATCATATCATCTCAAACAAGATTTTTTCAACAGAGCTTCTCCGTTTTTATCTTAGAAGAGATAGGGATGGCTGTGGAGGAGGCAGTGTGTCTTTGTAGATATAACTGTTTTCAGTAGATTAAAATGGTGACATTGGTTGTCTGCATACTTTCAAAAACGGTAATGCCTAAATAACATTTGAATTTTGATAGAGTAAGAATTGGCATTTTAGTCCTTAGCATGGCTTCAGCTAAGGGCTCCCATGTGAAATTTCTCTCTTTGAAGGGCCAGATAGAATTTCAATTGACAAGCTAAAATCTACGGTAGCACAGTTTCTTCCTACAAAAATATTTTATTCAATGTTACCATGAGCAATGAGCTGTCATGAGTCAATGTTTTGAAGAAATTTAGAGCATAATGGTCAATTAAGAATAAGTGTGTATATATATAATTCCAATTCAATGAATATAGTGAAGGTAGTTTCACAGGGTAGTGTCCTGGGATTCCTTTGTTTTTAATGTACACCAATGATCTACTGGGTGGAATAAATTCTGAAATTAGACTTCTTATGAGTGATTGAATTATCTACAGGAAAGAAGTAAATGAGACTATTGGCCTTCTAAATTTCCAGAATATTTGGGGAGATTTTAATCATATTCATCAGACTCTTGTGTATTTATATATGTGAATACATATCAATATATATATATATATATATATATATATAATCTACCAATCTACTTCTTAAATCCTCGCCCTGTTCCAAAATCACTCCCAGACCCTGTAATAAACCTAGATGCAAAACATGTCCTATTTTCCTAACCAGAATCCCATCCCTCTCCCACCTGCTCTCTAACTCTCTCCCACCAATTCCCTACTCCTGGTGTACATCCAGCAATGTTGTCTACCTACTCAAGTGCCAACTTTGCCCTGCCTTTTACATTGGACAGTTACCACAACACTTAATATTATAATCAATAATCATCGAGCCTCATGCAACAATTCCTCCCTTAATGGTATGCCCCCAATCCCCAAACATGCCTCGGAACACAAAACTGCCTTTGACCAATGTTTTAAATTATCCGTCTTAGCATCCCTCCCACACTCAGACCCTCCACTGAAACTCAAAACATTAGAGCTAGCTTTCATCTGGCTCTTGGATTCCTGGAATCGCCCAGGTATTAATATTAGATATTAATTGCCCCCTTTATGCATATAATTTCATCCCCCTCCACCCCAACAATTTCCATATCATCCCCACCTTTTTTTAAAATTCCCACGCCATACACTACCCCTCCAAACCCTTCCTTGAGTGCCTTTCCCCCCTTTTTCCCCACTTTCCCTTTCTTTTCCCCACTTTTCCACTCTTTTTTCCCCCATTTTCCCCCTTCTCCTTCCTACCACAGCTTTCGGGCTCTCCTCTGCCTCAGTTCTGTTCCAAATTTCTCTTGAGAAAGGTGGTTGCACCACCGAAAATTCGAGACCTAGTGAGTCCCTCTTTTATATGTTTTAGTTTCTGTGTTTGCAATGACTATTTAGTGAATTTTATTGTGCACGTTCGTGGCTTTTCAAGAAAGTATATATATATATATATATATATATATATATATATATATATATATATATATATATATATATATATATATATATATATATATATATATATATATATATATATATATATATATATATATATATATAGTATGTGTTATATATATATATATATATATATATATAACACAGTAATCAACCCGAAGGTCGGTTTAGTAGGTGATGGTAGAGCTCACCCATGTACCAAGCCCGGGGGGACCAGTTCCTTTCCCTGTGCCAGTTATGGTTTCCCTGGAAGATCTGGTACCCGAAAAATCAACTAGCTTGGGTGGAGCTGCAGGTGCCCAAAGTGCCTTGCCCAGGAATCGAACCCGGGACCCTCTGGTCAGCAGTCCAACACTCTACCCGTTATGTGTATAATTACATATACATATTATATTTTTCTCTCTTTTTTAATTCTCTTTGAGTTATTTCTAAGCATTTCAGGTTATAAAAATGGTATTGTATGTTATTGTTATTCATAGTTGCAGGAGGATTGTGAGTAGAAGTGCTTTTTTGTCTGAAATAAACTGGCTTGAAAACATTGTTCTGGTAACATCTTTTTGTACAATGTGTTATTTTCTCTTTCAGGGCTATTGCATTGGACCCGAATAATACAGTGTACTTCTGTAATCGTGCCGCGGCCCACATCCTGACATTAAACTTTTCAGGGGCCATAAAGGATTGCCATGAAGCAATAAGACTAGATCCCAAAAACAGTAAAGCCCATGGTCGTTTGGGGTAATTATGAATTATACTCTAAAATAGTGCATAGCATTATTGAATGAAGTAGTTGGTTAATTCTTTGTGTTGGTAAAACATTTTGTTTATAAGTTTGTGCAACTTTCTTTAGTATTTCGGTGTGGGTAAAAAACGTGTATGGGATTGAGAAGGTTTCCATAGTCAGATTTTAAGATTTCCTTCGATTATAGGAATTAACTTCCTACTTTATATTCTTGGTTTAACCTTTCTTTTTTACATAGATTTCATTATTTATCTTCATTGAAATTTGGTCAATGGTGAAAAAATAACAATTTTTAATTATTGAAGTTTTTAAAGTAATTGTTGAAGAATTTAGATACATTTGTTCAAACTATTTTACTATCATTGGAACCTGGAGAAACAAGCAACTTTTGGCATAAGAAGGGACAAGGTGCATGGGATCCACAGAAACATGGCATGCCTGTTACTTCAGCCTGTGTTTAACACTTGTGTCACTGGCATCCTAGTGAATTGGTGGTAACACATTTTTCCAAACTTGTGTCCAGATTTTATTTGTTACTTTATTGTGCATAGTTTTAGAATAGTCTACCATGAACATGGCACATAAGGACAGCAATGAGAAAATAAAAATATCTACAGAAATAAAGTAAAATTATTGAACTCAAGGAGCAGCATGGTTGATCCATCATTAAAATGATCAGTCAACATTAAGAATTTGCACTTTCCTCTATGACAAGGGTAAAATTAGGGACATAGATGCATCAATGAGAGTGACAAGAATGTCATTGCAGTAGTTTTACATTCTCAGTGACGTTAAAGTACTGCTCTTCAAATAGTTAAAAGGACCGAAATTGCAAAGCACCTCTTAATGAGATTTGTCCATTGTCTGCAGGCAAAAGTGATTTTTGCTGAACCTGTAAATGTGATACCAGGATCATCAGTGGCTGAAAGCATATTTGAAGAGAGCAATGCATGGTACATGACGTCCAAGATAAGAACCAGCAGCCACTGTGCTTAAAGGCATGGTCAAGCAGGAAGCTGCAACTCCAACTGCAAAGGCAGCCGGGAGCTTAATCGTTCGTTTGAAGAAGCTCGTAGACGAATTACAATCTCCTGCAATGGATTTATAATTCTAAAGACATATGTCTGTTCTAGAGGTAGATGCCCAAGGGAATCTATATATTTACATGTAGCAACAGATGAGATTGCATTACCCAGCCACAGACCAATGAAAAGGCATCTAACACTGCAATATTATGTCAGAGCAAGTGGTTATTTGAAAATAAACTTCTGTTTGCTTGCAATTCAGAAAATCCATAAACCTTCGATGAAAATTTAAGTCCGTAAGAGCTAGCAGGCTAAATGTGAGATGGGGAAGCATTGGAAACTCCAACGTCATGCATAGAGATGCATCCCCCTTAATAGGTAGTGGACATTTGCACAAGCAAAATATATAATGATGACAAATTACGCTCAATTTGCCTGGTTTCACTGAGTAATTACCCTCTTCTGATAACCGGTGAAAGTCTTCAAAGTGTGCTACAATTTCAAAAGATCATCTGAATGTTAAATTTAAATTCCCATAATGATAGGTCATGATTTACGAGTTGCCTCAGACTGGCAGCATGTTACCAGAACACAACAACAGTGTACACATGGCCATCCACTTTCATTATGTCCCACAGAGAAACGGAAATCTTTCATTTCTCTATTTGGTAGCAATGGGGTGAAATATATCCAAATTCATTCATGAACGAAAGTGCAGAATGGTGATTCACCTACTTCATTTTAGCAATCAGGGATTTCTGCCAACGCTTAGAATTTTGGCACTTAATAACATATACTTCTATATTTGGGGTCAATATTGAACATATCTTCTTTTTTCTCGTTAAATTTCAACTTGTATTTTTTAGATATGCATATCGTGCAGTTGGTGAATATAAAAAGGCAAGGGACTCTTACTCCAAGGCACATACACTTAGACCTGGAGATAAAAGGTACAAAAACTGGTACCAAAAACTTCAGGAGAAGTTGGAAAGTGAAGTAGAACCTATGCCAGTGTTCTCAAAAGACATGGATTTGTCCCCTCTGATGAAGTATCCGAAATTGGCCAAGTTTACCACCAAAGTCTTTGGAGATGCAGCCGCCGAAGATGCGTACGTATTAATATGACCAGATGCTATGGTGTTAAAATAATGCATGCTTACTCCACTAAGGCAGTGGATTTCTTCTCCTTGGGCAGAATTTTATTATAATTTGTATTATGTAAAGCAGTGATAATTTCCTATGCCCTCTTCATTCCAATGACCCTTGACCCACTTAAGACAGTTCAGTACCAAATAAATTTTTTAAGTGCATAGTGAAAGATACGCATTTGTTTGAAAGAAAATTCAATGCTAATGAAATATGAATTTCTGGTTGTTTAAAACTTGTCTGGATATGCATCTAGAAACTATTTTCAATTGTAAAGGTACCTAATGCTTTTGTTCTGAAACATATGGGTTTGAAGTCAACAAATGTGAAAATAAATTTTTGAGACTTTGGTCTTAAAACTGTTCTAACATTAAATCCAGTAAATTATGGGGTGAATTATCTTCACAGGTTGGGTAACTGATTACATTTTTGTTAGGAAGGAAGTATTTGTTGTCTTGAGTCTTAGTTAAAAAAAATACAAATTCCATATCAGCTACTTTAATTGGGGTTGAGTTCCTCCTTCTGGTCAATTAAATGAGGAATACAGTTTTAGAGCAGGTATTGATTACAAGCTTAATTTAGGTCACTTTTCCATGATTGAAATTCCTGCTGCCCCACTTTGTTTTTTCTTATGCAAATTTATCTAGAAAAAATATAATGCCTATTTATTCACCATTGGGCGATCCCATTCTCATTCACTCTAATTCTAATGTAATCTACGAAACGAATATGAAGAGGCTGGCATTAAGTTAACTAAAATCATTCCTAAGAGTTTCAAATATTACACAAGGAAAAATTTAAGTATAGCTTCATCAAATATACTAGAATTGAACACACATCTGTATATACATACTATATGTTATTCCACCATGAACATGGTGGAATAACATAGGTTGACTGACCCAAAGCTCTTTAAAAGTTCCTCACTCGTCACAGCACAATCTATTGTAAGGCATATTTCTCTCAATATAAAATTATTTCCTTGTCTTGAGTAGTCTGTTGCATAGGATTACCTTTTTTCCGGGGAAGGGGTACCTGATAATGGTACAGGCTTACCTCTACCATAATATTCCATGGGTGATCAGATATAATTCATTGCAAACTTGTTGAGCAGCATTTAGAAATAAGTGTGCATATTGCACACTTGCCTTTTTTGTACAAGTTCACAGCAATATTCTTAGATGTACACTATATTTAAGTGGTGTTAATTATGTGCTGTTGTTGCCAATTGAATGCGACTCACCAATCAAATGTTACCTTTAAATTTAAATTGAGATATCATTTGGATTATGATAAGACTCGGTGGAAAAGTGGCATAATTCTATTTGACTTGAAATATTTTCCCATTCAATATTTGTCTTGCATTATTTTACCATTTGGTCACTGTAGGGCTGCATGCAATTGTTACAGGTTATTTTTGGCTAATATGCTGATTTCCATGTTAATTCATAACATGCCTAGTATGGTGTTTAAGAAATGGAATAATAATATGACTCAGTAATTACTTCTTCTACTGCTTGTATGCAATGTTCACAAAATTTGATCCCACATGAAAAGTGTTTAAATATTCTATGGTGCAAATATTTTGCTGAGATATCAGATGGCAATTTTTATATTTGAAAATAGTTTTCATTTACGTTTTTAGACATTGTACAATGCTGCTCCTGCTGATTGTACACTTCCCAGGAACATAATTGTTCCCACCCTGAAAAATAGCCTTTCTTTTTACTCTCACCTCCCCATCTGAATAAAGTCTTCTTAGAGTCAGCCATTTCTTCTAAAAATGAGCACTAGGAACATGTCACTTGATTTGGTTTTTGGTCAGCTGTGAGTAGTTGTGGCACATATCTCACAGAGGTTTATAATTTTCCAATGTTGATATAAATTATCTGTATCCCTACCTTGCCTAAAGCTAATACCTTAATAATTACTCCATCCTTTTTTTCTGACATTATCCATCACTGTTTTATGGGATTTATCTTTATTGGTTTTATGCATTAGTGACCTCAATAAAGCATGCAGAAGTTCATCATCACTTGTGGACATATCGTCAATTTACAAATTTTGATAACACGTGTTTGCCATTGTAATCAAAGGGGCCAGATCACCATAGTGATTATGATTTCCTCTTTAGTCTCCTGAGGTGCCTTCGATTAAATTTTTTACGATTACCATTCTTGTTTGTCAGTCACTTAAGTTGTTTGATTCAATCAAGTAAAGGTTAGACAAATGTGGCTGAAACTTTGTGAATGTTGCTACAAGTCAAGTATACTAACAGAGAGTAAATTCGATATGCAATAGTGCTGCAATCTTTTTTCATTTGTGCAAACTGTTAAAAATGCCATCTGGAAACATCAAAGAGATTACTCATAGGTATATCCAGTTCTTTTAAGAGCCCCAAGAAGAGACATTTCTTTAGGTAGTCATTTTTCATTCTTTTAATCTGGAAATGATACTGAAGCATTAATTACTATTACTACCATTTATAAGGAAATTATGGCAAATTGAGTGAGTACATTTGACTTTGATGTCTGTAGAAAGGAAACTTCCAAAACTTGTAATATAACATCTCTGACCACAGTAGTATTATTTAAGAACATAAGATTGGCCAAAATGTTGATTATTTCATGGTCGCAAAAGTATCAGGAACATTTAAAATAATGTGTAACTGAAATTTTTTTGTCTTTTTAACAGCCTAGATGGAATATTATCCGGGAAGCCCTTACCTAATACTCAGCTGGAAGAGGAATTAATAACTGTGTAAGTAAATATGTATATATTAAAATTTGTGAATGCTGGCACCTAAAATGAAAACCATTTATGGTTGATTTTGGTATTGATAAGCAAAATACTATTGCAATGAAACTCTTAAAACGATTATTATTTCCGAGAAATTAAAAGCAATTTTTCCTGGCATGGTTAGGAAATGCCAGTATCATTAATGACCAAATAAGTACTGAAGTGGAGCCATGCATGGTTCAGGAAGTTCAAGGGAAGAACCTGAAGCCATGGCATTGTAAGGAATAGTAATGCAGCAGGGAACAGGTAGCAGGGAGCTTAATCTGTGACTTCAAAATGCTCTCAATTTAAATATTGTGTTTTAATCCTGACAACACACATTTCTTCTGAGAGAAGATGTCAGCATAAACATATGTATGTGAAGCGTAAACATATCCTAAACAATGTGTATATAATTTTCTTTGAATAAACCTTGAACATAGTATATTTATTTCAGCATGTAATGCACTATTATGTTTTAAAATGATTTAATTGGGAAAAATAACTTCACTAAACAATGCTTGCATTTGAAATGAAAGATCACCAAAAAATTATGCTAATTGTACAATATTCCATTGTGCATAGGAAATCTGATGTACTGAGAATGTCGTGTACAAGAATAGTTGTATTGTCCTGGGATAAAAAATACATATGAGATAGCCTCTGCTGCAGTAACATTTCTTTTCACAAATATAGATTATGCATAGTCAGTGAATACTCTTTTCTCTTAATTCTCAGACTATTTTAAGTAACTCACTGTTTTATTGCAAAATTCTTTTTTAATACAGGATGGCGGAGGTACTAGCTGATTTGAAGGGTAAATTGGCTGTTCTGCAAGAAGGGATCGACAGTGAAACGAGTGACAATGACGATCTGATGGCCAAACAGGAACCTAAAAAAGAATAATTGCCCAGCTCATCATCATTGCCGACTCCACCAGCTGGTGTTGCCCCTAAGTCCACAAATTCTCAAAATTCTGTGGGTTTAAGTGGGGATGGGCCTAGTCCTTCTGGCCTTCAAGGAAAAGATACCCAAGGCCACCATGATGTGGACAGGATAAATGGAAGAGATGGTGCTAGCTAGTATAGTTGATTGTATCAAGACTCATAATTTTCTATATTAATATATCTTCTTGACCCATTTTCAGAAGAAATTGGTTAATTCAAAGAACCATACTTAATATTTCAAGTGTTATTCTAAGTTAATTGTGCCAATCTTCCTAGTAATTTTTGTCTGCTTACAATGAAAGAATGAAAACCAGGAATAAAAAAGTTTAGAGAAAGTTTTTAAGGTCATTTAGTGCATTTTATAGCCCAGAAAATTATAACCTCAGCTACATTTTAAAAAAGTAAACAAGTTTCTTTTCCCTTAGGAACAAAAATTTGATTTTGAAACTTAAAGAAATCAACCAGTTATATAATATTGGCGTATGTTCAAATTCTTACGGCAAATTATTTTCTTTGATTATGCATTCCTTCTTCCTAAGAACTAACAAGTCATTGCTACATCAGAGGAACCCCATCAAACACACTATGTAATGAGTTGCATGGGCAAATAATTTCTCTTAACTGCCTGATGAAATTAGTGTAGTTCTTTGGGCATTTACTGCGCTTAAAAGATGACAACGATAAAGCTTTGGAGAGGTCAATCTTATGTGTAAAAGTGGAAATCTGTGTTGACAATAAGACATGGGTGTTGAAAATACCAGACAACATTCTTACAGAATGACATCAAGGTTTAGGAAAATGTGGATTTAAAGTCATATAGACTAATTTGCTGCTTTTGAGAGAGAGAGGAATCTGGCCAGAATACTTGGGTTATGTTAGTACCTGTTCCAGAAAAGGTAAAGGCTACAAAATTTGAGGATTACTGAACAATAAGTTAGATTTCACATGCAGCTAACATACTTCTCAGAAACAGCAATAAAAGCATGGAGAGTAGTGCAAATGATTTCTTGAGGGATGATCAGTTTGGGTTAATGAACGGAAGAGGCTCACATGTGTCCGTTACAGTAATGAGATCAATAATACAGGGGAACATAAGAGTACAATCAAAATTATTTGCTTCTTTAGTAGATTTCGGACAGGCATTTAATATAGCGAATTGAGAAAATTACTGAATATATTGCAGAAAATAGCATTAGATTGGAGGAATTTAACAATGATCCAACCCGTGGTAATTTACGCCACACCAGTTTGGACTCACACCACCATGGTGGGCATTTAATAAAATCAGTTCTGTTTGCTGATGACATAAATCTAGTTCCGTCAGTCATCGAAGAGATTACAAGCATTGCTGAGTGAATGGAAATTAATGCGAACTAATTTGATGCTGTACTCCGACAACACCGCAATCACCGCTCGCTCACTACACCCAAATAAGCAATAGACTACCTACAAGAGCATCTGGATTCTCGATCGGGTAGGTTATACTCTAGGATCAGCCCATTTCATGCAGCGTTCTTAACTTCTCCGAAATAAGCAGAAACAGCGAAGGTCAGGCATTCCACTTTGGACCTCAGCCCATACCGAAGAAAAGAGAAGAAAAGTTTCTCAGATTCACAAGAGACTAGCTTTTAACACCCAACTCACCTCATTCTTGTGAAAAATGTGGGGCGACTATCGGCCCCTGTACTGGTTATTTAAGCCGTCTTCACCCTTAACACTATCTACCACAGCACGCTCGTGAGATATATTTATTTATTTATTGCCGACTATAAATTTCGGTCGGACTATTGCCCTGTACGAGCGCGTCTAGTCGGAATGGCTGATGAAGGATTTCTCCGACGAGAGACAGCGAAGTTCTTCGCCCCGATTGTCGCAGCCAGTTTAATGTGAACCATTACCCAACGAAACCAGGTCAACAAGCCGACGAGTCGTGGGGGAAAGAAGGCTCCTGGAGAGGCGGATGAGAGCCAGGGTGAGGGGAAGTGAATGCCCCGACTGTAGGCCCGTGGCCATCTGTTTCAGACGAAGGGGAAGTCTAGGAGATGTGAAGGGGAAGAAACTAAGAAGCAGAGGTCACTGACCAGGCCAACGTGCGAGAGAGGGTACAGGGGGCTTTTGTCGTGGAAGAAACAGCTGACGCAACCTTCTATCTTTCTACATGCAGCCGCTTAGCAACCTTATGAATCGCGCAGCCACGGGGCGGTCCTTTCCGCAAAGGTAGCAGATTTCCGTGGCATCCCGGGACTTCCCTCATTACGTTAAGGAATGGTGTTCACCACATCCGGCGCATTTGGGTTGCAGAATACAATGGTTTTTTGGATGTCCGATGCGCTCTCGTCGGTAACACTGCACGGGCTCGTGTGGCTTATCAGCCAAAGGGCGTTCAGTCCCAAACTCATAACCACACGACACAACGCACGGATAATACAACACGACCGTCTCCGTCGCCAGCTCGAGAGGTACTTCTATCCTTTCCTGTTCGCTCGATTCCCCTCAGCCTTGTCCACCTTTACGTTTCGCTGTACTGTTCATCCCCCACCCCAATGTACCTCCAATACTCCTACTGGGCCCTCACTCCTCCCCTCATTTATTCTGTGTTGTCCAACCACCAGCTTCCCAACCACCCACCATCTTCCATTCCCGCCGATCCATTAATTTCAATCTCCCTACCAGATATTTCATTCTTATGTGAAGAGGCCTGTTTGCCATGTGAAACACCTGAGCTGCGTTCAGGCATTTAGGTATTAGGGTCCATGGAATTAGGCGTCCAAAAATGTTTGGAACTAATAAAAAGGTAGTTTGAATTCCGACACCCTAATCAGTAATACTGCCATCTATGTAGCTAAGAATAAGGAATACACAAATGCTTCCCAACGTATATATGTTGACATCTTCTTTAACTTTCCAGTTTTTATAGCAATTTTTCCCAAATCTGGGAAATGGGAAGCTCACCCTGGGCCGAAATGGTGAATTATGTAATCATTTCTTCCCTCAAACGTAGAAAAAAAAAGAAAATAGTCTCCATTTATAGTTTCTTCATTTGGCATGCAAACGGTGTATGCGATTCCTCGTGCAACCCAAATAACCACGGCCATCACCTCGTCCGCCAAATTACAATATTCGCCTGCAATGTCTCCGGATGGTCTTTAGAAACCCTCTGGATCGATTATACCCCATTTTTCTAGGTTGCAGTAGCCTCAATTAGGTATTTACGCGGAAACTCATCCGGATTCGAATATATAATTCCAGGACCAGCCTCCGAATCATTTACATGATTGTTAATTTCTCAACTGGGAGCAAACGCAGTTCGTTCCAAGCCAAAGCCATCAAAAGAAGATGTTGAGGCATTTAAACGAAAAAGACCCATAGCAAACCTAGTGATCTAGATTTATTCTTTGTAAAATTATTAGGTAATCACTTGTACGAGGACATCAGGTCGGGTTATTTCCGTCACTTTTCTCTGCATCTTGTCATTTACTTCCAATAACATCCTTGGCCAGCCTAATGGGAGTTATGAAATTCCAGTCCCAGTTTATTTTGATTTTAAGAACTACTAGCGTGTCTTTTAAAATGTTCAACGTGTTAAGCCCTTCTCAAATACATTTTAACTCTCGCTTACCGGCTCACCTCCGGAAATATAAGCATGACAAGGTTAACCCTTGAATATTTCAATTTACCATGGCAATTCATTGTTCCCTTTTGATGGATGACTTACGTCAGGTCGATATTGGCTTTTGGTCATATTCTGATGTACTGTGATCAATAAGGTGTCTGATGAAAAAAGTCCATAGTAAACCATATGAAGAAAAGTCTGTATCTAATACACTTGTCAGAGAAGTGGATGTCGGATTCTGCCACGAAAGAGGTTCCAAGAAATATTTCAACAAAATTATCTCCTTTGAGACAAGAATTGTTGTCACGTTCCGCAAATAAAAAACTATTCGTCTAATGTTATTCATATTGTCGTGAAAAATGCGCGCCGTTACAAGTTCACTCCATTTAAGTGCAATAGTAATCGGAAGGTGGGGTTAGTGTCAAAGTACTAATAGCTGACGCTGACGCCAAGAGATCTTGGAGGTATAATCCCTGTTTACAGCTTTGCAGAGGCATACTGTCCAAGTGTTTATGAGCTGTTCTTTCGACAACTGTGTAAGTAAAAGAACCTTCTACGATATAATTCATATGATAGTTATTGCATTCTATATCATGTGTATTAGCTTACGTTGAACACACTGAACTGACCTCACTTATGTGACCATTCTTGGGTAGAAATTGTTGGAATATATTAACGAGAAGTATATTATCATGAGTAACTTAAGAGATTCAAAAATAATGACAATATATACGGCTGCATATCCCGAATGAATCTGTAGAAGTACGCCACGTAATTTTCAGAATGTGAATGCCTCATTTCTAGAATGTTCGAATGCCCATGGCCTCTCCTTCTAGAATGTTCGAATACTCGAAATTCTTGCAGTTCGTTTATTGAATGCTTATTAACCCATGAGTTAACCATTGAGAAAGTTATTTCAACACAAAACAAATTGCTATCAGATTTTGAGAATGGTAATATGAGAGTTTGGGAAAATTTAAACATGTCCGCAGATAAAAAACCTGTGACACCAACGGAAATATTCAGATTTTGTCCTTGGGATTTTATTTACCCTCGTCTATGAAAATAAATTTTCTTGTTACATGCCTTCCATTAATTGCATGGTCCAACTGGTGCACCTCAAGATCGAGCCCGTAAGTTCTAAAGGTATTGTAAAATTCATGTGCTCCAGTACAAAACCAACCTGATCATGCTTCCCGTCTTAATTTTTGCCACGAGTAACTGAGAGAAAAAATGGGTGGGATAGGCTCTGTAGATGGCGCTTTCCATCGGCCCCGGTTTCTCATGGAGTTTACCATATTAGACGAGCCGGCATTCATAATTCCCATCATTAATCGCATACATAAGTGGAAACTTTAAAAAAATGTAAACCAGCACAATAAAATGCCGACAAATTATATGTGTGTATTAAATTAACATCGACTGTCCTTTACATTTCGTTAATAAGCTCATCTTCCCCTCAAATTGATGAAACTGTGCTGGGCATGGGTATCATATCATTTCCTCCCAAGGCCTTATGAAAAGAAAACCCAGTTAATCATACAACCTTGATATATAGAAGGATTTAAAAATCTTAAAATGGTATTTTTGAACTTCCAAAATTTTTTCAATGCTTACCTAATTTTTCTTTTAACTATTCATCTGAATAATTTGCATGCTCATTGACCTTTGGATTTGCATTCAGCTGTGAATGTACTTAACCAGATATTCATTAAAAAATAATTAATTACTGCAAGTTAATGAAATCCCTTTTTTCTTTTAGTTTGAGGAAACACGTTTTCCTGTTTTTAAAAGACTGTAAGATCATAAACACATACCGCTGGTTAATAATGAAAGGCCTGCTGGTACTAATAGTTAAGCACCTGCGAAAGGAGTTAGAAGAAAGTTCCCTGAGTCCGGATGCCGCCGAAAGAGTAAAGGTAGCCGCTCAGTGCATAGAAAATGCCTACTCAATATCAAAGGAAGATTTAGGAGCTTGCACCATGGCCCTGGAAGATCTTTATTTGCCATCTGCTTCAAAGGTTAGCAGTTAAGTGTGCATTTGATATGCCAGCATGAGCTTTCTCTGACTGCAATATGTTAATAAGTTATGTGCAAAGCATTACTTCTTGAAAAATAAATAATACTTGGAGAGTTATTCACTTTTATAATCGTGAATTGCATTGAACGTTATTAAAACATGACCTAGGAGGTGTAAATATTTCACTAATTAGGTAAACAGTGCCATTGTTTGATGATGATCAAGTCACGTTTTTCTTTGCAAATCGACCATTATTTATGCTGCAACCTTAAGCTTTATTTGTGATATCCCACAATTTTTTTTCAATGGTTAGTAATTGATCATTGCAGGGTTTTCTGTAGTTTAGAGCCAGTAATTTTTTTCTGTTATATACCTTCCTCTAACATGTATCCATAAGAAAAAATATCACCACTTGAAGTTAATTTTCTCTGCTTATAATACCTAGTTCTGAAGTAAATATTAATTAATTCTTTAATATTAACAGGATGGCAGAAAGGTAACACCTGAACAAAATGAAGAGGCTCAACGCCTGAAAAAAGCAGGCAATGAGCGCATGGCTAAAGGCAAATACCCAGAAGCTATTGAACTTTACACAAGGTATTTGAGTTTTATTAATTGTCAAGAAATTATTGCGTTTTCAATTGAAAATAAATTTCAAAAGTCAATCCTATACTAGACAGAAAAGTTCTGAAGGTCTTGGAACCAGTACATAATGATTAGTCTTATAAAACCCATTGTTTTAGATATAAGTCATCTGAAAAAACTGGAACATAGATTTGCTTTATTTGAACTTTATCATAAACCACACTTTTTCTCGTTTCTATGTTGAAATCATACTCTTTCTCTCAGCACCATGAGATTCACTCCAGCAGTATTTTTGGTTGGGTACACGAACTTTCTGGGAAACCATTGCCTGCAATTCAGTAGGTTTTTGCCTCCTACTTTAATGTGTGAATTTCATCTACAGTGGCACTTAATATTGGGCAGCTTGTACAAACGCCGGCCAAACTGACCTTCAGGTTGACACCTATGTTCATAGTTCTATAATACCATTTTATTGGCCCATTGAAAGAATATTTGCCTGGCAAGTTAATCATTCAGATGTTTTATTCCTATGCTTAGTAAGGTATTGCTTTCGAGAGCAAGTAAATAATTTTCATTAATTTTGTTCGCTTCCCAACCCAATAAATTGACACAGAGCAAAATTCAAAACAGCATAATTTTTCAACTGTTGTGAATCTGTTTTAATACATTACTCCTAAATATGGTCATATTTGTTATGGATAGAAGAGTTGTATCCTTAAGCCCAAAGGAAATGAAGGTGAACTGTTAATAGTTTTTAAGGCTAATTGCAGAAGGACCCTTAACAAAAGTTAAAAATTTAAGTTTTAATTTATGTATGCAATGCTGATAATTTGGGAGCCACAAGGTCATGGCATCATATCATCTCAAACAAGATTTTTTTAACAGAGCTTCACTGTTTTTACCTTAAATGAGATAGGTATGGCTGTGGAGGAGGATGTGTGTCTGTGTAGATATAACTGTTTTCAGTATATCAAAATGGTCACATTGATTGTCCACATACTTTTAGAAAATGTAACCCTAAATACCCCTTGAATTTTGATAGAGTAAGAATAGGCGGTTTAATCCTCAGCATGGCTTCAGCGAAGGGCACTCTCACTCTTCTCTTTTTGTAGGCCCGGATAGAATTTCAATTGACGAGCTCAAATTGGACAGTAGCACAGTTTCATCTTACAAAATATTTTATTCAAAGTTACCATGAGCAATGAGCTGTCATGGGTCAATGTTTTGAAGAAATTCAGAGCATAATGGTCTATTAAGAATATGTGTGTATATATTTAATTCCAATTCAATGAATATAGTTATGGTAGTTTCACAGGGTAGTGCCTGGGACTCCTTTTGTTTTTAATCTACACAAATGATGTACTGGGTGGAATAAATTCTGAAATTAGACTTCCTATGAGTGATTGAATTATATACAGGTAAGAAGTAAATGAGAGAATTGGCCTTCTAAATTTCACGAATATTTGGGGAGGTTTACCCACATCCCCTCATTGTTCCTTCACCCCGTTCCAATGCAAATTGCCTCTCGAAAAATATTATCTATCTTTTGTCGTGAAAGCAATGCACTTCATTCAACATAGGCGAATGCATTACCCCCTTATCCATTCGAATGAACAATCACCGCTTCTCCTGTAATTCTGCTTCACTCTCTTCTCTTCCTATCCCTTTACACGCAAGTTCACACAACCTATCAATTGACCAATGCTTTTCCCTAACAGATCTAGAATCCCTACCCGATTCAGCCACCAACATAGACGTGGGAACTCGCGAATCCGCATACATCCTATATTTCCGATCCTTTAAAATTCCCACCCTTAGCCGCTATCTTTAATTTCCTTCCCAACAGTCCCTAAACCTTCTGCCGCCCTACCCTCCCCAGGCACTCTTCCCTCAACACCTCTAAGTCTGACCTGAAGAAGGCCTCAGAGTAGGCCGAAAGCTAGAATCATCTACAGTGTGAATGTCCTTTTTCATGATATCTGTTTTATTCTGTGTTATATTATGCCGTCCAAAAGCTATATATATATATAATTCTCTTTGAGTTATTTCTAAGCCTTTCAGGTTATAAAAATTTTATTCTATGTTATTGTGTTTCATAGTTGCAGGAAGATTGTGAGTAGAAGTGCTTTTTTGTCTGAAATAAACTGGCTTGAAAACATTGTTCTGGTAACATCTTTTTGTACAATGTGTTATTTTCTCTTTCAGGGCTATTGCATTGGACCCGAATAATACAGTGTACTTCTGTAATCGTGCTGCGGCCCACATCCTGACCGTAAACTTTTCAGGGGCTATAAATGATTGCCATGAAGCAATAAGACTAGACCCCAAGAACAGTAAAGCCCATGGTTGTTTGGGGTAATTATGAATTATACACTAAAATAGTGCATAGCATTATTGAATGAAGCAGTTGGTTAATTCTTTGTGTTGGTAAAACTTTTTGTTTATAAGTTTGTACAACTTTCTTTAGTATTTCGGTGTGGGTAAAAATCGTGTATGGGATTGAGAAGGTTTCCATTGTCATCTTTTAAGATTTGCATCGATTATAGGACTATTAACTTCCTTCTTTATATTGTTGGTTTAACCTTTTTTTTATACATAGATTACATTATTTATCTTCATTGAAATTTGTTCAATGGTGAAAAAACAAACAATTTTTAATTATTGAAGTTTTTAAAGTAATTGTTGAAGAATTTAGATACATTTGTTCAAACTATTTTACTATCATTGGAACCTGGAGAAACAAGCAACTTTTGGCATAAGAAGGGACAAGGTGCATGGGATCCACAGAAACATGGCATGCCTGTTACTTCAGCCTGTGTTTAACACTTGTGTCACTGGCATCCTAGTGAATTGGTGGTAACACATTTTTCCATACTTGTGTCCAGACATTGAACATCAATGACCAGGTCCGAGCATGGTTGATCCATCATTCAAATCATCCGTCAACATCAAAAATTTCCACTTTCCTCTATAACAAGGGTAAAATTAGGGACATAGATGCTTCAAAGAGAGTGACATGAATATCATTGCAGTTGTTTTACATTCTCAGTGACGTTAAAGGACTGATATTCATATAGTTAAAAGGACCGAAATTGCAATGCACCTCTTAATGAGATTTGTCCTTAGTGAGCAGGCGAAAGTGATTTTTGCTGAACCTATAAATGAGATGTCAGGATCATCAGCGGGTGAAGACATATTTGAAAAAATCAATGCTTGCTTCAAGAAGTTCAAGAGAAGATCCAGCTTCCATTGTGCTTAGAGGCATGGTCAAGCAGGAAACTGCAACTCAAAGGCAGCCGGGAACTTAATCGTTTGTTTGAAGAAGGTCGTAGACGAAGGACAATCTGCAATGGATTTATAATTGTAACAAGATATGTCTGTTCTGGAAGTAGATGCCCAGGGGAGTCTATAGCATATCTATATCTATAGCAATGGGTTGAAATATATCCAAATTTATTAATGAACGAAAGTGAAGAATGGTGATTCACCTACTTCATTTTAGCAATGACGCATGGATCAGAAGGTTTTTGCATTGTTAATTACTTATCAGGCTCCCTGTGAACAGGTCTGGCAAACAGCATTGAGACAGCAGAGGGTTGTCGAGTGATCAAAAGACATTTATATCATGGGCCTTACTGTTTATGAGCTATCTATTTTAAATTGTACATATATCTGAGAAATGGGTCTTGTTAGTCCAGGGGGTAGGCTCTTGGTCTGCTGACTGGAGGGCCCGCGTTAGATTCCCCGGCAAGGCACTCCAACCACCCCCAGCTCCATCCAAGATATGTGATTTTTTGGGTACAAGATCTTCATGGGAAACCATAACCGGCACAGAAAAAAGAACTGGCCCCCTTTGCCTGATTTATATATTTCAATTGCCATCGGGCCTAGTAATGCTTGAAATCCACCATCACATACAAAAGTGACCTTTTGGTTGATTAGTGTGTTTATGGATTTTGGCGGTATCTGAATACTAGGACCTATGCAAAAACCAGTAATGATTTTTATGAACGTGAAAAGGAACATATTATACAATACTCCAGTATTTTCCATAGAAAATCATTTTTATTATTGGCTTTGTATGAGAATTTAGGGATTTTTGCCACGGCCTAGAGCTTTGGCAGTTAATAACATAAACTTCTAGATCTGGGGTCAAAATTAAACATATCTTCATCTTTTTTCTCATTATATTACAACTTATATTTTATAGCTATGCATATCATGCAGTTGGGGACCATAGAAAATCCAGGGACTCTTACTCAAAGGCACATACCCTTAGACCTGGAGATAAAAGGTACAAAAACTGGTACCAAAAACTTCAGGAGAAGTTGGAAAGTGAAGTAGAACCTATGCCGGAGTTCTCAAAAGACATGGATTTGTCCCCTCTGATGAAGTATCCAAAATTGGCCAAGATTGCCACCAAAGTCTTTGGAGATGCAGCCGCCGAAGATCCGTACGTATTAATATGACCAGATGCTATGGTGTTAAAATAATGCATGCTTACTCCGCTAAGGCAGTTTATTTCTTCTCCTTGGGATGAATTTTATTATAATTTGCATTATGTAAACCAGGGAAAATTCCTATGAGGAATACAGTTTTAGAGCAGGTATTGATTACAAACTTATTTTAGGTCTCTTTTCCATCATTGAAATTCCTGATGTAACACTTGGTTTTTCTTATGCAAATTTATCTAGTTATAATATAATGCCTAGTTATTCACCATTGTGCCATCCCTTTGACATGCACTCTATTTTTAATGTAATCTGCGAAATGAATTTAAGAGGTAGCATTAACTTAACTAAAATCATTCCTAAGAATTTCAAAGAGTACACAAAGAAAAATTTAAGTATAGCTTCACGAATGTACTAGAAATGAACACACTATAGTAGCATAGGTTGACTGACCCAAAGCTCTTAATAAAGTTCCTCTCTCATCACAGTACAATGTATCATAAAACATAATTTCTCTTAAAGCCAATACATTAGTAATCTCACAATCCTTTTTCCTGACATTATCCATCACTGTTTTATAGGATTTATCTTTATGGGGTTTAAGCATTAGTGGCCTCAACAAAGCATGAAGAAGTCCATTATCACTTGTGGACATATGGTTGATTTACAAATTTTGATAACACCTGTTTGCCATTGTAATCAAAGGGGCCAGATCAACATAGTGATTATGATTTCCTCTTTAGTCTCCTGAGGTGGCTTCGATTAAATTTTTTACAAGTACCATTCTTGTTTGTCAGTCACTTAAGTTGTTTGATTCAATCAAGTAAAGGTTAAACAAATGTGGCTGAAACTTTGTGAATGTTGCTAGATGTCTGATACTAACAGAGAGTAAATTCGATATGCAATAGTGCTGCCATCTTTTCTCATTTGTGCAAACTGTTAAAAATGCCATCTGAAATCATCTTATGCGATTAGTCTTAGGGACATCCAGTTCTTTCAAGAGCCCCTTGAAGAGACATTTTTTTTAGGTAGTCATTCGTCCAATGTTTAATATTGAAATGATACTGAAGTATTAATTGCTATAATTACTATTTCTAAGAAAATTATGGCCAATTGAGTGAGTACGTATGACTTAGATGTCTGCAGAAAGGAACCTTGCCTAACCTGTAATATAACATCTCTTACAATTGTAGTATTATTTAGACCTTATGTTTCGCCGATAAGGTGATTATTTGATGGCCGCAAATCTATCAGCTACTTTTAAAATAATGTTTAACTGATTTTTTTTTCTATTTTACAGCCTAGATAGAATTTTATCGGGGAAGCCCTTGCCTAATTTTCAGCTGGAAGAGGAATTAATAACTGCGTAAGTATATATGTATATATTAAAATTTGTGAATGCTGGCAGCATAAATGAAAACCATTTATGGTTGATTATGGTATTGGTAAACAAAATACTATTGCAATGCAACTCTTAAAACGTTAATTATTTGAGAGAAAGTAAAAGCGATTTTTCCGGACATGGTTAGGAAATGCCAGGATCATTAATGACCCCATAAGTACTGAAGGAGAGCCATGCATGGTTCCAGAAATTCAAGGGAAGAACCTTAATCCATGGCATTGTAAGGCATAGCAATGCAGCAAGCTCCAACTCAACGACAGCAGAGAACTTAATCTGTGACTTCAAGATGCTCTCAAATAAAATATAGCGTTTCAATCCTGACAATGCACATTTCTTCTGAGAGAATATGTCAGCTTAAACATATGTATGTGAAGCCTAAACATATCCTAAACAATGTGTATATAATTTTCTTTGAATAAAACCTGTACATAGTATATTTATTTCAGCATAGAATGTACTATTATGTTTTAAAATTAATTCATTGGGAAAAAAAACTTCACTAAACAATGGTTGCACTTGAAATGAAAGATCACCAAAAAATTATGCTCATTTTAAAATATTCCATTGTGCATAGGAAATCTATGTACTGAGTATGTAATGTACAACAATAGTTTTATTGCCCTGGGATAGTAATTGAGGCATTTGAGATAGCCTTTGCTGAAGTAGCATTTCTTTTCGCAAATAGAGATAATTCATAGTCAGTGATTGCTCCTTTCACTTAATTTTCAGATTATCTTCAGTCGCTCACTTTTTGTTGCAAAATTCTTTTTCTATACAGGACACGGGAGGTACAAGCTGATTTGAGGGGTCAATTAGCTCTTGTGCAAGAAGAGCTCGACAGTATAAGGAGGTACACAGAAGATCTGATGGCCAACCAGGAACCTAAAACAGAGCAATTGCCCAGCTCATCAGCATTGCCGTCTCAACCAGAAGGCGTCGGCCCCAAGTCCATAAATGCTCATAATTCTTTGGATGTAAGTGGGGATGGGCCTAGTTCTTCTGGCCTTGAAGGAAAAAATGAATGCAATAGATGGTGATAGCTAGTTTAATTGATTGTATAAGAACTCATAATTTTCTATCAAATTTGTCTTTCTGTGCCCATTTTCAGAATAAAATGGTTAATTCAAAGAACTATACTTTATCTTTCAAATATTTTTCTTAGTTGATTGTGCGAATTTTCCTTGTTAGTTTTGACAGCCCAAATAAAAGAAGGAGAAACTTGGAAAAAAAATATAGAGGAAGTTTTTAGGTCGTTTAGTGCTTTTCAAAGCATAGAAAATTTAAACTCAACTACATTTCAAAAAAGTAAACAAGTTTCTTTTCCCTAAGGAACAAAAATTTGATATCTGTAACTTAAAGCGTGCATCCTTTTATGTAATATTGGCGTATGTTTAAATTGTTACAACAATCTACTTTCTTTAATTGTACATACCTACCTCCTAAGAACTAACAAGTCATTGCTACATCAGAGGAACCCCATCAAACACACAATGTAGTTAGTTGCATGGGCATATAATTTTTCTTAACGGCTTGATGAAATGAGTGCAGTTCATTGGGAATCTACAGTGCTTAAAAGATAAAAACAATAAAGCTTTGAAGTGGTCAACCTTATGTGTAAAAGTGGAAACCCGTGTTAACAATAAGACATGAGTTTTAAAAATACTAGTTGAACCACAAAATATCCAAGATGAAAGAATATATATAAGGACTCCAAGATAAAGGACTTAGGCAATCAAGGTTAGACATGGAAAACAGAATATGATGTAGATGAAGATAGCTTAGGTTCATGCTGACTCTACGATGAAATGGAAAGTGCATTAAGGGAACTGAAATGTAGTAATGCAGAGTAGGTAAACAACATCCTTACAGAATGACATAAAGGTTTAGGAAAATATGGATTAAAAGTCATATAGACTAATTAGCTGCTTTTATGAGAGAGGAATCAGGCCAGAATACTTGGCTAATGTTAGTACCTGTTCCAGAACAGGTAAAGACTACAAATTTTGATGATTACTGTACAATAAGTTTGATTTCACATGCAGCTAAAGTACTTCTCAGAATCAGCAATAAAAGCATGGAGAGCAGTGCAAATGTTTTCTTGAGGGATGATCAGTTTAGGTTAGTGAACGGAAAAGGCTCACATGATGCCGTAACAGTAATGAGATCAATAATAGAAGGGAACATAGAATACAATCAGGGTTTATTTGCTTCTTTTGTAGATTTCTAACAGGCATTTCAAATAGTGAATTAAGATAATTAATGAATATATTGCAGAAAATAGCAATACACTGGAGGAATTGAAAACTATTCTGCAATAATCATCTTCATTCCTCGGACTGCTCACGCTCAAGAACAGGACAAACTGTCCGGATGGGCAGTGTTAGGAAGAGATTTAAGGCAGCGTTCTCCATTCTCACCTCTGCTGTTCCAAGTGTATTCAGGGAGAATTATTAAAGAGGCATAGAAAGAATGAAGATTGGTGGGCAATTAATAAAATCATTTCTGTTTGCTGATGACCAAATCTAGTTCGTCAGTCAGCCAAGAGATTGCAAGCAATGCTGAGTGAATGGAAATTTAGTGCAAAAGATTTGGGATGAGAATAAATCGAGGCGAATTGTACTCTGAGCCCGAATTCCCTCAACCCATTCACAAGATAACCCCTCCATCGCATCTCATTCGCAATTTTTCCTATCACATCTGGCGTTCCACAAGGTGCAGGTTATCCCCATTTTTTTCACTCTATATATAAATGACGTTTCCTCACTCCGGCGAACTAATTTAATGCTCCGCTCGCTCACTACACCCAAATAAACAATAGATTACCTAAAAGAGCATCTGGATTCTCGATCAGACAGGATGTACTCTTGGAAACTCACCATTCAACCCATTTCATGTAGCGTTGTAAACTTCTCCGAAAAAAGGGGAAGGTCAGTATTTCCACTTCGGATCTCATCCCATATTGAAGTAAAAAGAAGAAAAGTTTCTCAGATTCACAAGGGACTAGCTTTTAACACCCACCTCACCTCAGTCTTGGGAAAAGGGTGGGGCGACTATCGTTTCCTTACTGCTTATTTAAGCCGTTTTCACCACTAATACTATCTACGAAACGCTTCCTAAATTTAACAATGATTCACCCCGTGGTAATTTACGCCACCCCAGTTTGGACTCACACAACCGTGTTTGTGAGAAAATGAAACTTTATGACTATCATGTGAGAAATATTTATTTATTGCCGACTTAATTGGACGCGGTTGGGATTTATAGTCCCTTCGTCCACCTAACCATTACATTACATTGGAGACGATAACATACAGCCAAGCCCTGGACGTAGGAAAATCCACCCAGGCGGGAATCGAACCCGCGACCTTTCGATTGGTAGGTTTCGGTAGGACTTTACCCCGCCCCCACCGGTGCTGGTAGATTCACTTAAAATTAACAGGGTAATACAAACCGACAGGTGTACGGCCTTGTGTATTAATTTTAATTATGGCTAGGCGGGAGTGATTACATTGTTTGGGGGAAAGACTTGTATCTTAAATAGGACTACCAGTAGTTCAATATTATGAGTAAATAACGGGGATTGTAAACATCGAGGGGATTTGACACAAGGGCACAGTACGAAAAAATTCATGGATATCAGTAAATAATTAAACCTAGGTTAATGTATATCCGGCGCACCGGGAAATATACTAATTTTAGAAGAGAGAATATGATAATAATGGCTTAAAATTAAAAGACATGGGATAGACTCACAGGCGAGTAACGTCCTTAAGCAGCGTGAAAGTGTGCTCCAATCAAGGGCATAATCCCAGATATTTGTCAAAAGAGGATTTCCAGTCGTTGCAATCAAAGAATAACATTTCTTTGTCCATATACGGTTGAACTCCGCGACGGTCGGGAGGCGATGTGTGGCGCGAACCTCTGCCTTCCGCGTGAATGGGGAGACATTTAGCAAGCCGCGAACGAACATATTATGAACTGTTTCGAGGCAGCGCCAAATTGTCTTCCGATTCCCGAACACGGGCACCTCATATAAAAAATTTCGGCCGGACTATTGCCTTGTACAAGCGCATCCGGTCCGAATGGCCGATGGAGGATGTCTCGGAGGCGGGACAGCGAGGTCCTTCACCGCGATCGTCGCGGCCCGTTCAATGTGAACCATTATCCCACGAAGCCAGGTCAACAGGCCGACGAGTCGTAAGGGGAAGAAGGCTGTAGGAGAGACGGCTGAGAGCCAGAATGGAGATTTGAAGATTTGAAGGGGAGGATACCCCGAAGCACTGTCCGGGCCAACGTGCGAGATAGGGTACAGGGGGTTTTCGCCGTGGATGAAACAGCAGACGCAACCTTCTCTCTTTCGAAACTATGCAATCTCTTCGCGTCCTTATTGATCGCGCTGCCGCGGTAATTTTCGGGGTGGTCATTTCCGCAAATGTAGCAGATTTCAGTCCAGCAGATCAAGGAATGGTTTTCACCACAACGAGCGCATTTGGGTAGCAGAAAACAAAGGTTTTTTTGGTGTCGGATGCGCTCGCATACTAGACACTGAAGCGCCTCGTTTGGTTTTCTAACAGTCGTCGCCGTAACGCGAAGGCCCGCGAGAAATTGGAGATTTAAATATTATTCGGCGTCAACGGAGTTTTCGGAGACTTTTCGGATGCCCGCAGTTAGTTCGAAATCAGAAGGACGAGTGGAAAATATGCGGCGAACCGATATTATCAGCCAAGCGACTGCAATTGGGGATGAAAAAACTCGTCCTCCTCCTCGTAACGGAGCGTATGTTCTTTCGTGTGGTTTTGAGTTTGGGACTGAACGCCCTTTGAGCACGACCGTCTCCGTCGCTAGTTCGAGAGGTACTTCTGTCTCTTTCTGTTCGCTCGATTCCCCTCAGCCTTGTCCACCTTTACGTTTCGCTGTACTTTTCATCCCCCACCCCAATGTACCTCCAATACTCCTACTGGGCCCTCACTCCTCCCCTTATTTATTCTGTGTTGTCCAACCACCAGCTTCCCAACCACCCACCATCTTCCATTCCCGCCGATCCATTAATTTCAATCTCCCTACCAGATATTTCATTCTTATGTGAAGAGGCCTGTTTGCCATGTGAAACACCTGAGCTGCGTTCAGGCATTTAGGTATTAGGGTCCATGGAATTAGGCGTCCAAAAATGTTTGGAACTAATAAAAAGGTGGTTTGAATTCCGACACCCTAATCAGTAATACTGCCATCTATGTAGCTAAGAATAAGGAATACACAAATGCTTCCCAACGTAAATATGTTGACATCATCTTTAACTTTCCAGTTTTTATAGCAATTTTTCCCAAATCTGGGAAATGGGAAGCTCACCCTGGTCCGAAATGGTGAATTATGTAATCATTTCTTCCCTCAAACGTAGAAAAAAAAAGAAAATAGTCTCCATTTATAGTTTCTTCATTTGGCATGCAAACGGTGTATGCGATTCCTCGTGCAACCCAAATAACCACGGCCATCACCTCGTCCGCCAAAATACAATATTCGCCTGCAATGTCTCCGGATGGTCTTTAGAAACCCTCTGGATCGATTATACCCCATTTTTCTAGGTTGCAGTAGCCTCAATTAAGTATTGACGCGGAAACTCATCCAGATTCGAATATATAATTCCAGGATCAGCCTATGAATCATTTACATGATTGTTAAATTCTCCACTGGGAGCAAACGGAGTTTGTTCCAAGCCAAAGCCATCAACAGAACATGTTGAGACAGTTAAACGAAAAAGACCCATAGCACACCCAGTGATCTTGATTTATTTTTTGTACAATTATTAGGGAATCACGTGTACGTGGACATCAGGTCGGGTTATTTCCACCATTCTTCTATGCATCTTGCCATTTACTTCCAATAACATCCTTGGCCAGCAAAATGGAAGTAATAACAATCCAGACCTGTTTTTTTTATATTTTGAAAGTCTAGGGCGCCTTTTCAGTTTTCCAATGTGTTTCCACCCTTCTCAAATACATTTTAACTCTCGCTGACCGGTTCACTTCCGGAAATATAAGCATGAAAAGGTTCACCCTTTAATGTTTCAATTTACCAAGGCAATTCGTTGTTCCCTTTTGATGGAGGACTAACGTCTGGTCGGTGTTGGCTTTCGCACATATGCTAATACACTATGATCAATAAGGTGTCTGATGAAAAAAAGCATGTATCTAATACACTTGTCAGAGGAGTGGATTTCGGATTCTGCCAAGAATGAGGTACCAAGAATTATTTCGACAAAATTATCTCCTTTGAGAAAAGAATTGTTGTCACGTTACGCAAATAAAGAATTATTCGTCAAATGTTATTCATATTGTCGTGAGAAATGCGCGCCGTTCCAAGTTCACTCCATTTAGGTGCAATAGTAATCGGAAGGTGGGGTTAGTGTCAAAGTACTATTAGCTGACACTAACGCCAACAGATCTTGGAAGTATAATCCCTGTTTACAGCTTTGCAGAGGCATACTGTCCAAGTGTTTATGAACTGTTCTTTCGACAACTGTGTAAGTAAAAGAACCTTCTACGATATTATTCATATGATAGTTATTGCATTCTATTTCATGAGTATTAGCTTACGTTGATCACACTGAACGGACCTCACTTATTTGACCATTCTTTGGTTGGAAATTGTTGGAATATATCAACGAGAATTATATTACCATGTAAACTTAAGAGATTCAAACATAATGACAATTTATACGGCTGCATATCCCGAATGAATCTGTAGAAGTACGCCACGTAATTTTCAAAATATGAATGCGTCATTTCCAGAATGTTCGAATGCCAATGGCCTCTCCTTCTAGAATGTTCGAATACTCGAAATTCTTGCAGTTCGTTTAGTGAATGCTTATTAACCCAAGAGTTTTTAAATCGGTGTAACTTTTGCATTTTTGAAAGAAATTTGCAACACAAAACAATTTGCTATCAGATTTTGAAATAGGTAATATGAGAGTTTGGAAAAATTTAAACGTGTCCGCGGATAAAAAGCCTGTGACACCAACCGAAATATTCAGATTTTGCCCTTGGAATTTGAAAATTGATTTTCTTGTGGCATGCCTTCCATTAAATGCAATTCACACGCGTGTTTACTAAAGTATATTATGTTTTTTTTCTAAAGTTCGCGATCCCACCAGATAAGGCCGGCCGTGAATTCATTCTAAAAATTTCAATTGAATTAAAATGATTGGCATGCCATGTGAGAAGTAGTTAGTTGTCCAAATTGTCGTGATTATTCCAAAGTTGGTCAGTGAGCTAATGGATTACGTAAGGCCCATCTGGTGCAGCTCATCGTCGAGTCCGAAAGTTCTAAAGGTATTGTAAAATTCATGTGCTCCAGTACCAAACCAACCAGATCATGCTTCCCTTCTTAATTTTTGCCACGTGTAACTGAGATAAATAATGGGCTCTGTAGATGGCGCTTTCCATCGACCCCGGTTTCTCATGGAGTTTACCATATTAGCCGAGCCGGCATTCACCATTCCCATAATCAATCGCATACATAAATTGACTTTAAAAGTATGGAAACCAGCACAATAAAATGCCGACAATTTATATGCGTTAATGAAACCCCTTTATATTTTTAGCTTGAGGAAACGCATTTTCCTGCGTTTAAAAGACTGCACGATCATAAACATACACTGCTGGTTAATAATGAAAGGCCTGCTGGTACTTATAGTAAAGCACCTGCAAAAGGAGTTAGAAGAAAGTTCCCTGAGTCCGGATGCCGCCGAAGAAGTAAAGGTAGCTGCTCAGTGCATAGAAGATGCCTACTCAATATCCAAGGAAGATTTAGGAGCTTGCACCATGGCCCTGGAAGATCTTTATTTACCATACGTTCCCGAGGTTAGCAGTTATGTGTGCATTTGATATGCAAACGTCAGCTTTCTCTGACTGCAATATGTTATCATGTTATGTGCAAGGCATTATTTCTTGAAAAATCAATAATACCTGGAGAGTTATTCACTTTTATAATCTTGAATTGCATTGAACATTATTAGCACACAACCTAGTAGATGTAAATATTTCACTAATTGAAGTAAACAGTGTCATTGTTTGACGATGATCAAGTCAGGTTGTTTCTTTGCGAATCAACCATTAATTATGCTGACAACCTTAAGCTTTATTTGTGATGCCCCACAATTTTTTACCCAACAGTTAGTAATTGATCATTGCAGGATATTTTGTAGTATAGAGCCAATTATTTTATCTGTTAACTGTCTTACTCTAACATGTATCCGTGAGAAAAAATATCACCACTTGAAGTTAATTTTCCTGCTTGTAATACCTAGTTCTTAAGTAAATATTAATTAATGCTTTATATTAACAGGATGGCAGAAAGGTAAAACCTGAACAAAATGAAGAGGCTCAACGCCTGAAAAAAGCAGGCAATGAGCGCATGCGTAAAGGCAAATACCCAGAAGCTATTGAACTTTACACAAGGTATTTGAGTTTCTTAATGGCCAAGACATTATTTTGTTTTCAATTAAAAATAAACTTCAAAAGTCAATCCAATTCTGGACAGAAAAGTTCTGAAGGTCTTGGAACCAGTACATAATGAATAGTCTTATAAAACTTATTGTTTTAGATATAAGTCATCAGAAAAAACTGGAGCATAGATTTGCTTTATTTGAACTTTTTAATAAACCACAGTTTTCCTTGTTTTAATATTGAAATCATACCATAACGAAACGTTTTTGCCCCCTACCTTAATGTGTGAATTTCATCTACGGTGGCACTTAGTATTGGGCAACTTGTACAATCGCCGGCCAAACTGACCATCAGGTGACACCTATTGTTTGTAGTTTTTTAATACCATTTTATTTGCCCATTGAAAGAATATAAGCCTGGCAAGTTAATCATTCATATGTTTTATTCCTTTGCTTTTAAGGTAACACTTTAGAGAACAAGTAAATAATTTTCATTAAATTTGTTCGCTGTCCCAACCCAATTAATTGGCAAAGAGCAAAATCCAAAAAAGCATTATTTTTTCACTGTAGTGAATCTGTTTTAATACATTACTCCTAAATACGGTGAGGCTGGATATTTGTTATGGATAGAAGAGTTGTATCCTTAAGCTCAAAATAAATTAAGGTCAAGGTTTAATAGCTTTTAAGGCTAATTGCAGAAGGATCCTTAACAAAGGTTGAACATTTAGGTGTTTATTTCGGTATGCAATGCTAATAATTTGTTAGGCACAAGGTCATGGCATCATATCATCTCAAACAAGATTTTTTCAACAGAGCTTCTCCGTTTTTATCTTAGAAGAGATAGGGATGGCTGTGGAGGAGGCTGTGTGTCTTTGTAGATATAACTGTTTTCAGTAGATTAAAATGGTGACATTGGTTGTCTGCATACTTTCAAAAACGGTAATCCCTAAATAACATTTGAATTTTGATAGAGTAAGAATTGGCATTTTAGTCCTTAGCATGGCTTCAGCTAAAAACTCCCATGTGAAATTTCTCTCTTTGTAGGGCCAGATAGAATTTCAATTGACAAGCTAAAATCTATGGTAGCACAGTTTCTTCCTACAAAAATATTTTATTCAATGTTACCATGAGCAATGAGCTGTCATGAGTCAACGTTTTGAAGAAATTTAGAGCATAATCGTCAATTAAGAATAAGTGTGTATATATATAATTCCAATTCAATGAATATAGTGAAGGTAGTTTCACAGGGTAGTGTCCTGGGATTCCTTTGTTTTTAATGTACACCAATGATCTACTGGGTGGAATAAATTCTGAAATTAGACTTCTTATGAGTGATTGAATTATCTACAGGAAAGAAGTAAATGAGACTATTGGCCTTCTAAATTTCCAGAATATTTGGGGAGATTTTAATCATATTCATCAGACTCTTGTGTATTTATATATGTGAATACATATCAATATATATATATATATATATATATATATATATATATATATATATATATATATATAAAATCTACCAATCTACTTCTTAAATCCTCGCCCTGTTCCAAAATCACTCCCAGACCCTGTAATAAACCTAGATGCAAAACATGTCATATTTTCCTAACCAGAATCCCATCCCTCTCCCACCTGCTCTCTAACTCTCTCCCACCAATTCCCTACTCCTGGTGTACATCCAGCAATGTTGTCTACCTACTCAAGTGCCAACTTTGCACTCTGGTAACTCTGGTAACATCTTTTTGTACAATGTGTTATTTTCTCTTTCAGGGCTATTGCATTGGACCCGAATAATACAGTGTACTTCTGTAATCGTGCTGCGGCCCACATCCTGACATTAAACTTTTCAGGGGCCATAAAGGATTGCCATGAAGCAATAAGACTAGATCCCAAAAACAGTAAAGCCCATGGTCGTTTGGGGTAATTATGAATTATACTCTAAAATAGTGCATAGCATTATTGAATGAAGTAGTTGGTTAATTCTTTGTGTTGGTAAAACATTTTGTTTATAAGTTTGTGCAACTTTCTTTAGTATTTCGGTGTGGGTAAAAAACGTGTATGGGATTGAGAAGGTTTCCATAGTCAGATTTTAAGATTTCCTTCGATTATAGGAATTAACTTCCTACTTTATATTCTTGGTTTAACCTTTCTTTTTTACATAGATTTCATTATTTATCTTCATTGAAATTTGGTCAATGGTGAAAAAATAACAATTTTTAATTATTGAAGTTTTTAAAGTAATTGTTGAAGAATTTAGATACATTTGTTCAAACTATTTTACTATCATTGGAACCTGGAGAAACAAGCAACTTTTGGCATAAGAAGGGACAAGGTGCATGGGATCCACAGAAACATGGCATGCCTGTTACTTCAGCCTGTGTTTAACACTTGTGTCACTGGCATCCTAGTGAATTGGTGGTAACACATTTTTCCAAACTTGTGTCCAGATTTTATTTGTTTCTTTATTGTGCATAGTTTTAGAATAGTCTACCATGAACATGGCACATAAGGACAGCAATGAGAAAATAAAAATATCTACAGAAATAAAGTAAAATTATTGAACTCAAGGAGCAGCATGGTTGATCCATCATTAAAATGATCAGTCAACATTAAGAATTTGCACTTTCCTCTATGACAAGGGTAAAATTAGGGACATAGATGCATCAATGAGAGTGACAAGAATGTCATTGCAGTAGTTTTACATTCTCAGTGACGTTAAAGTACTGCTCTTCAAATAGTTAAAAGGACCGAAATTGCAAAGCACCTCTTAATGAGATTTGTCCATTGTCTGCAGGCAAAAGTGATTTTTGCTGAACCTGTAAATGTGATACCAGGATCATCAGTGGCTGAAAGCATATTTGAAGAGAGCAATGCATGGTACATGACGTCCAAGATAAGAACCAGCAGCCACTGTGCTTAAAGGCATGGTCAAGCAGGAAGCTGCAACTCCAACTGCAAAGGCAGCCGGGAGCTTAATCGTTCGTTTGAAGAAGCTCGTAGACGAATTACAATCTCCTGCAATGGATTTATAATTCTAAAGACATATGTCTGTTCTAGAGGTAGATGCCCAAGGGAATCTATATATTTACATGTAGCAACAGATGAGATTGCATTACCCAGCCACAGACCAATGAAAAGGCATCTAACACTGCAATATTATGTCAGAGCAAGTGGTTATTTGAAAATAAACTTCTGTTTGCTTGCAATTCAGAAAATCCATAAACCTTCGATGAAAATTTAAGTCCGTAAGAGCTAGCAGGCTAAATGTGAGATGGGGAAGCATTGGAAACTCCAACGTCATGCATAGAGATGCATCCCCCTTAATAGGTAGTGGACATTTGCACAAGCAAAATATATAATGATGACAAATTACGCTCAATTTGCCTGGTTTCACTGAGTAATTACCCTCTTCTGATAACCGGTGAAAGTCTTCAAAGTGTGCTACAATTTCAAAAGATCATCTGAATGTTAAATTTAAATTCCCATAATGATAGGTCATGATTTACGAGTTGCCTCAGACTGGCAGCATGTTACCAGAACACAACAACAGTGTACACATGGCCATCCACTTTCATTATGTCCCACAGAGAAACGGAAATCTTTCATTTCTCTATTTGGTAGCAATGGGGTGAAATATATCCAAATTCATTCATGAACGAAAGTGCAGAATGGTGATTCACCTACTTCATTTTAGCAATCAGGGATTTCTGCCAACGCTTAGAATTTTGGCACTTAATAACATATACTTCTATATTTGGGGTCAATATTGAACATATCTTCTTTTTTCTCGTTAAATTTCAACTTGTATTTTTTAGATATGCATATCGTGCAGTTGGTGAATATAAAAAGGCAAGGGACTCTTACTCCAAGGCACATACACTTAGACCTGGAGATAAAAGGTACAAAAACTGGTACCAAAAACTTCAGGAGAAGTTGGAAAGTGAAGTAGAACCTATGCCAGTGTTCTCAAAAGACATGGATTTGTCCCCTCTGATGAAGTATCCGAAATTGGCCAAGTTTACCACCAAAGTCTTTGGAGATGCAGCCGCCGAAGATGCGTACGTATTAATATGACCAGATGCTATGGTGTTAAAATAATGCATGCTTACTCCACTAAGGCAGTGGATTTCTTCTCCTTGGGCAGAATTTTATTATAATTTGTATTATGTAAAGCAGTGATAATTTCCTATGCCCTCTTCATTCCAATGACCCTTGACCCACTTAAGACAGTTCAGTACCAAATAAATTTTTTAAGTGCATAGTGAAAGATACGCATTTGTTTGAAAGAAAATTCAATGCTAATGAAATATGAATTTCTGGTTGTTTAAAACTTGTCTGGATATGCATCTAGAAACTATTTTCAATTGTAAAGGTACCTAATGCTTTTGTTCTGAAACATATGGGTTTGAAGTAAACAAATGTGAAAATAAATTTTTGAGACTTTGGTCTTAAAACTGTTCTAACATTAAATCCAGTAAATTATGGGGTGAATTATCTTCACAGGTTGGGTAACTGTTTACATTTTTGTTAGGAAGGAAGTATTTGTTGTCTTGAGTCTTAGTTAAAAAAAATACAAATTCCATATCAGCTACTTTAATTGGGGTTGAGTTCCTCCTTCTAGTCAATTAAATGAGGAATACAGTTTTAGAGCAGGTATTGATTACAAGCTTAATTTAGGTCACTTTTCCATGATTGAAATTCCTGCTGCCCCACTTTGTTTTTTCTTATGCAAATTTATCTAGAAAAAATATAATGCCTATTTATTCACCATTGTGCCATCCCATTCACATTCACTCTAATTCTAATGTAATCTACGAAACGAATATGAAGAGGCTGGCATTAAGTTAACTAAAATCATTCCTAAGAGTTTCAAATATTACACAAGGAAAAATTTAAGTATAGCTTCATCAAATATACTAGAATTGAACACACATCTGTATATACATACTATATGTTATTCCACCATGAACATGGTGGAATAACATAGGTTGACTGACCCAAAGCTCTTTAAAAGTTCCTCACTCGTCACAGCACAATCTATTGTAAGGCATATTTCTCTCAATATAAAATTATTTCCTTGTCTTGAGTAGTCTGTTGCATAGGATTACCTTTTTTCCGGGGAAGGGGTACCTGATAATGGTACAGGCTTACCTCTACCATAATATTCCATGGGTGATCAGATATAATTCATTGCAAACTTGTTGAGCAGCATTTAGAAATAAGTGTGCATATTGCACACTTGCCTTTTTTGTACAAGTTCACAGCAATATTCTTAGATGTACACTATATTTAAGTGGTGTTAATTATGTGCTGTTGTTGCCAATTGAATGCGACTCACCAATCAAATGTTACCTTTAAATTTAAATTGAGATATCATTTGGATTATGATAAGACTCGGTGGAAAAGTGGCATAATTCTATTTGACTTGAAATATTTTCCCATTCAATATTTGTCTTGCATTATTTTACCATTTGGTCACTGTAGGGCTGCATGCAATTGTTACAGGTTATTTTTGGCTAATATGCTGATTTCCATGTTAATTCATAACATGCCTAGTATGGTGTTTAAGAAATGGAATAATAATATGACTCAGTAATTACTTCTTCTACTGCTTGTATGCAATGTTCACAAAATTTGATCCCACATGAAAAGTGTTTAAATATTCTATGGTGCAAATATTTTGCTGAGATATCAGATGGCAATTTTTATATTTGAAAATAGTTTTCATTTACGTTTTTAGACATTGTACAATGCTGCTCCTGCTGATTGTACACTTCCCAGGAACATAATTGTTCCCACCCTGAAAAATAGCCTTTCTTTTTACTCTCACCTCCCCATCTGAATAAAGTCTTCTTAGAGTCAGCCATTTCTTCTAAAAATGAGCACTAGGAACATGTCACTTGATTTGGTTTTTGGTCAGCTGTGAGTAGTTGTGGCACATATCTCACAGAGGTTTATAATTTTCCAATGTTGATATAAATTATCTGTATCCCTACCTTGCCTAAAGCTAATACCTTAATAATTACTCCATCCTTTTTTTCTGACATTATCCATCACTGTTTTATGGGATTTATCTTTATTGGTTTTATGCATTAGTGACCTCAATAAAGCATGCAGAAGTTCATCATCACTTGTGGACATATCGTCAATTTACAAATTTTGATAACACGTGTTTGCCATTGTAATCAAAGGGGCCAGATCACCATAGTGATTATGATTTCCTCTTTAGTCTCCTGAGGTGCCTTCGATTAAATTTTTTACGATTACCATTCTTGTTTGTCAGTCACTTAAGTTGTTTGATTCAATCAAGTAAAGGTTAGACAAATGTGGCTGAAACTTTGTGAATGTTGCTACAAGTCAAGTATACTAACAGAGAGTAAATTCGATATGCAATAGTGCTGCAATCTTTTTTCATTTGTGCAAACTGTTAAAAATGCCATGTGGAAACATCAAAGAGATTACTCATAGGTATATCCAGTTCTTTTAAGAGCCCCAAGAAGAGACATTTCTTTAGGTAGTCATTTTTCATTCTTTTAATCTGGAAATGATACTGAAGCATTAATTATTATTACTACCATTTATAAGGAAATTATGGCAAATTGAGTGAGTACATTTGACTTTGATGTCTGTAGAAAGGAAACTTCCAAAACTTGTAATATAACATCTCTGACCACAGTAGTATTATTTAAGAACATAAGATTGGCCAAAATGTTGATTATTTCATGGTCGCAAAAGTATCAGGAACATTTAAAATAATGTGTAACTGAAATTTTTTTGTCTTTTTAACAGCCTAGATGGAATATTATCTGGGAAGCCCTTACCTAATACTCAGCTGGAAGAGGAATTAATAACTGTGTAAGTAAATATGTATATATTAAAATTTGTGAATGCTGGCACCTAAAATGAAAACCATTTATGGTTGATTTTGGTATTGATAAGCAAAATACTATTGCAATGAAACTCTTAAAACGATTATTATTTCCGAGAAATTAAAAGCAATTTTTCCTGGCATGGTTAGGAAATGCCAGTATCATTAATGACCAAATAAGTACTGAAGGGGAGCCATGCATGGTTCAGGAAGTTCAAGGGAAGAACCTGAAGCCATGGCATTGTAAGGAATAGTAATGCAGCAGGGAACAGGTAGCAGGGAGCTTAATCTGTGACTTCAAAATGCTCTCAATTTAAATATTGTGTTTTAATCCTGACAACACACATTTCTTCTGAGAGAAGATGTCAGCATATACATATGTATGTGAAGCGTAAACATATCCTAAACAATGTGTATATAATTTTCTTTGAATAAACCTTGAACATAGTATATTTATTTCAGCATGTAATGCACTATTATGTTTTAAAATGATTTAATTGGGAAAAATAACTTCACTAAACAATGCTTGCATTTGAAATGAAAGATCACCAAAAAATTATGCTAATTGTACAATATTCCATTGTGCATAGGAAATCTGATGTACTGAGAATGTCATGTACAAGAATAGTTGTATTGTCCTGGGATAAAAAATACATATGAGATAGCCTCTGCTGCAGTAACATTTCTTTTCACAAATATAGATTATGCATAGTCAGTGAATACTCTTTTCTCTTAATTCTCAGAATATTTTAAGTAACTCACTGTTTTATTGCAAAATTCTTTTTTAATACAGGATGGCGGAGGTACTAGCTGATTTGAAGGGTAAATTGGCTGTTCTGCAAGAAGGGATCGACAGTGAAACGAGTGACAATGACGATCTGATGGCCAAACAGGAACCTAAAAAAGAATAATTGCCCAGCTCATCATCATTGCCGACTCCACCAGCTGGTGTTGCCCCTAAGTCCACAAATTCTCAAAATTCTGTGGGTTTAAGTGGGGATGGGCCTAGTCCTTCTGGCCTTCAAGGAAAAGATACCCAAGGCCACCATGATGTGGACAGGATAAATGGAAGAGATGGTGCTAGCTAGTATAGTTGATTGTATCAAGACTCATAATTTTCTATATTAATATATCTTCTTGACCCATTTTCAGAAGAAATTGGTTAATTCAAAGAACCATACTTAATATTTCAAGTGTTATTCTAAGTTAATTGTGCCAATCTTCCTAGTAATTTTTGTCTGCTTACAATGAAAGAATGAAAACCTGGAATAAAAAAGTTTAGAGAAAGTTTTTAAGGTCATTTAGTGCATTTTATAGCCCAGAAAATTATAACCTCAGCTACATTTTAAAAAAGTAAACAAGTTTCTTTTCCCTTAGGAACAAAAATTTGATTTTGAAACTTAAAGAAATCAACCAGTTATATAATATTGGCGTATGTTCAAATTCTTACGGCAAATTATTTTCTTTAATTATGCATTCCTTCTTCCTAAGAACTAACAAGTCATTGCTATATCAGAGGAACCCCATCAAACACACTATGTAATTAGTTGCATGGGCAAATAATTTCTCTTAACTGCTTGATGAAATTAGTGTAGTTCTTTGGGCATTTACTGTGCTTAAAAGATGACAACGATAAAGCTTTGGAGAGGTCAATCTTATGTGTAAAAGTGGAAATCTGTGTTGACAATAAGACATGGGTGTTGAAAATACCAGACAACATTCTTACAGAATGACATCAAGGTTTAGGAAAATGTGGATTTAAAAAGTCATATAGACTAATTTGCTGCTTTTGAGAGGGAGAGGAATCTGGCCAGAATACTTGGGTTATGTTAGTACCTGTTCCAGAAAAGGTAAAGGCTACAAAATTTGAGGATTACTGAACAATAAGTTAGATTTCACATGCAGCTAACATACTTCTCAGAAACAGCAATTAAAGCATGGAGAGTAGTGCAAATGATTTCTTGAGGGATGATCAGTTTGGGTTAATGAACGGAAGAGGCTCACATGTGTCCGTTACAGTAATGAGATCAATAATACAGGGGAACATAAGAGTACAATCAAAATTATTTGCTTCTTTAGTAGATTTCGGACAGGCATTTAATATAGCGAATTGAGAAAATTACTGAATATATTGCAGAAAATAGCATTAGATTGGAGGAATTTAACAATGATCCAACCCGTGGTAATTTACGCCACACCAGTTTGGACTCACACCACCATGGTGGGCATTTAATAAAATCAGTTCTGTTTGCTGATGACATAAATCTAGTTCCGTCAGTCATCGAAGAGATTACAAGCATTGCTGAGTGAATGGAAATTAATGCGAACTAATTTGATGCTGTACTCCGACAACACCGCAATCACCGCTCGCTCACTACACCCAAATAAGCAATAGACTACCTACAAGAGCATCTGGATTCTCGATCGGGTAGGTTATACTCTAGGATCAGCCCATTTCATGCAGCTTTCTTAACTTCTCCGAAATAAGCAGAAACCGCGAAGGTCAGGCATTCCACTTTGGACCTCAGCCCATACCGAAGAAAAGAGAAGAAAAGTTTCTCAGATTCACAAGAGACTAGCTTTTAACACCCAACTCACCTCATTCTTGGGAAAAATGTGGGGCGACTATCGGCCCCTGTACTGGTTATTTAAGCCGTCTTCACCCTTAACACTATCTACCACAACACGCTCGTGAGATATATTTATTTATTTATTGCCGACTATAAATTTCGGTCGGACTATTGCCCTGTACGAGCGCGTCTAGTCGGAATGGCTGATGAAGGATTTCTCCGACGAGAGACAGCGAAGTTCTTCGCCCCGATAGTCGAGGCCCGTTTAATGTGAACCATTACCCAACGAAACCAGGTCAACAAGCCGACGAGTCGTGGGGGAAAGAAGGCTCCTGGAGAGGTGGATGAGAGCCAGGGGAGGGGAGGGGAAGTGAATGCCCCGACTGTAGGCCCGTGGCCATCTGTTTCAGACGAAGGGGAAGTCTAGGAGATGTGAAGGGGAAGAAACTAAGAAGAAGAGGTCACTGACCAGGTCAAAGTGCGAGAGAGGGTACAGGGGGCTTTTGTCGTGGAAGAAACAGCTGACGCAACCTTCTATCTTTCTACATGCAGCCGCTTAGCAACCTTATGAATCGCGTAGCCACGGGGCGGTCCTTTCCGCAAAGGTAGCAGATTTCCGTGGCATCCCGGGACTTCCCTCATTACATTAAGGAATGGTGTTCACCACATCCGGCGCATTTGGGTTGCAGAATACAATGGTTTTTTGGATGCCCGATGCGCTCTCGTCGGTAACACTGCAAGGGCTCGTGTGGCTTTCTAAAAATCGTCGCCGAAAAGAAAAGCCCCGCGAGAAATTGGAGATTTAAATATTCTTCGGCGTCAGGGGAGTTTTCGGAGACATTTCGGATCCCCGCAGTTAGTTCGAAATCAGAAGGACGAGTGGAAAATATGCGGCGAACCGCTATATTATCAGCTAAAGGGCGTTCAGTCCCAAACTCATAACCACACGACACAACGCACGGATAATACAACACGACCGTCTCCGTCGCCAGCTCGAGAGGTACTTCTATCCTTTCCTGTTCGCTCGATTCCCCTCAGCCTTGTCCACCTTTACGTTTCGCTGTACTGTTCATCCCCCACCCCAATGTACCTCCAATACTCCTACTGGGCCCTCACTCCTCCCCTCATTTATTCTGTGTTGTCCAACCACCAGCTTCCGAACCACCCACCATCTTCCATTCCCGCCGATCCATTAATTTCAATCTCCCTACCAGATATTTCATTCTTATGTGAAGAGGCCTGTTTGCCATGTGAAACACCTGAGCTGCGTTCAGGCATTTAGGTATTAGGGTCCATGGAATTAGGCGTCCAAAAATGTTTGGAACTAATAAAAAGGTAGTTTGAATTCCGACACCCTAATCAGTAATACTGCCATCTATGTAGCTAAGAATAAGGAATACACAAATGCTTCCCAACGTAAATATGTTGACATCTTCTTTAACTTTCCAGTTTTTATAGCAATTTTTCCCAAATCTGGGAAATGGGAAGCTCACCCTTGGCCGAAATGGTGAATTATGTAATCATTTCTTCCCTCAAACGTAGAAAAAAAAAGAAAATAGTCTCCATTTATAGTTTCTTCATTTGGCATGCAAACGGTGTATGCGATTCCTCGTGCAACCCAAATAACCACGGCCATCACCTCGTCCGCCAAAATACAATATTCGCCTGCAATGTCTCCGGATGGTCTTTAGAAACCCTCTGGATCGATTATACCCCATTTTTCTAGGTTGCAGTAGCCTCAATTAGGTATTTACGCGGAAACTCATCCGGATTCGAATATATAATTCCAGGACCAGCATCCGAATCATTTACATGATTGTTAATTTCTCAACTGGGAGCAAACGCAGTTCGTTCCAAGCCAAAGCCATCAAAAGAAGATGTTGAGGCAGTTAAACGAAAAAGACCCATAGCAAACCCAGTGATCTAGATTTATTCTTTGTAAAATTATTAGGTAATCACTTGTACGAGGACATCAGGTCGGGTTATTTCCGTCACTTTTCTCTGCATCTTGTCATTTATTTCCAATAACATCCATGGCCAGCCTAATGGGAGTTATGAAATTCCAGTCCCAGTTTATTTTGATTTTAAGAACTACTAGCGTGTCTTTTAAATTGTTCAACGTGTTAAGCCCTTCTCAAATACATTTTAACTCTCGCTTACCGGCTCACCTCCGGAAATATAAGCATGACAAGGTTAACCCTTGAATATTTCAATTTACCATGGCAATTCATTGTTCCCTTTTGATGGATGACTTACGTCAGGTCGATATTGGCTTTTGGTCATACTCTGATGTACTGTGATCAATAAGGTGTCTGATGAAAAAAGTCCATAGTAAACCATATGAAGAAAAGTCTGTATCTAATACAATTGTCAGAGAAGTGGTTGTCGGATTCTGCCACGAAAGAGGTTCCAAGAAATATTTCAACAAAATTATCTCCTTTGAGACAAGAATTGTTGTCACGTTCCGCAAATAAAAAACTATTCGTCTAATGTTATTCATATTGTCGTGAAAAATGCCCGCCGTTACAAGTTAACTCCATTTAAGTGCAATAGTAATCGGAAGGTGGGGTTAGTTTCAAAGTACTAATAGCTGACGCTGACGCCAAGAGATCTTGGAGGTATAATCCCTGTTTACAGCTTTGCAGAGGCATACTGTCCAAGTGTTTATGAACTGTTCTTTCGACAACTGTGTAAGTAAAAGAACCTTCTACGATATAATTCATATGATAGTTATTGCATTCTATTTCATGTGTATTAGCTTACGTTGAACACACTGAACTGACCTCACTTATGTGACCATTCTTGGGTAGAAATTGTTGGAATATATTAACGAGAAGTATATTATCATGAGTAACTTAAGAGATTCAAAAATAATGACAATATATACGGCTGCATATCCCGAATGAATCTGTAGAAGTACGCCACGTAATTTTCAGAATGTGAATGCGTCATTTCTAGAATGTTCGAGTGCCCATGGCCTCTCCTTCTAGAATGTTCGAATACTCGAAATTCTTGCAGTTTGTTTATTGAATGCTTATTAACCCATGAGTTTTTAAATCGGTGTAACATTTGCATTTCTGAAAGATATTTCAACACAAAACAAATTGCTATCAGATTATGAGAAAGGTAATATGAGAGTTTGGGAAAATTTAAACATGTCCGCAGATAAAAAACCTGTGACACCAACGGAAATATTCAGATTTTGTCCTTGGGATTTTATTTACCCTCGTCTATGAAAATAAATTTTCTTGTTACATGCCTTCCATTAATTGCATGGTCCAACTGGTGCACCTCAAGATCGAGCCCGTAAGTTCTAAAGGTATTGTAAAATTCATGTGCTCCAGTACAAAACCAACCTGATCATGCTTCCCGTCTTAATTTTTGCCACGAGTAACTGAGAGAAAAAATGGGTGGGATAGGCTCTGTAGATGGCGCTTTCCATCGGCCCCGGTTTCTCATGGAGTTTACCATATTAGACGAGCCGGCATTCATAATTCCCATCATTAATCGCATACATAAGTGGAAACTTTAAAAAAATGTAAACCAGCACAATAAAATGCCGACAAATTATATGTGTGTATTAAATTAACATCGACTGTCCTTTACATTTCGTTAATAAGCTCATCTTCCCCTCAAATTGATGAAACTGTGCTGGGCATGGGTATCATATCATTTCCTCCCAAGGCCTTATGAAAAGAAAACCCAGTTAATCATACAACCTTGATATATAGAAGGATTTAAAAATCTTAAAATGGTATTTTTGAACTTCCAAAATTTTTTCAATGCTTACCTAATTTTTCTTTTAACTATTCATCTGAATAATTTGCATGCTCATTGACCTTTGGATTTGCATTCACCTGTGAATGTACTTAACCAGATATTCATTAAAAAATAATTAATTACTGCAAGTTAATGAAATCCCTTTTTTCTTTTAGTTTGAGGAAACACGTTTTCCTGTTTTTAAAAGACTGTAAGATCATAAACACATACCGCTGGTTAATAATGAAAGGCCTGCTGGTACTAATAGTTAAGCACCTGCGAAAGGAGTTAGAAGAAAGTTCCCTGAGTCCGGATGCCGCCGAAAGAGTAAAGGTAGCCGCTCAGTGCATAGAAAATGCCTACTCAATATCAAAGGAAGATTTAGGAGCTTGCACCATGGCCCTGGAAGATCTTTATTTGCCATCTGCTTCAAAGGTTAGCAGTTAAGTGTGCATTTGATATGCCAGCATCAGCTTTCTCTGACTGCAATATGTTAATAAGTTATGTGCAAAGCATTACTTCTTGAAAAATAAATAATACTTGGAGAGTTATTCACTTTTATAATCGTGAATTGCATTGAACGTTATTAAAACATGACCTAGGAGGTGTAAATATTTCACTAATTAGGTAAACAGTGCCATTGTTTGATGATGATCAAGTCAGGTTTTTCTTTGCAAATCGACCATTATTTATGCTGCAACCTTAAGCTTTATTTGTGATATCCCACAATTTTTTTTCAACGGTTAGTAATTGATGATTGCAGGGTTTTCTGTAGTTTAGAGCCAGTAATTTTTTTCTGTTAACTACCTTCCTCTAACATGTATCCATAAGAAAAAATATCACCACTTGAAGTTAATTTTCTCTGCTTATAATACCTAGTTCTGAAGTAAATATTAATTAATTCTTTAATATTAACAGGATGGCAGAAAGGTAACACCTGAACAAAATGAAGAGGCTCAACGCCTGAAAAAAGCAGGCAATGAGCGCATGGCTAAAGGCAAATACCCAGAAGCTATTGAACTTTACACAAGGTATTTGAGTTTTATTAATTGTCAAGAAATTATTGCGTTTTCAATTGAAAATAAATTTCAAAAGTCAATCCTATACTAGACAGAAAAGTTCTGAAGGTCATGGAACCAGTACATAATGATTAGTCTTATAAAACTCATTGTTTTAGATATAAGTCATCTGAAAAAACTGGAACATAGATTTGCTTTATTTGAACTTTATCATAAACCACACTTTTTCTCGTTTCAATGTTGAAATCATACTCTTTCTCTCAGCACCATGAGATTCACTCCAGCAGTATTTTTGGTTGGGTACACGAACTTTCTGGGAAACCATTGCCTGCAATTCAGTAGGTTTGTGCCTCCTACTTTAATGTGTGAATTTCATCTACAGTGGCACTTAATATTGGGCAGCTTGTACAAACGCCGGCCAAACAGACCTTCAGGTTGACACCTATGTTCATAGTTTTATAATACCATTTTATTGGCCCATTGAAAGAATATTTGCCTGGCAAGTTAATCATTCAGATGTTTTATTCCTATGGTTAGTAAGGTATTGCTTTCGAGAGCAAGTAAATAATTTTCATTAGTTTTGTTCGCTTCCCAACCCAATAAATTGACACAGAGCAAAATTCAAAACAGCATAATTTTTCAACTGTTGTGAATCTGTTTTAATACATTACTCCTAAATATGGTCATATTTGTTATGGATAGAAGAGTTGTATCCTTAAGCCCAAAGGAAATGAAGGTGAACTGTTAATAGTTTTTAAGGCTAATTGCAGAAGGACCCTTAACAAAAGTTAAAAATTTAAGTTTTAATTTATGTATGCAATGCTGATAAGTTGTGAGCCACAAGGTCATGGCATCATATCATCTCAAACAAGATTTTTTTAACAGAGCTTCACTGTTTTTACCTTAAATGAGATAGGTATGGCTGTGGAGGAGGATGTGTGTCTGTGTAGATATAACTGTTTTCAGTATATCAAAATGGTCACATTGATTGTCCGCATACTTTTAGAAAATGTAACCCTAAATACCCCTTGAATTTTGATAGAGTAAGAATACGCGGTTTAATCCTCAGCATGGCTTCAGCGAAGGGCACTCATGTGAAACTTCTCTCTTTGTAGGCCCGGATAGAATTTCAATTGACGAGCTCAAATTGGACGGTAGCACAGTTTCATCTTACAAAAGTATTTTATTTAAAGTTACCATGAGCAATGAGCTGTCATGGGTCAATGTTTTGAAGAAATTTAGAGAATAATGGTCTATTAAGAATATGTGTGTATATATATAATTCCAATTCAATGAATATAGTTATGGTAGTTTCACAGGGTAGTGCCTGGGACTCCTTTTGTTTTTAATCTACACAAATGATGTACTGGGTGGAATAAATTCTGAAATTAGACTTCCTATGAGTGATTGAATTATATACAGGTAAGAAGTAAATGAGAGAATTGGCCTTCTAAATTTCACGAATATTTGGGGAGGTTTTACCCACATCCCCTCATTGTTCCTTCACCCCGTTCCCATGCAAATTGCCTCTCGAAAAATACTATCTATCTTTTGTCGTGAAAGCAATGCACTTCATTCAACATAGGCGAATGCATTACCCCCTTATCCATTCGAATGAACAATCACCGCTTCTCCTGTAATTCTGCTTCACTCTCTTCTCTTCCTATCCCTTTACACGCAAGTTCACACAACCTATCAATTGACCAATGCTTTTCCCTAACAGATCTAGAATCCCTACCCGATTCAGCCACCAACATAGACGTGGGAACTCGTGAATCCGCATACATCCTATATTTCCGATCCTTTAAAATTCCCACCCTTAGCCGCTATCTTTAATTTCCTTCCCAACAGTCCCTAAACCTTCTTCCGCCCTACCCTCCCCAGGCACTCTTCCCTCAACACCTCTAAGTCTGACCTGAAGAAGGCCTCAGAGTAGGCCGAAAGCTAGAATACCTAAAGTGTGAATGTCCTTTTTCATGATATCTGTTTTATTCTGTGTTATATTATGCCGTCCAAAAGTTATATATATATAATTCTCTTTGAGTTATTTCTAAGCCTTTCAGGTTATAAAAATTTTATTCTTTGTTATTGTTGTTCATAGTTGCAGGAGGATTGTGAGTAGAAGTGCTTTTTTGTCTGAAATAAACTGGCTTGAAAACATTGTTCTGGTAACATCTTTTTGTACAATGTGTTATTTTCTCTTTCAGGGCTATTGCATTGGACCCGAATAATACAGTGTACTTCTGTAATCGTGCTGCGGCCCACATCCTGACCGTAAACTTTTCAGGGGCCATAAATGATTGCCATGAAGCAATAAGACTAGATCCCAAAAACAGTAAAGCCCATGGTCGTTTGGGGTAATTATGAATTATACACTAAAATAGTGCATAGCATTATTGAATGAAGCAGTTGGTTAATTCTTTGTGTTGGTAAAACTTTTTGTTTATAAGTTTGTACAACTTTCTTTAGTATTTCGGTGTGGGTAAAAATCGTGTATGGGATTGAGAAGGTTTCCATTGTCATCTTTTAAGATTTGCATCGATTATAGGACTATTAACTTCCTTCTTTATATTGTTGGTTTAACCTTTATTTTATACATAGATTACATTATTTATCTTCATTGAAATTTGTTCAATGGTGAAAAAACAAACAATTTTTAATTATTGAAGTTTTTAAAGTAATTGGTGAAGAATTTAGATACATTTGTTCAAACTATTTTACTATCATTGGAACCTGGAGAAACAAGCAACTTATGGCATAAGAAGGGACAAGGTGCATGGGATCCACAGAAACATGGCATGCCTGTTACTTCAGCCTGTGTTTAACACTTGTGTCACTGGCATCCTAGTGAATTGGTGGTAACACGTTTTTCCATACTTGTGTCCAGACATTGAACATCAATGACCAGGTCCGAGCATGGTTGATCCATCATTCAAATCATCCGTCAACATCAAAAATTTCCACTTTCCTCTATAACAAGGGTTAAATTAGGGACATAGATGCTTCAAAGAGAGTGACATGAATATCATTGCAGTTGTTTTACATTCTCAGTGACGTTAAAGGACTGATATTCATATAGTTAAAAGGACCGAAATTGCAATGCACCTCTTAATGAGATTTGTCCTTAGTGAGCAGGAAAAAGTGATTTTTGCTGAACCTATAAATGAGATGTCAGGATCATCAGCGGGTGAAGACATATTTGAAAAAATCAATGCTTGCTTCAAGAAGTTCAAGAGAAGATCCAGCTTCCATTGTGCTTAGAGGCATGGTCAAGCAGGAAACTGCAACTCAAAGGCAGCCGGGAACTTAATCGTTTGTTTGAAGAAGGTCGTAGACGAAGGACAATCTGCAATGGATTTATAATTGTAACAAGATATGTCTGTTCTGGAAGTAGATGCCCAGGAGAATCTATAGCATATCTATATCTATAGCAATGGGTTGAAATATATCCAAATTTATTAATGAACGAAAGTGCAGAATGGTGATTCACCTACTTCATTTTAGCAATGACGCATGGATCAGAAGGTTTTTGCATTGTTAATTACTTATCAGGCTCCCTGTGAACAGATCTGGCAAACAGCATTGAGACAGCAGAGGGTTGTCGAGTGATCAAAAGACATTTATATCATGGGCCTTCTGTTTATGAGCTATCTATTTTAAATTGTACATATATCTGAGAAATGGGTCTTGTTAGTCCAGGGGGTAGGCTCTTGGTCTGCTGACTGGAGGGCCCGTGTTCAATTCCCCGGCAAGGCACTCTAACCACCCCCAGCTCCATCCAAGATATGTGATTTTTTGGGTACAAGATCTTCATGGGAAACCATAACTGGCACAGAAAAAGGAACTGGCCCCCTTTGCCTGATTTATATATTTCAATTGCCATCGGGCCTAGTAATGCTTGAAATCCACCATCACATACAAAAGTGACCTTTTGGTTGATTAGTGTGTTCATGGATTTTGGCGGTATCTGAATACTAGGACCTATGCAAAAACCAGTAATGATTTTTATGAAAGTGAAAAGGAACATATTATACAATACTCCAGTATTTTCCATAGAAAATCATTTTTATTATTGGCTTTGTATGAGAATTTAGGGATTTTTGCCACGGCCTAGAGCTTTGGCAGTTAATAACATAAACTTCTAGATCTGGGGTCAAAATTAAACATATCTTCATCTTTTTTCTCATTATATTACAACTTATATTTTATAGCTATGCATATCATGCAGTTGGGGACCATAGAAAATCAAGGGACTCTTACTCAAAGGCACATACCCTTAGACCTGGAGATAAAAGGTACAAAAACTGGTACCAAAAACTTCAGGAGAAGTTGGAAAGTGAAGTAGAACCTATGCCGGAGTTCTCAAAAGACATGGATTTGTCCCCTCTGATGAAGTATCCAAAATTGGCCAAGATTGCCACCAAAGTCTTTGGAGATGCAGCCGCTGAAGATCCGTACGTATTAATATGACCAGATGCTATGGTGTTAAAATAATGCATGCTTACTCCGCTAAGGCAGTTTATTTCTTCTCCTTGGGATGAATTTTATTATAATTTGCATTATGTAAACCAGGGAAAATTCCTATGAGGAATACAGTTTTAGAGCAGGTATTGATTACAAACTTATTTTAGGTCTCTTTTCCATCATTGAAATTCCTGATGTAACACTTGGTTTTTCTTATGCAAATTTATGTAGTTATAATATAATGCCTAGTTATTCACCATTGTGCCATCCCTTTGACATGCACTCTATTTCTAATGTAATCTGCGAAATCTGCGAAAAATGTACTAGAAATGAACACACTATAGTAGCATAGCATAGGTTGACTGACCCAAAGTTCTTAATAAAGTTCCTCTCTCATCACAGTACAATGTATCATAAAACATAATTTCTCTTAAAGCCAATACATTAGTAATCTCACAATCCTTTTTCCTGACATTATCCATCACTGTTTTATAGGATTTATCTTTATGGGGTTTAAGCATTAGTGGCCTCAACAAAGCATGAAGAAGTCCATTATCACTTGTGGACATATGGTTGATTTACAAATTTTGATAACACCTGTTTGCCATTGTAATCAAAGGGGCCAGATGAACATAGTGATTATGATTTCCTCTTTAGTCTCCTGAGGTGGCTTCGATTAAATTTTTTACAAGTACCATTCTTGTTTGTCAGTCACTTAAGTTGTTTGATTCAATCAAGTAAAGGTTAAACAAATGTGGCTGAAACTTTGTGAATGTTGCTAGATGTCTGATACTAACAGAGAGTAAATTCGATATGCAATAGTGCTGCCATCTTTTCTCATTTGTGCAAACTGTTAAAAATGCCATCTGAAATCATGTTATGCGATTAGTCTTAGGGACATCCAGTTCTTTCAAGAACCCCTTGAAGAGACATTTTTTTTAGGTAGTCATTCGTCCAGTGTTTAATATTGAAATGATACTGAAGTATTAATTACTATAATTACTATTTCTAAGAAAATTATGGCCAATTGAGTGAGTACGTATGACTTAGATGTCTGCAGAAAGGAACCTTGCATAACCTGTAATATAACATCTCTTACAATTGTAGTATTATTTAGACCTTATGTTTCGCCGATAAGGTGATTATTTGATGGCCGCAAATCTATCAGCTACTTTTAAAATAATGTTTAACTGATTTTTTTTTCTATTTTACAGCCTAGATAGAATTTTATCGGGGAAGCCCTTGCCTAATTTTCAGCTGGAAGAGGAATTAATAACTGCGTAAGTATATATGTATATATTAAAATTTGTGAATGCTGGCAGCATAAATGAAAACCATTTATGGTTGATTATGGTATTGGTAAACAAAATACTATTGCAATGCAACTCTTAAAACGTTTATTATTTGAGAGAAAGTAAAAGCGATTTTTCCGGACATGGTTAGGAAATGCCAGGATCATTAATGACCCCATAAGTACTGAAGGAGAGCCATGCATGGTTCCAGAAATTCAAGGGAAGAACCTTAATCCATGGCATTGTAAGGCATAGCAATGCAGCAAACTCCAACTCAACGACAGCAGAGAACTTAATCTGTGACTTCAAGATGCTCTCAAATAAAATATAGCGTTTCAATCCTGACAATGCACATTTCTTCTGAGAGAATATGTCAGCTTAAACATATGTATGTGAAGCCTAAACATATCCTAAACAATGTGTATATAATTTTCTTTGAAAAAACCTGTACATAGTATATTTATTTCAGCATAGAATGTACTATTAAGTTTTAAAATTAATTCATTGGGAAAAAAAACTTCACTAAACAATGGTTGCACTTGAAATGAAAGATCACCAAAAAATTATGCTCATTTTAAAATATTCCATTGTGCATAGGAAATCTATGTACTGAGTATGTAATGTACAACAATAGTTTTATTGCCCTGGGATAGTAATTGAGGCATTTGAGATAGCCTTTGTTGAAGTAGCATTTCTTTTCGCAAATATAGATAATTCATAGTCAGTGATTGCTCCTTTCACTTAATTTTCAGATTATCTTCAGTCGCTAACTTTTTGTTGCAAAATTCTTTCTCTATACAGGACACGGGAGGTACAAGCTGATTTGAGGGGTCAATTAGCTCTTGTGCAAGAAGAGCTCGACAGTATAAGGAGGTACACAGAAGATCTGATGGCCAACCAGGAACCTAAAACAGAGCAATTGCCCAGCTCATCAGCATTGCCGTCTCAACCAGAAGGCGTCGGCCCCAAGTCCATAAATGCTCATAATTCTTTGGATGTAAGTGGGGATGGGCCTAGTTCTTCTGGCCTTGAAGGAAAAAATGAATGCAATAGATGGTGATAGCTAGTTTAATTGATTGTATAAGAACTCATAATTTTCTATCAAATTTGTCTTTCTGTGCCCATTTTCAGAATAAAATGGTTAATTCAAAGAACTATACTTTATCTTTCAAATATTTTTCTTAGTTGATTGTGCGAATTTTCCTTGTTATTTTTGACAGCCCAAATAAAAGAAGGAGAAACTTGGAAAAAAAATATAGAGGAAGTTTTTAGGTCGTTTAGTGCTTTTCAAAGCATAGAAAATTTAAACTCAACTACATTTCAAAAAAGTAAACAAGTTTCTTTTCCCTAAGGAACAAAAATTTGATATCTGTAACTTAAAGCGTGCATCCTTTTATGTAATATTGGCGTATGTTTAAATTGTTACAACAATCTACTTTCTTTAATTGTACATACCTACCTCCTAAGAACTAACAAGTCATTGCTACATCAGAGGAACCCCATCAAACACACAATGTAGTTAGTTGCATGGGCATATAATTTTTCTTAACGGCTTGATGAAATGAGTGCAGTTCATTGGGAATCTACAGTGCTTAAAAGATAAAAACAATAAAGCTTTGAAGTGGTCAACCTTATGTGTAAAAGTGGAAACCCGTGTTAACAATAAGACATGAGTTTTAAAAATACTAGTTGAACCACAAAATATCCAAGATGAAAGAATATATATAAGGACTCCAAGATAAAGGACTTAGGCAATCAAGGTTAGACATGGAAAACAGAATATGATGTAGATGAAGATAGCTTAGGTTCATGCTGACTCTACGATGAAATGGAAAGTGCATTAAGGGAACTGAAATGTAGTAATGCAGAGTAGGTAAACAACATCCTTACAGAATGACATAAAGGTTTAGGAAAATATGGATTAAAAGTCATATAGACTAATTAGCTGCTTTTATGAGAGAGGAATCAGGCCAGAATACTTGGCTAATGTTAGTACCTGTTCCAGAACAGGTAAAGACTACAAATTTTGATGATTACTGTACAATAAGTTTGAGTTCACATGCAGCTAAAGTACTTCTCAGAATCAGCAATAAAAGCATGGAGATCAGTGCAAATGTTTTCTTGAGGGATGATCAGTTTAGGTTAATGAACGGAAAAGGCTCACATGATGCCGTAACAGTAATGAGATCAATAATAGAAGGGAACATAGAATACAATCAGGGTTTATTTGCTTCTTTTGTAGATTTCTAACAGGCATTTCAAATAGTGAATTAAGATAATTAATGAATATATTGCAGAAAATAGCAATACACTGGAGGAATTGAAAACTATTCTGCAATAATCATCTTCATTCCTCGGACTGCTCACGCTCAAGAACAGGACAAACTGTCCGGATGGGCAGTGTTAGGAAGAGATTTAAGGCAGCGTTCTCCATTCTCACCTCTGCTGTTCCAAGTATATTCAGGGAGAATTATTAAAGAGGCATAGAAAGAATGAAGATTGGTGGGCAATTAATAAAATCATTTCTGTTTGCTGATGACCAAATCTAGTTCGTCAGTCAGCCAAGAGATTGCAAGCAATGCTGAGTGAATGGAAATTTAGTGCAAAAGATTTGGGATGAGAATAAATCGAGGCGAATTGTACTCTGAGCCCGAATTCCCTCAACCCATTCACAAGATAACCCCTCCATCGCATCTCATTCGCAATTTTTCCTATCACATCTGGCGTTCCACAAGGTGCAGGTTATCCCCATTTTTTTCACTCTATATATAAATGACGTTTCCTCACTCCGGCGAACTAATTTAATGCTCCGCTCGCTCACTACACCCAAATGAACAATAGATTACCTAAAAGAGCATCTGGATTCTCGATCAGACAGGATGTACTCTTGGAAACTCGCCATTCAACCCATTTCATGTAGCGTTGTAAACTTCTCCGAAAAAAGGGGAAGGTCAGTATTTCCACTTCGGATCTCATCCCATATTGAAGTAAAAAGAAGAAAAGTTTCTCAGATTCACAAGGGACTAGCTTTTAACACCCACCTCACCTCAGTCTTGGGAAAAGGGTGGGGCGACTATCGTTTCCTTACTGCTTATTTAAGCCGTTTTCACCACTAATACTATCTACGAAACGCTTCCTAAATTTAACAATGATTCACCCCGTGGTAATTTACGCCACCCCAGTTTGGACTCACACAACCGTGTTTGTGAGAAAATGAAACTTTATGACTATCATATGAGAAATATTTATTTATTGCCGACTTAATTGGACGCGGTTGGGATTTATAGTCCCTTCGTCCACCTAACCATTACATTACATTGGAGACGATAACATACAGCCAAGCCCTGGACGTAGGAAAATCCACCCAGGCGGGAATCGAACCCGCGACCTTTCGATTGGTAGGTTTCGGTAGGACTTTACCCCGCCTCCACCGGTGCTGGTAGATTCACTTAAAATTAACAGGGTAATACAAACCGACAGGTGTACGGCCTTGTGTATTAATTTTAATTATGGCTAGGCGGGAGTGATTACATTGTTTGGGGGAAAGACTTGTATCTTAAATAGGACTACCAGTAGTTCAATATTATGAGTAAATAACGGGGATTGTAAACATCGAGAGGATTTGACACAAGGGCACAGTACGAAAAAATTCATGGATATCAGTAAATAATTAAACCTAGGTTAATGTATATCCGGCGCACCGGGAAATATACTAATTTTAGAAGAGAGAATATGATAATAATGGCTTAAAATTAAAAGACATGGGATAGACTCACAGGCGAGTAACGTCCTTAAGCAGCGTGAAAGTGTGCTCCAATCAAGGTCATAATCCCAGATATTTGTCAAAAGAGGATTTCCAGTCGTTGCAATCAAAGAATAACATTTCTTTGTCCATATACGGTTGAACTCCGCGACGGTCGGGAGGCGATGTGTGGCGCGAACCTCTGCCTTCCGCGTGAATGGGGAGACATTTAGCAAGCCGCGAACGAACATATTATGAACTGTTACGAGGCAGCGCCAAATTGTCTTCCGATTCCCGAACACGGGCACCTTATATAAAAAATTTCGAAGAATTTCCCACGAAAAACATCGAAAAATCCCACGAAGCCAGGTCAACAGGCCGACGAGTCGTAAGGGGAAGAAGGCTGTAGGAGAGACGGCTGAGAGCCAGAATGGGAGGGGAGGGGAAGAGATCGCCCCGACTGTAGGCCCGTGGCCATCTCTTTGTGACTCAGGGGAAAGCTGGGAGATTTGAAGGGGAGGATACCCCGAAGCACTGTCCGGGCCAACGTGCGAGATAGGGTACAGGGGGTTTTCGCCGTGGATGAAACAGCAGACGCAACCTTCTCTCTTTCGAAACTATGCAATCTCTTCGCGTCCTTATTGATCGCGCTGCCGCGGTAATTTTCGGGGTGGTCATTTCCGCAAATGTAGCAGATTTCAGTCCAGCAGATCAAGGAATGGTTTTCACCACAACGAGCGCATTTGGGTAGCAGAAAACAAAGGTTTTTTTGGTGTCGGATGCGCTCGCATACTAGACACTGTAGCGCCTCGTTTGGTTTTCTAAAAGTCGTCGCCGTAACGCGAAGGCCCGCGAGAAATTGGAGATTTAAATATTATTCGGCGTCAACGGAGTTTTCGGAGACTTTTCGGATGCCCGCAGTTAGTTCGAAATCAGAAGGACGAGTGGAAAATATGCGGCGAACCGATATTATCAGCCAAGCGACTGCAATTGGGGATGAAAAAACTCGTCCTCCTCCTCGTAACGGAGCGTATGTTCTTTCGTGTGGTTTTGAGTTTGGGACTGAACGCCCTTTGAGCACGACCGTCTCCGTCGCTAGTTCGAGAGGTACTTCTGTCTCTTCCTGTTCGCTCGATTCCCCTCAGCTTTTCCCACCTTTATGTTTTGCTGTACTTTTCATCCCCCACCCCAATGTACCTCCAATACTCCTATTGGGCCTTCACTCCTCCCCTCATTTCTTCTGTTTTGTCCGACCACGAGCTTCCCGACCACGCACCATCTTCCATTCCCGCTGATCCATTAATTAAAATGTCCCTACCAGATATTTCATTCTTTCGTGAAGGGGCCTGTTTGCCATGCGAAACACCTGAGCTGCATTCAGGCATTTAGGTATTAGGGTCCATGGAATGAGGTGTCAACAAATGTTTGGAAACTAATAAAAAGGTAGCTCGAATTCCGACACCCTAATCAGTAATACAGCCATCTATGTAGCTAAGAATAAGGAATACACAAATGATGTCCCAACGTATATATGTTGACATCTTATTTAATTTTCCATTTATTTATAGCTATTTTTCCCAAATCTGGGAAATGGGAAGCTCACCGTGGGCCGAAATGGTGAATCATGTAATCATTTCAACTGAAATTCTCTAATATTCGCCATTGAATATGTGCAGTTGTGCACCCATTTAAATTTTGGAAGGAAGGGAAATTTCTTCCTCGCCAAGTTGGTGCGTTTCTTTCTGAGTGAGATGAAACAAGTGAATGTCATTCTCTCCGGAATAATGCCGAATTATTATTCTATATTATTGATTTCTTCCTTCAAACGTAGAAAAAAATAAATAAATTATTCTCCAATTATAGTTTCTTCATTTGGCATGCAAACGGTGTATGCGATTCCTCGTGCAACCCAAATAACCACGGCCATCACCTCGTCCGCAAAAATACCATATTCGCCTGCCATGTACCCGGATGGTCTATAGAAACCCTCTGGATCGATTATACCCCATTTTTCTAGGTTGCAGTAGCCTCAATTAAGTATTGACGCGGAAACTCATCCAGATTCGAATATATAATTCCAGGATCAGCCTATGAATCATTTACATGATTGTTAAATTCTCCACTGGGAGCAAACGGAGTTTGTTCCAAGCCAAAGCCATCAACAGAACATGTTGAGACAGTTAAACGAAAAAGACCCATAGCACACCCAGTGATCTAGATTTATTTTTTGTACAATTATTAGGGAATAACGTGTACGTGGACATCAGGTCCATTATTTCCACCATTCTTCTATGCATCTTGCCATTTACTTCCAATAACATCCTTGGCCAGCAAAATGGAAGTAATAACAATCCAGACCTGGTTTTTTTTATATTTTGAAAGTCTAGCGCGCCTTTTCAGTTTTCCAATGTGTTTCCACCCTTCTCAAATACATTTTAACTCTCGCTGACCGGTTCACGAAAAGGTTCACCCTTTAATGTTTCAATTTACCAAGGCAATTCGTTGTTCCCTTTTGATGGAGGACTAACGTCTGGTCGGTGTTGGCTTTCGCACATATGCTAATATACTATGATCAATAAGGTGTCTGATGAAAAAAAAGCATGTATCTAATACACTTGTCAGAGGAGTGGATGTCGGATTCTGCCAAGAATGAGGTAACAAGAAATATTTCGACAAAATTATCTCCTTTGAGACAAGAATTGTTGTCACGTTACGCAAATAAAGAATTATTCGTCAAATGTTATTCATATTGTCGTGAGAAATGCGCGCCGTTCCAAGTTCACTGCATTTAAGTGCAATAGTAATCGGAAGGTGGGGTTAGTGTCAAAGTACTATTAGCTGACACTAACGCCAACAGATCTTGGAAGTATAATCCCTGTTTACAGCTTTGCAGAGGCATACTGTCCAAGTGTTTATGAACTGTTCTTTCGACAACTGTGTAAGTAAAAGAACCTTCTACGATATAATTCATATGATAGTTATTGCATTCCATTACATGAGTATTAGCTTACGTTGATCACACTGAACGGACCTCACTAATTTGACCATCCTTTGGTTGGAAATTGTTGGAATATATCAACGAGAATTATATTACCTTGTAAACTTAAGAGATTAAAAATAATGACAATTTATACGGCTAAATATCCCGAATGAATCTGTAGAAGTACGCCACGTAATTTTCAAAATATGAAAGCGTCATTTCCAGAATGTTCGAATGCCAATGGCCTCTCCTTCTAGAATGTTCGAATACTCGAAATTCTTGCAGTTCGTTTAGTGAATGCTTATTAACCCATGAGTTTTTAAATCGGTGTAACTTTTGCATTCCTGAAAGAAATTTGCAACGCAAAACAATTTGCTATCAGATTTTGAAATAGGTAATATGAGAGTTTGGAAAAATTTAGCCGTGTCCGCGGATAAAAAGCCTGTGACACCAACCGAAATATTCAGATTTTGCCCTAGGAATTTGAAAATTGATTTTCTTGTGGCATGCCTTCCATTAAATGCAATTCACACGCGTGTTTACTAAAGTATATTATGTTTTTTTTTCTAAAGTTCGCGATCCCACCAGATAAGGCCGGCCGTGAATTCATTCTAAAAATTTCAATTGCATTAAAATGATTGGCATGCCATGTGAGAAGTAGTTAGTTGTCCCAATTGTCGTGATTATTCCAAAGTTGGTCAGTGAGCTAATGGATTACGTAAGGCCCATCTGGTGCAGCTCATCGTCGAGTCCGAAAGTTCTAAAGGTATTGTAAAATTCATGTGCTCCAGTACCAAACCAACCAGATCATGCTTCCCTTCTTAATTTTTGCCACGTGTAACTGAGATAAATAATGGGCTCTGTAGATGGCGCTTTCCATCGACCCCGGTTTCTCATGGAGTTTACCATATTAGCCGAGCCGGCATTCACCATTCCTATAATCAATCGCATACATAAATTGACTTTAAAAGTATGGAAACCAGCACAATAAAATGCCGACAATTTATATGCGTTAATGAAACCCCCTTATATTTTTAGCTTGAGGAAACGCATTTTCCTGCGTTTAAAAGACTGCACGATCATAAACACACACTCCTGGTTAATAATGAAAGGCCTGCTGGTACTAATAGTAAAGCACCTGCAAAAGGAGTTAGAAGAAAGTTCCCTGAGTCCGGATGCCGCCGAAGAAGTAAAGGTAGCTGCTCAGTGCATAGAAGATGCCTACTCAATATCCAAAGAAGATTTAGGAGCTTGCACCATGGCCCTGGAAGATCTTTATTTACCATATGTTCCCGAGGTTAGCAGTTATGTGTGCATTTGATATGCAAACGTCAGCTCTCTCTGACTGCAATATGTTATCATGTTATGTGCAAGGCATTATTTCTTGAAAAATCAATAATACCTGGAGAGTTATTCACTTTTATAATCTTGAATTGCATTGAACATTATTAGCACACAACCTAGTAGATGTAAATATTTCACTAATTGAAGTAAACAGTGTCATTGTTTGATGATGATCAAGTCAGGTTGTTTCTTTGCAAATCAACCATTAATTATGCTGACAACCTTAAGCTTTATTTGTGATGTCCCACAATTTTTTACCCAACAGTTAGTAATTGATCATTGCAGGATTTTTTGTAGTTTAGAGCCAATTATTTTATCTGTTAACTGTCTTACTCTAACATGTATCCGTGAGAAAAAATATCACCACTTGAAGTTAATTTTCCTGCTCGTAATACCTAGTTCTTAAGTAAATATTAATTAATGCTTTAATATTAACAGGATGGCAGAAAGGTAACACCTGAACAAAATGAAGAGGCTCAACGCCTGAAAAAAGCAGGCAACATTCGCATGGGTAAAGGCAAATACCCAGAAGCTATTGAACTTTACACAAGGTATTTGAGTTTTATTAATTGTCAAGATATTATTGCGTTTTCAATTAAAAATAAATTTCAAAAGTCAATCCAATTCTGGTCAGAAAAGTTCTGAAGGTCTTGGAACCAGTACATAATGAATAGTCTTATAAAACTTATTGTTTTAGATATAAGTCATCAGAAAAAACTGGAACATAGATGTGCTTTATTTGAACTTTTTAATAAACCACAGTTTTTCTTGTTTTAATATTGAAATCATACCATATCGCTGGGCTCCATGAGCTTAACTACAGCATTATTGTTGTTTGGGTACAAGAACTTTCTGGGAAACCATTGCCAGCACATCGAAACTTTTTGCCCCCTACCTTAATGTGTGAATTTCATCTACAGTGGCACTTAGTATTGGGCAACTTGTACAATCGCCGGCCAAACTGACCATCAGGTGACACCTATTGTTTATAGTTTTTTTAATACCATTTTATTGGCCCATTCAAAGAATATAAGCCTGGCAAGTTAATCATTCATATGTTTTATTCCTATGCTTATAAGGTAACACTTTAGAGAACAAGTAAATAATTTTCATTAAATTTGTTCGCTGTCCCAACCCAATACATTGGCACAGAGCAAAATTCAAAAAAGCATTATTTTTTCACTGTAGTGAATCTGTTTTAATACATTACTTCTAAATACGGTGAGGCTGGATATTTGTTATGGATAGAAGAGTTGTATCCTTAAGCTCAAAATAAATTAAGGTCAAGGTTTAATAGCTTTTAAGGCTAATTGCAGAAGGTTCCTTAACAAAGGTTGAACATTTAGGTGTTTATTTCTGTATGCAATGCTAATAATTTGTTAGGCACAAGGTTATGGCATCATATAATCTCAAACAAGATTTTTTCAACAGAGCTTCTCCGTTTTTATCTTAGAAGAGATAGGGATGGCTGTGGAGGAGGATGTGTGTCTTTGTAGATATAACTGTTTTCAGTAGATTAAAATGGTGACATTGGTTGTCTGCATACTTTCAAAAAAGGTAATCCCGAAATAACATTTGAATTTTTATAGAGTAAGAATTGGCATTTTAGTCCTTAGCATGGCTTCAGCTAAGGGCTCCCATGTGAAATTTCTCTCTTTGTATGGCCGGATAGAATTTCAATTGACAAGCTAAAATCTACGGTAGCACAGTTTCTTCCTACAAAAATATTTTATTCAATGTTACCATGAGCAATAAGCTGTCATGAGTCAATGTTTTGAAGAAATTTAGAGCATAATGGTCTATTAAGAATATGTGTGTATATATATAATTCCAATTCAATGAATATAGTTAAGGTAGTTTCACAGGGTAGTGTCCTGGGATTCCTTTCTTTTTAATCTACACCAATGATCCACTGGGTGGAATAAATTCTGAAATTAGACCTCTTATGAGTGATTGAATTATCTACAGGAAAGAAGTAAATGAGACAATTGGCCTTCTAAATTTCCAGAATATTTGGGGAGATTTTAATCATATTCATCAGACTCTTGTGTATTTATATATGTGAATACATATAATTATATATATATATATATATATATATTTATATATATATATATATATAAATATATATATATATATATATATATATTTATTTATATATATATATATATATAAAATCTACCAATCTACTTCTTAAATCCTCGCCCTGTTCCAAAATCACTCCCAGACCCTGTAATAAACCTAGATGCAAAACATGTCCTATTTTCCTAACCAGAATCCCATCCCTCTCCCACCCGCTCTCAAACTCTCTCCCACCAATTCCCTACTCCTCGTGTACATCCAGCACTGTTGTCTACCTACTCAAGTGCCAACTTTTCCCTGCCTTTTAGATTGGACAGTGTACCACAACACTTAATATTATAATCAATAATCATTGAGCCTCATGCAACAATTCCTCCCTTATTGGTATGCCCCCAATCCCCAAACATGCCTCGGAACACAAAACTGCCTTTGACCAATGTTTTAAATTATCCGTCTTAGCATCCCTCCCACACTCAGACCCTCCACTGAAACTCAAAACATTGGAGCTAGCTTTCATCTGGCTCTTGGATTCCTGGAATCGCCAAGGTATTAATATTAGATATTAATTGCCCCCTTTATGCATATAATTTCATCCCCCTCCACCCCAAAAACTTACATATCATCGCCACCTTTTTTTAAAATTCCCGCGCCATACACTACCCCTCCAAACCCTTCCTTGAGTGCCTTTCCCCCCTTTTTTCCCCCCTTTCCCTTTCTTTTCCCCACTTTTCCCCTCTTTTTTCCCCCATTTTTCCCTTCTCCTTCCTACCACAGCTTTCGGGCTCTCCTCTGCCTCAGTTCTGTTCCAAATTTCTCTTCAGAAAGATGGTTGCACCACCGAAAATTCGAGACCTAGTGAGTCCCTCTTTTATATGTTTTAGTTTCTGTGTTTGCTATGACTATTTAGTGAATTTTATTGTGCACGTTCGTGGCTTTTCAAGAAAGTACATACATATAGTATGTGTTATATATATATATATATATATAGCACAGTAATCAACCCGAAGGTCGGTTTAGTAGTCTCACCCATGTACCAAGCCCGACGGGGACCAGTTCCTTTCCCTGTGCCAGTTATGGTTTCCCAGGAAGATCTGGTACCCGAAAAATCAACTAGCTTGGGTGGAGCTGCAGGTGCCCAAACTGCCTGGCCTGGGAATCGAACCCGGGACCCTCTGGTCAGCAGTCCAACACTCTACCCGTTATGTGTATAATTACATATACATATTATATTTTTCTCTCTATTTTAATTCTCTTTGAGTTATTTCTAGGCATTTCAGGTTATAAAAATGGTATTGTATGTTATTGTTATTCATAGTTGCAGGAGGATTGTGAGTAGAAGTGCTTTTTTGTCTGAAATATACTGGCTTGAAAACATTGATCAGGTAACATATTTTTGTACAATGTGTTAATTTCTCTTTCAGGGCTATTGCATTGGACCCGAATAATACAGTGTACTTCTGTAATCGTGCTGCGGCCCACATCCTGACATTAAACTTTTCAGGGGCCATAAAGGATTGCATTGAAGCAATAACACTAGATCCCAAAAACAGTAAAGCCCATGGTCGTTTGGGGTAATTATGAATTATACTCTAAAATAGTGCATAGCATTATTGAATGAAGCAGTTGGTTAATTCTTTGTGTTGGTAAAACATTTTGTTTATAAGTTTGTACAACTTTCTTTAGTATTTCGGTGTGGGTAAAAAACGTGTATGGGATTGAGAAGGTTTCCATAGTCAGATTTTAAGATTTCCTTCGATTATAGGAATTAACTTCCTACTTTATCTTCTTGGTTTAACCTTTATTTTTTACATAGATTTCATTATTTATCTTCATTGAAATTTGGTCAATGGTGAAAAAATAACAATTTTTAATTATTGAAGTTTTTAAAGTAATTGTTGAAGAATTTAGATACATTTGTTCAAACTATTTTACTATCATTGGAACCTGGAGAAACAAGCAACTTTTGGCATAAAAAGTGACAAGGTGCTTGGGATCCACAGAAACATGGCATGCCTGTTACTTCAGCCTGTGTTTAACACTTGTGTCACTGGCATCCTAGTGAATTGGTGGTAACACATTTTTCCAAACTTGTGTCCAGATTTTATTTGTTACTTTATTGTGCATAGTTTTAGAATAGTCTACCATGAACATGGCACATAAGGACAGCAATGAGAAAATAAAAATATCTACAGAAATAAAGTAAAATTATTGAACTCAAGGAGCAGCATGGTTGATCCATCATTAAAATGATCAGTCAACATTAAGAATTTGCACTTTCCTCTATGACAAGGGTAAAATTAGGGACATAGATGCATCAATGAGAGTGACAAGAATGTCATTGCAGTAGTTTTACATTCTCAGTGACGTTAAAGTACTGCTCTTCAAATAGTTAAAAGGACCGAAATTGCAAAGCACCTCTTAATGAGATTTGTCCATTGTCTGCAGGCAAAAGTGATTTTTGCTGAACCTGTAAATGTGATACCAGGATCATCAGTGGCTGAAAGCATATTTGAAGAGAGCAATGCATGGTACATGAAGTCCAAGATAAGAACCAGCAGCCACTGTGCTTAAAGGCATGGTCAAGCAGGAAGCTGCAACTCCAACTGCAAAGGCAGCCGGGAGCTTAATCGTTAGTTTGAAGAAGCTCGTAGAAGAATTACAATCTCCTGCAATGGATTTATAATTCTAAAGACATATGTCTGTTCTAGAGGTAGATGCCCAAGGGAATCTATATATTTACATGTAGCAACAGATGAGATTGCATTACCCAGCCACAGACCAATGAAAAGGCATCTAACACTGCAATATTATGTCAGAGCAAGTGGTTATTTGAAAATAAACTTCTATTTGCTTGCAATTCAGAAAATCCATAAACCTTCGATGAAAATTTAAGTCCGTAAGAGCTAGCAGGCTAAATGTGAGATGGGGAAGCATTGGAAACTCCAACGTCATGCATAGAGATGCATCTCCCTTAATAGGTAGTGGACATTTGCACAAGCAAAATATATAATGATGACAAATTACGCTCAATTTGCCAGGTTTCACTGAGTAATTACCCTCTTCTGATAACCGGTGAAAGTCTTCAAAGTGTGCTACAATTTCAAAAGATCATCTGAATGTTAAATTTAAATTCCCATAATGATAGGTCATGATTTACGAGTTGCCTCAGACTGGCAGCATGTTACCAGAACACAACAACAGTGTACACATGGCCATCCACTTTCATTATGTCCCACAGAGAAACGGAAATCTTTCATTTCTCTATTTGGTAGCAATGGGGTGAAATGTATCCAAATTCATTCATGAACGAAAGTGCAGAATGGTGATTCACCTACTTCATTTTAGCAATCAGGGATTTCTGCCAACGCTTAGAATTTTGGCACTTAATAACATATACTTCTATATTTGGGGTCAATATTGAACATATCTTCTTTTTTCTCGTTAAATTTCAACTTGTATTTTTTAGATATGCATATCGTGCAGTTGGTGAATATAAAAAGGCAAGGGACTCTTACTCCAAGGCACATACACTTAGACCTGGAGATAAAAGGTACAAAAACTGGTACCAAAAACTTCAGGAGAAGTTGGAAAGTGAAGTAGAACCTATGCCAGTGTTCTCAAAAGACATGGATTTGTCCCCTCTGATGAAGTATCCGAAATTGGCCAAGTTTACCACCAAAGTCTTTGGAGATGCAGCCGCCGAAGATGCGTACGTATTAATATGACCAGATGCTATGGTGTTAAAATAATGCATGCTTACTCCACTAAGGCAGTGGATTTCTTCTCCTTGGGCAGAATTTTATTATAATTTGTATTATGTAAAGCAGTGATAATTTCCTATGCCCTCTTCATTCCAATGACCCTTGACCCACTTAAGACAGTTCAGTACCAAATAAATTTTTTAAGTGCATAGTGAAAGATACGCATTTGTTTGAAAGAAAATTCAATGCTAATGAAATATGAATTTCTGGTTGTTTAAAACTTGTCTGGATATGCATCTAGAAACTATTTTCAATTGTAAAGGTACCTAATGCTTTTGTTCTGAAACATATGGGTTTGAAGTAAACAAATGTGAAAATAAATTTTTGAGACTTTGGTCTTAAAACTGTTCTAACATTAAATCCAGTAAATTATGGGGTGAATTATCTTCACAGGTTGGGTAACTGTTTACATTTTTGTTAGGAAGGAAGTATTTGTTGTCTTGAGTCTTAGTTAAAAAAAATACAAATTCCATATTAGGTACTTTAATTAGGGTTGAGTTCCTCCTTCTAGTCAATTAAATGAGGAATACAGTTTTAGAGCAGGTATTGATTACAAGCTTAATTTAGGTCACTTTTCCATGATTGAAATTCCTGCTGCCCCACTTTGTTTTTTCTTATGCAAATTTATCTAGAAAAAATATAATGCCTATTTATTCACCATTGGGCGATCCCATTCTCATTCACTCTAATTCTAATGTAATCTACGAAACGAATATGAAGAGGCTGGCATTAAGTTAACTAAAATCATTCCTAAGAGTTTCAAATATTACACAAGGAAAAATTTAAGTATAGCTTCATCAAATATACTAGAATTGAACACACATCTGTATATACATACTATATGTTATTCCACCATGAACATGGTGGAATAACATAGGTTGACTGACCAAAAGCTCTTTAAAAGTTCCTCACTCGTCACAGCACAATCTATTGTAAGGCATATTTCTCTCAATATAAAATTATTTCCTTGTCTTGAGTAGTCTGTTGCATAGGATTACCTTTTTTCCGGGGAAGGGGTACCTGATAATGGTACAGGCTTACCTCTACCATAATATTCCATGGGTGATCAGATATAATTCATTGCAAACTTGTTGAGCAGCATTTAGAAATAAGTGTGCATATTGCACACTTGCCTTTTTTGTACAAGTTCACAGCAATATTCTTAGATGTACACTATATTTAAGTGGTGTTAATTATGTGCTGTTGTTGCCAATTGAATGCGACTCACCAATCAAATGTTACCTTTAAATTTAAATTGAGATATCATTTGTATTATGATAAGACTTGGTGGAAAAGTGGCATAATTCTATTTGACTTGAAATATTTTCCCATTCAATATTTGTCTTGCATTATTTTACCATTTGGTCAGTGTAGGGCTGCATGCAATTGTTACAGGTTATTTTTGGCTAATATGCTGATTTCCATGTTAATTCATAACATGCCTAGTATGGTGTTTAAGAAATGGAATAATAATATGACTCAGTAATTACTTCTTCTACTGCTTGTATGCAATGTTCACAAAATTTGATCCCACATAAAAAGTGTTTAAATATTCTATGGTGCAAATATTTTGCTGAGATATCAGATGGCAATTTTTATATTTGAAAATAGTTTTCATTTACGTTTTTAGACATTGTACAATGCTGCTCCTGCTGATTGTACACTTCCCAGGAACATAATTGTTCCCACCCTGAAAAATAGCCTTTCTTTTTACTCTCACCTCCCCATCTGAATAAAGTCTTCTTAGAGTCAGCCATTTCTTCTAAAAATGAGCACTAGGAACATGTCACTTGATTTGGTTTTTGGTCAGCTGTGAGTAGTTGTGGCACATATCTCACAGAGGTTTATAATTTTCCAATGTTGATATAAATTATCTGTATCCCTACCTTGCCTAAAGCTAATACCTTAATAATTACTCCATCCTTTTTTTCTGACATTATCCATCACTGTTTTATGGGATTTATCTTTATTGGTTTTATGCATTAGTGACCTCAATAAAGCATGCAGAAGTTCATCATCACTTGTGGACATATCGTCAATTTACAAATTTTGATAACACGTGTTTGCCATTGTAATCAAAGGGGCCAGATCACCATAGTGATTATGATTTCCTCTTTAGTCTCCTGAGGTGCCTTCGATTAAATTTTTTACGATTACCATTCTTGTTTGTCAGTCACTTAAGTTGTTTGATTCAATCAAGTAAAGGTTAGACAAATGTGGCTGAAACTTTGTGAATGTTGCTACAAGTCAAGTATACTAACAGAGAGTAAATTCGATATGCAATAGTGCTGCAATCTTTTTTCATTTGTGCAAACTGTTAAAAATGCCATCTGGAAACATCAAAGAGATTACTCATAGGTATATCCAGTTCTTTTAAGAGCCCCAAGAAGAGACATTTCTTTAGGTAGTCATTTTTCATTCTTTTGATCTGGAAATGATACTGAAGCATTAATTACTATTACTACCATATATAAGGAAATTATGGCAAATTGAGTGAGTACATTCAACTTTGATGTCTGTAGAAAGGAAACTTAAAAAACTTGTAATATAACATCTCTGACCACAGAAGTATTATTTAAGAACATAAGATTGGCCAAAATGTTGATTATTTCATGGTCGCAAATCTATCAGGAACATTTAAAATAATGTGTAACTGAAATTTTTTTGTCTTTTTAGCAGCCTAGGTGGAATATTATCCGGGAAGCCCTTACGTAATACTCAGCTGGAAGAGGAATTAATAACTGTGTAAGTAAATATGTATATATTAAAATTTGTGAATGCTGGCACCTAAAATGAAAACCATTTATGGTTGATTTTGGTATTGATAAGCAAAATACTATTGCAATGAAACTCTTAAAACGATTATTATTTCCGAGAAATTAAAAGCAATTTTTCCTGGCATGGTTAGGAAATGCCAGTATCATTAATGACCAAATAAGTACTGAAGGGGAGCCATGCATGGTTCAGGAAGTTCAAGGGAATAACCTGAAGCCATGGCATTGTAAGGAATAGTAATGCAGCAGGGAACAGGTAGCAGGGAGCTTAATCTGTGACTTCAAAATGCTCTCAAATTAAATATTGTGTTTTAATCCTGACAACACACATTTCTTCTGAGAGAAGATGTCAGCATAAACATATGTATGTGAAGCGTAAACATATCCTAAACAATGTGTATATAATTTTCTTTGAATAAACCTTGAACATAGTATATTTATTTCAGCATGTAATGCCCTATTATGTTTTAAAATGATTTAATTGGGAAAAATGACTTCACTAAACAATGCTTGCATTTGAAATGAAAGATCACCAAAAAATTATGCTAATTGTACAATATTCCATTGTGCATAGGAAATCTGATGTACTGAGAATGTCGTGTACAAGAATAATTGTATTGTCCTGGGATAAAAAATACATATGAGATAGCCTCTGCTGCAGTAACATTTCTTTTCACAAATATAGATTATGCATAGTCAGTGAATACTCTTTTCTCTTAATTCTCAGACTATTTTAAGTAACTCACTGTTTTATTGCAAAATTCTTTTTTAATACAGGATGGCGGAGGTACTAGCTGATTTGAAGGGTAAATTGGCTGTTCTGCAAGAAGGGATCGACAGTGAAACGAGTGACAATGACGATCTGATGGCCAAACAGGAACCTAAAAAAGAATAATTGCCCAGCTCATCATCATTGCCGACTCCACCAGCTGGTGTTGCCCCTAAGTCCACAAATTCTCAAAATTCTGTGGGTTTAAGTGGGGATGGGCCTAGTCCTTCTGGCCTTCAAGGAAAAGATACCCAAGGCCACCATGATGTGGACAGGATAAATGGAAGAGATGGTGCTAGCTAGTATAGTTGATTGTATCAAGACTCATAATTTTCTATATTAATATATCTTCTTGACCCATTTTCAGAAGAAATTGGTTAATTCAAAGAACCATACTTAATATTTCAAGTGTTATTCTAAGTTAATTGTGCCAATCTTCCTAGTAATTTTTGTCTGCTTACAATGAAAGAATGAAAACCTGGAATAAAAAAGTTTAGAGAAAGTTTTTAAGGTCATTTAGTGCATTTTATAGCCCAGAAAATTATAACCTCAGCTACATTTTAAAAAAGTAAACAAGTTTCTTTTCCCTTAGGAACAAAAATTTGATTTTGAAACTTAAAGAAATCAACCAGTTATATAATATTGGCATATGTTCAAATTCTTACGGCAAATTATTTTCTTTAATTATGCATTCCTTCTTCCTAAGATCTAACAAGTCATTGCTACATCAGAGGAACCCCATCAAACACACTATGTAATTAGTTGCATGGGCAAATAATTTCTCTTAACTGCTTGATGAAATTAGTGTAGTTCTTTGGGCATTTACTGTGCTTAAAAGATGACAACGATAAAGCTTTGGAGAGGTCAATCTTATGTGTAAAAGTGGAAATCTGTGTTGACAATAAGACATGGGTGTTGAAAATACCAGACAACATTCTTACAGAATGACATCAAGGTTTAGGAAAATGTGGATTTAAAAAGTCATATAGACTAATTTGCTGCTTTTGAGAGAGAGAGGAATCTGGCCAGAATACTTGGGTAATGTTAGTACCTGTTCCAGAAAAGGTAAAGGCTACAAAATTTGAGGATTACTGAACAATAAGTTAGATTTCACATGCAGCTAACATACTTCTCAGAAACAGCAATAAAAGCATGGAGAGTAGTGCAAATGATTTCTTGAGGGATGATCAGTTTGGGTTAATGAACGGAAGAGGCTCACATGTATCCGTTACAGTAATGAGATCAATAATACAGGGGAACATAAGAGTACAATCAAAATTATTTGCTTCTTTAGTAGATTTCGGACAGGCATTTAATATAGCGAATTGAGAAAATTACTGAATATATTGCAGAAAATAGCATTAGATTGGAGGAATTTAACAATGATCCAACCCGTGGTAATTTACGCCACACCAGTTTGGACTCACACCACCATGGTGGGCATTTAATAAAATCAGTTCTGTTTGCTGATGACATAAATCTAGTTCCGTCAGTCATCGAAGAGATTGCAAGCATTGCTGAGTGAATGGAAATTAATGCGAACTAATTTGATGCTGTACTCCGACAACACCGCAATCACCGCTCGCTCACTACACCCAAATAAGCAATAGACTACCTACAAGAGCATCTGGATTCTCGATCGGGTAGGTTATACTCTAGGATCAGCCCATTTCATGCAGCGTTCTTAACTTCTCCGAAATAAGCAGAAACAGCGAAGGTAAGGCATTCCACTTTGGACCTCAGCCCATACCGAAGAAAAGAGAAGAAAAGTTTCTCAGATTCACAAGAGACTAGCTTTTAACACCCAACTCACCTCATTCTTGGGAAAAATGTGGGGCGACTATCGGCCCCTGTACTGGTTATTTAAGCCGTCTTCACCCTTAACACTATCTACCACAACACGCTCGTGAGATATATTTATTTATTTATTGCCGACTATAAATTTCGGTCGGACTATTGCCCTGTACGAGCGCGTCTAGTCGGAATGGCTGATGAAGGATTTCTCCGACGAGAGACAGCGAAGTTCTTCGCCCCGATAGTCGCAGCCCGTTTAATGTGAACCATTACCCAACGAAACCAGGTCAACAAGCCGACGAGTCGTGGGGGAAAGAAGGCTCCTGGAGAGGCGGATGAGAGCCAGGGTGAGGGGAAGTGAATGCCCCGACTGTAGGCCCGTGGCCATCTGTTTCAGACGAAGGGGAAGTCTAGGAGATGTGAAGGGGAAGAAACTAAGAAGCAGAGGTCACTGACCAGGCCAACGTGCGAGAGAGGGTACAGGGGGCTTTTGTCGTGGAAGAAACAGCTGACGCAACCTTCTATCTTTCTACATGCAACCGCTTAGCAACCTTATGAATCGCGTAGCCACGGGGCGGTCCTTTCCGCAAAGGTAGCAGATTTCCGTGGCATCCCGGGACTTCCCTCATTACATTAAGGAATGGTGTTCACCACATCCGGCGCATTTGGGTTGCAGAATACAATGGTTTTTTGGATGTCCGATGCGCTCTCGTCGGTAACACTGCACGGGCTCGTGTGGCTTTCTAAAAATCGTCGCCGAAACGAAAAGCCCCGCGAGAAATTGGAGATTTAAATATTCTTCGGCGTCAGGGGAGTTTTCGGAGACATTTCGGATCCCCGCAGTTAGTTCGAAATCAGGACGAGTGGAAAATATGCGGCGAACCGCTATATTATCAGCCAAAGGGCGTTCAGTCCCAAACTCATAACCACACGACACAACGCACGGATAATACAACACGACCGTCTCCGTCGCCAGCTCGAGAGGTACTTCTATCCTTTCCTGTTCGCTCGATTCCCCTCAGCCTTGTCCACCTTTACGTTTCGCTGTACTGTTCATCCCCCACCCCAATGTACCTCCAATACTCCTACTGGGCCCTCACTCCTCCCCTCATTTATTCTGTGTTGTCCAACCACCAGCTTCCCAACCACCCACCATCTTCCATTCCCGCCGATCCATTAATTTCAATCTCCCTACCAGATATTTCATTCTTATGTGAAGAGGCCTGTATGCCATGTGAAACACCTGAAGTGCGTTCAGGCATTTAGGTATTAGGGTTCATGGAATTAGGCGTCCAAAAATGTTTGGAACTAATAAAAAGGTAGTTTGAATTCCGACACCCTAATCAGTAATACTGCCATCTATGTAGCTAAGAATAAGGAATACACAAATGCTTCCCAACGTAAATATGTTGACATCTTCTTTAACTTTCCAGTTTTTATAGCAATTTTTCCCAAATCTGGGAAATGGGAAGCTCACCCTGGGCCGAAATGGTGAATTATGTAATCATTTCTTCCCTCAAACGTAGAAAAAAAAAAGAAAATAGTCTCCATTTATAGTTTCTTCATTTGGCATGCAAACGGTGTATGCGATTCCTCGTGCAACCCAAATAACCACGGCCATCACCTCGTCCGCCAAAATACAATATTCGCCTGCAATGTCTCCGGATGGTCTTTAGAAACCCTCTGGATCGATTATACCCCATTTTTCAAGGTTGCAGTAGCCTCAATTAGGTATTTACGCGGAAACTCATCCGGATTCGAATATATAATTCCAGGACCAGCCTCCGAATCATTTACATGATTGTTAATTTCTCAACTGGGAGCAAACGCAGTTCGTTCCAAGCCAAAGCCATCAAAAGAAGATGTTGAGGCAGTTAAACGAAAAAGACCCATAGCAAACCCAGTGATCTAGATTTATTCTTTGTAAAATTATTAGGTAATCACTTGTACGAGGACATCAGGTCGGGTTATTTCCGTCACTTTTCTCTGCATCTTGTCATTTACTTCCAATAACATCCTTGGCCAGCCTAATGGGAGTTATGAAATTCCAGTCCCAGTTTATTTTGATTTTAAGAACTACTAGCGTGTCTTTTAAATTGTTCAACGTGTAAAGCCCTTCTCAAATACATTTTAACTCTCGCTTACCGGCTCACCTCCGGAAATATAAGCATGACAAGGTTAACCCTTGAATATTTCAATTTACCATGGCAATTCATTGTTCCCTTTTGATGGATGACTTACGTCAGGTCGATATTGGCTTTTGGTCATATTCTGATGTACTGTGATCAATAAGGTGTCTGATGAAAAAAGTCCATAGTAAACCATATGAAGAAAAGTCTGTATCTAATACACTTGTCAGAGAAGTGGATGTCGGATTCTGCCACGAAAGAGGTTCCAAGAAATATTTCAACAAAATTATCTCCTTTGAGACAAGAATTGTTGTCACGTTCCGCAAATAAAAAACTATTCGTCTAATGTTATTCATATTGTCGTGAAAAATGCGCGCCGTTACAAGTTAACTCCATTTAAGTGCAATAGTAATCGGAAGGTGGGGTTAGTTTCAAAGTACTAATAGCTGACGCTGACGCCAAGAGATCTTGGAGGTATAATCCCTGTTTACTGCTTTGCAGAGGCATACTGTCCAAGTGTTTATGAACTGTTCTTTCGACAACTGTGTAAGTAAAAGAACCTTCTACGATATAATTCATATTATAGTTATTGCATTCTATTTCATGTGTATTAGCTTACGTTGAACACACTGAACTGACCTCACTTATGTGACCATTCTTGGGTAGAAATTGTTGGAATATATTAACGAGAAGTATATTATCATGAGTAACTTAAGAGATTCAAAAATAATGACAATATATACGGCTGCATATCCCGAATAAATCTGTAGAAGTACGCCACGTAATTTTCAGAATGTGAATGCGTCATTTCTAGAATGTTCGAATGCCCATGGCCTCTCCTTCTAGAATGTTCGAATACTCGAAATTCTTGCAGTTCGTTTATTGAATGCTTATTAACCCATGAGTTAACCATTGAGAAAGTTATTTCAACACAAAACAAATTGCTATCAGATTTTGAGAAAGGTAATATGAGAGTTTGGGAAAATTTAAACATGTCCGCAGATAAAAAACCTGTGACACCAACGGAAATATTCAGATTTTGTCCTTGGGATTTTATTTACCCTCGTCTATGAAAAAAAATTTTCTTGTTGCATGCCTTCCATTAATTGCATGGTCCAACTGGTGCACCTCAAGATCGAGTCCGTAAGTTCTAAAGGTATTGTAAAATTCATGTGCTCCAGTACAAAACCAACCTGATCATGCTTCCCGTCTTAATTTTTGCCACGTGTAACTGAGAGAAAAAATGGGTGGGATAGGCTCTGTAGATGGCGCTTTCCATCGGCCCCGGTTTCTCATGGAGTTTACCATATTAGACGAGCCGGCATTCATAATTCCCATCATTAATCGCATACATAAGTGGAAACTTTAAAAAAATGTAAACCAGCACAATAAAATGCCGACAAATTATATGTGTGTATTAAATTAACATCGACCGTCCTTTACATTTCGTTAATAAGCTCATCTTCCCCTCAAATTGATGGAACTGTGCTGGGCATGGGTATCATATCATTTCCTCCCAAGGCCTTATGAAAAGAAAACCCAGTTAATCATACAACCTTGATATATAGAAGGATTTAAAAATCTTAAAATGGTATTTTTGAACTTCCAAAATTTTTTCAATGCTTACCTAATTTTTCTTTTAACTATTCATCTGAATAATTTGCATGCTCATTGACCTTTGGATTTGCATTCAGCTGTGAATGTACTTAACCAGATATTCATTAAAAAATAATTAATTACTGCAAGTTAATGAAATCCCTTTTTTCTTTTAGTTTGAGGAAACACGTTTTCCTGTTTTTAAAAGACTGTAAGATCATAAACACATACCGCTGGTTAATAATGAAAGGCCTGCTGGTACTAATAGTTAAGCACCTGCGAAAGGAGTTAGAAGAAAGTTCCCTGAGTCCGGATGCCGCCGAAAGAGTAAAGGTAGCCGCTCAGTGCATAGAAAATGCCTACTCAATATCAAAGGAAGATTTAGGAGCTTGCACCATGGCCCTGGAAGATCTTTATTTGCCATCTGCTTCAAAGGTTAGCAGTTAAGTGTGCATTTGATATGCCAGCATCAGCTTTCTCTGACTGCAATATGTTAATAAGTTATGTGCAAAGCATTACTTCTTGAAAAATAAATAATACTTGGAGAGTTATTCACTTTTATAATCGTGAATTGCATTGAACGTTATTAAAACATGACCTAGGAGGTGTAAATATTTCACTAATTAGGTAAACAGTGCCATTGTTTGATGATGATTAAGTCAGGTTTTTCTTTGCAAATCGACCATTATTTATGCTGCAACCTTAAGCTTTATTTGTGATATCCCACAATTTTTTTTCAACGGTTAGTAATTGATGATTGCAGGGTTTTCTGTAGTTTAGAGCCAGTAATTTTTTTCTGTTAACTACCTTCCTCTAACATGTATCCATAAGAAAAAATATCACCACTTGAAGTTAATTTTCTCTGCTTATAATACCTAGTTCTGAAGTAAATATTAATTAATTCTTTAATATTAACAGGATGGCAGAAAGGTAACACCTGAACAAAATGAAGAGGCTCAACGCCTGAAAAAAGCAGGCAATGAGCGCATGGCTAAAGGCAAATACCCAGAAGCTATTGAACTTTACACAAGGTATTTGAGTTTTATTAATTGTCAAGAAATTATTGCGTTTTCAATTGAAAATAAATTTCAAAAGTCAATCCTATACTAGACAGAAAAGTTCTGAAGGTCATGGAACCAGTACATAATGATTAGTCTTATAAAACTCATTGTTTTAGATATAAGTCATCTGAAAAAACTGGAACATAGATTTGCTTTATTTGAACTTTATCATAAACCACACTTTTTCTCGTTTCAATGTTGAAATCATACTCTTTCTCTCAGCACCATGAGATTCACTCCAGCAGTATTTTTGGTTGGGTACACGAACTTTCTGGGAAACCATTGCCTGCAATTCAGTAGGTTTGTGCCTCCTACTTTAATGTGTGAATTTCATCTACAGTGGCACTTAATATTGGGCAGCTTGTACAAACGCCGGCCAAACAGACCTTCAGGTTGACACCTATGTTCATAGTTTTATAATACCATTTTATTGGCCCATTGAAAGAATATTTGCCTGGCAAGTTAATCATTCAGATGTTTTATTCCTATGGTTAGTAAGGTATTGCTTTCGAGAGCAAGTAAATAATTTTCATTAGTTTTGTTCGCTTCCCAACCCAATAAATTGACACAGAGCAAAATTCAAAACAGCATAATTTTTCAACTGTTGTGAATCTGTTTTAATACATTACTCCTAAATATGGTCATATTTGTTATGGATAGAAGAGTTGTATCCTTAAGCCCAAAGGAAATGAAGGTGAACTGTTAATAGTTTTTAAGGCTAATTCCAGAAGGACCCTTAACAAAAGTTAAAAATTTAAGTTTTAATTTATGTATGCAATGCTGATAAGTTGTGAGCCACAAGGTCATGGCATCATATCATCTCAAACAAGATTTTTTTAACAGAGCTTCACTGTTTTTACCTTAAATGAGATAGGTATGGCTGTGGAGGAGGATGTGTGTCTGTGTAGATATAACTGTTTTCAGTATATCAAAATGGTCACATTGATTGTCCGCATACTTTTAGAAAATGTAACCCTAAATACCCCTTGAATTTTGATAGAGTAAGAATAGGCGGTTTAATCCTCAGCATGGCTTCAGCGAAGGGCACTCATGTGAAACTTCTCTCTTTGTAGGCCCGGATAGAATTTCAATTGACGAGCTCAAATTGGACGGTAGCACAGTTTCATCTTACAAAAGTATTTTATTCAAAGTTACCATGAGCAATGAGCTGTCATGGGTCAATGTTTTGAAGAAATTTAGAGAATAATGGTCTATTAAGAATATGTGTGTGTATATATATAATTCCAACTCAATGAATATAGTTATGGTAGTTTCACAGGGTAGTGCCTGGGACTCCTTTTGTTTTTAATCTACACAAATGATGTACTGGGTGGAATAAATTCTGAAATTAGACTTCCTATGAGTGATTGAATTATATACAGGTAAGAAGTAAATGAGAGAATTGGCCTTCTAAATTTCACGAATATTTGGGGAGGTTTTACCCACATCCCCTCATTGTTCCTTCACCCCGTTCCCATGCAAATTGCCTCTCGAAAAATACTATCTATCTTTTGTCGTGAAAGCAATGCACTTCATTCAACATAGGCGAATGCATTACCCCCTTATCCATTCGAATGAACAATCACCGCTTCTCCTGTAATTCTGCTTCACTCTCTTCTCTTCCTATCCCTTTACACGCAAGTTCACACAACCTATCAATTGACCAATGCTTTTCCCTAACAGATCTAGAATCCCTACCTGATTCAGCCACCAACATAGACGTGGGAACTCGTGAATCCGCATACATCCTATATTTCCGATCCTTTAAAATTCCCACCCTTAACCGCTATCTTTAATTTCCTTCCCAACAGTCCCTAAACCTTCTTCCGCCCTACCCTCCCCAGGCACTCTTCCCTCAACACCTCTAAGTCTGACCTGAAGAAGGCCTCAGAGTAGGCCGAAAGCTAGAATACCTAAAGTGTGAATGTCCTTTTTCATGATATCTGTTTTATTCTGTGTTATATTATGCCGTCCAAAAGTTATATATATATAATTCTCTTTGAGTTATTTCTAAGCCTTTCAGGTTATAAAAATTTTATTCTTTGTTATTGTTGTTCATAGTTGCAGGAGGATTGTGAGTAGAAGTGCTTTTTTGTCTGAAATAAACTGGCTTGAAAACATTGTTCTGGTAACCTCTTTTTGTACAATGTGTTATTTTCTCTTTCAGGGCTATTGCATTGGACCCGAATAATACAGTGTACTTCTGTAATCGTGCTGCGGCCCACATCCTGACCGTAAACTTTTCAGGGGCCATAAATGATTGCCATGAAGCAATAAGACTAGATCCCAAAAACAGTAAAGCCCATGGTCGTTTGGGGTAATTATGAATTATACACTAAAATAGTGCATAGCATTATTGAATGAAGCAGTTGGTTAATTCTTTGTGTTGGTAAAACATTTTGTTTATAAGTTTGTACAACTTTCTTTAGTATTTCGGTGTGGGTAAAAATCGTGTATGGGATTGAGAAGGTTTCCATTGTCATCTTTTAAGATTTGCATCGATTATAGGACTATTAACTTCCTTCTTTATATTGTTGGTTTAACCTTTATTTTATACATAGATTACATTATTTATCTTCATTGAAATTTGTTCAATGGTGAAAAAACAAACAATTTTTAATTATTGAAGTTTTTAAAGTAATTGGTGAAGAATTTAGATACATTTGTTCAAACTATTTTACTATCATTGGAACCTGGAGAAACAAGCAACTTATGGCATAAGAAGGGACAAGGTGCATGGGATCCACAGAAACATGGCATGCCTGTTACTTCAGCCTGTGTTTAACACTTGTGTCACTGGCATCCTAGTGAATTGGTGGTAACACGTTTTTCCATACTTGTGTCCAGACATTGAACATCAATGACCAGGTCCGAGCATGGTTGATCCATCATTCAAATCATCCGTCAACATCAAAAATTTCCACTTTCCTCTATAACAAGGGTTAAATTAGGGACATAGATGCTTCAAAGAGAGTGACATGAATATCATTGCAGTTGTTTTACATTCTCAGTGACGTTAAAGGACTGATATTCATATAGTTAAAAGGACCGAAATTGCAATGCACCTCTTAATGAGATTTGTCCTTAGTGAGCAGGAAAAAGTGATTTTTGCTGAACCTATAAATGAGATGTCAGGATCATCAGCGGGTGAAGACATATTTGAAAAAATCAATGCTTGCTTCAAGAAGTTCAAGAGAAGATCCAGCTTCCATTGTGCTTAGAGGCATGGTCAAGCAGGAAACTGCAACTCAAAGGCAGCCGGGAACTTAATCGTTTGTTTGAAGAAGGTCGTAGACGAAGGACAATCTGCAATGGATTTATAATTGTAACAAGATATGTCTGTTCTGGAAGTAGATGCCCAGGGGAATCTATAGCATATCTATATCTATAGCAATGGGTTGAAATATATCCAAATTTATTAATGAACGAAAGTGCAGAATGGTGATTCACCTACTTCATTTTAGCAATGACGCATGGATCAGAAGGTTTTTGCATTGTTAATTACTTATCAGGCTCCCTGTGAACAGGTCTGGCAAACAGCATTGAGACAGCAGAGGGTTGTCGAGTGATCAAAAGACATTTATATCATGGGCCTTACTGTTTATGAGCTATCTATTTTAAATTGTACATATATCTGAGAAATGGGTCTTGTTAGTCCAGGGGGTAGGCTCTTGGTCTGCTGACTGGAGGGCCCGCGTTCAATTCCCCGGCAAGGCACTCTAACCACCCCCAGCTCCATCCAAGATATGTGATTTTTTGGGTACAAGATCTTCATGGGAAACCATAACGGGCACAGAAAAAGGAACTGGCCCCCTTTGCCTGATTTATATATTTCAATTGCCATCGGGCCTAGTAATGCTTGAAATCCACCATCACATACAAAAGTGACCTTTTGGTTGATTAGTGTGTTCATGGATTTTGGCGGTATCTGAATACTAGGACCTATGCAAAAACCAGTAATGATTTTTATGAAAGTGAAAAGGAACATATTATACAATACTCCAGTATTTTCCATAGAAAATCATTTTTATTATTGGCTTTGTATGAGAATTTAGGGATTTTTGCCACGGCCTAGAGCTTTGGCAGTTAATAACATAAACTTCTAGATCTGGGGTCAAAATTAAACATATCTTCATCTTTTTTCTCATTATATTACAACTTATATTTTATAGCTATGCATATCATGCAGTTGGGGACCATAGAAAATCAAGGGACTCTTACTCAAAGGCACATACCCTTAGACCTGGAGATAAAAGGTACAAAGACTGGTACCAAAAACTTCAGGAGAAGTTGGAAAGTGAAGTAGAACCTATGCCGGAGTTCTCAAAAGACATGGATTTGTCCCCTCTGATGAAGTATCCAAAATTGGCCAAGATTGCCACCAAAGTCTTTGGAGATGCAGCCGCTGAAGATCCGTACGTATTAATATGACCAGATGCTATGGTGTTAAAATAATGCATGCTTACTCCGCTAAGGCAGTTTATTTCTTCTCCTTGGGATGAATTTTATTATAATTTGCACTATGTAAACCAGGGAAAATTCCTATGAGGAATACAGTTTTAGAGCAGGTATTGATTACAAACTTATTTTAGGTCTCTTTTCCATCATTGAAATTCCTGATGTAACACTTGGTTTTTCTTATGCAAATTTATCTAGTTATAATATAATGCCTAGTTATTCACCATTGTACCATCCCTTTGACATGCACTCTATTTCTAATGTAATCTGCGAAATCTGCGAAAAATGTACTAGAAATGAACACACTATAGTAGCATAGCATAGGTTGACTGACCCAAAGTTCTTAATAAAGTTCCTCTCTCATCACAGTACAATGTATCATAAAACATAATTTCTCTTAAAGCCAATACATTAGTAATCTCACAATCCTTTTTCCTGACATTATCCATCACTGTTTTATAGGATTTATCTTTATGGGGTTTAAGCATTAGTGGCCTCAACAAAGCATGAAGAAGTCCATTATCACTTGTGGACATATGGTTGATTTACAAATTTTGATAACACCTGTTTGCCATTGTAATCAAAGGGGCCAGATGAACATAGTGATTATGATTTCCTCTTTAGTCTCCTGAGGTGGCTTCGATTAAATTTTTTACAAGTACCATTCTTGTTTGTCAGTCACTTAAGTTGTTTGATTCAATCAAGTAAAGGTTAAACAAATGTGGCTGAAACTTTGTGAATGTTGCTAGATGTCTGATACTAACAGAGAGTAAATTCGATATGCAATAGTGCTGCCATCTTTTCTCATTTGTGCAAACTGTTAAAAATGCCATCTGAAATCATCTTATGCGATTAGTCTTAGGGACATCCAGTTCTTTCAAGAGCCCCTTGAAGAGACATTTTTTTTAGGTAGTCATTCGTCCAATGTTTAATATTGAAATGATACTGAAGTATTAATTACTATAATTACTATTTCTAAGAAAATTATGGCCAATTGAGTGAGTACGTATGACTTAGATGTCTGCAGAAAGGAACCTTGCATAACCTGTAATATAACATCTCTTACAATTGTAGTATTATTTAGACCTTATGTTTCGCCGATAAGGTGATTATTTGATGGCCGCAAATCTATCAGCTACTTTTAAAATAATGTTTAACTGATTTTTTTTTCTATTTTACAGCCTAGATAGAATTTTATCGGGGAAGCCCTTGCCTAATTTTCAGCTGGAAGAGGAATTAATAACTGCGTAAGTATATATGTATATATTAAAATTTATGAATGCTGGCAGCATAAATGAAAACCATTTATGGTTGATTATGGTATTGGTAAACAAAATACTATTGCAATGCAACTCTTAAAACGTTTATTATTTGAGAGAAAGTAAAAGCGATTTTTCCGGACATGGTTAGGAAATGCCAGGATCATTAATGACCCCATAAGTACTGAAGGAGAGCCATGCATGGTTCCAGAAATTCAAGGGAAGAACCTTAATCCATGGCATTGTAAGGCATAGCAATGCAGCAAGCTCCAACTCAACGACAGCAGAGAACTTAATCTGTGACTTCAAGATGCTCTCAAATAAAATATAGCGTTTCAATCCTGACAATGCACATTTCTTCTGAGAGAATATGTCAGCTTAAACATATGTATGTGAAGCCTAAACATATCCTAAACAATGTGTATATAATTTTCTTTGAATAAAACCTGTACATAGTATATTTATTTCAGCATAGAATGTACTATTATGTTTTAAAATTAATTCATTGGGAAAAAAAACTTCACTAAACAATGGTTGCACTTGAAATGAAAGATCACCAAAAAATTATGCTCATTTTAAAATATTCCATTGTGCATAGGAAATCTATGTACTGAGTATGTAATGTACAACAATAGTTTTATTGCCCTGGGATAGTAATTGAGGCATTTGAGATAGCCTTTGCTGAAGTAGCATTTCTTTTCGCAAATATAGATAATTCATAGTGAGTGATTGCTCCTTTCACTTAATTTTCAGATTATCTTCAGTCGCTCACTTTTTGTTGCAAAATTCTTTTTCTATACAGGACACGGGAGGTACAAGCTGATTTGAGGGGTCAATTAGCTCTTGTGCAAGAAGAGCTCGACAGTATAAGGAGGTACACAGAAGATCTGATGGCCAACCAGGAACCTAAAACAGAGCAATTGCCCAGCTCATCAGCATTGCCGTCTCAACCAGAAGGCATCGGCCCCAAGTCCATAAATGCTCATAATTCTTTGGATGTAAGTGGGGATGGGCCTAGTTCTTCTGGCCTTGAAGGAAAAAATGAATGCAATAGATGGTGATAGCTAGTTTAATTGATTGTATAAGAACTCATAATTTTCTATCAAATTTGTCTTTCTGTGCCCATTTTCAGAATAAAATGGTTAATTCAAAGAACTATACTTTATCTTTCAAATACTTTTCTTAGTTGATTGTGCGAATTTTCCTTGTTATTTTTGACAGCCCAAATAAAAGAAGGAGAAACTTGGAAAAAAAATATAGAGGAAGTTTTTAGGTCGTTTAGTGCTTTTCAAAGCATAGAAAATTTAAACTCAACTACATTTCAAAAAAGTAAACAAGTTTCTTTTCCCTAAGGAACAAAAATTTGATATCTGTAACTTAAAGCGTGCATCCTTTTATGTAATATTGGCGTATGTTTAAATTGTTACAACAATCTACTTTCTTTAATTGTACATACCTACCTCCTAAGAACTAACAAGTCATTGCTACATCAGAGGAACCCTATCAAACACACAATGTAGTTAGTTGCATGGGCATATAATTTTTCTTAACGGCTTGATGAAATGAGTGCAGTTCATTGGGAATCTACAGTGCTTAAAAGATAAAAACAATAAAGCTTTGAAGTGGTCAACCTTATGTGTAAAAGTGGAAACCCGTGTTAACAATAAGACATGAGTTTTAAAAATACTAGTTGAACCACAAAATATCCAAGATGAAAGAATATATATAAGGACTCCAAGATAAAGGACTTAGGCAATCAAGGTTAGACATGGAAAACAGAATATGATGTAGATGAAGATAGCTTAGGTTCATGCTGACTCTACGATGAAATGGAAAGTGCATTAAGGGAACTGAAATGTAGTAATGCAGAGTAGGTAAACAACATCCTTACAGAATGACATAAAGGTTTAGGAAAATATGGATTAAAAGTCATATAGACTAATTAGCTGCTTTTATGAGAGAGGAATCAGGCCAGAATACTTGGCTAATGTTGGTACCTGTTCCAGAACAGGTAAAGACTACAAATTTTGATGATTACTGTACAATAAGTTTGATTTCACATGCAGCTAAAGTACTTCTCAGAATCAGCAATAAAAGCATGGAGAGCAGTGCAAATGTTTTCTTGAGGGATGATCAGTTTAGGTTAATGAACGGAAAAGGCTCACATGATGCCGTAACAGTAATGAGATCAATAATAGAAGGGAACATAGAATACAATCAGGGTTTATTTGCTTCTTTTGTAGATTTCTAACAGGCATTTCAAATAGTGAATTAAGATAATTAATGAATATATTGCAGAAAATAGCAATACACTGGAGGAATTGAAAACTATTCTGCAATAATCATCTTCATTCCTCGGACTGTTCACGCTCAAGAACAGGACAAACTGTCCGGATGGGCAGTGTTACGAAGAGATTTAAGGCAGCGTTCTCCATTCTCACCTCTGCTGTTCCAAGTATATTCAGGGAGAATTATTAAAGAGGCATAGAAAGAATGAAGATTGGTGGGCAATTAATAAAATCATTTCTGTTTGCTGATGACCAAATCTAGTTCGTCAGTCAGCCAAGAGATTGCAAGCAATGCTGAGTGAATGGAAATTTAGTGCAAAAGATTTGGGATGAGAATAAATCGAGGCGAATTGTACTCTGAGCCCGAATTCCCTCAACCCATTCACAAGATAACCCCTCCATCGCATCTCATTCGCAATTTTTCCTATCACATCTGGCGTTCCACAAGGTGCAGGTTATCCCCATTTTTTTCACTCTATATATAAATGACGTTTCCTCACTCCGGCGAACTAATTTAATGCTCCGCTCGCTCACTACACCCAAATAAACAATAGATTACCTAAAAGAGCATCTGGATTCTCGATCAGACAGGATGTACTCTTGGAAACTCGCCATTCAACCCATTTCATGTAGCGTTGTAAACTTCTCCGAAAAAAGGGGAAGGTCAGTATTTCCACTTCGGATCTCATCCCATATTGAAGTAAAAAGAAGAAAAGTTTCTCAGATTCACAAGGGACTAGCTTTTAACACCCACCTAACCTCAGTCTTGGGAAAAGGGTGGGGCGACTATCGTTTCCTTACTGCTTATTTAAGCCGTTTTCACCACTAATACTATCTACGAAACGCTTCCTAAATTTAACAATGATTCACCCCGTGGTAATTTACGCCACCCCAGTTTGGACTCACACAACCGTGTTTGTGAGAAAATGAAACTTTATGACTATCATGTGAGAAATATTTATTTATTGCCGACTTAATTGGACGCGGTTGGGATTTATAGTCCCTTCGTCCACCTAACCATTACATTACATTGGAGACGATAACATACAGCCAAGCCCTGGACGTAGGAAAATCCACCCAGGCGGGAATCGAACCCGCGACCTTTCGATTGGTAGGTTTCGGTAGGACTTTACCCCGCCCCCACCGGTGCTGGTAGATTCACTTAAAATTAACAGGGTAATACAAACCGACAGGTGTACGGCCTTGTGTATTAATTTTAATTATGGCTAGGCGGGAGTGATTACATTGTTTGGGGGAAAGACTTGTATCTTAAATAGGACTACCAGTAGTTCAATATTATGAGTAAATAACGGGGATTGTAAACATCGAGGGGATTTGACACAAGGGCACAGTACGAAAAAATTCATGGATATCAGTAAATAATTAAACCTAGGTTAATGTATATCCGGCGCACCGGGAAATATACTAATTTTAGAAGAGAGAATATGATAATAATGGTTTAAAATTAAAAGACATGGGATAGACTCACAGGCGAGTAACGTCCTTAAGCAACGTGAAAGTGTGCTCCAATCAAGGTCATAATCCCAGATATTTGTCAAAAGAGGATTTCCAGTCGTTGCACTCAAAGAATAACATTTCTTTGTCCATATACGGTTGAACTCCGCGACGGTCGGGAGGCGATGTGTGGCGCGAACCTCTGCCTTCCGCGTGAATGGGGAGACATTTAGCAAGCCGCGAACGAACATATTATGAACTGTTTCGAGGCAGCGCCAAATTGTCTTCCGATTCCCGAACACGGGCACCTCATATAAAAAATTTCGAAGAATTTCCCACGAAAAACATCGAAAAATCCCACGAAGCCAGGTCAACAGGCCGACGAGTCGTAAGGGGAAGAAGGCTGTAGGAGAGACGGCTGAGAGCCAGAATGGGAGGGGAGGGGAAGAGATCGCCCCGACTGTAGGCCCGTGGCCATCTCTTTGTGACTCAGGGGAAAGCTGGGAGATTTGAAGGGGAGGATACCCCGAAGCACTGTCCGGGCCAACTTGCGAGATAGGGTACAGGGGGTTTTCTCCGTGGATGAAACAGCAGACGCAACCTTCTCTCTTTCGAAACTATGCAATCTCTTCGCGTCCTTATTGATCGCGCTGCCGCGGTAATTTTCGGGGTGGTCATTTCCGCAAATGTAGCAGATTTCAGTCCAGCAGATCAAGGAATGGTTTTCACCACAACGAGCGCATTTGGGTAGCAGAAAACAAAGGTTTTTTTGGTGTCGGATGCGCTCGCATACTAGACACTGTAGCGCCTCGTTTGGTTTTCTAAAAGTCGTCGCCGTAACGCGAAGGCCCGCGAGAAATTGGAGATTTAAATATTATTCGGCGTCAACGGAGTTTTCGGAGACTTTTCGGATGCCCGCAGTTAGTTCGAAATCAGAAGGACGAGTGGAAAATATGCGGCGAACCGATATTATCAGCCAAGCGACTGCAATTGGGGATGAAAAAACTCGTCCTCCTCCTCGTAACGGAGCGTATGTTCTTTCGTGTGGTTTTGAGTTTGGGACTGAACGCCCTTTGAGCACGACCGTCTCCGTCGCTAGTTCGAGAGGTACTTCTGTCTCTTCCTGTTCGCTCGATTCCCCTCAGCTTTTCCCACCTTTATGTTTTGCTGTACTTTTCATCCCCCACCCCAATGTACCTCCAATACTCCTATTGGGCCTTCACTCCTCCCCTCATTTCTTCTGTTTTGTCCGACCACGAGCTTCCCGACCACGCACCATCTTCCATTCCCGCCGATCCATTAATTAAAATGTCCCTACCAGATATTTCATTCTTCCGTGAAGGGGCCTGTTTGCCATGCGAAACACCTGAGCTGCATTCAGGCATTTAGGTATTAGGGTCCATGGAATGAGGTGTCAACAAATGTTTGGAAACTAATAAAAAGGTAGCTCGAATTCCGACACCCTAATCAGTAATACAGCCATCTATGTAGCTAAGAATAAAGAATACACAAATGATGTCCCAACGTATATATGTTGACATCTTATTTAATTTTCCATTTATTTATAGCTATTTTTCCCAAATCTGGGAAATGGGAAGCTCACCGTGGGCCGAAATGGTGAAATATGTAATCATTTCAACTGAAATTCTCTAATATTCGCCATTAAATATGTGCAGTTCTCATGTGAAGAGGCCTGTTTGCCATGCGAAACACCTGAGCTGCGTTCAGGCATTTAGGTATTAGGGTCCATGGAAATAGGCGTCAAAAAATGTTTGGAACTAATAAAACGGTAGCTCGAATTCCGACACCCTAATCAGTAATACTGCCATCTATGTAGCTAAGAATAAGGAATACACAAATGATGTCCCAACGTATATATGTTGACATCTTATTTAATTTTCCATTTATTTATAGCTATTTTTCCCAAATCTTGGAAATGGGAAGCTCACCGTGGGCCGAAATGGTGAATCATGTAATCATTTCAACTGAAATTCTCTAATATTTGCCATTGAATATGTGCAGTTGTGCACCCATTTAAATTTTGGAAGGAAGGGAAATTTCTTCCTCGCCAAGTTGGTGCGTTTCTTTCTGAGTGAGATGAAACAAGTGAATGTCATTCTCTCCGGAATAATGCCGAATTATTATTCTATATTATTGATTTCTTCCTTCAAACGTAGAAAAAAATAAATAAATTATTCTCCAATTATAGTTTCTTCATTTGGCATGCAAACGGTGTATGCGATTCCTCGTGCAACCCAAATAACCACGGCCATCACCTCGTCCGCAAAAATACCATATTCGCCTGCCACGTACCCGGATGGTCTATAGAAACCCTCTGGATCGATTATACCCCATTTTTCTAGGTTGCAGTAGCCTCAATTAAGTATTGACGCGGAAACTCATCCAGATTCGAATATATGATTCCAGGATCAGCCTATGAATCATTTACATGATTGTTAAATTCTCCACTGGGAGCAAACGGAGTTTGTTCCAAGCCAAAGCCATCAACAGAACATGTTGAGACAGTTAAACGAAAAAGACCCATAGCACACCCAGTGATCTAGATTTATTTTTTGTACAATTATTAGGGAATCACGTGTACGTGGACATCAGGTCCGGTTATTTCCACCATTCTTCTATGCATCTTGCCATTTACTTCCAATAACATCCTTGGCCAGCAAAATGGAAGTAATAACAATCCAGACCTGGTTTTTTTTATATTTTGAAAGTCTAGCGCGCCTTTTCAGTTTTCCAATGTGTTTCCACCCTTCTCAAATACATTTTAACTCTCGCTGACCGGTTCACGAAAAGGTTCACCCTTTAATGTTTCAATTTACCAAGGCAATTCGTTGTTCCCTTTTGATGGAGGACTAACGTCTGGTCGGTGTTGGCTTTCGCACATATGCTAATATACTATGATCAATTAGGTGTCTGATGAAAAAAAAGCATGTATCTAATACACTTGTCAGAGGAGTGGATGTCGGATTCTGCCAAGAATGAGGTAACAAGAAATATTTCGACAAAATTATCTCCTTTGAGACAAGAATTGTTGTCACGTTACGCAAATAAAGAATTATTCGTCAAATGTTATTCATATTGTCGTGAGAAATGCGCGCCGTTCCAAGTTCACTGCATTTAAGTGCAATAGTAATCGGAAGGTGGGGTTAGTGTCAAAGTACTATTAGCTGACACTAACGCCAACAGATCTTGGAAGTATAATCCCTGTTTACAGCTTTGCAGAGGCATACTGTCCAAGTGTTTATGAACTGTTCTTTCGACAACTGTGTAAGTAAAAGAACCTTCTACGATATAATTCATATGATAGTTATTGCATTCCATTTCATGAGTATTAGCTTACGTTGATCACACTGAACGGACCTCACTTATTTGACCATCCTTTGGTTGGAAATTGTTGAAATATATCAACGAGAATTATATTACCTTGTAAACTTAAGAGATTAAAAATAATGACAATTTATACGGCTGCATATCCCGAATGAATCTGTAGAAGTACGCCACGTAATTTTCAAAATATGATTGCGTCATTTCCAGAATGTTCGAATGCCAATGGCCTCTCCTTCTAGAATGTTCGAATACTCGAAATTCTTGCAGTTCGTTTAGTGAATGCTTATTAACCCATGAGTTTTTAAATCGGTGTAACTTTTGCATTCCTGAAAGAAATTTGCAACGCAAAACAATTTGCTATAAGATTTTGAAATAGGTAATATGAGAGTTTGGAAAAATTTAGCCGTGTCCGCGGATAAAAAGCCTGTGACACCAACCGAAATATTCAGATTTTGCCCTAGGAATTTGAAAATTGATTTTCTTGTGGCATGCCTTCCATTAAATGCAATTCACACGCGTGTTTACTAAAGTATATTATGTTTTTTTTTCTAAAGTTCGCGATCCCACCAGATAAGGCCGGCCGTGAATTCATTCTAAAAATTTCAATTGCATTAAAATGATTGGCATGCCATGTGAGAAGTAGTTAGTTGTCCCAATTGTCGTGATTATTCCAAAGTTGGTCAGTGAGCTAATGGATTACGTAAGGCCCATCTGGTGCAGCTCATCGTCGAGTCCGAAAGTTCTAAAGGTATTGTAAAATTCATGTGCTCCAGTACCAAACCAACCAGATCATGCTTCCCTTCTTAATTTTTGCCACGTGTAACTGAGATAAATAATGGGCTCTGTAGATGGCGCTTTCCATCGACCCCGGTTTCTCATGGAGTTTACCATATTAGCCGAGCCGGCATTCACCATTCCTATAATCAATCGCATACATAAATTGACTTTAAAAGTATGGAAACCAGCACAATAAAATGCCGACAATTTATATGCGTTAATGAAACCCCCTTATATTTTTAGCTTGAGGAAACGCATTTTCCTGCGTTTAAAAGACTGCACGATCATAAACACACACTGCTGGTTAATAATGAAAGGCCTGCTGGTACTAATAGTAAAGCACCTGCAAAAGGAGTTAGAAGAAAGTTCCCTGAGTCCGGATGCCGCCGAAGAAGTAAAGGTAGCTGCTCAGTGCATAGAAGATGCCTACTCAATATCCAAAGAAGATTTAGGAGCTTGCACCATGGCCCTGGAAGATCTTTATTTACCATATGTTCCCGAGGTTAGCAGTTATGTGTGCATTTGATATGCAAACGTCAGCTTTCTCTGACTGCAATATGTTATCATGTTATGTGCAAGGCATTATTTCTTGAAAAATCAATAATACCTGGAGAGTTATTCACTTTTATAATCTTGAATTGCATTGAACATTATTAGCACACAACCTAGTAGATGTAAATATTTCACTAAATGAAGTAAACAGTGTCATTGTTTGATGATGATCAAGTCAGGTTGTTTCTTTGCAAATCAACCATTAATTATGCTGACAACCTTAAGCTTTATTTGTGATGTCCCACAATTTTTTACCCAACAGTTAGTAATTGATCATTGCAGGATTTTTTGTAGTTTAGAGCCAATTATTTTATCTGTTAACTGTCTTACTCTAACATGTATCCGTGAGAAAAAATATCACCACTTGAAGTTAATTTTCCTGCTCGTAATACCTAGTTCTTAAGTAAATATTAATTAATGCTTTAATATTAACAGGATGGCAGAAAGGTAACACCTGAACAAAATGAAGAGGCTCAACGCCTGAAAAAAGCAGGCAACATACGCATGGGTAAAGGCAAATACCCAGAAGCTATTGAACTTTACACAAGGTATTTGAGTTTTATTAATTGTCAAGATATTATTGCGTTTTCAATTAAAAATAAATTTTAAAAGTCAATCCAATTCTGGTCAGAAAAGTTCTGAAGGTCTTGGAACCAGTACATAATGAATAGTCTTATAAAACTTATTGTTTTAGATATAAGTCATCAGAAAAAACTGGAACATAGATGTGCTTTATTTGAACTTTTTAATAAACCACACTTTTTCTCGTTTCAATGTTGAAATCATACTCTTTCTCTCAGCACCATGAGATTCACTCCAGCAGTATTTTTGGTTGGGTACACGAACTTTCTGGGAAACCATTGCCTGCAATTCAGTAGGTTTTTGCCTCCTACTTTAATGTGTGAATTTCATCTACAGTGGCACTTAGTATTGGGCAACTTGTACAATCGCCGGCCAAACTGACCATCAGGTGACACCTATTGTTTATAGTTTTTTTAATACCATTTTATTTGCCCATTCAAAGAATATAAGCCTGGCAAGTTAATCATTCATATGTTTTATTCCTATGCTTATAAGGTAACACTTTAGAGAACAAGTAAATAATTTTCATTAAATTTGTTCGCTGTCCCAACCCAATTCATTGGCACAGAGCAAAATTCAAAAAAGCATTATTTTTTCACTGTAGTGAATCTGTTTTAATACATTACTTCTAAATACGGTGAGGCTGGATATTTGTTATGGATAGAAGAGTTGTATCCTTAAGCTCAAAATAAATTAAGGTCAAGGTTTAATAGCTTTTAAGGCTAATTGCAGAAGGTTCCTTAACAAAGGTTGAACATTTAGGTGTTTATTTCTGTATGCAATGCTAATAATTTGTTAGGAACAAGGTTATGGCATCATATAATCTCAAACAAGATTTTTTCAACAGAGCTTCTCCGTTTTTATCTTAGAAGAGATAGGGATGGCTGTGGAGGAGGATGTGTGTCTTTGTAGATATAACTGTTTTCAGTAGATTAAAATGGTGACATTGGTTGTCTGCATACTTTCAAAAAAGGTAATCCCGAAATAACATTTGAATTTTTATAGAGTAAGAATTGGCATTTTAGTCCTTAGAATGGCTTCAGCTAAGGGCTCCCATGTGAAATTTCTCTCTTTGTATGGCCGGATAGAATTTCAATTGACAAGCTAAAATCTACGGTAGCACAGTATCTTCCTACAAAAATATTTTATTCAATGTTACCATGAGCAATGAGCTGTCATGAGTCAATGTTTTGAAGAAATTTAGAGCATAATGGTCTATTAAGAATATGTGTGTATATATATAATTCCAATTCAATGAATATAGTTAAGGTAGTTTCACAGGGTAGTGTCCTGGGATTCCTTTGTTTTTAATCTACACCAATGATCCACTGGGTGGAATAAATTCTGAAATTAGACCTCTTATGAGTGATTGAATTATCTACAGGAAAGAAGTAAATGAGACAATTGGCCTTCTAAATTTCCAGAATATTTGGGGAGATTTTAATCATATTCATCAGACTCTTGTGTATATATATATTTGAATACATATAATTATATATATATATATATATATATATATATATATATATATATATATATATATATATATATATATATATATATATATATATATATATATATATAAAATCTACCAATCTACTTCTTAAATCCTCGCCCTGTTCCAAAATCACTCCCAGACCCTGTAATAAACCTAGATGCAAAACATGTCCTATTTTCCTAACCAGAATCCCATCCCTCTCCCACCCGCTCTCAAACTCTCTCCCACCAACTCCCTACTCCTCGTGTACATCCAGCAATGTTGTCTACCTACTCAAGTGCCAACTTTTCCCTGCCTTTTAGATTGGACAGTGTACCACAACACTTAATATTATAATCAATAATCATTGAGCCTCATGCAACAATTCCTCCCTCATTGGTATGCCCCCAATCCCCAAACATGCCTCGGAACACAAAACTGCCTTTGACCAATGTTTTAAATTATCCGTCTTAGCATCCCTCCCACACTCAGACCCTCCACTGAAACTCAAAACATTGGAGCTAGCTTTCATCTGGCTCTTGGATTCCTGGAATCGCCCAGGTATTAATATTAGATATTAATTGCCCCCTTTATGCATATAATTTCATCCCCCTCCACCCCAAAAACTTACATATCATCGCCACCTTTTTTTAAAATTCCCGCGCCATACACTACCCCTCCAAACCCTTCCTTGAGTGCCTTTCCCCCCTTTTTCCCCCCTTTCCCTTTTTTTCCCCACTTTTCCCCTCTTTTTTCCCCCATTTTCCCCCTTCTCCTTCCTACCATAGCTTTCGGGCTCTCCTCTGCCTCAGTTCTGTTCCAAATTTCTCTTGAGAAAGATGGTTGCACCACCGAAAATTCGAGACCTAGTGAGTCCCTCTTTTATATGTTTTAGTTTCTGTGTTTGCTATGACTATTTAGTGAATTTTATTGTGCACGTTCGTGGCTTTTCAAGAAAGTACATACATATAGTATGTGTTATATATATATATATATATATAGCACAGTAATCAACCCGAAGGTCGGTTTAGTAGTCTCACCCATGTACCAAGCCCGACGGGGACCAGTTCCTTTCCCTGTGCCAGTTATGGTTTCCCAGGAAGATCTGGTACCCGAAAAATCAACTAGCTTGGGTGGAGCTGCAGGTGCCCAAACTGCCTGGCCCGGGAATCGAACCCGGGACCCTCTGGTCAGCAGTCCAACACTCTACCCGTTATGTGTATAATTACATATACATATTATATTTTTCTCTCTATTTTAATTCTCTTTGAGTTATTTCTAGGCATTTCAGGTTATAAAAATGGTATTGTATGTTATTGTTATTCATAGTTGCAGGAGGATTGTGAGTAGAAGTGCTTTTTTGTCTGAAATATACTGGCTTGAAAACATTGATCAGGTAACATATTTTTGTACAATGTGTTAATTTCTCTTTCAGGGCTATTGCATTGGACCCGAATAATACAGTGTACTTCTGTAATCGTGCTGCGGCCCACATCCTGACATTAAACTTTTCAGGGGCCATAAAGGATTGCATTGAAGCAATAACACTAGATCCCAAAAACAGTAAAGCCCATGGTCGTTTGGGGTAATTATGAATTATACTCTAAAATAGTGCATAGCATTATTGAATGAAGCAGTTGGTTAATTCTTTGTGTTGGTAAAACATTTTGTTTATAAGTTTGTACAACTTTCTTTAGTATTTCGGTGTGGGTAAAAAACGTGTATGGGATTGAGAAGGTTTCCATAGTCAGATTTTAAGATTTCCTTCGATTATAGGAATTAACTTCCTACTTTATCTTCTTGGTTTAACCTTTATTTTTTACATAGATTTCATTATTTATCTTCATTGAAATTTGGTCAATGGTGAAAAAATAACAATTTTTAATTATTGAAGTTTTTAAAGTAATTGTTGAAGAATTTAGATACATTTGTTCAAACTATTTTACTATCATTGGAACCTGGAGAAACAAGCAACTTTTGGCATAAAAAGTGACAAGGTGCTTGGGATCCACAGAAACATGGCATGCCTGTTACTTCAGCCTGTGTTTAACACTTGTGTCACTGGCATCCTAGTGAATTGGTGGTAACACATTTTTCCAAACTTGTGTCCAGATTTTATTTGTTACTTTATTGTGCATAGTTTTAGAATAGTCTACCATGAACATGGCACATAAGGACAGCAATGAGAAAATAAAAATATCTACAGAAATAAAGTAAAATTATTGAACTCAAGGAGCAGCATGGTTGATCCATCATTAAAATGATCAGTCAACATTAAGAATTTGCACTTTCCTCTATGACAAGGGTAAAATTAGGGACATAGATGCATCAATGAGAGTGACAAGAATGTCATTGCAGTAGTTTTACATTCTCAGTGACGTTAAAGTACTGCTCTTCAAATAGTTAAAAGGACCGAAATTGCAAAGCACCTCTTAATGAGATTTGTCCATTGTCTGCAGGCAAAAGTGATTTTTGCTGAACCTGTAAATGTGATACCAGGATCATCAGTGGCTGAAAGTATATTTGAAGAGAGCAATTCATGGTACATGAAGTCCAAGATAAGAACCAGCAGCCACTGTGCTTAAAGGCATGGTCAAGCAGGAAGCTGCAACTCCAACTGCAAAGGCAGCCGGGAGCTTAATCGTTCGTTTGAAGAAGCTCGTAGACGAATTACAATCTCCTGCAATGGATTTATAATTCTAAAGACATATGTCTGTTCTAGAGGTAGATGCCCAAGGGAATCTATATATTTACATGTAGCAACAGATGAGATTGCATTACCTAGCCACAGACCAATGAAAAGGCATCTAACACTGCAATATTATGTCAGAGCAAGTGGTTATTTGAAAATAAACTTCTGTTTGCTTGCAATTCAGAAAATCCATAAACCTTCGATGAAAATTTAAGTCCGTAAGAGCTAGCAGGCTAAATGTGAGATGGGGAAGCATTGGAAACTCCAACGTCATGCATAGAGATGCATCCCCCTTAATAGGTAGTGGACATTTGCACAAGCAAAATATATAATGATGACAAATTACGCTCAATTTGCCAGGTTTCACTGAGCAATTACCCTCTTCTGATAACCGGTGAAAGTCTTCAAAGTGTGCTACAATTTCAAAAGATCATCTGAATGTTAAATTTAAATTCCCATAATGATAGGTCATGATTTACGAGTTGCCTCAGACTGGCAGCATGTTACCAGAACACAACAACAATGTACACATGGCCATCCACTTTCATTATGTCCCACAGAGAAACGGAAATCTTTCATTTCTCTATTTGGTAGCAATGGGGTGAAATATATCCAAATTCATTCATGAACGAAAGTGCAGAATGGTGATTCACCTACTTCATTTTAGCAATCAGGGATTTCTGCCAACGCTTAGAATTTTGGCACTTAATAACATATACTTCTATATTTGGGGTCAATATTGAACATATCTTCTTTTTTCTCGTTAAATTTCAACTTGTATTTTTTAGATATGCATATCGTGCAGTTGGTGAATATAAAAAGGCAAGGGACTCTTACTCCAAGGCACATACACTTAGACCTGGAGATAAAAGGTACAAAAACTGGTACCAAAAACTTCAGGAGAAGTTGGAAAGTGAAGTAGAACCTATGCCAGTGTTCTCAAAAGACATGGATTTGTCCCCTCTGATGAAGTATCCGAAATTGGCCAAGTTTACCACCAAAGTCTTTGGAGATGCAGCCGCTGAAGATGCGTACGTATTAATATGACCAGATGCTATGGTGTTAAAATAATGCATGCTTACTCCACTAAGGCAGTGGATTTCTTCTCCTTGGGCAGAATTTTATTATAATTTGTATTATGTAAAGCAGTGATAATTTCCTATGCCCTCTTCATTCCAATGACCCTTGACCCACTTAAGACAGTTCAGTACCAAATAAATTTTTTAAGTGCATAGTGAAAGATACGCATTTGTTTGAAAGAAAATTCAATGCTAATGAAATATGAATTTCTGGTTGTTTAAAACTTGTCTGGATATGCATCTAGAAACTATTTTCAATTGTAAAGGTACCTAATGCTTTTGTTCTGAAACATATGGGTTTGAAGTCAACAAATGTGAAAATAAATTTTTGAGACTTTGGTCTTAAAACTGTTCTAACATTAAATCCAGTAAATTATGGGGTGAATTATCTTCACAGGTTGGGTAACTGTTTACATTTTTGTTAGGAAGGAAGTATTTGTTGTCTTGAGTCTTAGTTAAAAAAAATACAAATTCCATATCAGGTACTTTAATTAGGGTTGAGTTCCTCCTTCTAGTCAATTAAATGAGGAATACAGTTTTAGAGCAGGTATTGATTACAAGCTTAATTTAGGTCACTTTTCCATGATTGAAATTCCTGCTGCCCCACTTTGTTTTTTCTTATGCAAATTTATCTAGAAAAAATATAATGCCTATTTATTCACCATTGTGCCATCCCATTCACATTCACTCTAATTCTAATGTAATCTACGAAACGAATATGAAGAGGCTGGCATTAAGTTAACTAAAATCATTCCTAAGAGTTTCAAATATTACACAAGGAAAAATTTAAGTATAGCTTCATCAAATATACTAGAATTGAACACACATCTGTATATACATACTATATGTTGTTCCACCATGAACATGGTGGAATAACATAGGTTGACTGACCCAAAGCTCTTTAAAAGTTCCTCACTCGTCACAGCACAATCTATTGTAAGGCATATTTCTCTCAATATAAAATTATTTCCTTGTCTTGAGTAGTCTGTTGCATAGGATTACCTTTTTTCCGGGGAAGGGGTACCTGATAATGGTACAGGCTTACCTCTACCATAATATTCCATGGGTGATCAGATATAATTCATTGCAAACTTGTTGAGCAGCATTTAGAAATAAGTGTGCATATTGCACACTTGCCTTTTTTGTACAAGTTCACAGCAATATTCTTAGATGTACACTATATTTAAGTGGTGTTAATTATGTGCTGTTGTTGCCAATTGAATGCGACTCACCAATCAAATGTTACCTTTAAATTTAAATTGAGATATCATTTGTATTATGATAAGACTTGGTGGAAAAGTGGCATAATTCTATTTGACTTGAAATATTTTCCCATTCAATATTTGTCTTGCATTATTTTACCATTTGGTCACTGTAGGGCTGCATGCAATTGTTACAGGTTATTTTTTGCTAATATGCTGATTTCCATGTTAATTCATAACATGCCTAGTATGGTGTTTAAGAAATGGAATAATAATATGACTCAGTAATTACTTCTTCTACTGCTTGTATGCAATGTTCACAAAATTTGATCCCACATAAAAAGTGTTTAAATATTCTATGGTGCAAATATTTTGCTGAGATATCAGATGGCAATTTTTATATTTGAAAATAGTTTTCATTTACGTTTTTAGACATTGTACAATGCTGCTCCTGCTGATTGTACACTTCCCAGGAACATAATTGTTCCCACCCTGAAAAATAGCCTTTCTTTTTACTCTCACCTCCCCATCTGAATAAAGTCTTCTTAGAGTCAGCCATTTCTTCTAAAAATGAGCACTAGGAACATGTCACTTGATTTGGTTTTTGGTCAGCTGTGAGTAGTTGTGGCACATATCTCACAGAGGTTTATAATTTTCCAATGTTGATATAAATTATCTGTATCCCTACCTTGCCTAAAGCTAATACCTTAATAATTACTCCATCCTTTTTTTCTGACATTATCCATCACTGTTTTATGGGATTTATCTTTATTGGTTTTATGCATTAGTGACCTCAATAAAGCATGCAGAAGTTCATCATCACTTGTGGACATATCGTCAATTTACAAATTTTGATAACACGTGTTTGCCATTGTAATCAAAGGGGCCAGATCACCATAGTGATTATGATTTCCTCTTTAGTCTCCTGAGGTGCCTTCGATTAAATTTTTTACGATTACCATTCTTGTTTGTCAGTCACTTAAGTTGTTTGATTCAATCAAGTAAAGGTTAGACAAATGTGGCTGAAACTTTGTGAATGTTGCTACAAGTCAAGTATACTAACAGAGAGTAAATTCGATATGCAATAGTGCTGCAATCTTTTTTCATTTGTGCAAACTGTTAAAAATGCCATCTGGAAACATCAAAGAGATTACTCATAGGTATATCCAGTTCTTTTAAGAGCCCCAAGAAGAGACATTTCTTTAGGTAGTCATTTTTCATTCTTTTAATCTGGAAATGATACTGAAGCATTAATTACTATTACTACCATTTATAAGGAAATTATGGCAAATTGAGTGAGTACATTTGACTTTGATGTCTGTAGAAAGGAAACTTCCAAAACTTGTAATATAACATCTCTGACCACAGTAGTATTATTTAAGAACATAAGATTGGCCAAAATGTTGATTATTTCATGGTCGCAAAAGTATCAGGAACATTTAAAATAATGTGTAACTGAAATTTTTTTGTCTTTTTAGCAGCCTAGATGGAATATTATCTGGGAAGCCCTTACCTAATACTCAGCTGGAAGAGGAATTAATAACTGTGTAAGTAAATATGTATATATTAAAATTTGTGAATGCTGGCACCTAAAATGAAAACCATTTATGGTTGATTTTGGTATTGATAAGCAAAATACTATTGCAATGAAACTCTTAAAACGATTATTATTTCCGAGAAATTAAAAGCAATTTTTCCTGGCATGGTTAGGAAATGCCAGTATCATTAATGACCAAATAAGTACTGAAGGGGAGCCATGCATGGTTCAGGAAGTTCAAGGGAATAACCTGAAGCCATGGCTTTGTAAGGAATAGTAATGCAGCAGGGAACAGGTAGCAGGGAGCTTAATCTGTGACTTCAAAATGCTCTCAAATTAAATATTGTGTTTTAATCCTGACAACACACATTTCTTCTGAGAGAAGATGTCAGCATAAACATATGTATGTGAAGCGTAAACATATCCTAAACAATGTGTATATAATTTTCTTTGAATAAACCTTGAACATAGTATATTTATTTCAGCATGTAATGCACTATTATGTTTTAAAATGATTTATTTGGGAAAAATAACTTCACTAAACAATGCTTGCATTTGAAATGAAAGATCACCAAAAAATTATGCTAATTGTACAATATTCCATTGTGCATAGGAAATCTGATGTACTGAGAATGTCGTGTACAAGAATAGTTGTATTGTCCTGGGATAAAAAATACATATGAGATAGCCTCTGCTGCAGTAACATTTCTTTTCACAAATATAGATTATGCATAGTCAGTGAATACTCTTTTCTCTTAATTCTCAGACTATTTTAAGTAACTCACTGTTTTATTGCAAAATTCTTTTTTAATACAGGATGGCGGAGGTACTAGCTGATTTGAAGGGTAAATTGGCTGTTCTGCAAGAAGGGATCGACAGTGAAACGAGTGACAATGACGATCTGATGGCCAAACAGGAACCTAAAAAAGAATAATTGCCCAGCTCATCATCATTGCCGACTCCACCAGCTGGTGTTGCCCCTAAGTCCACAAATTCTCAAAATTCTGTGGGTTTAAGTGGGGATGGGCCTAGTCCTTCTGGCCTTCAAGGAAAAGATACCCAAGGCCACCATGATGTGGACAGGATAAATGGAAGAGATGGTGCTAGCTAGTATAGTTGATTGTATCAAGACTCATAATTTTCTATATTGATATATCTTCTTGACCCATTTTCAGAAGAAATTGGTTAATTCAAAGAACCATACTTAATATTTCAAGTGTTATTCTAAGTTAATTGTGCCAATCTTCCTAGTAATTTTTGTCTGCTTACAATGAAAGAATGAAAACCTGGAATAAAAAAGTTTAGAGAAAGTTTTTAAGGTCATTTAGTGCATTTTATAGCCCAGAAAATTATAACCTCAGCTACATTTTAAAAAAGTAAACAAGTTTCTTTTCCCTTAGGAACAAAAATTTGATTTTGAAACTTAAAGAAATCAACCAGTTATATAATATTGGCGTATGTTCAAATTCTTACGGCAAATTATTTTCTTTAATTATGCATTCCTTCTTCCTAAGAACTAACAAGTCATTGCTACATCAGAGGAACCCCATCAAACACACTATGTAATTAGTTGCATGGGCAAATAATTTCTCTTAACTGTTTGATGAAATTAGTGTAGTTCTTTGGGCATTTACTGTGCTTAAAAGATGACAACGATAAAGCTTTGGAGAGGTCAATCTTATGTGTAAAAGTGGAAATCTGTGTTGACAATAAGACATGGATAGTGAAAATACCAGACAACATTCTTACAGAATGACATCAAGGTTTAGGAAAATGTGGATTTAAAAAGTCATATAGACTAATTTGCTGCTTTTGAGAGAGAGAGGAATCTGGCTAGAATACTTGGGTAATGTTAGTACCTGTTCCAGAAAAGGTAAAGGCTACAAAATTTGAGGATTACTGAACAATAAGTTAGATTTCACATGCAGCTAACATACTTCTCAGAAACAGCAATAAAAGCATGGTGAGTAGTGCAAATGATTTCTTGAGGGATGATCAGTTTGGGTTAATGAACGGAAGAGGCTCACATGTGTCCGTTACAGTAATGAGATCAATAATACAGGGGAACATAAGAGTACAATCAAAATTATTTGCTTCTTTAGTAGATTTCGGACAGGCATTTAATATAGCGAATTGAGAAAATTACTGAATATATTGCAGAAAATAGCATTAGATTGGAGGAATTTAACAATGATCCAACCCGTGGTAATTTACGCCACACCAGTTTGGACTCACACCACCATGGTGGGCATTTAATAAAATCAGTTCTGTTTGCTGATGACATAAATCTAGTTCCGTCAGTCATCGAAGAGATTGCAAGCATTGCTGAGTGAATGGAAATTAATGCGAACTAATTTGATGCTGTACTCCGACAACACCGCAATCACCGCTCGCTCACTACACCCAAATAAGCAATAGACTACCTACAAGAGCATCTGGATTCTCGATCGGGTAGGTTATACTCTAGGATCAGCCCATTTCATGCAGCGTTCTTAACTTCTCCGAAATAAGCAGAAACAGCGAAGGTCAGGCATTCCACTTTGGACCTCAGCCCATACCGAAGAAAAGAGAAGAAAAGTTTCTCAGATTCACAAGAGACTAGCTTTTAACACCCAACTCACCTCATTCTTGTGAAAAATGTGGGGCGACTATCGGCCCCTGTACTGGTTATTTAAGCCGTCTTCACCCTTAACACTATCTACCACAGCACGCTCGTGAGATATATTTATTTATTTATTGCCGACTGTAAATTTCGGTCGGACTATTGCCCTGTACGAGCGCGTCTAGTCGGAATGGCTGATGAAGGATTTCTCCGACGAGAGACAGCGAAGTTCTTCGCCCCGATAGTCGCAGCCAGTTTAATGTGAACCATTACCCAACGAAACCAGGTCAACAAGCCGACGAGTCGTGGGGGAAAGAAGGCTCCTGGAGAGGCGGATGAGAGCCAGGGTGAGGGGAAGTGAATGCCCCGACTGTAGGCCCGTGGCCATCTGTTTCAGACGAAGGGGAAGTCTAGGAGATGTGAAGGGGAAGAAACTAAGAAGCAGAGGTCACTGACCAGGCCAACGTGCGAGAGAGGGTACAGGGGGCTTTTGTCGTGGAAGAAACAGCTGACGCAAACTTCTATCTTTCTACATGCAGCCGCTTAGCAACCTTATGAATCGCGCAGCCACGGGGCGGTCCTTTCCGCAAAGGTAGCAGATTTCCGTGGCATCCCGGGACTTCCCTCATTACTTTAAGGAATGGTGTTCACCACATCCGGCGCATTTGGGTTGCAGAATACAATGGTTTTTTGGATGTCCGATGCGCTCTCGTCGGTAACACTGCAAGGGCTCGTGTGGCTTTCTAAAAATCGTCGCCGAAAAGAAAAGCCCCGCGAGAAATTGGAGATTTAAATATTCTTCGGCGTCAGGGGAGTTTTCGGAGACATTTCGGATCCCCGCAGTTAGTTCGAAATCAGAAGGACGAGTGGAAAATATGCGGCGAACCGCTATATTATCAGCCAAAGGGCGTTCAGTCCCAAACTCATAACCACACGACACAACGTACGGATAATACAACACGACCGTCTCCGTCGCCAGCTCGAGAGGTACTTCTATCCTTTCCTGTTCGCTCGATTCCCCTCAGCCTTGTCCACCTTTACGTTTCGCTGTACTGTTCATCCCCCACCCCAATGTACCTCCAATACTCCTACTGGGCCCTCACTCCTCCCCTCATTTATTCTGTGTTGTCCAACCACCAGCTTCCCAACCACCCACCATCTTCCATTCCCGCCGATCCATTAATTTCAATCTCCCTACCAGATATTTCATTCTTATGTGAAGAGGCCTGTTTGCCATGTGAAACACCTGAGCTGCGTTCAGGCATTTAGGTATTAGGGTCCATGGAATTAGGCGTCCAAAAATGTTTGGAACTAATAAAAAGGTAGTTTGAATTCCGACACCCTAATCAGTAATACTGCCATCTATGTAGCTAAAAATAAGGAATACACAAATGCTTCCCAACGTAAATATGTTGACATCTTCTTTAACTTTCCAGTTTTTATAGCAATTTTTCCCAAATCTGGGAAATGGGAAGCTCACCCTGGGCCGAAATGGTGAATTATGTAATCATTTCTTCCCTCAAACGTAGAAAAAAAAAGAAAATAGTCTCCATTTATAGTTTCTTCATTTGGCATGCAAACGGTGTATGCGATTCCTCGTGCAACCCAAATAACCACGGCCATCACCTCGTCCGCCAAAATACAATATTCGCCTGCAATGTCTCCGGATGGTCTTTAGAAACCCTCTGGATCGATTATACCCCATTTTTCTAGGTTGCAGTAGCCTCAATTAGGTATTTACGCGGAAACTCATCCGGATTCGAATATATAATTCCAGGACCAGCCTCCGAATCATTTACATGATTGTTAATTTCTCAACTGGGAGCAAACGCAGTTCGTTCCAAGCCAAAGCCATCAAAAGAAGATGTTGAGGCAGTTAAACGAAAAAGACCCATAGCAAACCCAGTGATCTAGATTTATTCTTTGTAAAATTATTAGGTAATCACTTGTACGAGGACATCAGGTCGGGTTATTTCCGTCACTTTTCTCTGCATTTTGTCATTTACTTCCAATAACATCCTTGGCCAGCCTAATGGGAGTTATGAAATTCCAGTCCCAGTTTATTTTGATTTTAAGAACTACTAGCGTGTCTTTTAAATTGTTCAACGTGTTAAGCCCTTCTCAAATACATTTTAACTCTCGCTTACCGGCTCACCTCCGGAAATATAAGCATGACAAGGTTAACCCTTGAATATTTCAATTTACCATGGCAATTCATTGTTCCCTTTTGATGGATGACTTACGTCAGGTCGATATTGGCTTTTGGTCATATTCTGATGTACTGTGATCAATAAGGTGTCTGATGAAAAAAGTCCATAGTAAACCATATGAAGAAAAGTCTGTATCTAATACACCTGTCAGAGAAGTGGATGTCGGATTCTGCCAAGAAAGAGGTTCCAAGAAATATTTCAACAAAATTATCTCCTTTGAGACAAGAATTGTTGTCACGTTCCGCAAATAAAAAACTATTCGTCTAATGTTATTCATATTGTCGTGAAAAATGCGCGCCGTTACAAGTTCACTCCATTTAAGTGCAATAGTAATCGGAAGGTGGGGTTAGTGTCAAAGTACTAATAGCTGACGCTGACGCCAAGAGATCTTGGAGGTATAATCCCTGTTTACAGCTTTGCAGAGGCATACTGTCCAAGTGTTTATGAACTGTTCTTTCGACAACTGTGTAAGTAAAAGAACCTTCTACGATATAATTCATATGATAGTTATTGCATTCTGTATCATGTATTAGCTTACGTTGAACACACTGAACTGACCTCACTTATGTGACCATTCTTGGGTAGAAATTGTTGGAATATATTAACGAGAAGTATATTATCATGAGTAACTTAAGAGATTCAAAAATAATGACAATATATACGGCTGCATATCCCGAATGAATCTGTAGAAGTACGCCACGTAATTTTCAGAATGTGAATGCGTCATTTCTAGAATGTTCGAGTGCCCATGGCCTCTCCTTCTAGAATGTTCGAATACTCGAAATTCTTGCAGTTTGTTTATTGAATGCTTATTAACCCATGAGTTTTTAAATCGGTGTAACATTTGCATTTCTGAAAGATATTTCAACACAAAACAAATTGCTATCAGATTATGAGAAAGGTAATATGAGAGTTTGGGAAAATTTAAACATGTCCGCAGATAAAAAACCTGTGACACCAACGGAAATATTCAGATTTTGTCCTTGGGATTTTATTTACCCTCGTCTATGAAAATAAATTTTCTTGTTGCATGCCTTCCATTAATTGCATGGTCCAACTGGTGCACCTCAAGATCGAGTCCGTAAGTTCTAAAGGTATTGTAAAATTCATGTGCTCCAGTACAAAACCAACCTGATCATGCTTCCCGTCTTAATTTTTGCCACGTGTAACTGAGAGAAAAAATGGGTGGGATAGGCTCTGTAGATGGCGCTTTCCATCGGCCCCGGTTTCTCATGGAGTTTACCATATTAGACGAGCCGGCATTCATAATTCCCATCATTAATCGCATACATAAGTGGAAACTTTAAAAAAATGTAAACCAGCACAATAAAATGCCGACAAATTATATGTGTGTATTAAATTAACATCGGCTGTCCTTTACATTTCGTTAATAAGCTCATCTTCCCCTCAAATTGATGAAACTGTGCTGGGCATGGGTATCATATCATTTCCTCCCAAGGCCTTATGAAAAGAAAACCCAGTTAATCATACAACCTTGATATATAGAAGGATTTAAAAATCTTAAAATGGTATTTTTGAACTTCCAAAATTTTTTCAATGCTTACCTAATTTTTCTTTTAACTATTCATCTGAATAATTTGCATGCTCATTGACCTTTGGATTTGCATTCAGCTGTGAATGTACTTAACCAGATATTCATTAAAAAATAATTAATTACAGCAAGTTAATGAAATCCCTTTTTTCTTTTAGTTTGAGGAAACGCGTTTTCCTGTTTTTAAAAGACTGTAAGATCATAAACACCTACCGCTGGTTAATAATGAAAGGCCTGCTGGTACTAATAGTTAAGCACCTGCGAAAGGAGTTAGAAGAAAGTTCCCTGAGTCCGGATGCCGCCGAAAGAGTAAAGGTAGCCGCTCAGTGCATAGAAAATGCCTACTCAATATCAAAGGAAGATTTAGGAGCTTGCACCATGGCCCTGGAAGATCTTTATTTACCATCTGCTTCAAAGGTTAGCAGTTAAGTGTGCATTTGATATGCCAGCATGAGCTTTCTCTGACTGCAATATGTTAATAAGTTATGTGCAAAGCATTACATCTTGAAAAATAAATAATACTTGGAGAGTTATTCACTTTTATAATCGTGAATTGCATTGAACGTTATTAAAACATGACCTAGGAGGTGTAAATATTTCACTAATTAGGTAAACAGTGCCATTGTTTGATGATGATCAAGTCAGGTTTTTCTTTGCAAATCGACCATTATTTATGCTGCAACCTTAAGCTTTATTTGTGATATCCCACAATTTTTTTTCAACGGTTAGTAATTGATCATTGCAGGGTTTTCTGTAGTTTAGAGCCAGTAATTTTTTTCTGTTATATACCTTCCTCTAACATGTATCCATAAGAAAAAATATCACCACTTGAAGTTAATTTTCTCTGCTTATAATACCTAGTTCTGAAGTAAATATTAATTAATTCTTTAATATTAACAGGATGGCAGAAAGGTAACACCTGAACAAAATGAAGAGGCTCAACGCCTGAAAAAAGCAGGCAATGAGCGCATGGCTAAAGGCAAATACCCAGAAGCTATTGAACTTTACACAAGGTATTTGAGTTTTATTAATTGTCAAGAAATTATTGCGTTTTCAATTGAAAATACATTTCAAAAGTCAATCCTATACTAGACAGAAAAGTTCTGAAGGTCTTGGAACCAGTACATAATGATTAGTATTATAAAACTCATTGTTTTAGATATAAGTCATCTGAAAAAACTGGAACATAGATTTGCTTTATTTGAACTTTATCATAAACCACACTTTTTCTCGTTTCAATGTTGAAATCATACTCTTTCTCTCAGCACCATGAGATTCACTCCAGCAGTATTTTTGGTTGGGTACACGAACTTTCTGGGAAACCATTGCCTGCAATTCAGTAGGTTTTTGCCTCCTACTTTAATGTGTGAATTTCATCTACAGTGGCACTTAATATTGGGCAGCTTGTACAAACGCCGGCCAAACTGACCTTCAGGTTGACACCTATGTTCATAGTTCTATAATACCATTTTATTGGCCCATTGAAAGAATATTTGCCTGGCAAGTTAATCATTCAGATGTTTTATTCCTATGCTTAGTAAGGTATTGCTTTCGAGAGCAAGTAAATAATTTTCATTAATTTTGTTCGCTTCCCAACCCAATAAATTGACACAGAGCAAAATTCAAAACAGCATAATTTTTCAACTGTTGTGAATCTGTTTTAATACATTACTCCTAAATATGGTCATATTTGTTATGGATAGAAGAGTTGTATCCTTAAGCCCAAAGGAAATGAAGGTGAACTGTTAATAGTTTTTAAGGCTAATTGCAGAAGGACCCTTAACAAAAGTTAAAAATTTAAGTTTTAATTTATGTATGCAATGCTGATAATTTGGGAGCCACAAGGTCATGGCATCATATCATCTCAAACAAGATTTTTTTAACAGAGCTTCACTGTTTTTACCTTAAATGAGATAGGTATGGCTGTGGAGGAGGATGTGTGTCTGTGTAGATATAACTGTTTTCAGTATATCAAAATGGTCACATTGATTGTCCACATACTTTTAGAAAATGTAACCCTAAATACCCCTTGAATTTTGATAGAGTAAGAATAGGCGGTTTAATCCTCAGCATGGCTTCAGCGAAGGGCACTCTCACTCTTCTCTTTTTGTAGGCCCGGATAGAATTTCAATTGACGAGCTCAAATTGGACAGTAGCACAGTTTCATCTTACAAAATATTTTATTCAAAGTTACCATGAGCAATGAGCTGTCATGGGTCAATGTTTTGAAGAAATTCAGAGCATAATGGTCTATTAAGAATATGTGTGTATATATTTAATTCCAATTCAATGAATATAGTTATGGTAGTTTCACAGGGTAGTGCCTGGGACTCCTTTTGTTTTTAATCTACACAAATGATGTACTGGGTGGAATAAATTCTGAAATTAGACTTCCTATGAGTGATTGAATTATATACAGGTAAGAAGTAAATGAGAGAATTGGCCTTCTAAATTTCACGAATATTTGGGGAGGTTTACCCACATCCCCTCATTGTTCCTTCACCCCGTTCCCATGCAAATTGCCTCTCGAAAAATATTATCTATCTTTTGTCGTGAAAGCAATGCACTTCATTCAACATAGGCGAATGCATTACCCCCTTATCCATTCGAATGAACAATCACCGCTTCTCCTGTAATTCTGCTTCACTCTCTTCTCTTCCTATCCCTTTACACGCAAGTTCACACAACCTATCAATTGACCAATGCTTTTCCCTAACAGATCTAGAATCCCTACCCGATTCAGCCACCAACATAGACGTGGGAACTCGCGAATCCGCATACATCCTATATTTCCGATCCTTTAAAATTCCCACCCTTAACCGATATCTTTAATTTCCTTCCCAACAGTCCCTAAACCTTCTGCCGCCCTACCCTCCCCAGGCACTCTTCCCTCAACACCTCTAAGTCTGACCTGAAGAAGGCCTCAGAGTAGGCCGAAAGCTAGAATCATCTACAGTGTGAATGTCCTTTTTCATGATATCTGTTTTATTCTGTGTTATATTATGCCGTCCAAAAGCTATATATAAATATAATTCTCTTTGAGTTATTTCTAAGCCTTTCAGGTTATAAAAATTTTATTCTATGTTATTGTGTTTCATAGTTGCAGGAAGATTGTGAGTAGAAGTGCTTTTTTGTCTGAAATAAACTGGCTTGAAAACATTGTTCTGGTAACATCTTTTTGTACAATGTGTTATTTTCTCTTTCAGGGCTATTGCATTGGACCCGAATAATACAGTGTACTTCTGTAATCGTGCTGCGGCCCACATCCTGACCGTAAACTTTTCAGGGGCCATAAATGATTGCCATGAAGCAATAAGACTAGACCCCAAGAACAGTAAAGCCCATGGTCGTTTGGGGTAATTATGAATTATACACTAAAATAGTGCATAGCATTATTGAATGAAGCAGTTGGTTAATTCTTTGTGTTGGTAAAACTTTTGTTTATAAGTTTGTACAACTTTCTTTAGTATTTCGGTGTGGGTAAAAATCGTGTATGGGATTGAGAAGGTTTCCATTGTCATCTTTTAAGATTTGCATCGATTATGGGACTATTAACTTCCTTCTTTATATTGTTGGTTTAACCTTTATTTTATACATAGATTACATTATTTATCTTCATTGAAATTTGTTCAATGGTGAAAAAACAAACAATTTTTAATTATTGAAGTTTTTAAAGTAATTGTTGAAGAATTTAGATACATTTGTTCAAACTATTTTACTATCATTGGAACCTGGAGAAACAAGCAACTTTTGGCATAAGAAGGGACAAGGTGCATGGGATCCACAGAAACATGGCATGCCTGTTACTTCAGCCTGTGTTTAACACTTGTGTCACTGGCATCCTAGTGAATTGGTGGTAACACATTTTTCCATACTTGTGTCCAGACATTGAACATCAATGACCAGGTCCGAGCATGGTTGATCCATCATTCAAATCATCCGTCAACATCAAAAATTTCCACTTTCCTCTATAACAAGGGTAAAATTAGGGACATAGATGCTTCAAAGAGAGTGACATGAATATCATTGCAGTTGTTTTACATTCTCAGTGACGTTAAAGGACTGATATTCATATAGTTAAAAGGACCGAAATTGCAATGCACCTCTTAATGAGATTTGTCCTTAGTGAGCAGGCGAAAGTGATTTTTGCTGAACCTATAAATGAGATGTCAGGATCATCAGCGGGTGAAGACATATTTGAAAAAATCAATGCTTGCTTCAAGAAGTTCAAGAGAAGATCCAGCTTCCATTGTGCTTAGAGGCATGGTCAAGCAGGAAACTGCAACTCAAAGGCAGCCGGGAACTTAATCGTTTGTTTGAAGAAGGTGGTAGACGAAGGACAATCTGCAATGGATTTATAATTGTAACAAGATATGTCTGTTCTGGAAGTAGATGCCCAGGGGAATCTATAGCATATCTATATCTATAGCAATGGGTTGAAATATATCCAAATTTATTAATGAACGAAAGTGCAGAATGGTGATTCACCTACTTCATTTTAGCAATGACGCATGGATCAGAAGGTTTTTGCATTGTTAATTACTTATCAGGCTCCCTGTGAACAGGTCTGGCAAACAGCATTGAGACAGCAGAGGGTTGTCGAGTGATCAAAAGACATTTATATCATGGGCCTTACTGTTTATGAGCTATCTATTTTAAATTGTACATATATCTGAGAAATGGGTCTTGTTAGTCCAGGGGGTAGGCTCTTGGTCTGCTGACTGGAGGGCCCGCGTTCAATTCCCCGGCAAGGCACTCTAACCACCCCCAGCTCCATCCAAGATATGTGATTTTTTGGGTACAAGATCTTCATGGGAAACCATAACCGGCACAGAAAAAGGAACTGGCCCCCTTTGCCTGATTTATATAATTCAATTGCCATCGGGCCTAGTAATGCTTGAAATCCACCATCACATACAAAAGTGACCTTTTGGTTGATTAGTGTGTTTATGGATTTTGGCGGTATCTGAATACTAGGACCTATGCAAAAACCAGTAATGATTTTTATGAACGTGAAAAGGAACATATTATACAATACTCCAGTATTTTCCATAGAAAATCATTTTTATTATTGGCTTTGTATGAGAATTTAGGGATTTTTGCCACGGCCTAGAGCTTTGGCAGTTAATAACATAAACTTCTAGATCTGGGGTCAAAATTAAACATATCTTCATCTTTTTTCTCATTATATTACAACTTATATTTTATAGCTATGCATATCATGCAGTTGGGGACCATAGAAAATCCAGGGACTCTTACTCAAAGGCACATACCCTTAGACCTGGAGATAAAAGGTACAAAAACTGGTACCAAAAACTTCAGGAGAAGTTGGAAAGTGAAGTAGAACCTATGCCGGAGTTCTCAAAAGACATGGATTTGTCCCCTCTGATGAAGTATCCAAAATTGGCCAAGATTGCCACCAAAGTCTTTGGAGATGCAGCCGCCGAAGATCCGTACGTATTAATATGACCAGATGCTATGGTGTTAAAATAATGCATGCTTACTCCGCTAAGGCAGTTTATTTCTTCTCCTTGGGATGAATTTTATTATAATTTGCATTATGTAAACCAGGGAAAATTCCTATGAGGAATACAGTTTTAGAGCAGGTATTGATTACAAACTTATTTTAGGTCTCTTTTCCATCATTGAAATTCCTGATGTAACACTTGGTTTTTCTTATGCAAATTTATCTAGTTATAATATAATGCCTAGTTATTCACCATTGTGCCATCCCTTTGACATGCACTCTATTTCTAATGTAATCTGCGAAATGAATTTAAGAGGTAGCATTAACTTAACTAAAATCATTCCTAAGAATTTCAAAGAGTACACAAAGAAAAATTTAAGTATAGCTTCACGAATGTACTAGAAATGAACACACTATAGTAGCATAGGTTGACTGACCCAAAGCTCTTAATAAAGTTCCTCTCTCATCACAGTACAATGTATCATAAAGCATAATTTCTCTTAAAGCCAATACATTAGTAATCTCACAATCCTTTTTCCTGACATTATCCATCACTGTTTTATAGGATTTATCTTTATGGGGTTTAAGCATTAGTGGCCTCAACAAAGCATGAAGAAGTCCATTATCACTTGTGGACATATGGTTGATTTACAAATTTTGATAACACCTGTTTGCCATTGTAATCAAAGGGGCCAGATCAACATAGTGATTATGATTTCCTCTTTAGTCTCCTGAGGTGGCTTCGATTAAATTTTTTACAAGTACCATTCTTGTTTGTCAGTCACTTAAGTTGTTTGATTCAATCAAGTAAAGGTTAAACAAATGTGGCTGAAACTTTGTGAATGTTGCTAGATGTCTGATACTAACAGAGAGTAAATTCGATATGCAATAGTGCTGCCATCTTTTCTCATTTGTGCAAACTGTTAAAAATGCCATCTGAAATCATCTTATGCGATTAGTCTTAGGGACATCCAGTTCTTTCAAGAGCCCCTTGAAGAGACATTTTTTTTAGGTAGTCATTCGTCCAATGTTTAATATTGAAATGATACTGAAGTATTAATTGCTATAATTACTATTTCTAAGAAAATTATGGCCAATTGAGTGAGTACGTATGACTTAGATGTCTGCAGAAAGGAACCTTGCATAACCTGTAATATAACATCTCTTACAATTGTAGTATTATTTAGACCTTATGTTTCGCCGATAAGGTGATTATTTGATGGCCGCAAATCTATCAGCTACTTTTAAAATAATGTTTAACTGATTTTTTTTTCTATTTTACAGCCTAGATAGAATTTTATCGGGGAAGCCCTTGCCTAATTTTCAGCTGGAAGAGGAATTAATAACTGCGTAAGTATATATGTATATATTAAAATTTGTGAATGCTGGCAGCATAAATGAAAACCATTTATGGTTGATTATGGTATTGGTAAACAAAATACTATTGCAATGCAACTCTTAAAACGTTTATTATTTGAGAGAAAGTAAAAGCGATTTTTCCGGACATGGTTAGGAAATGCCAGGATCATTAATGACCCCATAAGTACTGAAGGAGAGCCATGCATGGTTCCAGAAATTCAAGGGAAGAACCTTAATCCATGGCATTGTAAGGCATAGCAATGCAGCAAGCTCCAACTCAACGACAGCAGAGAACTTAATCTGTGACTTCAAGATGCTCTCAAATAAAATATAGCGTTTCAATCCTGACAATGCACATTTCTTCTGAGAGAATATGTCAGCTTAAACATATGTATGTGAAGCCTAAACATATCCTAAACAATGTGTATATAATTTTCTTTGAATAAAACCTGTACATAGTATATTTATTTCAGCATAGAATGTACTATTATGTTTTAAAATTAATTCATTGGGAAAAAAAACTTCACTAAACAATGGTTGCACTTGAAATGAAAGATCACCAAAAAATTATGCTCATTTTAAAATATTCCATTGTGCATAGGAAATCTATGTACTGAGTATGTAATGTACAACAATAGTTTTATTGCCCTGGGATAGTAATTGAGGCATTTGAGATAGCCTTTGCTGAAGTAGCATTTCTTTTCGCAAATATAGATAATTCATAGTCACTGATTGCTCCTTTCACTTAATTTTCAGATTATCTTCAGTCGCTCACTTTTTGTTGCAAAATTCTTTTTCTATACAGGACACGGGAGGTACAAGCTGATTTGAGGGGTCAATTAGCTCTTGTGCAAGAAGAGCTCGACAGTATAAGGAGGTACACAGAAGATCTGATGGCCAACCAGGAACCTAAAACAGAACAATTGCCCAGCTCATCAGCATTGCCGTCTCAACCAGAAGGCGTCGGCCCCAAGTCCATAAATGCTCATAATTCTTTGGATGTAAGTGGGGATGGGCCTAGTTCTTCTGGCCTTGAAGGAAAAAATGAATGCAATAGATGGTGATAGCTAGTTTAATTGATTGTATAAGAACTCATAATTTTCTATCAAATTTGTCTTTCTGTGCCCATTTTCAGAATAAAATGGTTAATTCAAAGAACTATACTTTATCTTTCAAATATTTTTCTTAGTTGATTGTGCAAATTTTCCTTGTTATTTTTGACAGCCCAAATAAAAGAAGGAGAAACTTGGAAAAAAAATATAGAGGAAGTTTTTAGGTCGTTTAGTGCTTTTCAAAGCATAGAAAATTTAAACTCAACTACATTTCAAAAAAGTAAACAAGTTTCTTTTCCCTAAGGAACAAAAATTTGATATCTGTAACTTAAAGCGTGCATCCTTTTATGTAATATTGGCGTATGTTTAAATTGTTACAACAATCTACTTTCTTTAATTGTACATACCTACCTCCTAAGAACTAACAAGTCATTGCTACATCAGAGGAACCCCATCAAACACACAATGTAGTTAGTTGCATGGGCATATAATTTTTCTTAACGGCTTGATGAAATGAGTGCAGTTAATTGGGAATCTACAGTGCTTAAAAGATAAAAACAATAAAGCTTTGAAGTGGTCAACCTTATGTGTAAAAGTGGAAACCCGTGTTAACAATAAGACATGAGTTTTAAAAATACTAGTTGAACCACAAAATATCCAAGATGAAAGAATATATACAAGGACTCCAAGATAAAGGACTTAGGCAATCAAGGTTAGACATGGAAAACAGAATATGATGTAGATGAAGATAGCTTAGGTTCATGCTGACTCTACGATGAAATGGAAAGTGCATTAAGGGAACTGAAATGTAGTAATGCAGAGTAGGTAAACAACATCCTTACAGAATGACATAAAGGTTTAGGAAAATATGGATTAAAAGTCATATAGACTAATTAGCTGCTTTTATGAGAGAGGAATCAGGCCAGAATACTTGGCTAATGTTAGTACCTGTTCCAGAACAGGTAAAGACTACAAATTTTGATGATTACTGTACAATAAGTTTGATTTCACATGCAGCTAAAGTACTTCTCAGAATCAGCAATAAAAGCATGGAGAGCAGTGCAAATGTTTTCTTGAGGGATGATCAGTTTAGGTTAATGAACGGAAAAGGCTTACATGATGCCGTAACAGTAATGAGATCAATAATAGAAGGGAACATAGAATACAATCAGGGTTTATTTGCTTCTTTTGTAGATTTCTAACAGGCATTTCAAATAGTGAATTAAGATAATTAATGAATATATTGCAGAAAATAGCAATACACTGGAGGAATTGAAAACTATTCTGCAATAATCATCTTCATTCCTCGGACTGCTCACGCTCAAGAACAGGACAAACTGTCCGGATGGGCAGTGTTAGGAAGAGATTTAAGGCAGCGTTCTCCATTCTCACCTCTGCTGTTCCAAGTATATTCAGGGAGAATTATTAAAGAGGCATAGAAAGAATGAAGATTGGTGGGCAATTAATAAAATCATTTCTGTTTGCTGATGACCAAATCTAGTTCGTCAGTCAGCCAAGAGATTGCAAGCAATGCTGAGTGAATGGAAATTTAGTGCAAAAGATTTGGGATGAGAATAAATCGAGGCGAATTGTACTCTGAGCCCGAATTCCCTCAACCCATTCACAAGATAACCCCTCCATCGCATCTCATTCGCAATTTTTCCTATCACATCTGGCGTTCCACAAGGTGCAGGTTATCCCCATTTTTTTCACTCTATATATAAATGACGTTTCCTCACTCCGGCGAACTAATTTAATGCTCCGCTCGCTCACTACACCCAAATAAACAATAGATTACCTAAAAGAGCTACTGGATTCTCGATCAGACAGGATGTACTCTTGGAAACTCACCATTCAACCCATTTCATGTAGCGTTGTAAACTTCTCCGAAAAAAGGGGAAGGTCAGTATTTCCACTTCGGATCTCATCCCATATTGAAGTAAAAAGAAGAAAAGTTTCTCAGATTCACAAGGGACTAGCTTTTAACACCCACCTCACCTCAGTCTTGGGAAAAGGGTGGGGCGACTATCGTTTCCTTACTGCTTATTTAAGCCGTTTTCACCACTAATACTATCTACGAAACGCTCCTAAATTTAACAATGATTCACCCCGTGGTAATTTACGCCACCCCAGTTTGGACTCACACAACCGTGTTTGTGAGAAAATGAAACTTTATGACTATCATGTGAGAAATATTTATTTATTGCCGACTTAATTGGACGCGGTTGGGATTTATAGTCCCTTCGTCCACCTAACCATTACATTACATTGGAGACGATAACATACAGCCAAGCCCTGGACGTAGGAAAATCCACCCAGGCGGGAATCGAACCCGCGACCTTTCGATTGGTAGGTTTCGGTAGGACTTTACCTCGCCCCCACCGGTGCTGGTAGATTCACTTAAAATTAACAGGGTAATACAAACCGACAGGTGTACGGCCTTGTGTATTAATTTTAATTATGGCTAGGCGGGAGTGATTACATTGTTTGGGGGAAAGACTTGTATCTTAAATAGGACTACCAGTAGTTCAATATTATGAGTAAATAACGGGGATTGTAAACATCGAGGGGATTTGACACAAGGGCACAGTACGAAAAAATTCATGGATATCAGTAAATAATTAAACCTAGGTTAATGTATATCCGGCGCACCGGGAAATATACTAATTTTAGAAGAGAGAATATGATAATAATGGCTTAAAATTAAAAGACATGGGATAGACTCACAGGCGAGTAACGTCCTTAAGCAGCGTGAAAGTGTGCTCCAATCAAGGTCATAATCCCAGATATTTGTCAAAAGAGGATTTCCAGTCGTTGCAATCAAAGAATAACATTTCTTTGTCCATATACGGTTGAACTCCGCGACGGTCGGGAGGCGATGTGTGGCGCGAACCTCTGCCTTCCGCGTGAATGGGGAGACATTTAGCAAGCCGCGAACGAACATATTATGAACTGTTTCGAGGCAGCGCCAAATTGTCTTCCGATTCCCGAACACGGGCACCTCATATAAAAAATTTCGGCCGGACTATTGCCTTGTACAAGCGCATCCGGTCCGAATGGCCGATGGAGGATGTCTCGGAGGCGGGACAGCGAGGTCCTTCACCGCGATCGTCGCGGCCCGTTCAATGTGAACCATTATCCCACGAAGCCAGGTCAACAGGCCGACGAGTCGTAAGGGGAAGAAGGCTGTAGGAGAGACGGCTGAGAGCCAGAATGGAGATTTGAAGATTTGAAGGGGAGGATACCCCGAAGCACTGTCCGGGCCAACGTGCGAGATAGGGTACAGGGGGTTTTCGCCGTGGATGAAACAGCAGACGCAACCTTCTCTCTTTCGAAACTATGCAATCTCTTCGCGTCCTTATTGATCGCGCTGCCGCGGTAATTTTCGGGGTGGTCATTTCCGCAAATGTAGCAGATTTCAGTCCAGCAGATCAAGGAATGGTTTTCACCACAACGAGCGCATTTGGGTAGCAGAAAACAAAGGTTTTTTTGGTGTCGGATGCGCTCGCATACTAGACACTGAAGCGCCTCGTTTGGTTTTCTAACAGTCGTCGCCGTAACGCGAAGGCCCGCGAGAAATTGGAGATTTAAATATTATTCGGCGTCAACGGAGTTTTCGGAGACTTTTCGGATGCCCGCAGTTAGTTCGAAATCAGAAGGACGAGTGGAAAATATGCGGCGAACCAATATTATCAGCCAAGCGACTGCAATTGGGGATGAAAAAACTCGTCCTCCTCCTCGTAACGGAGCGTATGTTCTTTCGTGTGGTTTTGAGTTTGGGACTGAACGCCCTTTGAGCACGACCGTCTCCGTCGCTAGTTCGAGAGGTACTTCTGTCTCTTCCTGTTCGCTCGATTCCCCTCAGCTTTTCCCACCTTTATGTTTTGCTGTACTTTTCATCCCCCACCCCAATGTACCTCCAATACTCCTATTGGGCCTTCACTCCTCCCCTCATTTCTTCTGTTTTGTCCAACCACGAGCTTCCCGACCACGCACCATCTTCCATTCCCGCCGATCCATTAATTAAAATGTCCCTACCAGATATTTCATTCTTCCGTGAAGGGGCCTGTTTGCCATGCGAAACACCTGAGCTGCATTCAGGCATTTAGGTATTAGGGTCCATGGAATGAGGTGTCAACAAATGTTTGGAAACTAATAAAAAGGTAGCTCGAATTCCGACACCCTAATCAGTAATACAGCCATCTATGTAGCTAAGAATAAGGAATACACAAATGATGTCCCAACGTATATATGTTGACATCTTATTTAATTTTCCATTTATTCATAGCTATTTTTCCCAAATCTGGGAAATGGGAAGCTCACCGTGGGCCGAAATGGTGAAATATGTAATCATTTCAACTGAAATTCTCTAATATTCGCCATTAAATATGTGCAGATCTCATGTGAAGAGGCCTGTTTGCCATGCGAAACACCTGAGCTGCGTTCAGGCATTTAGGTATTAGGGTCCATGGAAATAGGCGTCAAAAAATGTTTGGAACTAATAAAACGGTAGCTCGAATTCCGACACCCTAATCAGTAATACTGCCATCTATGTAGCTAAGAATAAGGAATACACAAATGATGTCCCAACGTATATATGTTGACATCTTATTTAATTTTCCATTTATTTATAGCTATTTTTCCCAAATCTTGGAAATGGGAAGCTCACCGTGGGCCGAAATGGTGAATCATGTAATCATTTCAACTGAAATTCTCTAATATTCGCCATTGAATATGTGCAGTTGTGCACCCATTTAAATTTTGGAAGGAAGGGAAATTTCTTCCTCGCCAAGTTGGTGCGTTTCTTTCTGAGTGAGATGAAACAAGTGAATGTCATTCTCTCCGGAATAATGCCGAATTATTATTCTATATTATTGATTTCTTCCTTCAAACGTAGAAAAAAATAAATAAATTATTCTCCAATTATAGTTTCTTCATTTGGCATGCAAACGGTGTATGCGATTCCTCGTGCAACCCAAATAACCACGGCCATCACCTCGTCCGCAAAAATACCATATTCGCCTGCCACGTACCCGGATGGTCTATAGAAACCCTCTGGATCGATTATACCCCGTTTTTCTAGGTTGCAGTAGCCTCAATTAAGTATTGACGCGGAAACTCATCCAGATTCGAATATATAATTCCAGGATCAGCCTATGAATCATTTACATGATTGTTAAATTCTCCACTGGGAGCAAACGGAGTTTGTTCCAAGCCAAAGCCATCAACAGAACATGTTGAGACAGTTAAACGAAAAAGACCCATAGCACACCCAGTGATCTAGATTTATTTTTTGTACAATTATTAGGGAATCACGTGTACGTGGACATCAGGTCGGGTTATTTCCACCATTCTTCTATGCATCTTGCCATTTACTTCCAATAACATCCTTGGCCAGCAAAATGGAAGTAATAACAATCCAGACCTGGTTTTTTTTATATTTTGAAAATCTAGCGCGCCTTTTCAGTTTTCCAATGTGTTTCCACCCTTCTCAAATGCATTTTAACTCTCGCTGACCGGTTCACTTCCGGAAATATAAGCATGAAAAGATTCACCCTTTAATGTTTCAATTTACCAAGGCAATTCGTTGTTCCCTTTTGATGGAGGACTAACGTCTGGTCGGTGTTGGCTTTCGCACATATGCTAATACACTATGATCAATAAGGTGTCTGATGAAAAAAAGCATGTATCTAATACACTTGTCAGAGGAGTGGATGTCGGATTCTGCCAAGAATGAGGTACCAAGAATTATTTCGACAAAATTATCTCCTTTGAGACAAGAATTGTTGTCACGTTACGCAAATAAAGAATTATTCGTCAAATGTTATTCATATTGTCGTGAGAAATGCGCGCCGTTCCAAGTTCACTCCATTTAGGTGCAATAGTAATCGGAAGGTGGGGTTAGTGTCAAAGTACTATTAGCTGACACTAACGCCAACAGATCTTGGAAGTATAATCCCTGTTTACAGCTTTGCAGAGGCATACTGTCCAAGTGTTTATGAACTGTTCTTTCGACAACTGTGTAAGTAAAAGAACCTTCTACGATATTATTCATATGATAGTTATTGCATTCTATTTCATGAGTATTAGCTTACGTTGATCACACTGAACGGACCTCACTTATTTGACCATTCTTTGGTTGGAAATTGTTGGAATATATCAACGAGAATTATATTACCATGTAAACTTAAGAGATTCAAACATAATGACAATTTATACGGCTGCATATCCCGAATGAATCTGTAGAAGTACGCCACGTAATTTTCAAAATATGAATGCGTCATTTCCAGAATGTTCGAATGCCAATGGCCTCTCCTTCTAGAATGTTCGAATACTCGAAATTCTTGCAGTTCGTTTAGTGAATGCTTATTAACCCATGAGTTTTTAAATCGGTGCAACTTTTGCATTTTTGAAAGAAATTTGCAACACAAAACAATTTGCTATCAGATTTTGAAATAGGTAATATGAGAGTTTGGAAACATTTAAACGTGTCCGCGGATAAAAAGCCTGTGACACCAACCGAAATATTCAGATTTTGCCCTTGGAATTTGAAAGTTGATTTTCTTGTGGCATGCCTTCCATTAAATGCAATTCACACGCGTGTTTACTAAAGTATATTATGTTTTTTTTCTAAAGTTCGCGATCCCACCAGATAAGGCCGGCCGTGAATTCATTCTAAAAATTTCAATTGCATTAAAATGATTGGCATGCCATGTGAGAAGTAGTTAGTTGTCCAAATTGTCGTGATTATTCCAAAGTTGGTCAGTGAGCTAATGGATTACGTAAGGCCCATCTGGTGCAGCTCATCGTCGAGTCCGAAAGTTCTAAAGGTATTGTAAAATTCATGTGCTCCAGTACCAAACCAACCAGATCATGCTTCCCTTCTTAATTTTTGCCACGTGTAACTGAGATAAATAATGGGCTCTGTAGATGGCGCTTTCCATCGGCCCCGGTTTCTCATGGAGTTTACCATATTAGCCGAGCCGGCATTCACCATTCCCATAATCAATCGCATACATAAATTGACTTTAAAAGTATGGAAACCAGCACAATAAAATGCCGACAATTTATATGCGTTAATGAAACCCCTTTATATTTTTAGCTTGAGGAAACGCATTTTCCTGCGTTTAAAAGACTGCACGATCATAAACACACACTGTTGGTTAATAATGAAAGGCCTGCTGGTACTAATAGTAAAGCACCTGCAAAAGGAGTTAGAAGAAAGTTCCCTGAGTCCGGATGCCGCCGAAGAAGTAAAGGTAGCTGCTCAGTGCATAGAAGATGCCTACTCAATATCCAAGGAAGATTTAGGAGCTTGCACCATGGCCCTGGAAGATCTTTATTTACCATATGTTCCCGAGGTTAGCAGTTATGTGTGCATTTGATATGCAAACGTCAGCTTTCTCTGACTGCAATATGTTATCATGTTATGTGCAAGGCATTATTTCTTGAAAAATCAATAATACCTGGAGAGTTATTCACTTTTATAATCTTGAATTGCATTGAACATTATTAGCACACAACCTAGTAGATGTAAATATTTCACTAATTGAAGTAAACAGTGTCATTGTTTGACGATGATCAAGTCAGGTTGTTTCTTTGCGAATCAACCATTAATTATGCTGACAACCTTAAGCTTTATTTGTGATGTCCCACAATTTTTTACCCAACAGTTAGTAATTGATCATTGCAGAATTTTTTGTAGTTTAGAGCCAATTATTTTATCTGTTAACTGTCTTACTCTAACATGTATCCGTGAGAAAAAATATCACCACTTGAAGTTAATTTTTCTGCTTGTAATACCTAGTTCTTAAGTAAATATTAATTAATGCTTTAATATTAACAGGATGGCAGAAAGGTAACACCTGAACAAAATGAAGAGGCTCAACGCCTGAAAAAGGCAGGCAATGAGCGCATGGGTAAAGGCAAATACCCAGAAGCTATTGAACTTTACACAAGGTATTTGAGTTTCTTAATGGCCAAGACATTATTGTGTTTTCAATTAAAAATAAACTTCAAAAGTCAATCCAATTCTGGACAGAAAAGTTCTGAAGGTCTTGGAACCAGTACATAATGAATAGTCTTATAAAACTTATTGTTTTAGATATAAGTCATCAGAAAAAACTGGAACATAGATTTGCTTTATTTGAACTTTTTAATAAACCACAGGTTTTCTTGTTTTAATATTGAAATCATACCATAACGAAACGTTTTTGCCCCCTACCTTAATGTGTGAATTTCATCTACGGTGGCACTTAGTATTGGGCAACTTGTACAATCGCCGGCCAAACTGACCATCAGGTGACACCTATTGTTTATAGTTTTTTAATACCATTTTATTTGCCCATTGAAAGAATATAAGCCTGGCAAGTTAATCATTTATATGTTTTATTCCTTTGCTTTTAAGGTAACACTTTAGAGAACAAGTAAATAATTTTCATTAAATTTGTTCGCTGTCCCAACCCAATTAATTGGCACAGAGCAAAATCCAAAAAAGCATTATTTTTTCACTGTAGTGAATCTGTTTTAATACATTACTCCTAAATACGGTGAGGCTGGATATTTGTTATGGATAGAAGAGTTGTATCCTTAAGCTCAAAATAAATTACGGTCAAGGTTTAATAGCTTTTAAGGCTAATTGCAGAAGGATCCTTAACAAAGGTTGAACATTTAGGTGTTTATTTCGGTATGCAATGCTAATAATTTGTTAGGCACAAGGTCATGGCATCATATCATCTCAAACAAGATTTTTTCAACAGAGCTTCTCCGTTTTTATCTTAGAAGAGATAGGGATGGCTGTGGAGGAGGCTGTGTGTCTTTGTAGATATAACTGTTTTCAGTAGATTAAAATGGTGACATTGGTTGTCTGCATACTTTCAAAAACAGTAATGCCTAAATAACATTTGAATTTTGATAGAGTAAGAATTGGCATTTTAGTCCTTAGCATGGCTTCAGCTAAGGGCTCCCATGTGAAATTTCTCTCTTTGTAGGGCCAGATAGAATTTCAATTGACAAGCTAAAATCTACGGTAGCACAGTTTCTTCCTACAAAAATATTTTATTCAATGTTACCATGAGCAATGAGCTGTCATGAGTCAATGTTTTGAAGAAATTTAGAGCATAATGGTCAATTAAGAATAAGTGTGTATATATATAATTCCAATTCAATGAATATAGTGAAGGTAGTTTCACAGGGTAGTGTCCTGGGATTCCTTTGTTTTTAATGTACACCAATGATCTACTGGGTGGAATAAATTCTGAAATTAGACTTCTTATGAGTGATTGAATTATCTACAGGAAAGAAGTAAATGAGACTATTGGCCTTCTAAATTTCCAGAATATTTGGGGAGATTTTAATCATATTCATCAGACTCTTGTGTATTTATATATGTGAATACATATCAATATATATATATATATATATATATATATATATAATCTACCAATCTACTTCTTAAATCCTCGCCCTGTTCCAAAATCACTCCCAGACCCTGTAATAAACCTAGATGCAAAACATGTCCTATTTTCCTAACCAGAATCCCATCCCTCTCCCACCTGCTCTCTAACTCTCTCCCACCAATTCCCTACTCCTGGTGTACATCCAGCAATGTTGTCTACCTACTCAAGTGCCAACTTTGCCCTGCCTTTTACATTGGACAGTTACCACAACACTTAATATTATAATCAATAATCATCGAGCCTCATGCAACAATTCCTCCCTTAATGGTATGCCCCCAATCCCCAAACATGCCTCGGAACACAAAACTGCCTTTGACCAATGTTTTAAATTATCCGTCTTAGCATCCCTCCCACACTCAGACCCTCCACTGAAACTCAAAACATTAGAGCTAGCTTTCATCTGGCTCTTGGATTCCTGGAATCGCCCAGGTATTAATATTAGATATTAATTGCCCCCTTTATGCATATAATTTCATCCCCCTCCACCCCAACAATTTCCATATCATCCCCACCTTTTTTTAAAATTCCCACGCCATACACTACCCCTCCAAACCCTTCCTTGAGTGCCTTTCCCCCCTTTTTCCCCACTTTCCCTTTCTTTTCCCCACTTTTCCCCTCTTTTATCCCCCATTTTCCCCCTTCTCCTTCCTACCACAGCTTTCGGGCTCTCCTCTGCCTCAGTTCTGTTCCAAATTTCTCTTGGGAAAGGTGGTTGCACCACCGAAAATTCGAGACCTAGTGAGTCCCTATTTTATATGTTTTAGTTTCTGTGTTTGCAATGACTATTTAGTGAATTTTATTGTGCACGTTCGTGGCTTTTCAAGAAAGTATATATATATATATATATATATATAGTATGTGTTATATATATATATATATATATATATATATATATATATATATATATATATATATATAACACAGTAATCAACCCGAAGGTCGGTTGAGTAGGTGATGGTAGAGCTCACCCATGTACCAAGCCCGGGGGGACCAGTTCCTTTCCCTGTGCCAGTTATGGTTTCCCTGGAAGATCTGGTACCCGAAAAATCAACTAGCTTGGGTGGAGCTGCAGGTGCCCAAAGTGCCTTGCCCAGGAATCGAACCCGGGACCCTCTGGTCAGCAGTCCAACACTCTACCCGTTATGTGTATAATTACATATACATATTATATTTTTCTCTCTTTTTTAATTCTCTTTGAGTTATTTCTAAGCATTTCAGGTTATAAAAATGGTATTGTATGTTATTGTTATTCATAGTTGCAGGAGGATTGTGAGTAGAAGTGCTTTTTTGTCTGAAATAAACTGGCTTGAAAACATTGTTCTGGTAACATCTTTTTGTACAATGTGTTATTTTCTCTTTCAGGGCTATTGCATTGGACCTGAATAATACAGTGTACTTCTGTAATCGTGCTGCGGCCCACATCCTGACATTAAACTTTTCAGGGGCCATAAAGGATTGCCATGAAGCAATAAGACTAGATCCCAAAAACAGTAAAGCCCATGGTCGTTTAGGGTAATTATGAATTATACTCTAAAATAGTGCATAGCATTATTGAATGAAGTAGTTGGTTAATTCTTTGTGTTGGTAAAACATTTTGTTTATAAGTTTGTGCAACTTTCTTTAGTATTTCGGTGTGGGTAAAAAACGTGTATGGGATTGAGAAGGTTTCCATAGTCAGATTTTAAGATTTCCTTCGATTATAGGAATTAACTTCCTACTTTATATTCTTGGTTTAACCTTTCTTTTTTACATAGATTTCATTATTTATCTTCATTGAAATTTGGTCAATGGTGAAAAAATAACAATTATTAATTATTGAAGTTTTTAAAGTAATTGTTGAAGAATTTAGATACATTTGTTCAAACTATTTTACTATCATTGGAACCTGGAGAAACAAGCAACTTTTGGCATAGGAAGGGACAAGGTGCATGGGATCCACAGAAACATGGCATGCCTGTTACTTCAGCCTGTGTTTAACACTTGTGTCACTGGCATCCTAGTGAATTGGTGGTAACACATTTTTCCAAACTTGTGTACAGATTTTATTTGTTACTTTATTGTGCATAGTTTTAGAATAGTCTACCATGAACATGGCACATAAGGACAGCAATGAGAAAATAAAAATATCTACAGAAATAAAGTAAAATTATTGAACTCAAGGAGCAGCATGGTTGATCCATCATTAAAATGATCAGTCAACATTAAGAATTTGCACTTTCCTCTATGACAAGGGTAAAATTAGGGACATAGATGCATCAATGAGAGTGACAAGAATGTCATTGCAGTAGTTTTACATTCTCAGTGACGTTAAAGTACTGCTCTTCAAATAGTTAAAAGGACCGAAATTGCAAAGCACCTCTTAATGAGATTTGTCCGTTGTCTGCAGGCAAAAGTGATTTTTGCTGAACCTGTAAATGTGATACCAGGATCATCAGTGGCTGAAAGCATATTTGAAGAGAGCAATGCATGGTACATGACGTCCAAGATAAGAACCAGCAGCCACTGTGCTTAAAGGCATGGTCAAGCAGGAAGCTGCAACTCCAACTGCAAAGGCAGCCGGGAGCTTAATCGTTCGTTTGAAGAAGCTCGTAGACGAATTACAATCTCCTGCAATGGATTTATAATTCTAAAGACATATGTCTGTTCTAGAGGTAGATGCCCAAGGGAATCTATATATTTACATGTAGCAACAGATGAGATTGCATTACCCAGCCACAGACCAATGAAAAGGCATCTAACACTGCAATATTATGTCAGAGCAAGTGGTTATTTGAAAATAAACTTCTGGTTGCTTGCAATTCAGAAAATCCATAAACCTTCGATGAAAATTTAAGTCCGTAAGAGCTAGCAGGCTAAATGTGAGATGGGGAAGCATTGGAAACTCCAACGTCATGCATAGAGATGCATCCCCCTTAATAGGTAGTGGACATTTGCACAAGCAAAATATATAATGATGACAAATTACGCTCAATTTGCCTGGTTTCACTGAGTAATTACCCTCTTCTGATAACCGGTGAAAGTCTTCAAAGTGTGCTACAATTTCAAAAGATCATCTGAATGTTAAATTTAAATTCCCATAATGATAGGTCATGATTTACGAGTTGCCTCAGACTGGCAGCATGTTACCAGAACACAACAACAGTGTACACATGGCCATCCACTTTCATTATGTCCCACAGAGAAACGGAAATCTTTCATTTCTCTATTTGGTAGCAATGGGGTGAAATATATCCAAATTCATTCATGAACGAAAGTGCAGAATGGTGATTCACCTACTTCATTTTAGCAATCAGGGATTTCTGCCAACGCTTAGAATTTTGGCACTTAATAACATATACTTCTATATTTGGGGTCAATATTGAACATATCTTCTTTTTTCTCGTTAAATTTCAACTTGTATTTTTTAGATATGCATATCGTGCAGTTGGTGAATATAAAAAGGCAAGGGACTCTTACTCCAAGGCACATACACTTAGACCTGGAGATAAAAGGTACAAAAACTGGTACCAAAAACTTCAGGAGAAGTTGGAAAGTGAAGTAGAACCTATGCCAGTGTTCTCAAAAGACATGGATTTGTCCCCTCTGATGAAGTATCCGAAATTGGCCAAGTTTACCACCAAAGTCTTTGGAGATGCAGCCGCCGAAGATGCGTACGTATTAATATGACCAGATGCTATGGTGTTAAAATAATGCATGCTTACTCCACTAAGGCAGTGGATTTCTTCTCCTTGGGCAGAATTTTATTATAATTTGTATTATGTAAAGCAGTGATAATTTCCTATGCCCTCTTCATTCCAATGACCCTTGACCCACTTAAGACAGTTCAGTACCAAATAAATTTTTTAAGTGCATAGTGAAAGATACGCATTTGTTTGAAAGAAAATTCAATGCTAATGAAATATGAATTTCTGGTTGTTTAAAACTTGTCTGGATATGCATCTAGAAACTATTTTCAATTGTAAAGGTACCTAATGCTTTTCTTCTGAAACATATGGGTTTGAAGTAAACAAATGTGAAAATAAATTTTTGAGACTTTGGTCTTAAAACTGTTCTAACATTAAATCCAGTAAATTATGGGGTGAATTATCTTCACAGGTTGGGTAACTGTTTACATTTTTGTTAGGAAGGAAGTATTTGTTGTCTTGAGTCTTAGTTAAAAAAAATACAAATTCCATATCAGCTACTTTAATTGGGGTTGAGTTCCTCCTTCTAGTCAATTAAATGAGGAATACAGTTTTAGAGCAGGTATTGATTACAAGCTTAATTTAGGTCACTTTTCCATGATTGAAATTCCTGCTGCCCCACTTTGTTTTTTCTTATGCAAATTTATCTAGAAAAAATATAATGCCTATTTATTCACCATTGTGCCATCCCATTCACATTCACTCTAATTCTAATGTAATCTACGAAACGAATATGAAGAGGCTGGCATTAAGTTAACTAAAATCATTCCTAAGAGTTTCAAATATTACACAAGGAAAAATTTAAGTATAGCTTCATCAAATATACTAGAATTGAACACACATCTGTATATACATACTATATGTTATTCCACCATGAACATGGTGGAATAACATAGGTTGACTGACCCAAAGCTCTTTAAAAGTTCCTCACTCGTCACAGCACAATCTATTGTAAGGCATATTTCTCTCAATATAAAATTATTTCCTTGTCTTGATTAGTCTGTTGCATAGGATTACCTTTTTTCCGGGGAAGGGGTACCTGATAATGGTACAGGCTTACCTCTACCATAATATTCCATGGGTGATCAGATATAATTCATTGCAAACTTGTTGAGCAGCATTTAGAAATAAGTGTGCATATTGCACACTTGCCTTTTTTGTACAAGTTCACAGCATTATTCTTAGATGTACACTATATTTAAGTGGTGTTAATTATGTGCTGTTGTTGCCAATTGAATGCGACTCACCAATCAAATGTTACCTTTAAATTTAAATTGACATATCATTTGTATTATGATAAGACTTGGTGGAAAAGTGGCATAATTCTATTTGACTTGAAATATTTTCCCATTCAATATTTGTCTTGCATTATTTTACCATTTGGTCACTGTAGGGCTGCATGCAATTGTTACAGGTTATTTTTGGCTAATATGCTGATTTCCATGTTAATTCATAACATGCCTAGTATGGTGTTTAAGAAATGGAATAATAATATGACTCAGTAATTACTTCTTCTACTGCTTGTATGCAATGTTCACAAAATTTGATCCCACATGAAAAGTGTTTAAATATTCTATGGTGCAAATATTTTGCTGAGATATCAGATGGCAATTTTTATATTTGAAAATAGTTTTCATTTACGTTTTTAGACATTGTACAATGCTGCTCCTGCTGATTGTACACTTCCCAGGAACATAATTGTTCCCACCCTGAAAAATAGCCTTTCTTTTTACTCTCACCTCCCCATCTGAATAAAGTCTTCTTAGAGTCAGCCATTTCTTCTAAAAATGAGCACTAGGAACATGTCACTTGATTTGGTTTTTGGTCAGCTGTGAGTAGTTGTGGCACATATCTCACAGAGGTTTATAATTTTCCAATGTTGATATAAATTATCTGTATCCCTACCCTGCCTAAAGCTAATACCTTAATAATTACTCCATCCTTTTTTTCTGACATTATCCATCACTGTTTTATGGGATTTATCTTTATTGGTTTTATGCATTAGTGACCTCAATAAAGCATGCAGAAGTTCATCATCACTTGTGGACATATCGTCAATTTACAAATTTTGATAACACGTGTTTGCCATTGTAATCAAAGGGGCCAGATCACCATAGTGATTATGATTTCCTCTTTAGTCTCCTGAGGTGCCTTCGATTAAATTTTTTACGATTACCATTCTTGTTTGTCAGTCACTTAAGTTGTTTGATTCAATCAAGTAAAGGTTAGACAAATGTGGCTGAAACTTTGTGAATGTTGCTACAAGTCAAGTATACTAACAGAGAGTAAATTCGATATGCAATAGTGCTGCAATCTTTTTTCATTTGTGCAAACTGTTAAAAATGCCATCTGGAAACATCAAAGAGATTACTCATAGGTATATCCAGTTCTTTTAAGAGCCCCAAGAAGAGACATTTCTTTAGGTAGTCATTTTTCATTCTTTTAATCTGGAAATGATACTGAAGCATTAATTACTATTACTACCATTTATAAGGAAATTATGGCAAATTGAGTGAGTACATTTGACTTTGATGTCTGTAGAAAGGAAACTTCCAAAACTTGTAATATAACATCTCTGACCACAGTAGTATTATTTAAGAACATAAGATTGGCCAAAATGTTGATTATTTCATGGTCGCAAAAGTATCAGGAACATTTAAAATAATGTGTAACTGAAATTTTTTTGTCTTTTTAACAGCCTAGATGGAATATTATCCGGGAAGCCCTTACCTAATACTCAGCTGGAAGAGGAATTAATAACTGTGTAAGTAAATATGTATATATTAAAATTTGTGAATGCTGGCACCTAAAATGAAAACCATTTATGGTTGATTTTGGTATTGATAAGCAAAATACTATTGCAATGAAACTCTTAAAACGATTATTATTTCCGAGAAATTAAAAGCAATTTTTCCTGGCATGGTTAGGAAATGCCAGTATCATTAATGACCAAATAAGTACTGAAGGGGAGCCATGCATGGTTCAGGAAGTTCAAGGGAAGAACCTGAAGCCATGGCATTGTAAGGAATAGTAATGCAGCAGGGAAGAGGTAGCAGGGAGCTTAATCTGTGACTTCAAAATGCTCTCAAATTAAATATTGTGTTTTAATCCTGACAACACACATTTCTTCTGAGAGAAGATGTCAGCATAAACATATGTATGTGAAGCGTAAACATATCCTAAACAATGTGTATATAATTTTCTTTGAATAAACCTTGAACATAGTATATTTATTTCAGCATGTAATGCACTATTATGTTTTAAAATGATTTATTTGGGAAAAATAACTTCACTAAACAATGCTTGCATTTGAAATGAAAGATCACCAAAAAATTATGCTAATTGTACAATATTCCATTGTGCATAGGAAATCTGATGTACTGAGAATGTCGTGTACAAGAATAGTTGTATTGTCCTGGGATAAAAAATACATATGAGATAGCCTCTGCTGCAGTAACATTTCTTTTCACAAATATAGATTATGCATAGTCAGTGAATACTCTTTTCTCTTAATTCTCAGACTATTTTAAGTAACTCACTGTTTTATTGCAAAATTCTTTTTTAATACAGGATGGCGGAGGTACTAGCTGATTTGAAGGGTAAATTGGCTGTTCTGCAAGAAGGGATCGACAGTGAAACGAGTGACAATGACGATCTGATGGCCAAACAGGAACCTAAAAAAGAATAATTGCCCAGCTCATCATCATTGCCGACTCCACCAGCTGGTGTTGCCCCTAAGTCCACAAATTCTCAAAATTCTGTGGGTTTAAGTGGGGATGGGCCTAGTCCTTCTGGCCTTCAAGGAAAAGATACCCAAGGCCACCATGATGTGGACAGGATAAATGGAAGAGATGGTGCTAGCTAGTATAGTTGATTGTATCAAGACTCATAATTTTCTATATTAATATATCTTCTTGACCCATTTTCAGAAGAAATTGGTTAATTCAAAGAACCATACTTAATATTTCAAGTGTTATTCTAAGTTAATTGTGCCAATCTTCCTAGTAATTTTTGTCTGCTTACAATGAAAGAATGAAAACCTGGAATAAAAAAGTTTAGAGAAAGTTTTTAAGGTCATTTAGTGCATTTTATAGCCCAGAAAATTATAACCTCAGCTACATTTTAAAAAAGTAAACAAGTTTCTTTTCCCTTAGGAACAAAAATTTGATTTTGAAACTTAAAGAAATCAACCAGTTATATAATATTGGCGTATGTTCAAATTCTTACGGCAAATTATTTTCTTTAATTATGCATTCCTTCTTCCTAAGAACTAACAAGTCATTGCTATATCAGAGGAACCCCATCAAACACACTATGTAATTAGTTGCATGGGCAAATAATTTCTCTTAACTGCTTGATGAAATTAGTGTAGTTCTTTGGGCATTTACTGTGCTTAAAAGATGACAACGATAAAGCTTTGGAGAGGTCAATCTTATGTGTAAAAGTGGAAATCTGTGTTGACAATAAGACATGGGTGTTTAAAATACCAGACAACATTCTTACAGAATGACATCAAGGTTTAGGAAAATGTGGATTTAAAAAGTCATATAGACTAATTTGCTGCTTTTGAGAGAGAGAGGAATCTGGCCAGAATACTTGGGTTATGTTAGTACCTGTTCCAGAAAAGGTAAAGGCTACAAAATTTGAGGATTACTGAACAATAAGTTAGATTTCACATGCAGCTAACATACTTCTCAGAAACAGCAATAAAAGCATGGAGAGTAGTGCAAATGATTTCTTGAGGGATGATCAGTTTGGGTTAATGAACGGAAGAGGCTCACATGTGTCCGTTACAGTAATGAGATCAATAATACAGGGGAACATAAGAGTACAATCAAAATTATTTGCTTCTTTAGTAGATTTCGGACAGGCATTTAATATAGCGAATTGAGAAAATTACTGAATATATTGCAGAAAATAGCATTAGATTGGAGGAATTTAACAATGATCCAACCCGTGGTAATTTACGCCACACCAGTTTGGACTCACACCACCATGGTGGGCATTTAATAAAATCAGTTCTGTTTGCTGATGACATAAATCTAGTTCCGTCAGTCATCGAAGAGATTGCAAGCATTGCTGAGTGAATGGAAATTAATGCGAACTAATTTGATGCTGTACTCCGACAACACCGCAATCACCGCTCGCTCACTACACCCAAATAAGCAATAGACTACCTACAAGAGCATCTGGATTCTCGATCGGGTAGGTTATACTCTAGGATCAGCCCATTTCATGCAGCGTTCTTAACTTCTCCGAAATAAGCAGAAACAGCGAAGGTCAGGCATTCCACTTTGGACCTCAGCCCATACCGAAGAAAAGAGAAGAAAAGTTTCTCAGATTCACAAGAGACTAGCTTTTAACACCCAACTCACCTCATTCTTGTGAAAAATGTGGGGCGACTATCGGCCCCTGTACTGGTTATTTAAGCCGTCTTCACCCTTAACACTATCTACCACAGCACGCTCGTGAGATATATTTATTTATTTATTGCCGACTATAAATTTCGGTCGGACTATTGCCCTGTACGAGCGCGTCTAGTCGGAATGGCTGATGAAGGATTTCTCCGACGAGAGACAGCGAAGTTCTTCGCCCCGATAGTCGCAGCCAGTTTAATGTGAACCATTACCCAACGAAACCAGGTCAACAAGCCGACGAGTCGTGGGGGAAAGAAGGCTCCTGGAGAGGCGGATGAGAGCCAGGGTGAGGGGAAGTGAATGCCCCGACTGTAGGCCCGTGGCCATCTGTTTCAGACGAAGGGGAAGTCTAGGAGATGTGAAGGGGAAGAAACTAAGAAGCAGAGGTCACTGACCAGGCCAACGTGCGAGAGAGGGTACAGGGGGCTTTTGTCGTGGAAGAAACAGCTGACGCAACCTTCTATCTTTCTACATGCAGCCGCTTAGCAACCTTATGAATCGCGCAGCCACGGGGCGGTCCTTTCCGCAAAGGTAGCAGATTTCCGTGGCATCCCGGGACTTCCCTCATTACTTTAAGGAATGGTGTTCACCACATCCGGCGCATTTGGGTTGCAGAATACAATGGTTTTTTGGATGTCCGATGCGCTCTCGTCGGTAACACTGCAAGGGCTCGTGTGGCTTTCTAAAAATCGTCGCCGAAAAGAAAAGCCCCGCGAGAAATTGGAGATTTAAATATTCTTCGGCGTCAGGGGAGTTTTCGGAGACATTTCGGATCCCCGCAGTTAGTTCGAAATCAGAAGGACGAGTGGAAAATATGCGGCGAACCGCTATATTATCAGCCAAAGGGCGTTCAGTCCCAAACTCATAACCACACGACACAACGTACGGATAATACAACACGACCGTCTCCGTCGCCAGCTCGAGAGGTACTTCTATCCTTTCCTGTTCGCTCGATTCCCCTCAGCCTTGTCCACCTTTACGTTTCGCTGTACTGTTCATCCCCCACCCCAATGTACCTCCAATACTCCTACTGGGCCCTCACTCCTCCCCTCATTTATTCTGTGTTGTCCAACCACCAGCTTCCCAACCACCCACCATCTTCCATTCCCGCCGATCCATTAATTTCAATCTCCCTACCAGATATTTCATTCTTATGTGAAGAGGCCTGTTTGCCATGTGAAACACCTGAGCTGCGTTCAGGCATTTAGGTATTAGGGTCCATGGAATTAGGCGTCCAAAAATGTTTGGAACTAATAAAAAGGTAGTTTGAATTCCGACACCCTAATCAGTAATACTGCCATCTATGTAGCTAAGAATAAGGAATACACAAATGCTTCCCAACGTAAATATGTTGACATCTTCTTTAACTTTCCAGTTTTTATAGCAATTTTTCCCAAATCTGGGAAATGGGAAGCTCACCCTGGGCCGAAATGGTGAATTATGTAATCATTTCTTCCCTCAAACGTAGAAAAAAAAAGAAAATAGTCTCCATTTATAGTTTCTTCATTTGGCATGCAAACGGTGTATGCGATTCCTCGTGCAACCCAAATAACCACGGCCATCACCTCGTCCGCCAAAATACAATATTCGCCTGCAATGTCTCCGGATGGTCTTTAGAAACCCTCTGGATCGATTATACCCCATTTTTCTAGGTTGCAGTAGCCTCAATTAGGTATTTACGCGGAAACTCATCCGGATTCGAATATATAATTCCAGGACCAGCCTCCGAATCATTTACATGATTGTTAATTTCTCAACTGGGAGCAAACGCAGTTCGTTCCAAGCCAAAGCCATCAAAAGAAGATGTTGAGGCAGTTAAACGAAAAAGACCCATAGCAAACCCAGTGATCTAGATTTATTCTTTGTAAAATTATTAGGTAATCACTTGTACGAGGACATCAGGTCGGGTTATTTCCGTCACTTTTCTCTGCATTTTGTCATTTACTTCCAATAACATCCTTGGCCAGCCTAATGGGAGTTATGAAATTCCAGTCCCAGTTTATTTTGATTTTAAGAACTACTAGCGTGTCTTTTAAATTGTTCAACGTGTTAAGCCCTTCTCAAATACATTTTAACTCTCGCTTACCGGCTCACCTCCGGAAATATAAGCACGACAAGGTTAACCCTTGAATATTTCAATTTACCATGGCAATTCATTGTTCCCTTTTGATGGATGACTTACGTCAGGTCGATATTGGCTTTTGGTCATATTCTGATGTACTGTGATCAATAAGGTGTCTGATGAAAAAAGTCCATAGTAAACCATATGAAGAAAAGTCTGTATCTAATACACTTGTCAGAGAAGTGGATGTCGGATTCTGCCACGAAAGAGGTTCCAAGAAATATTTCAACAAAATTATCTCCTTTGAGACAAGAATTGTTGTCACGTTCCGCAAATAAAAAACTATTCGTCTAATGTTATTCATATTGTCGTGAAAAATGCGCGCCGTTACAAGTTCACTCCATTTAAGTGCAATAGTAATCGGAAGGTGGGGTTAGTGTCAAAGTACTAATAGCTGACGCTGACGCCAAGAGATCTTGGAGGTATAATCCCTGTTTACAGCTTTGCAGAGGCATACTGTCCAAGTGTTTATGAACTGTTCTTTCGACAACTGTGTAAGTAAAAGAACCTTCTACGATATAATTCATATGATAGTTATTGCATTCTATATCATGTGTATTAGCTTACGTTGAACACACTGAACTGACCTCACTTATGTGACCATTCTTGGGTAGAAATTGTTGGAATATATTAACGAGAAGTATATTATCATGAGTAACTTAAGAGATTCAAACATAATGACAATATATACGGCTGCATATCCCGAATGAATCTGTAGAAGTACGCCACGTAATTTTCAGAATGTGAATGCGTCATTTCTAGAATGTTCGAGTGCCCATGGCCTCTCCTTCTAGAATGTTCGAATACTCGAAATTCTTGCAGTTTGTTTATTGAATGCTTATTAACCCATGAGTTTTTACATCGGTGTAACATTTGCATTTCTGAAAGATATTTCAACACAAAACAAATTGCTATCAGATTATGAGAAAGGTAATATGAGAGTTTGGGAAAATTTAAACATGTCCGCAGATAAAAAACCTGTGACACCAACGGAAATATTCAGATTTTGTCCTTGGGATTTTATTTACCCTCGTCTATGAAAATAAATTTTCTTGTTGCATGCCTTCCATTAATTGCATGGTCCAACTGGTGCACCTCAAGATCGAGTCCGTAAGTTCTAAAGGTATTGTAAAATTCATGTGCTCCAGTACAAAACAAACCTGATCATGCTTCCCGTCTTAATTTTTGCCACGTGTAACTGAGAGAAAAAATGGGTGGGATAGGCTCTGTAGATGGCGCTTTCCATCGGCCCCGGTTTCTCATGGAGTTTACCATATTAGACGAGCCGGCATTCATAATTCCCATCATTAATCGCATACATAAGTGGAAACTTTAAAAAAATGTAAACCAGCACAATAAAATGCCGACAAATTATATGTGTGTATTAAATTAACATCGGCTGTCCTTTACATTTCGTTAATAAGCTCATCTTCCCCTCAAATTGATGAAACTGTGCTGGGCATGGGTATCATATCATTTCCTCCCAAGGCCTTATGAAAAGAAAACCCAGTTAATCATACAACCTTGATATATAGAAGGATTTAAAAATCTTAAAATGGTATTTTTGAACTTCCAAAATTTTTTCAATGCTTACCTAATTTTTCTTTTAACTATTCATCTGAATAATTTGCATGCTCATTGACCTTTGGATTTGCATTCAGCTGTGAATGTACTTAACCAGATATTCATTAAAAAATAATTAATTACAGCAAGTTAATGAAATCCCTTTTTTCTTTTAGTTTGAGGAAACGCGTTTTCCTGTTTTTAAAAGACTGTAAGATCATAAACACCTACCGCTGGTTAATAATGAAAGGCCTGCTGGTACTAATAGTTAAGCACCTGCGAAAGGAGTTAGAAGAAAGTTCCCTGAGTCCGGATGCCGCCGAAAGAGTAAAGGTAGCCGCTCAGTGCATAGAAAATGCCTACTCAATATCAAAGGAAGATTTAGGAGCTTGCACCATGGCCCTGGAAGATCTTTATTTGCCATCTGCTTCAAAGGTTAGCAGTAAAGTGTGCATTTGATATGCCAGCATGAGCTTTCTCTGACTGCAATATGTTAATAAGTTATGTGCAAAGCATTACTTCTTGAAAAATAAATAATACTTGGAGAGTTATTCACTTTTATAATCGTGAATTGCATTGAACGTTATTAAAACATGACCTAGGAGGTGTAAATATTTCACTAATTAGGTAAACAGTGCCATTGTTTGATGATGATCAAGTCAGGTTTTTCTTTGCAAATCGACCATTATTTATGCTGCAACCTTAAGCTTTATTTTTGATATCCCACAATTTTTTTTCAACGGTTAGTAATTGATCATTGCAGGGTTTTCTGTAGTTTAGAGCCAGTAATTTTTTTCTGTTATATACCTTCCTCTAACATGTATCCATAAGAAAAAATATCACCACTTGAAGTTAATTTTCTCTGCTTATAATACCTAGTTCTGAAGTAAATATTAATTAATTCTTTAATATTAACAGGATGGCAGAAAGGTAACACCTGAACAAAATGAAGAGGCTCAACGCCTGAAAAAAGCAGGCAATGAGCGCATGGCTAAAGGCAAATACCCAGAAGCTATTGAACTTTACACAAGGTATTTGAGTTTTATTAATTGTCAAGAAATTATTGCGTTTTCAATTGAAAATACATTTCAAAAGTCAATCCTATACTAGACAGAAAAGTTCTGAAGGTCTTGGAACCAGTACATAATGATTAGTCTTATAAAACTCATTGTTTTAGATATAAGTCATCTGAAAAAACTGGAACATAGATTTGCTTTATTTGAACTTTATCATAAACCACACTTTTTCTCGTTTCAATGTTGAAATCATACTCTTTCTCTCAGCACCATGAGATTCACTCCAGCAGTATTTTTGGTTGGGTACACGAACTTTCTGGGAAACCATTGCCTGCAATTCAGTAGGTTTTTGCCTCCTACTTTAATGTGTGCATTTCATCTACAGTGGCACTTAATATTGGGCAGCTTGTACAAACGCCGGCCAAACTGACCTTCAGGTTGACACCTATGTTCATAGTTCTATAATACCATTTTATTGGCCCATTGAAAGAATATTTGCCTGGCAAGTTAATCATTCAGATGTTTTATTCCTATGCTTAGTAAGGTATTGCTTTCGAGAGCAAGTAAATAATTTTCATTAATTTTGTTCGCTTCCTAACCCAATAAATTGACACAGAGCAAAATTCAAAACAGCATAATTTTTCAACTGTTGTGAATCTTTTTTAATACATTACTCCTAAATATGGTCATATTTGTTATGGATAGAAGAGTTGTATCCTTAAGCCCAAAGGAAATGAAGGTGAACTGTTAATAGTTTTTAAGGCTAATTGCAGAAGGACCCTTAACAAAAGTTAAAATTTTAAGTTTTAATTTATGTATGCAATGCTGATAATTTGGGAGCCACAAGGTCATGGCATCATATCATCTCAAACAAGATTTTTTTAACAGAGCTTCACTGTTTTTACCTTAAATGAGATAGGTATGGCTGTGGAGGAGGATGTGTGTCTGTGTAGATATAACTGTTTTCAGTATATCAAAATGGTCACATTGATTGTCCACATACTTTTAGAAAATGTAACCCTAAATACCCCTTGAATTTTGATAGAGTAAGAATAGGCGGTTTAATCCTCAGCATGGCTTCAGCGAAGGGCACTCTCACTCTTCTCTTTTTGTAGGCCCGGATAGAATTTCAATTGACGAGCTCAAATTGGACAGTAGCACAGTTTCATCTTACAAAATATTTTATTCAAAGTTACCATGAGCAATGAGCTGTCATGGGTCAATGTTTTGAAGAAATTCAGAGCATAATGGTCTATTAAGAATATGTGTGTATATATTTAATTCCAATTCAATGAATATAGTTATGGTAGTTTCACAGGGTAGTGCCTGGGACTCCTTTTGTTTTTAATCTACACAAATGATGTACTGGGTGGAATAAATTCTGAAATTAGACTTCCTATGAGTGATTGAATTATATACAGGTAAGAAGTAAATGAGAGAATTGGCCTTCTAAATTTCACGAATATTTGGGGAGGTTTACCCACATCCCCTCATTGTTCCTTCACCCCGTTCCCATGCAAATTGCCTCTCGAAAAATATTATCTATCTTTTGTCGTGAAAGCAATGCACTTCATTCAACATAGGCGAATGCATTACCCCCTTATCCATTCGAATGAACAATCACCGCTTCTCCTGTAATTCTGCTTCACTCTCTTCTCTTCCTATCCCTTTACACGCAAGTTCACACAACCTATCAATTGACCAATGCTTTTCCCTAACAGATCTAGAATCCCTACCCGATTCAGCCACCAACATAGACGTGGGAACTCGCGAATCCGCATACATCCTATATTTCCGATCCTTTAAAATTCCCACCCTTAACCGATATCTTTAATTTCCTTCCCAACAGTCCCTAAACCTTCTGCCGCCCTACCCTCCCCAGGCACTCTTCCCTCAACACCTCTAAGTCTGACCTGAAGAAGGCCTCAGAGTAGGCCGAAAGCTAGAATCATCTACAGTGTGAATGTCCTTTTTCATGATATATGTTTTATTCTGTGTTATATTATGCCGTCCAAAAGCTATATATATATATAATTCTCTTTGAGTTATTTCTAAGCCTTTCAGGTTATAAAAATTTTATTCTATGTTATTGTTGTTCATAGTTGCAGGAAGATTGTGAGTAGAAGTGCTTTTTTGTCTGAAATAAACTGGCTTGAAAACATTGTTCTGGTAACATCTTTTTGTACAATGTGTTATTTTCTCTTTCAGGGCTATTGCATTGGACCCGAATAATACAGTGTACTTCTGTAATCGTGCTGCGGCCCACATCCTGACCGTAAACTTTTCAGGGGCTATAAATGATTGCCATGAAGCAATAAGACTAGACCCCAAGAACAGTAAAGCCCATGGTCGTTTGGGGTAATTATGAATTATACACTAAAATAGTGCATAGCATTATTGAATGAAGCAGTTGGTTAATTCTTTGTGTTGGTAAAACATTTTGTTTATAAGTTTGTGCAACTTTCTTTAGTATTTCGGTGTGGGTAAAAATCGTGTATGGGATTGAGAAGGTTTCCATTGTCATCTTTTAAGATTTGCATCGATTATAGGACTATTAACTTCCTTCTTTATATTGTTGGTTTAACCTTTATTTTATACATAGATTACATTATTTATCTTCATTGAAATTTGTTCAATGGTGAAAAAACAAACAATTTTTAATTATTGAAGTTTTTAAAGTAATTGTTGAAGAATTTAGATACATTTGTTCAAACTATTTTACTATCATTGGAACCTGGAGAAACAAGCAACTTTTGGCATAAGAAGGGACAAGGTGCATGGGATCCACAGAAACATGGCATGCCTGTTACTTCAGCCTGTGTTTAACACTTGTGTCACTGGCATCCTAGTGAATTGGTGGTAACACATTTTTCCATACTTGTGTCCAGACATTGAACATCAATGACCAGGTCCGAGCATGGTTGATCCATCATTCAAATCATCCGTCAACATCAAAAATTTCCACTTTCCTCTATAACAAGGGTAAAATTAGGGACATAGATGCTTCAAAGAGAGTGACATGAATATCATTGCAGTTGTTTTACATTCTCAGTGACGTTAAAGGACTGATATTCATATAGTTAAAAGGACCGAAATTGCAATGCACCTCTTAATGAGATTTGTCCTTAGTGAGCAGGCGAAAGTGATTTTTGCTGAACCTATAAATGAGATGTCAGGATCATCAGCGGGTGAAGACATATTTGAAAAAATCAATGCTTGCTTCAAGAAGTTCAAGAGAAGATCCAGCTTCCATTGTGCTTAGAGGCATGGTCAAGCAGGAAACTGCAACTCAAAGGCAGCCGGGAACTTAATCGTTTGTTTGAAGAAGGTGGTAGACGAAGGACAATCTGCAATGGATTTATAATTGTAACAAGATATGTCTGTTCTGGAAGTAGATGCCCAGGGGAATCTATAGCATATCTATATCTATAGCAATGGGTTGAAATATATCCAAATTTATTAATGAACGAAAGTGCAGAATGGTGATTCACCTACTTCATTTTAGCAATGACGCATGGATCAGAAGGTTTTTGCATTGTTAATTACTTATCAGGCTCCCTGTGAACAGGTCTGGCAAACAGCATTGAGACAGCAGAGGGTTGTCGAGTGATCAAAAGACATTTATATCATGGGCCTTACTGTTTATGAGCTATCTATTTTAAATTGTACATATATCTGAGAAATGGGTCTTGTTAGTCCAGGGGGTAGGCTCTTGGTCTGCTGACTGGAGGGCCCGCGTTCAATTCCCCGGCAAGGCACTCTAACCACCCCCAGCTCCATCCAAGATATGTGATTTTTTGGGTACAAGATCTTCATGGGAAACCATAACCGGCACAGAAAAAGGAACTGGCCCCCTTTGCCTGATTTATATAATTCAATTGCCATCGGGCCTAGTAATGCTTGAAATCCACCATCACATACAAAAGTGACCTTTTGGTTGATTAGTGTGTTTATGGATTTTGGCGGTATCTGAATACTAGGACCTATGCAAAAACCAGTAATGATTTTTATGAACGTGAAAAGGAACATATTATACAATACTCCAGTATTTTCCATAGAAAATCATTTTTATTATTGGCTTTGTATGAGAATTTAGGGATTTTTGCCACGGCCTAGAGCTTTGGCAGTTAATAACATAAACTTCTAGATCTGGGGTCAAAATTAAACATATCTTCATCTTTTTTCTCATTATATTACAACTTATATTTTATAGCTATGCATATCATGCAGTTGGGGACCATAGAAAATCCAGGGACTCTTACTCAAAGGCACATACCCTTAGACCTGGAGATAACAGGTACAAAAACTGGTACCAAAAACTTCAGGAGAAGTTGGAAAGTGAAGTAGAACCTATGCCGGAGTTCTCAAAAGACATGGATTTGTCCCCTCTGATGAAGTATCCAAAATTGGCCAAGATTGCCACCAAAGTCTTTGGAGATGCAGCCGCCGAAGATCCGTACGTATTAATATGACCAGATGCTATGGTGTTAAAATAATGCATGCTTACTCCGCTAAGGCAGTTTATTTCTTCTCCTTGGGATGAATTTTATTATAATTTGCATTATGTAAACCAGGGAAAATTCCTATGAGGAATACAGTTTTAGAGCAGGTATTGATTACAAACTTATTTTAGGTCTCTTTTCCATCATTGAAATTCCTGATGTAACACTTGGTTTTTCTTATGCAAATTTATCTAGTTATAATATAATGCCTAGTTATTCACCATTGTGCCATCCCTTTGACATGCACTCTATTTCTAATGTAATCTGCGAAATGAATTTAAGAGGTAGCATTAACTTAACTAAAATCATTCCTAAGAATTTCAAAGAGTACACAAAGAAAAATTTAAGTATAGCTTCACGAATGTACTAGAAATGAACACACTATAGTAGCATAGGTTGACTGACCCAAAGCTCTTAATAAAGTTCCTCTCTCATCACAGTACAATGTATCATAAAGCATAATTTCTCTTAAAGCCAATACATTAGTAATCTCACAATCCTTTTTCCTGACATTATCCATCACTGTTTTATAGGATTTATCTTTATGGGGTTTAAGCATTAGTGGCCTCAACAAAGCATGAAGAAGTCCATTATCACTTGTGGACATATGGTTGATTTACAAATTTTGATAACACCTGTTTGCCATTGTAATCAAAGGGGCCAGATCAACATAGTGATTATGATTTCCTCTTTAGTCTCCTGAGGTGGCTTCGATTAAATTTTTTACAAGTACCATTCTTGTTTGTCAGTCACTTAAGTTGTTTGATTCAATCAAGTAAAGGTTAAACAAATGTGGCTGAAACTTTGTGAATGTTGCTAGATGTCTGATACTAACAGAGAGTAAATTCGATATGCAATAGTGCTGCCATCTTTTCTCATTTGTGCAAACTGTTAAAAATGCCATCTGAAATCATCTTATGCGATTAGTCTTAGGGACATCCAGTTCTTTCAAGAGCCCCTTGAAGAGACATTTTTTTTAGGTAGTCATTCGTCCAATGTTTAATATTGAAATGATACTGAAGTATTAATTGCTATAATTACTATTTCTAAGAAAATTATGGCCAATTGAGTGAGTACGTATGACTTAGATGTCTGCAGAAAGGAACCTTGCATAACCTGTAATATAACATCTCTTACAATTGTAGTATTATTTAGACCTTATGTTTCGCCGATAAGGTGATTATTTGATGGCCGCAAATCTATCAGCTACTTTTAAAATAATGTTTAACTGATTTTTTTTTCTATTTTACAGCCTAGATAGAATTTTATCGGGGAAGCCCTTGCCTAATTTTCAGCTGGAAGAGGAATTAATAACTGCGTAAGTATATATGTATATATTAAAATTTGTGAATGCTGGCAGCATAAATGAAAACCATTTATGGTTGATTATGGTATTGGTAAACAAAATACTATTGCAATGCAACTCTTAAAACGTTAATTATTTGAGAGAAAGTAAAAGCGATTTTTCCGGACATGGTTAGGAAATGCCAGGATCATTAATGACCCCATAAGTACTGAAGGAGAGCCATGCATGGTTCCAGAAATTCAAGGGAAGAACCTTAATCCATGGCATTGTAAGGCATAGCAATGCAGCAAGCTCCAACTCAACGACAGCAGAGAACTTAATCTGTGACTTCAAGATGCTCTCAAATAAAATATAGCGTTTCAATCCTGACAATGCACATTTCTTCTGAGAGAATATGTCAGCTTAAACATATGTATGTGAAGCCTAAACATATCCTAAACAATGTGTATATAATTTTCTTTGAATAAAACCTGTACATAGTATATTTATTTCAGCATAGAATGTACTATTATGTTTTAAAATTAATTCATTGGGAAAAAAAACTTCACTAAACAATGGTTGCACTTGAAATGAAAGATCACCAAAAAATTATGCTCATTTTAAAATATTCCATTGTGCATAGGAAATCTATGTACTGAGTATGTAATGTACAACAATAGTTTTATTGCCCTGGGATAGTAATTGAGGCATTTGAGATAGCCTTTGCTGAAGTAGCATTTCTTTTCGCAAATATAGATAATTCATAGTCACTGATTGCTCCTTTCACTTAATTTTCAGATTATCTTCAGTCGCTCACTTTTTGTTGCAAAATTCTTTTTCTATACAGGACACGGGAGGTACAAGCTGATTTGAGGGGTCAATTAGCTCTTGTGCAAGAAGAGCTCGACAGTATAAGGAGGTACACAGAAGATCTGATGGCCAACCAGGAACCTAAAACAGAACAATTGCCCAGCTCATCAGCATTGCCGTCTCAACCAGAAGGCGTCGGCCCCAAGTCCATAAATGCTCATAATTCTTTGGATGTAAGTGGGGATGGGCCTAGTTCTTCTGGCCTTGAAGGAAAAAATGAATGCAATAGATGGTGATAGCTAGTTTAATTGATTGTATAAGAACTCATAATTTTCTATCAAATTTGTCTTTCTGTGCCCATTTTCAGAATAAAATGGTTAATTCAAAGAACTATACTTTATCTTTCAAATATTTTTCTTAGTTGATTGTGCAAATTTTCCTTGTTATTTTTGACAGCCCAAATAAAAGAAGGAGAAACTTGGAAAAAAAATATAGAGGAAGTTTTTAGGTCGTTTAGTGCTTTTCAAAGCATAGAAAATTTAAACTCAACTACATTTCAAAAAAGTAAACAAGTTTCTTTTCCCTAAGGAACAAAAATTTGATATCTGTAACTTAAAGCGTGCATCCTTTTATGTAATATTGGCGTATGTTTAAATTGTTACAACAATCTACTTTCTTTAATTGTACATACCTACCTCCTAAGAACTAACAAGTCATTGCTACATCAGAGGAACCCCATCAAACACACAATGTAGTTAGTTGCATGGGCATATAATTTTTCTTAACGGCTTGATGAAATGAGTGCAGTTAATTGGGAATCTACAGTGCTTAAAAGATAAAAACAATAAAGCTTTGAAGTGGTCAACCTTATGTGTAAAAGTGGAAACCCGTGTTAACAATAAGACATGAGTTTTAAAAATACTAGTTGAACCACAAAATATCCAAGATGAAAGAATATATACAAGGACTCCAAGATAAAGGACTTAGGCAATCAAGGTTAGACATGGAAAACAGAATATGATGTAGATGAAGATAGCTTAGGTTCATGCTGACTCTACGATGAAATGGAAAGTGCATTAAGGGAACTGAAATGTAGTAATGCAGAGTAGGTAAACAACATCCTTACAGAATGACATAAAGGTTTAGGAAAATATGGATTAAAAGTCATATAGACTAATTAGCTGCTTTTATGAGAGAGGAATCAGGCCAGAATACTTGGCTAATGTTAGTACCTGTTCCAGAACAGGTAAAGACTACAAATTTTGATGATTACTGTACAATAAGTTTGATTTCACATGCAGCTAAAGTACTTCTCAGAATCAGCAATAAAAGCATGGAGAGCAGTGCAAATGTTTTCTTGAGGGATGATCAGTTTAGGTTAATGAACGGAAAAGGCTTACATGATGCCGTAACAGTAATGAGATCAATAATAGAAGGGAACATAGAATACAATCAGGGTTTATTTGCTTCTTTTGTAGATTTCTAACAGGCATTTCAAATAGTGAATTAAGATAATTAATGAATATATTGCAGAAAATAGCAATACACTGGAGGAATTGAAAACTATTCTGCAATAATCATCTTCATTCCTCGGACTGCTCACGCTCAAGAACAGGACAAACTGTCCGGATGGGCAGTGTTAGGAAGAGATTTAAGGCAGCGTTCTCCATTCTCACCTCTGCTGTTCCAAGTATATTCAGGGAGAATTATTAAAGAGGCATAGAAAGAATGAAGATTGGTGGGCAATTAATAAAATCATTTCTGTTTGCTGATGACCAAATCTAGTTCGTCAGTCAGCCAAGAGATTGCAAGCAATGCTGAGTGAATGGAAATTTAGTGCAAAAGATTTGGGATGAGAATAAATCGAGGCGAATTGTACTCTGAGCCCGAATTCCCTCAACCCATTCACAAGATAACCCCTCCATCGCATCTCATTCGCAATTTTTCCTATCACATCTGGCGTTCCACAAGGTGCAGGTTATCCCCATTTTTTTCACTCTATATATAAATGACGTTTCCTCACTCCGGCGAACTAATTTAATGCTCCGCTCGCTCACTACACCCAAATAAACAATAGATTACCTAAAAGAGCTACTGGATTCTCGATCAGACAGGATGTACTCTTGGAAACTCACCATTCAACCCATTTCATGTAGCGTTGTAAACTTCTCCGAAAAAAGGGGAAGGTCAGTATTTCCACTTCGGATCTCATCCCATATTGAAGTAAAAAGAAGAAAAGTTTCTCAGATTCACAAGGGACTAGCTTTTAACACCCACCTCACCTCAGTCTTGGGAAAAGGGTGGGGCGACTATCGTTTCCTTACTGCTTATTTAAGCCGTTTTCACCACTAATACTATCTACGAAACGCTCCTAAATTTAACAATGATTCACCCCGTGGTAATTTACGCCACCCCAGTTTGGACTCACACAACCGTGTTTGTGAGAAAATGAAACTTTATGACTATCATGTGAGAAATATTTATTTATTGCCGACTTAATTGGACGCGGTTGGGATTTATAGTCCCTTCGTCCACCTAACCATTACATTACATTGGAGACGATAACATACAGCCAAGCCCTGGACGTAGGAAAATCCACCCAGGCGGGAATCGAACCCGCGACCTTTCGATTGGTAGGTTTCGGTAGGACTTTACCTCGCCCCCACCGGTGCTGGTAGATTCACTTAAAATTAACAGGGTAATACAAACCGACAGGTGTACGGCCTTGTGTATTAATTTTAATTATGGCTAGGCGGGAGTGATTACATTGTTTGGGGGAAAGACTTGTATCTTAAATAGGACTACCAGTAGTTCAATATTATGAGTAAATAACGGGGATTGTAAACATCGAGGGGATTTGACACAAGGGCACAGTACGAAAAAATTCATAGATATCAGTAAATAATTAAACCTAGGTTAATGTATATCCGGCGCACCGGGAAATATACTAATTTTAGAAGAGAGAATATGATAATAATGGCTTAAAATTAAAAGACATGGGATAGACTCACAGGCGAGTAACGTCCTTAAGCAGCGTGAAAGTGTGCTCCAATCAAGGTCATAATCCCAGATATTTTTCAAAAGAGGATTTCCAGTCGTTGCAATCAAAGAATAACATTTCTTTGTCCATATACGGTTGAACTCCGCGACGGTCGGGAGGCGATGTGTGGCGCGAACCTCTGCCTTCCGCGTGAATGGGGAGACATTTAGCAAGCCGCGAACGAACATATTATGAACTGTTTCGAGGCAGCGCCAAATTGTCTTCCGATTCCCGAACACGGGCACCTCATATAAAAAATTTCGGCCGGACTATTGCCTTGTACAAGCGCATCCGGTCCGAATGGCCGATGGAGGATGTCTCGGAGGCGGGACAGCGAGGTCCTTCACCGCGATCGTCGCGGCCCGTTCAATGTGAACCATTATCCCACGAAGCCAGGTCAACAGGCCGACGAGTCGTAAGGGGAAGAAGGCTGTAGGAGAGACGGCTGAGAGCCAGAATGGAGATTTGAAGATTTGAAGGGGAGGATACCCCGAAGCACTGTCCGGGCCAACGTGCGAGATAGGGTACAGGGGGTTTTCGCCGTGGATGAAACAGCAGACGCAACCTTCTCTCTTTCGAAACTATGCAATCTCTTCGCGTCCTTATTGATCGCGCTGCCGCGGTAATTTTCGGGGTGGTCATTTCCGCAAATGTAGCAGATTTCAGTCCAGCAGATCAAGGAATGGTTTTCACCACAACGAGCGCATTTGGGTAGCAGAAAACAAAGGTTTTTTTGGTGTCGGATGCGCTCGCATACTAGACACTGAAGCGCCTCGTTTGGTTTTCTAACAGTCGTCGCCGTAACGCGAAGGCCCGCGAGAAATTGGAGATTTAAATATTATTCGGCGTCAACGGAGTTTTCGGAGACTTTTCGGATGCCCGCAGTTAGTTCGAAATCAGAAGGACGAGTGGAAAATATGCGGCGAACCGATATTATCAGCCAAGCGACTGCAATTGGGGATGAAAAAACTCGTCCTCCTCCTCGTAACGGAGCGTATGTTCTTTCGTGTGGTTTTGAGTTTGGGACTGAACGCCCTTTGAGCACGACCGTCTCCGTCGCTAGTTCGAGAGGTACTTCTGTCTCTTCCTGTTCGCTCGATTCCCCTCAGCTTTTCCCACCTTTATGTTTTGCTGTACTTTTCATCCCCCACCCCAATGTACCTCCAATACTCCTATTGGGCCTTCACTCCTCCCCTCATTTCTTCTGTTTTGTCCAACCACGAGCTTCCCGACCACGCACCATCTTCCATTCCCGCCGATCCATTAATTAAAATGTCCCTACCAGATATTTCATTCTTCCGTGAAGGGGCCTGTTTGCCATGCGAAACACCTGAGCTGCATTCAGGCATTTAGGTATTAGGGTCCATGGAATGAGGTGTCAACAAATGTTTGGAAACTAATAAAAAGGTAGCTCGAATTCCGACACCCTAATCAGTAATACAGCCATCTATGTAGCTAAGAATAAGGAATACACAAATGATATCCCAACGTATATATGTTGACATCTTATTTAATTTTCCATTTATTTATAGCTATTTTTCCCAAATCTGGGAAATGGGAAGCTCACCGTGGGCCGAAATGGTGAATCATGTAATCATTTCAACTGAAATTCTCTAATATTCGCCATTGAATATGTGCAGTTGTGCACCCATTTAAATTTTGGAAGGAAGGGAAATTTCTTCCTCGCCAAGTTGGTGCGTTTCTTTCTGAGTGAGATGAAACAAGTGAATGTCATTCTCTCCGGAATAATGCCGAATTATTATTCTATATTATTGATTTCTTCCTTCAAACGTAGAAAAAAATAAATAAATTATTCTCCAATTATAGTTTCTTCATTTGGCATGCAAACGGTGTATGCGATTCCTCGTGCAACCCAAATAACCACGGCCATCACCTCGTCCGCAAAAATACCATATTCGCCTGCCACGTACCCGGATGGTCTATAGAAACCCTCTGGATCGATTATACCCTATTTTTCTAGGTTGCAGTAGCCTCAATTAAGTATTGACGCGGAAACTCATCCAGATTCGAATATATAATTCCAGGATCAGCCTATGAATCATTTACATGATTGTTAAATTCTCCACTGGGAGCAAACGGAGTTTGTTCCAAGCCAAAGCCATCAACAGAACATGTTGAGACAGTTAAACGAAAAAGACCCATAGCACACCCAGTGATCTAGATTTATTTTTTGTACAATTATTATGGAATCACGTGTACGTGGACATCAGGTCGGGTTATTTCCACCATTCTTCTATGCATCTTGCCATTTACTTCCAATAACATCCTTGGCCAGCAAAATGGAAGTAATAACAATCCAGACCTGGTTTTTTTTATATTTTGAAAATCTAGCGCGCCTTTTCAGTTTTCCAATGTGTTTCCACCCTTCTCAAATGCATTTTAACTCTCGCTGACCGGTTCACTTCCGGAAATATAAGCATGAAAAGATTCACCCTTTAATGTTTCAATTTACCAAGGCAATTCGTTGTTCCCTTTTGATGGAGGACTAACGTCTGGTCGGTGTTGGCTTTCGCACATATGCTAATACACTATGATCAATAAGGTGTCTGATGAAAAAAAGCATGTATCTAATACACTTGTCAGAGGAGTGGATGTCGGATTCTGCCAAGAATGAGGTACCAAGAATTATTTCGACAAAATTATCTCCTTTGAGACAAGAATTGTTGTCACGTTACGCAAATAAAGAATTATTCGTCAAATGTTATTCATATTGTCGTGAGAAATGCGCGCCGTTCCAAGTTCACTCCATTTAGGTGCAATAGTAATCGGAAGGTGGGGTTAGTGTCAAAGTACTATTAGCTGACACTAACGCCAACAGATCTTGGAAGTATAATCCCTGTTTACAGCTTTGCAGAGGCATACTGTCCAAGTGTTTATGAACTGTTCTTTCGACAACTGTGTAAGTAAAAGAACCTTCTACGATATTATTCATATGATAGTTATTGCATTCTATTTCATGAGTATTAGCTTACGTTGATCACACTGAACGGACCTCACTTATTTGACCATTCTTTGGTTGGAAATTGTTGGAATATATCAACGAGAATTATATTACCATGTAAACTTAAGAGATTCAAACATAATGACAATTTATACGGCTGCATATCCCGAATGAATCTGTAGAAGTACGCCACGTAATTTTCAAAATATGAATGCGTCATTTCCAGAATGTTCGAATGCCAATGGCCTCTCCTTCTAGAATGTTCGAATACTCGAAATTCTTGCAGTTCGTTTAGTGAATGCTTATTAACCCATGAGTTTTTAAATCGGTGTAACTTTTGCATTTTTGAAAGAAATTTGCAACACAAAACAATTTGCTATCAGATTTTGAAATAGGTAATATGAGAGTTTGGAAAAATTTAAACGTGTCCGCGGATAAAAAGCCTGTGACACCAACCGAAATATTCAGATTTTGCCCTTGGAATTTGAAAGTTGATTTTCTTGTGGCATGCCTTCCATTAAATGCAATTCACACGCGTGTTTACTAAAGTATATTATGTTTTTTTTCTAAAGTTCGCGATCCCACCAGATAAGGCCGGCCGTGAATTCATTCTAAAAATTTCAATTGCATTAAAATGATTGGCATGCCATGTGAGAAGTAGTTAGTTGTCCAAATTGTCGTGATTATTCCAAAGTTGGTCAGTGAGCTAATGGATTACGTAAGGCCCATCTGGTGCAGCTCATCGTCGAGCCCGAAAGTTCTAAAGGTATTGTAAAATTCATGTGCTCCAGTACCAAACCAACCAGATCATGCTTCCCTTCTTAATTTTTGCCACGTGTAACTGAGATAAATAATGGGCTCTGTAGATGGCGCTTTCCATCGACCCCGGTTTCTCATGGAGTTTACCATATTAGCCGAGCCGGCATTCACCATTCCCATAATCAATCGCATACATAAATTGACTTTAAAAGTATGGAAACCAGCACAATAAAATGCCGACAATTTATATGCGTTAATGAAACCCCTTTATATTTTTAGCTTGAGGAAACGCATTTTCCTGCGTTTAAAAGACTGCACGATCATAAACACACACTGTTGGTTAATAATGAAAGGCCTGCTGGTACTAATAGTAAAGCACCTGCAAAAGGAGTTAGAAGAAAGTTCCCTGAGTCCGGATGCCGCCGAAGAAGTAAAGGTAGCTGCTCAGTGCATAGAAGATGCCTACTCAATATCCAAGGAAGATTTAGGAGCTTGCACCATGGCCCTGGAAGATCTTTATTTACCATATGTTCCCGAGGTTAGCAGTTATGTGTGCATTTGATATGCAAACGTCAGCTTTCTCTGACTGCAATATGTTATCATGTTATGTGCAAGGCATTATTTCTTGAAAAATCAATAATACCTGGAGAGTTATTCACTTTTATAATCTTGAATTGCATTGAACATTATTAGCACACAACCTAGTAGATGTAAATATTTCACTAATTGAAGTAAACAGTGTCATTGTTTGATGATGATCAAGTCAGGTTGTTTCTTTGCGAATCAACCATTAATTATGCTGACAACCTTAAGCTTTATTTGTGATGTCCCACAATTTTTTACCCAACAGTTAGTAATTGATCATTGCAGAATTTTTTGTAGTTTAGAGCCAATTATTTTATCTGTTAACTGTCTTACTCTAACATGTATCCGTGAGAAAAAATATCACCACTTGAAGTTAATTTTTCTGCTTGTAATACCTAGTTCTTAAGTAAATATTAATTAATGCTTCATATTAACAGGATGGCAGAAAGGTAACACCTGAACAAAATGAAGAGGCTCAACGCCTGAAAAAGGCAGGCAATGAGCGCATGGGTAAAGGCAAATACCCAGAAGCTATTGAACTTTACACAAGGTATTTGAGTTTCTTAATGGCCAAGACATTATTGTGTTTTCAATTAAAAATAAACTTCAAAAGTCAATCCAATTCTGGACAGAAAAGTTCTGAAGGTCTTGGAACCAGTACATAATGAATAGTCTTATAAAACTTATTGTTTTAGATATAAGTCATCAGAAAAAACTGGAACATAGATTTGCTTTATTTGAACTTTTTAATAAACCACAGTTTTTCTTGTTTTAATATTGAAATCATACCATAACGAAACGTTTTTGCCCCCTACCTTAATGTGTGAATTTCATCTACGGTGGCACTTAGTATTGGGCAACTTGTACAATCGCCGGCCAAACTGACCATCAGGTGACACCTATTGTTTATAGTTTTTTAATACCATTTTATTTGCCCATTGAAAGAATATAAGCCTGGCAAGTTAATCATTTATATGTTTTATTCCTTTGCTTTTAAGGTAACACTTTAGAGAACAAGTAAATAATTTTCATTAAATTTGTTCGCTGTCCCAACCCAATTAATTGGCACAGAGCAAAATCCAAAAAAGCATTATTTTTTCACTGTAGTGAATCTGTTTTAATACATTACTCCTAAATACGGTGAGGCTGGATATTTGTTATGGATAGAAGAGTTGTATCCTTAAGCTCAAAATAAATTACGGTCAAGGTTTAATAGCTTTTAAGGCTAATTGCAGAAGGATCCTTAACAAAGGTTGAACATTTAGGTGTTTATTTCGGTATGCAATGCTAATAATTTGTTAGGCACAAGGTCATGGCATCATATCATCTCAAACAAGATTTTTTCAACAGAGCTTCTCCGTTTTTATCTTAGAAGAGATAGGGATGGCTGTGGAGGAGGCTGTGTGTCTTTGTAGATATAACTGTTTTCAGTAGATTAAAATGGTGACATTGGTTGTCTGCATACTTTCAAAAACGGTAATGCCTAAATAACATTTGAATTTTGATAGAGTAAGAATTGGCATTTTAGTCCTTAGCATGGCTTCAGCTAAGGGCTCCCATGTGAAATTTCTCTCTTTGTAGGGCCAGATAGAATTTCAATTGACAAGCTAAAATCTACGGTAGCACAGTTTCTTCCTACAAAAATATTTTATTCAATGTTACCATGAGCAATGAGCTGTCATGAGTCAATGTTTTGAAGAAATTTAGAGCATAATGGTCAATTAAGAATAAGTGTGTATATATATAATTCCAATTCAATGAATATAGTGAAGGTAGTTTCACAGGGTAGTGTCCTGGGATTCCTTTGTTTTTAATGTACACCAATGATCTACTGGGTGGAATAAATTCTGAAATTAGACTTCTTATGAGTGATTGAATTATCTACAGGAAAGAAGTAAATGAGACTATTGGCCTTCTAAATTTCCAGAATATTTGGGGAGATTTTAATCATATTCATCAGACTCTTGTGTATTTATATATGTGAATACATATCAATATATATATATATATATATATATATATATATATATATATATATATATATATATATATATATATATATATATATATATATATATATATATATAATCTACCAATCTACTTCTTAAATCCTCGTTCTGTTCCAAAATCACTCCCAGACCCTGTAATAAACCTAGATGCAAAACATGTCCTATTTTCCTAACCAGAATCCCATCCCTCTCCCACCTGCTCTCTAACTCTCTCCCACCAATTCCCTACTCCTGGTGTACATCCAGCAATGTTGTCTACCTACTCAAGTGCCAACTTTGCCCTGCCTTTTACATTGGACAGTTACCACAACACTTAATATTATAATCAATAATCATCGAGCCTCATGCAACAATTCCTCCCTTAATGGTATGCCCCCAATCCCCAAACATGCCTCGGAACACAAAACTGCCTTTGACCAATGTTTTAAATTATCCGTCTTAGCATCCCTCCCACACTCAGACCCTCCACTGAAACTCAAAACATTAGAGCTAGCTTTCATCTGGCTCTTGGATTCCTGGAATCGCCTAGGTATTAATATTAGATATTAATTGCCCCCTTTATGCATATAATTTCATCCCCCTCCACCCCAACAATTTCCATATCATCCCCACCTTTTTTTAAAATTCCCACGCCATACACTACCCCTCCAAACCCTTCCTTGAGTGCCTTTCCCCCCTTTTTCCCCACTTTCCCTTTCTTTTCCCCACTTTTCCCCTCTTTTTTCCCCCATTTTCCCCCTTCTCCTTCCTACCACAGCTTTCGGGCTCTCCTCTGCCTCAGTTCTGTTCCAAATTTCTCTTGAGAAAGGTGGTTGCACCACCGAAAATTCGAGACCTAGTGAGTCCCTATTTTATATGTTTTAGTTTCTGTGTTTGCAATGACTATTTAGTGAATTTTATTGTGCACGTTCGTGGCTTTTCAAGAAAGTATATATATATATATATATATATATATATATATATATATATATATATATAGTATGTGTTATATATATATATATATATATATATATATATATATATATATATATATATATATATATATATATATATATATATATATATAACACAGTAATCAACCCGAAGGTCGGTTTAGTAGGTGATGGTAGAGCTCACCCATGTACCAAGCCCGGGGGACCAGTTCCTTTCCCTGTGCCAGTTATGGTTTCCCTGGAAGATCTGGTACCCGAAAAATCAACTAGCTTGGGTGGAGCTGCAGGTGCCCAAAGTGCCTTGCCCAGGAATCGAACCCGGGACCATCTGGTCAGCAGTCCAACACTCTACCCGTTATGTGTATAATTACACATACATATTATATTTTTCTCTCTTTTTTAATTCTCTTTGAGTTATTTCTAAGCATTTCAGGTTATAAAAATGGTATTGTATGTTATTGTTATTCATAGTTGCAGGAGGATTGTGAGTAGAAGTGCTTTTTTGTCTGAAATAAACTGGCTTGAAAACATTGTTCTGGTAACATCTTTTTGTACAATGTGTTATTTTCTCTTTCAGGGCTATTGCATTGGACCCGAATAATACAGTGTACTTCTGTAATCGTGCTGCGGCCCACATCCTGACATTAAACTTTTCAGGGGCCATAAAGGATTGCCATGAAGCAATAAGACTAGATCCCAAAAACAGTAAAGCCCATGGTCGTTTGGGGTAATTATGAATTATACTCTAAAATAGTGCATAGCATTATTGAATGAAGTAGTTGGTTAATTCTTTGTGTTGGTAAAACATTTTGTTTATAAGTTTGTGCAACTTTCTTTAGTATTTCGGTGTGGGTAAAAAACGTGTATGGGATTGAGAAGGTTTCCATAGTCAGATTTTAAGATTTCCTTCGATTATAGGAATTAACTTCCTACTTTATATTTTTGGTTTAACCTTTATTTTTTACATAGATTTCATTATTTATCTTCATTGAAATTTGGTCAATGGTGAAAAAATAACAATTTTTAATTATTGAAGTTTTTAAAGTAATTGTTGAAGAATTTAGATACATTTGTTCAAACTATTTTACTATCATTGGAACCTGGAGAAACAAGCAACTTTTGGCATAAGAAGGGACAAGGTGCATGGGATCCACAGAAACATGGCATGCCTGTTACTTCAGCCTGTGTTTAACACTTGTGTCACTGGCATCCTAGTGAATTGGTGGTAACACATTTTTCCAAACTTGTGTCCAGATTTTATTTGTTACTTTATTGTGCATAGTTTTAGAATAGTCTACCATGAACATGGCACATAAGGACAGCAATGAGAAAATAAAAATATCTACAGAAATAAAGTAAAATTATTGAACTCAAGGAGCAGCATGGTTGATCCATCATTAAAATGATCAGTCAACATTAAGAATTTGCACTTTCCTCTATGACAAGGGTAAAATTAGGGACATAGATGCATCAATGAGAGTGACAAGAATGTCATTGCAGTAGTTTTACATTCTCAGTGACGTTAAAGTACTGCTCTTCAAATAGTTAAAAGGACCGAAATTGCAAAGCACCTCTTAATGAGATTTGTCCATTGTCTGCAGGCAAAAGTGATTTTTGCTGAACCTGTAAATGTGATACCAGGATCATCAGTGGCTGAAAGCATATTTGAAGAGAGCAATGCATGGTACATGAAGTCCAAGATAAGAACCAGCAGCCACTGTGCTTAAAGGCATGGTCAAGCAGGAAGCTGCAACTCAAAGGCAGCCGGGAGCTTAATCGTTCGTTTGAAGAAGCTCATAGACGAATTACAATCTCCTGCAATGGATTTATAATTCTAAAGACATATGTCTGTTCTAGAGGTAGATGCCCAAGGGAATCTATATATTTACATGTAGCAACAGATGAGATTGCATTACCCAGCCACAGACCAATGAAAAGGCATCTAACACTGCAATATTATGTCAGAGCAAGTGGTTATTTGAAAATAAACTTCTGTTTGCTTGCAATTCAGAAAATCCATAAACCTTCGATGAAAATTTAAGTCCGTAAGAGCTAGCAGGCTAAATGTGAGATGGGGAAGCATTGGAAACTCCAACGTCATGCATAGAGATGCATCCCCCTTAATAGGTAGTGGACATTTGCACAAGCAAAATATATAATGATGACAAATTACGCTCAATTTGCCTGGTTTCACTGAGTAATTACCCTCTTCTGATAACCGGTGAAAGTCTTCAAAGTGTGCTACAATTTCAAAAGATCATCTGAATGTTAAATTTAAATTCCCATAATGATAGGTCATGATTTACGAGTTGCCTCAGACTGGCAGCATGTTACCAGAACACAACAACAGTGTACACATGGCCATCCACTTTCATTATGTCCCACAGAGAAACGGAAATCTTTCATTTCTCTATTTGGTAGCAATGGGGTGAAATATATCCAAATTCATTCATGAACGAAAGTGCAGAATGGTGATTCACCTACTTCATTTTAGCAATCAGGGGTTTCTGCCAACGCTTAGAATTTTGGCACTTAATAACATATACTTCTATATTTGGGGTCAATATTGAACATATCTTCTTTTTTCTCGTTAAATTTCAACTTGTATTTTTTAGATATGCATATCGTGCAGTTGGTGAATATAAAAAGGCAAGGGACTCTTACTCCAAGGCACATACACTTAGACCTGGAGATAAAAGGTACAAAAACTGGTACCAAAAACTTCAGGAGAAGTTGGAAAGTGAAGTAGAACCTATGCCAGTGTTCTCAAAAGACATGGATTTGTCCCCTCTGATGAAGTATCCGAAATTGGCCAAGTTTACCACCAAAGTCTTTGGAGATGCAGCCGCCGAAGATGCGTACGTATTAATATGACCAGATGCTATGGTGTTAAAATAATGCATGCTTACTCCACTAAGGCAGTGGATTTCTTCTCCTTGGGCAGAATTTTATTATAATTTGTATTATGTAAAGCAGTGATAATTTCCTATGCCCTCTTCATTCCAATGACCCTTGACCCACTTAAGACAGTTCAGTACCAAATAAATTTTTTAAGTGCATAGTGAAAGATACGCATTTGTTTGAAAGAAAATTCAATGCTAATGAAATATGAATTTCTGGTTGTTTAAAACTTGTCTGGATATGCATCTAGAAACTATTTTCAATTGTAAAGGTACCTAATGCTTTTCTTCTGAAACATATGGGTTTGAAGTAAACAAATGTGAAAATAAATTTTTGAGACTTTGGTCTTAAAACTGTTCTAACATTAAATCCAGTAAATTATGGGGTGAATTATCTTCACAGGTTGGGTAACTGTTTACATTTTTGTTAGGAAGGAAGTATTTGTTGTCTTGAGTCTTAGTTAAAAAAAATACAAATTCCATATCAGCTACTTTAATTGGGGTTGAGTTCCTCCTTCTAGTCAATTAAATGAGGAATACAGTTTTAGAGCAGGTATTGATTACAAGCTTAATTTAGGTCACTTTTCCATGATTGAAATTCCTGCTGCCCCACTTTGTTTTTTCTTATGCAAATTTATCTAGAAAAAATATAATGCCTATTTATTCACCATTGTGCCATCCCATTCACATTCACTCTAATTCTAATGTAATCTACGAAACGAATATGAAGAGGCTGGCATTAAGTTAACTAAAATCATTCCTAAGAGTTTCAAATATTACACAAGGAAAAATTTAAGTATAGCTTCATCAAATATACTAGAATTGAACACACATCTGTATATACATACTATATGTTATTCCACCATGAACATGGTGGAATAACATAGGTTGACTGACCCAAAGCTCTTTAAAAGCTCCTCACTCGTCACAGCACAATCTATTGTAAGGCATATTTCTCTCAATATAAAATTATTTCCTTGTCTTGAGTAGTCTGTTGCATAGGATTACCTTTTTTCCGGGGAAGGGGTACCTGATAATGGTACAGGCTTACCTCTACCATAATATTCCATGGGTGATCAGATATAATTCATTGCAAACTTGTTGAGCAGCATTTAGAAATAAGTGTGCATATTGCACATTTGCCTTTTTTGTACAAGTTCTCAGCAATATTCTTAGATGTACACTATATTTAAGTGGTGTTAATTATGTGCTGTTGTTGCCAATTGAATGCGACTCACCAATCAAATGTTACCTTTAAATTTAAATTGACATATCATTTGTATTATGATAAGACTTGGTGGAAAAGTGGCATAATTCTATTTGACTTGAAATATTTTCCCATTGAATATTTGTCTTGCATTATTTTACCATTTGGTCAGTGTAGGGCTGCATGCAATTGTTACAGGTTATTTTTGGCTAATATGCTGATTTCCATGTTAATTCATAACATGCCTAGTATGGTGTTTAAGAAATGGAATAATAATATGACTCAGTAATTACTTCTTCTACTGCTTGTATGCAATGCTCACAAAATTTGATCCCACATGAAAAGTGTTTAAATATTCTATGGTGCAAATATTTTGCTGAGATATCAGATGGCAATTTTTATATTTGAAAATAGTTTTCATTTACGTTTTTAGACATTGTACAATGCTGCTCCTGCTGATTGTACACTTCCCAGGAACATAATTGTTCCCACCCTGAAAAATAGCCTTTCTTTTTACTCTCACCTCCCCATCTGAATAAAGTCTTCTTAGAGTCAGCCATTTCTTCTAAAAATGAGCACTAGGAACATGTCACTTGATTTGGTTTTTGGTCAGCTGTGAGTAGTTGTGGCACATATCTCACAGAGGTTTATAATTTTCCAATGTTGATATAAATTATCTGTATCCCTACCTTGCCTAAAGCTAATACCTTAATAATTACTCCATCCTTTTTTTCTGACATTATCCATCACTGTTTTATGGGATTTATCTTTATTGGTTTTATGCATTAGTGACCTCAATAAAGCATGCAGAAGTTCATCATCACTTGTGGACATATCGTCAATTTACAAATTTTGATAACACGTGTTTGCTATTGTAATCAAAGGGGCCAGATCACCATAGTGATTATGATTTCCTCTTTAGTCTCCTGAGGTGCCTTCGATTAAATTTTTTACGATTACCATTCTTGTTTGTCAGTCACTTAAGTTGTTTGATTCAATCAAGTAAAGGTTAGACAAATGTGGCTGAAACTTTGTGAATGTTGCTACAAGTCAAGTATACTAACAGAGAGTAAATTCGATATGCAATAGTGCTGCAATCTTTTTTCATTTGTGCAAACTGTTAAAAATGCCATCTGGAAACATCAAAGAGATTACTCATAGGTATATCCAGTTCTTTTAAGAGCCCCAAGAAGAGACATTTCTTTAGGTAGTCATTTTTCATTCTTTTAATCTGGAAATGATACTGAAGCATTAATTACTATTACTACCATTTATAAGGAAATTATGGCAAATTGAGTGAGTACATTTGACTTTGATGTCTGTAGAAAGGAAACTTCCAAAACTTGTAATATAACATCTCTGACCACAGTAGTATTATTTAAGAACATAAGATTGGCCAAAATGTTGATTATTTCATGGTCGCAAAAGTATCAGGAACATTTAAAATAATGTGTAACTGAAATTTTTTTGTCTTTTTAACAGCCTAGATGGAATATTATCCGGGAAGCCCTTACCTAATACTCAGCTGGAAGAGGAATTAATAACTGTGTAAGTAAATATGTATATATTAAAATTTGTGAATGCTGGCACCTAAAATGAAAACCATTTATGGTTGATTTTGGTATTGATAAGCAAAATACTATTGCAATGAAACTCTTAAAACGATTATTATTTCCGAGAAATTAAAAGCAATTTTTCCTGGCATGGTTAGGAAATGCCAGTATCATTAATGACCAAATAAGTACTGAAGGGGAGCCATGCATGGTTCAGGAAGTTCAAGGGAAGAACCTGAAGCCATGGCATTGTAAGGAATAGTAATGCAGCAGGGAAGAGGTAGCAGGGAGCTTAATCTGTGACTTCAAAATGCTCTCAATTTAAATATTGTGTTTTAATCCTGACAACACACATTTCTTCTGAGAGAAGATGTCAGCATAAACATATGTATGTGAAGCGTAAACATATCCTAAACAATGTGTATATAATTTTCTTTGAATAAACCTTGAACATAGTATATTTATTTCAGCATGTAATGCACTATTATGTTTTAAAATGATTTAATTGGGAAAAATAACTTCACTAAACAATGCTTGCATTTGAAATGAAAGATCACCAAAAAATTATGCTAATTGTACAATATTCCATTGTGCATAGGAAATCTGATGTACTGAGAATGTCGTGTACAAGAATAGTTGTATTGTCCTGGGATAAAAAATACATATGAGATAGCCTCTGCTGCAGTAACATTTCTTTTCACAAATATAGATTATGCATAGTCAGTGAATACTCTTTTCTCTTAATTCTCAGACTATTTTAAGTAACTCACTGTTTTATTGCAAAATTCTTTTTTAATACAGGATGGCGGAGGTACTAGCTGATTTGAAGGGTAAATTGGCTGTTCTGCAAGAAGGGATCGACAGTGAAACGAGTGACAATGACGATCTGATGGCCAAACAGGAACCTAAAAAAGAATAATTGCCCAGCTCATCATCATTGCCGACTCCACCAGCTGGTGTTGCCCCTAAGTCCACAAATTCTCAAAATTCTGTGGGTTTAAGTGGGGATGGGCCTAGTCCTTCTGGCCTTCAAGGAAAAGATACCCAAGGCCACCATGATGTGGACAGGATAAATGGAAGAGATGGTGCTAGCTAGTATAGTTGATTGTATCAAGACTCATAATTTTCTATATTAATATATCTCCTTGACCCATTTTCAGAAGAAATTGGTTAATTCAAAGAACCATACTTAATATTTCAAGTGTTATTCTAAGTTAATTGTGCCAATCTTCCTAGTAATTTTTGTCTGCTTACAATGAAAGAATGAAAACCTGGAATAAAAAAGTTTAGAGAAAGTTTTTAAGGTCATTTAGTGCATTTTATAGCCCAGAAAATTATAACCTCAGCTACATTTTAAAAAAGTAAACAAGTTTCTTTTCCCTTAGGAACAAAAATTTGATTTTGAAACTTAAAGAAATCAACCAGTTATATAATATTGGCGTATGTTCAAATTCTTACGGCAAATTATTTTCTTTAATTATGCATTCCTTCTTCCTAAGAACTAACAAGTCATTGCTATATCAGAGGAACCCCATCAAACACACTATGTAATTAGTTGCATGGGCAAATAATTTCTCTTAACTGCTTGATGAAATTAGTGTAGTTCTTTGGGCATTTACTGTGCTTAAAAGATGACAACGATAAAGCTTTGGAGAGGTCAATCTTATGTGTAAAAGTGGAAATCTGTGTTGACAATAAGACATGGGTGTTGAAAATACCAGACAACATTCTTACAGAATGACATCAAGGTTTAGGAAAATGTGGATTTAAAAAGTCATATAGACTAATTTGCTGCTTTTGAGAGAGAGAGGAATCTGGCCAGAATACTTGGGTTATGTTAGTACCTGTTCCAGAAAAGGTAAAGGCTACAAAATTTGAGGATTACTGAACAATAAGTTAGATTTCACATGCAGCTAACATACTTCTCAGAAACAGCAATAAAAGCATGGAGAGTAGTGCAAATGATTTCTTGAGGGATGATCAGTTTGGGTTAATGAACGGAAGAGGCTCACATGTGTCCGTTACAGTAATGAGATCAATAATACAGGGGAACATAAGAGTACAATCAAAATTATTTGCTTCTTTAGTAGATTTCGGACAGGCATTTAATATAGCGAATTGAGAAAATTACTGAATATATTGCAGAAAATAGCATTAGATTGGAGGAATTTAACAATGATCCAACCCGTGGTAATTTACGCCACACCAGTTTGGACTCACACCACCATGGTGGGCATTTAATAAAATCAGTTCTGTTTGCTGATGACATAAATCTAGTTCCGTCAGTCATCGAAGAGATTGCAAGCATTGCTGAGTGAATGGAAATTAATGCGAACTAATTTGATGCTGTACTCCGACAACACCGCAATCACCGCTCGCTCACTACACCCAAATAAGCAATAGACTACCTACAAGAGCATCTGGATTCTCGATCGGGTAGGTTATACTCTAGGATCAGCCCATTTCATGCAGCGTTCTTAACTTCTCCGAAATAAGCAGAAACAGCGAAGGTCAGGCATTCCACTTTGGACCTCAGCCCATACCGAAGAAAAGAGAAGAAAAGTTTCTCAGATTCACAAGAGACTAGCTTTTAACACCCAACTCACCTCATTCTTGTGAAAAATGTGGGGCGACTATCGGCCCCTGTACTGGTTATTTAAGCCGTCTTCACCCTTAACACTATCTACCACAGCACGCTCGTGAGATATATTTATTTATTTATTGCCGACTATAAATTTCGGTCGGACTATTGCCCTGTACGAGCGCGTCTAGTCGGAATGGCTGATGAAGGATTTCTCCGACGAGAGACAGCGAAGTTCTTCGCCCCGATAGTCGCAGCCAGTTTAATGTGAACCATTACCCAACGAAACCAGGTCAACAAGCCGACGAGTCGTGGGGGAAAGAAGGCTCCTGGAGAGGCGGATGAGAGCCAGGGTGAGGGGAAGTGAATGCCCCGACTGTAGGCCCGTGGCCATCTGTTTCAGACGAAGGGGAAGTCTAGGAGATGTGAAGGGGAAGAAACTAAGAAGCAGAGGTCACTGACCAGGCCAACGTGCGAGAGAGGGTACAGGGGGCTTTTGTCGTGGAAGAAACAGCTGACGCAACCTTCTATCTTTCTACATGCAACCGCTTAGCAACCTTGTGAATCGCGCAGCCACGGGGCGGTCCTTTCCGCAAAGGTAGCAGATTTCCGTGGCATCCCGGGACTTCCCTCATTACTTTAAGGAATGGTGTTCACCACATCCGGCGCATTTGGGTTGCAGAATACAATGGTTTTTTGGATGTCCGATGCGCTCTCGTCGGTAACACTGCAAGGGCTCGTGTGGCTTTCTAAAAATCGTCGCCGAAAAGAAAAGCCCCGCGAGAAATTGGAGATTTAAATATTCTTCGGCGTCAGGGGAGTTTTCGGAGACATTTCGGATCCCCGCAGTTAGTTCGAAATCAGAAGGACGAGTGGAAAATATGCGGCGAACCGCTATATTATCAGCCAAAGGGCGTTCAGTCCCAAACTCATAACCACACGACACAACGTACGGATAATACAACACGACCGTCTCCGTCGCCAGCTCGAGAGGTACTTCTATCCTTTCCTGTTCGCTCGATTCCCCTCAGCCTTGTCCACCTTTACGTTTCGCTGTACTGTTCATCCCCCACCCCAATGTACCTCCAATACTCCTACTGGGCCCTCACTCCTCCCCTCATTTATTCTGTGTTGTCCAACCACCAGCTTCCCAACCACCCACCATCTTCCATTCCCGCCGATCCATTAATTTCAATCTCCCTACCAGATATTTCATTCTTATGTGAAGAGGCCTGTTTGCCATGTGAAACACCTGAGCTGCGTTCAGGCATTTAGGTATTAGGGTCCATGGAATTAGGCGTCCAAAAATGTTTGGAACTAATAAAAAGGTAGTTTGAATTCCGACACCCTAATCAGTAATACTGCCATCTATGTAGCTAAGAATAAGGAATACACAAATGCTTCCCTACGTAAATATGTTGACATCTTCTTTAACTTTCCAGTTTTTATAGCAATTTTTCCCAAATCTGGGAAATGGGAAGCTCACCCTGGGCCGAAATGGTGAATTATGTAATCATTTCTTCCCTCAAACGTAGAAAAAAAAAGAAAATAGTCTCCATTTATAGTTTCTTCATTTGGCATGCAAACGGTGTATGCGATTCCTCGTGCAACCCAAATAACCACGGCCATCACCTCGTCCGCCAAAATACAATATTCGCCTGCAATGTCTCCGGATGGTCTTTAGAAACCCTCTGGATCGATTATACCCCATTTTTCTAGGTTGCAGTAGCCTCAATTAGGTATTTACGCGGAAACTCATCCGGATTCGAATATATAATTCCAGGACCAGCCTCCGAATCATTTACATGATTGTTAATTTCTCAACTGGGAGCAAACGCAGTTCGTTCCAAGCCAAAGCCATCAAAAGAAGATGTTGAGGCAGTTAAACGAAAAAGACCCATAGCAAACCCAGTGATCTAGATTTATTCTTTGTAAAATTATTAGGTAATCACTTGTACGAGGACATCAGGTCGGGTTATTTCCGTCACTTTTCTCTGCATTTTGTCATTTACTTCCAATAACATCCTTGGCCAGCCTAATGGGAGTTATGAAATTCCAGTCCCAGTTTATTTTGATTTTAAGAACTACTAGCGTGTCTTTTAAATTGTTCAACGTGTTAAGCCCTTCTCAAATACATTTTAACTCTCGCTTACCGGCTCACCTCCGGAAATATAAGCATGACAAGGTTAACCCTTGAATATTTCAATTTACCATGGCAATTCATTGTTCCCTTTTGATGGATGACTTACGTCAGGTCGATATTGGCTTTTGGTCATATTCTGATGTACTGTGATCAATAAGGTGTCTGATGAAAAAAGTCCATAGTAAACCATATGAAGAAAAGTCTGTATCTAATGCACCTGTCAGAGAAGTGGATGTCGGATTCTGCCAAGAAAGAGGTTCCAAGAAATATTTCAACAAAATTATCTCCTTTGAGACAAGAATTGTTGTCACGTTCCGCAAATAAAAAACTATTCGTCTAATGTTATTCATATTGTCGTGAAAAATGCGCGCCGTTACAAGTTCACTCCATTTAAGTGCAATAGTAATCGGAAGGTGGGGTTAGTGTCAAAGTACTAATAGCTGACGCTGACGCCAAGAGATCTTGGAGGTATAATCCCTGTTTACAGCTTTGCAGAGGCATACTGTCCAAGTGTTTATGAACTGTTCTTTCGACAACTGTGTAAGTAAAAGAACCTTCTACGATATAATTCATATGATAGTTATTGCATTCTATATCATGTGTATTAGCTTACGTTGAACACACTGAACTGACCTCACTTATGTGACCATTCTTGGGTAGAAATTGTTGGAATATATTAACGAGAAGTATATTATCATGAGTAACTTAAGAGATTCAAACATAATGACAATATATACGGCTGCATATCCCGAATGAATCTGTAGAAGTACGCCACGTAATTTTCAGAATGTGAATGCGTCATTTCTAGAATGTTCGAGTGCCCATGGCCTCTCCTTCTAGAATGTTCGAATACTCGAAATTCTTGCAGTTTGTTTATTGAATGCTTATTAACCCATGAGTTTTTAAATCGGTGTAACATTTGCATTTCTGAAAGATATTTCAACACAAAACAAATTGCTATCAGATTATGAGAAAGGTAATATGAGAGTTTGGGAAAATTTAAACATGTCCGCAGATAAAAAACCTGTGACACCAACGGAAATATTCAGATTTTGTCCTTGGGATTTTATTTACCCTCGTCTATGAAAATAAATTTTCTTGTTGCATGCCTTCCATTAATTGCATGGTCCAACTGGTGCACCTCAAGATCGAGTCCGTAAGTTCTAAAGGTATTGTAAAATTCATGTGCTCCAGTACAAAACAAACCTGATCATGCTTCCCGTCTTAATTTTTGCCACGTGTAACTGAGAGAAAAAATGGGTGGGATAGGCTCTGTAGATGGCGCTTTCCATCGGCCCCGGTTTCTCATGGAGTTTACCATATTAGACGAGCCGGCATTCATAATTCCCATCATTAATCGCATACATAAGTGGAAACTTTAAAAAAATGTAAACCAGCACAATAAAATGCCGACAAATTATATGTGTGTATTAAATTAACATCGGCTGTCCTTTACATTTCGTTAATAAGCTCATCTTCCCCTCAAATTGATGAAACTGTGCTGGGCATGGGTATCATATCATTTCCTCCCAAGGCCTTATGAAAAGAAAACCCAGTTAATCATACAACCTTGATATATAGAAGGATTTAAAAATCTTAAAATGGTATTTTTGAACTTCCAAAATTTTTTCAATGCTTACCTAATTTTTCTTTTAACTATTCATCTGAATAATTTGCATGCTCATTGACCTTTGGATTTGCATTCAGCTGTGAATGTACTTAACCAGATATTCATTAAAAAATAATTAATTACAGCAAGTTAATGAAATCCCTTTTTTCTTTTAGTTTGAGGAAACGCGTTTTCCTGTTTTTAAAAGACTGTAAGATCATAAACACCTACCGCTGGTTAATAATGAAAGGCCTGCTGGTACTAATAGTTAAGCACCTGCGAAAGGAGTTAGAAGAAAGTTCCCTGAGTCCGGATGCCGCCGAAAGAGTAAAGGTAGCCGCTCAGTGCATAGAAAATGCCTACTCAATATCAAAGGAAGATTTAGGAGCTTGCACCATGGCCCTGGAAGATCTTTATTTGCCATCTGCTTCAAAGGTTAGCAGTAAAGTGTGCATTTGATATGCCAGCATGAGCTTTCTCTGACTGCAATATGTTAATAAGTTATGTGCAAAGCATTACTTCTTGAAAAATAAATAATACTTGGAGAGTTATTCACTTTTATAATCGTGAATTGCATTGAACGTTATTAAAACATGACCTAGGAGGTGTAAATATTTCACTAATTAGGTAAACAGTGCCATTGTTTGATGATGATCAAGTCAGGTTTTTCTTTGCAAATCGACCATTATTTATGCTGCAACCTTAAGCTTTATTTTTGATATCCCACAATTTTTTTTCAACGGTTAGTAATTGATCATTGCAGGGTTTTCTGTAGTTTAGAGCCAGTAATTTTTTTCTGTTATATACCTTCCTCTAACATGTATCCATAAGAAAAAATATCACCACTTGAAGTTAATTTTCTCTGCTTATAATACCTAGTTCTGAAGTAAATATTAATTAATTCTTTAATATTAACAGGATGGCAGAAAGGTAACACCTGAACAAAATGAAGAGGCTCAACGCCTGAAAAAAGCAGGCAATGAGCGCATGGCTAAAGGCAAATACCCAGAAGCTATTGAACTTTACACAAGGTATTTGAGTTTTATTAATTGTCAAGAAATTATTGCGTTTTCAATTGAAAATACATTTCAAAAGTCAATCCTATACTAGACAGAAAAGTTCTGAAGGTCTTGGAACCAGTACATAATGATTAGTCTTATAAAACTCATTGTTTTAGATATAAGTCATCTGAAAAAACTGGAACATAGATTTGCTTTATTTGAACTTTATCATAAACCACACTTTTTCTCGTTTCAATGTTGAAATCATACTCTTTCTCTCAGCACCATGAGATTCACTCCAGCAGTATTTTTGGTTGGGTACACGAACTTTCTGGGAAACCATTGCCTGCAATTCAGTAGGTTTTTGCCTCCTACTTTAATGTGTGCATTTCATCTACAGTGGCACTTAATATTGGGCAGCTTGTACAAACGCCGGCCAAACTGACCTTCAGGTTGACACCTATGTTCATAGTTCTATAATACCATTTTATTGGCCCATTGAAAGAATATTTGCCTGGCAAGTTAATCATTCAGATGTTTTATTCCTATGCTTAGTAAGGTATTGCTTTCGAGAGCAAGTAAATAATTTTCATTAATTTTGTTCGCTTCCCAACCCAATAAATTGACACAGAGCAAAATTCAAAACAGCATAATTTTTCAACTGTTGTGAATCTTTTTTAATACATTACTCCTAAATATGGTCATATTTGTTATGGATAGAAGAGTTGTATCCTTAAGCCCAAAGGAAATGAAGGTGAACTGTTAATAGTTTTTAAGGCTAATTGCAGAAGGACCCTTAACAAAAGTTAAAAATTTAAGTTTTAATTTATGTATGCAATGCTGATAATTTGGGAGCCACAAGGTCATGGCATCATATCATCTCAAACAAGATTTTTTTAACAGAGCTTCACTGTTTTTACCTTAAATGAGATAGGTATGGCTGTGGAGGAGGATGTGTGTCTGTGTAGATATAACTGTTTTCAGTATATCAAAATGGTCACATTGATTGTCCACATACTTTTAGAAAATGTAACCCTAAATACCCCTTGAATTTTGATAGAGTAAGAATAGGCGGTTTAATCCTCAGCATGGCTTCAGCGAAGGGCACTCTCACTCTTCTCTTTTTGTAGGCCCGGATAGAATTTCAATTGACGAGCTCAAATTGGACAGTAGCACAGTTTCATCTTACAAAATATTTTATTCAAAGTTACCATGAGCAATGAGCTGTCATGGGTCAATGTTTTGAAGAAATTCAGAGCATAATGGTCTATTAAGAATATGTGTGTATATATTTAATTCCAATTCAATGAATATAGTTATGGTAGTTTCACAGGGTAGTGCCTGGGACTCCTTTTGTTTTTAATCTACACAAATGATGTACTGGGTGGAATAAATTCTGAAATTAGACTTCCTATGAGTGATTGAATTATATACAGGTAAGAAGTAAATGAGAGAATTGGCCTTCTAAATTTCACGAATATTTGGGGAGGTTTACCCACATCCCCTCATTGTTCCTTCACCCCGTTCCCATGCAAATTGCCTCTCGAAAAATATTATCTATCTTTTGTCGTGAAAGCAATGCACTTCATTCAACATAGGCGAATGCATTACCCCCTTATCCATTCGAATGAACAATCACCGCTTCTCCTGTAATTCTGCTTCACTCTCTTCTCTTCCTATCCCTTTACACGCAAGTTCACACAACCTATCAATTGACCAATGCTTTTCCCTAACAGATCTAGAATCCCTACCCGATTCAGCCACCAACATAGACGTGGGAACTCGCGAATCCGCATACATCCTATATTTCCGATCCTTTAAAATTCCCACCCTTAACCGATATCTTTAATTTCCTTCCCAACAGTCCCTAAACCTTCTGCCGCCCTACCCTCCCCAGGCACTCTTCCCTCAACACCTCTAAGTCTGACCTGAAGAAGGCCTCAGAGTAGGCCGAAAGCTAGAATCATCTACAGTGTGAATGTCCTTTTTCATGATATATGTTTTATTCTGTGTTATATTATGCCGTCCAAAAGCTATATATATATATATAATTCTCTTTGAGTTATTTCTAAGCCTTTCAGGTTATAAAAATTTTATTCTATGTTATTGTTGTTCATAGTTGCAGGAAGATTGTGAGTAGAAGTGCTTTTTTGTCTGAAATAAACTGGCTTGAAAACATTGTTCTGGTAACATCTTTTTGTACAATGTGTTATTTTCTCTTTCAGGGCTATTGCATTGGACCCGAATAATACAGTGTACTTCTGTAATCGTGCTGCGGCCCACATCCTGACCGTAAACTTTTCAGGGGCTATAAATGATTGCCATGAAGCAATAAGACTAGACCCCAAGAACAGTAAAGCCCATGGTCGTTTGGGGTAATTATGAATTATACACTAAAATAGTGCATAGCATTATTGAATGAAGCAGTTGGTTAATTCTTTGTGTTGGTAAAACATTTTGTTTATAAGTTTGTGCAACTTTCTTTAGTATTTCGGTGTGGGTAAAAATCGTGTATGGGATTGAGAAGGTTTCCATTGTCATCTTTTAAGATTTGCATCGATTATAGGACTATTAACTTCCTTCTTTATATTGTTGGTTTAACCTTTATTTTATACATAGATTACATTATTTATCTTCATTGAAATTTGTTCAATGGTGAAAAAACAAACAATTTTTAATTATTGAAGTTTTTAAAGTAATTGTTGAAGAATTTAGATACATTTGTTCAAACTATTTTACTATCATTGGAACCTGGAGAAACAAGCAACTTTTGGCATAAGAAGGGACAAGGTGCATGGGATCCACAGAAACATGGCATGCCTGTTACTTCAGCCTGTGTTTAACACTTGTGTCACTGGCATCCTAGTGAATTGGTGGTAACACATTTTTCCATACTTGTGTCCAGACATTGAACATCAATGACCAGGTCCGAGCATGGTTGATCCATCATTCAAATCATCCGTCAACATCAAAAATTTCCACTTTCCTCTATAACAAGGGTAAAATTAGGGACATAGATGCTTCAAAGAGAGTGACATGAATATCATTGCAGTTGTTTTACATTCTCAGTGACGTTAAAGGACTGATATTCATATAGTTAAAAGGACCGAAATTGCAATGCACCTCTTAATGAGATTTGTCCTTAGTGAGCAGGCGAAAGTGATTTTTGCTGAACCTATAAATGAGATGTCAGGATCATCAGCGGGTGAAGACATATTTGAAAAAATCAATGCTTGCTTCAAGAAGTTCAAGAGAAGATCCAGCTTCCATTGTGCTTAGAGGCATGGTCAAGCAGGAAACTGCAACTCAAAGGCAGCCGGGAACTTAATCGTTTGTTTGAAGAAGGTGGTAGACGAAGGACAATCTGCAATGGATTTATAATTGTAACAAGATATGTCTGTTCTGGAAGTAGATGCCCAGGGGAATCTATAGCATATCTATATCTATAGCAATGGGTTGAAATATATCCAAATTTATTAATGAACGAAAGTGCAGAATGGTGATTCACCTACTTCATTTTAGCAATGACGCATGGATCAGAAGGTTTTTGCATTGTTAATTACTTATCAGGCTCCCTGTGAACAGGTCTGGCAAACAGCATTGAGACAGCAGAGGGTTGTCGAGTGATCAAAAGACATTTATATCATGGGCCTTACTGTTTATGAGCTATCTATTTTAAATTGTACATATATCTGAGAAATGGGTCTTGTTAGTCCAGGGGGTAGGCTCTTGGTCTGCTGACTGGAGGGCCCGCGTTCAATTCCCCGGCAAGGCACTCTAACCACCCCCAGCTCCATCCAAGATATGTGATTTTTTGGGTACAAGATCTTCATGGGAAACCATAACCGGCACAGAAAAAGGAACTGGCCCCCTTTGCCTGATTTATATAATTCAATTGCCATCGGGCCTAGTAATGCTTGAAATCCACCATCACATACAAAAGTGACCTTTTGGTTGATTAGTGTGTTTATGGATTTTGGCGGTATCTGAATACTAGGACCTATGCAAAAACCAGTAATGATTTTTATGAACGTGAAAAGGAACATATTATACAATACTCCAGTATTTTCCATAGAAAATCATTTTTATTATTGGCTTTGTATGAGAATTTAGGGATTTTTGCCACGGCCTAGAGCTTTGGCAGTTAATAACATAAACTTCTAGATCTGGGGTCAAAATTAAACATATCTTCATCTTTTTTCTCATTATATTACAACTTATATTTTATAGCTATGCATATCATGCAGTTGGGGACCATAGAAAATCCAGGGACTCTTACTCAAAGGCACATACCCTTAGACCTGGAGATAAAAGGTACAAAAACTGGTACCAAAAACTTCAGGAGAAGTTGGAAAGTGAAGTAGAACCTATGCCGGAGTTCTCAAAAGACATGGATTTGTCCCCTCTGATGAAGTATCCAAAATTGGCCAAGATTGCCACCAAAGTCTTTGGAGATGCAGCCGCCGAAGATCCGTACGTATTAATATGACCAGATGCTATGGTGTTAAAATAATGCATGCTTACTCCGCTAAGGCAGTTTATTTCTTCTCCTTGGGATGAATTTTATTATAATTTGCATTATGTAAACCAGGGAAAATTCCTATGAGGAATACAGTTTTAGAGCAGGTATTGATTACAAACTTATTTTAGGTCTCTTTTCCATCATTGAAATTCCTGATGTAACACTTGGTTTTTCTTATGCAAATTTATCTAGTTATAATATAATGCCTAGTTATTCACCATTGTGCCATCCCTTTGACATGCACTCTATTTCTAATGTAATCTGCGAAATGAATTTAAGAGGTAGCATTAACTTAACTAAAATCATTCCTAAGAATTTCAAAGAGTACACAAAGAAAAATTTAAGTATAGCTTCACGAATGTACTAGAAATGAACACACTATAGTAGCATAGGTTGACTGACCCAAAGCTCTTAATAAAGTTCCTCTCTCATCACAGTACAATGTATCATAAAGCATAATTTCTCTTAAAGCCAATACATTAGTAATCTCACAATCCTTTTTCCTGACATTATCCATCACTGTTTTATAGGATTTATCTTTATGGGGTTTAAGCATTAGTGGCCTCAACAAAGCATGAAGAAGTCCATTATCACTTGTGGACATATGGTTGATTTACAAATTTTGATAACACCTGTTTGCCATTGTAATCAAAGGGGCCAGATCAACATAGTGATTATGATTTCCTCTTTAGTCTCCTGAGGTGGCTTCGATTAAATTTTTTACAAGTACCATTCTTGTTTGTCAGTCACTTAAGTTGTTTGATTCAATCAAGTAAAGGTTAAACAAATGTGGCTGAAACTTTGTGAATGTTGCTAGATGTCTGATACTAACAGAGAGTAAATTCGATATGCAATAGTGCTGCCATCTTTTCTCATTTGTGCAAACTGTTAAAAATGCCATCTGAAATCATCTTATGCGATTAGTCTTAGGGACATCCAGTTCTTTCAAGAGCCCCTTGAAGAGACATTTTTTTTAGGTAGTCATTCGTCCAATGTTTAATATTGAAATGATACTGAAGTATTAATTGCTATAATTACTATTTCTAAGAAAATTATGGCCAATTGAGTGAGTACGTATGACTTAGATGTCTGCAGAAAGGAACCTTGCATAACCTGTAATATAACATCTCTTACAATTGTAGTATTATTTAGACCTTATGTTTCGCCGATAAGGTGATTATTTGATGGCCGCAAATCTATCAGCTACTTTTAAAATAATGTTTAACTGATTTTTTTTTCTATTTTACAGCCTAGATAGAATTTTATCGGGGAAGCCCTTGCCTAATTTTCAGCTGGAAGAGGAATTAATAACTGCGTAAGTATATATGTATATATTAAAATTTGTGAATGCTGGCAGCATAAATGAAAACCATTTATGGTTGATTATGGTATTGGTAAACAAAATACTATTGCAATGCAACTCTTAAAACGTTAATTATTTGAGAGAAAGTAAAAGCGATTTTTCCGGACATGGTTAGGAAATGCCAGGATCATTAATGACCCCATAAGTACTGAAGGAGAGCCATGCATGGTTCCAGAAATTCAAGGGAAGAACCTTAATCCATGGCATTGTAAGGCATAGCAATGCAGCAAGCTCCAACTCAACGACAGCAGAGAACTTAATCTGTGACTTCAAGATGCTCTCAAATAAAATATAGCGTTTCAATCCTGACAATGCACATTTCTTCTGAGAGAATATGTCAGCTTAAACATATGTATGTGAAGCCTAAACATATCCTAAACAATGTGTATATAATTTTCTTTGAATAAAACCTGTACATAGTATATTTATTTCAGCATAGAATGTACTATTATGTTTTAAAATTAATTCATTGGGAAAAAAAACTTCACTAAACAATGGTTGCACTTGAAATGAAAGATCACCAAAAAATTATGCTCATTTTAAAATATTCCATTGTGCATAGGAAATCTATGTACTGAGTATGTAATGTACAACAATAGTTTTATTGCCCTGGGATAGTAATTGAGGCATTTGAGATAGCCTTTGCTGAAGTAGCATTTCTTTTCGCAAATATAGATAATTCATAGTCACTGATTGCTCCTTTCACTTAATTTTCAGATTATCTTCAGTCGCTCACTTTTTGTTGCAAAATTCTTTTTCTATACAGGACACGGGAGGTACAAGCTGATTTGAGGGGTCAATTAGCTCTTGTGCAAGAAGAGCTCGACAGTATAAGGAGGTACACAGAAGATCTGATGGCCAACCAGGAACCTAAAACAGAACAATTGCCCAGCTCATCAGCATTGCCGTCTCAACCAGAAGGCGTCGGCCCCAAGTCCATAAATGCTCATAATTCTTTGGATGTAAGTGGGGATGGGCCTAGTTCTTCTGGCCTTGAAGGAAAAAATGAATGCAATAGATGGTGATAGCTAGTTTAATTGATTGTATAAGAACTCATAATTTTCTATCAAATTTGTCTTTCTGTGCCCATTTTCAGAATAAAATGGTTAATTCAAAGAACTATACTTTATCTTTCAAATATTTTTCTTAGTTGATTGTGCAAATTTTCCTTGTTATTTTTGACAGCCCAAATAAAAGAAGGAGAAACTTGGAAAAAAAATATAGAGGAAGTTTTTAGGTCGTTTAGTGCTTTTCAAAGCATAGAAAATTTAAACTCAACTACATTTCAAAAAAGTAAACAAGTTTCTTTTCCCTAAGGAACAAAAATTTGATATCTGTAACTTAAAGCGTGCATCCTTTTATGTAATATTGGCGTATGTTTAAATTGTTACAACAATCTACTTTCTTTAATTGTACATACCTACCTCCTAAGAACTAACAAGTCATTGCTACATCAGAGGAACCCCATCAAACACACAATGTAGTTAGTTGCATGGGCATATAATTTTTCTTAACGGCTTGATGAAATGAGTGCAGTTCATTGGGAATCTACAGTGCTTAAAAGATAAAAACAATAAAGCTTTGAAGTGGTCAACCTTATGTGTAAAAGTGGAAACCCGTGTTAACAATAAGACATGAGTTTTAAAAATACTAGTTGAACCACAAAATATCCAAGATGAAAGAATATATACAAGGACTCCAAGATAAAGGACTTAGGCAATCAAGGTTAGACATGGAAAACAGAATATGATGTAGATGAAGATAGCTTAGGTTCATGCTGACTCTACGATGAAATGGAAAGTGCATTAAGGGAACTGAAATGTAGTAATGCAGAGTAGGTAAACAACATCCTTACAGAATGACATAAAGGTTTAGGAAAATATGGATTAAAAGTCATATAGACTAATTAGCTGCTTTTATGAGAGAGGAATCAGGCCAGAATACTTGGCTAATGTTAGTACCTGTTCCAGAACAGGTAAAGACTACAAATTTTGATGATTACTGTACAATAAGTTTGATTTCACATGCAGCTAAAGTACTTCTCAGAATCAGCAATAAAAGCATGGAGAGCAGTGCAAATGTTTTCTTGAGGGATGATCAGTTTAGGTTAATGAACGGAAAAGGCTTACATGATGCCGTAACAGTAATGAGATCAATAATAGAAGGGAACATAGAATACAATCAGGGTTTATTTGCTTCTTTTGTAGATTTCTAACAGGCATTTCAAATAGTGAATTAAGATAATTAATGAATATATTGCAGAAAATAGCAATACACTGGAGGAATTGAAAACTATTCTGCAATAATCATCTTCATTCCTCGGACTGCTCACGCTCAAGAACAGGACAAACTGTCCGGATGGGCAGTGTTAGGAAGAGATTTAAGGCAGCGTTCTCCATTCTCACCTCTGCTGTTCCAAGTATATTCAGGGAGAATTATTAAAGAGGCATAGAAAGAATGAAGATTGGTGGGCAATTAATAAAATCATTTCTGTTTGCTGATGACCAAATCTAGTTCGTCAGTCAGCCAAGAGATTGCAAGCAATGCTGAGTGAATGGAAATTTAGTGCAAAAGATTTGGGATGAGAATAAATCGAGGCGAATTGTACTCTGAGCCCGAATTCCCTCAACCCATTCACAAGATAACCCCTCCATCGCATCTCATTCGCAATTTTTCCTATCACATCTGGCGTTCCACAAGGTGCAGGTTATCCCCATTTTTTTCACTCTATATATAAATGACGTTTCCTCACTCCGGCGAACTAATTTAATGCTCCGCTCGCTCACTACACCCAAATAAACAATAGATTACCTAAAAGAGCTACTGGATTCTCGATCAGACAGGATGTACTCTTGGAAACTCACCATTCAACCCATTTCATGTAGCGTTGTAAACTTCTCCGAAAAAAGGGGAAGGTCAGTATTTCCACTTCGGATCTCATCCCATATTGAAGTAAAAAGAAGAAAAGTTTCTCAGATTCACAAGGGACTAGCTTTTAACACCCACCTCACCTCAGTCTTGGGAAAAGGGTGGGGCGACTATCGTTTCCTTACTGCTTATTTAAGCCGTTTTCACCACTAATACTATCTACGAAACGCTCCTAAATTTAACAATGATTCACCCCGTGGTAATTTACGCCACCCCAGTTTGGACTCACACAACCGTGTTTGTGAGAAAATGAAACTTTATGACTATCATGTGAGAAATATTTATTTATTGCCGACTTAATTGGACGCGGTTGGGATTTATAGTCCCTTCGTCCACCTAACCATTACATTACATTGGAGACGATAACATACAGCCAAGCCCTGGACGTAGGAAAATCCACCCAGGCGGGAATCGAACCCGCGACCTTTCGATTGGTAGGTTTCGGTAGGACTTTACCTCGCCCCCACCGGTGCTGGTAGATTCACTTAAAATTAACAGGGTAATACAAACCGACAGGTGTACGGCCTTGTGTATTAATTTTAATTATGGCTAGGCGGGAGTGATTACATTGTTTGGGGGAAAGACTTGTATCTTAAATAGGACTACCAGTAGTTCAATATTATGAGTAAATAACGGGGATTGTAAACATCGAGGGGATTTGACACAAGGGCACAGTACGAAAAAATTCATGGATATCAGTAAATAATTAAACCTAGGTTAATGTATATCCGGCGCACCGGGAAATATACTAATTTTAGAAGAGAGAATATGATAATAATGGCTTAAAATTAAAAGACATGGGATAGACTCACAGGCGAGTAACGTCCTTAAGCAGCGTGAAAGTGTGCTCCAATCAAGCTCATAATCCCAGATATTTGTCAAAAGAGGATTTCCAGTCGTTGCAATCAAAGAATAACATTTCTTTGTCCATATACGGTTGAACTCCGCGACGGTCGGGAGGCGATGTGTGGCGCGAACCTCTGCCTTCCGCGTGAATGGGGAGACATTTAGCAAGCCGCGAACGAACATATTATGAACTGTTTCGAGGCAGCGCCAAATTGTCTTCCGATTCCCGAACACGGGCACCTCATATAAAAAATTTCGGCCGGACTATTGCCTTGTACAAGCGCATCCGGTCCGAATGGCCGATGGAGGATGTCTCGGAGGCGGGACAGCGAGGTCCTTCACCGCGATCGTCGCGGCCCGTTCAATGTGAACCATTATCCCACGAAGCCAGGTCAACAGGCCGACGAGTCGTAAGGGGAAGAAGGCTGTAGGAGAGACGGCTGAGAGCCAGAATGGAGATTTGAAGATTTGAAGGGGAGGATACCCCGAAGCACTGTCCGGGCCAACGTGCGAGATAGGGTACAGGGGGTTTTCGCCGTGGATGAAACAGCAGACGCAACCTTCTCTCTTTCGAAACTATGCAATCTCTTCGCGTCCTTATTGATCGCGCTGCCGCGGTAATTTTCGGGGTGGTCATTTCCGCAAATGTAGCAGATTTCAGTCCAGCAGATCAAGGAATGGTTTTCACCACAACGAGCGCATTTGGGTAGCAGAAAACAAAGGTTTTTTTGGTGTCGGATGCGCTCGCATACTAGACACTGAAGCGCCTCGTTTGGTTTTCTAACAGTCGTCGCCGTAACGCGAAGGCCCGCGAGAAATTGGAGATTTAAATATTATTCGGCGTCGACGGAGTTTTCGGAGACTTTTCGGATGCCCGCAGTTAGTTCGAAATCAGAAGGACGAGTGGAAAATATGCGGCGAACCGATATTATCAGCCAAGCGACTGCAATTGGGGATGAAAAAACTCGTCCTCCTCCTCGTAACGGAGCGTATGTTCTTTCGTGTGGTTTTGAGTTTGGGACTGAACGCCCTTTGAGCACGACCGTCTCCGTCGCTAGTTCGAGAGGTACTTCTGTCTCTTCCTGTTCGCTCGATTCCCCTCAGCTTTTCCCACCTTTATGTTTTGCTGTACTTTTCATCCCCCACCCCAATGTACCTCCAATACTCCTATTGGGCCTTCACTCCTCCCCTCATTTCTTCTGTTTTGTCCAACCACGAGCTTCCCGACCACGCACCATCTTCCATTCCCGCCGATCCATTAATTAAAATGTCCCTACCAGATATTTCATTCTTCCGTGAAGGGGCCTGTTTGCCATGCGAAACACCTGAGCTGCATTCAGGCATTTAGGTATTAGGGTCCATGGAAAGAGGTGTCAACAAATGTTTGGAAACTAATAAAAAGGTAGCTCGAATTCCGACACCCTAATCAGTAATACAGCCATCTATGTAGCTAAGAATAAGGAATACACAAATGATGTCCCAACGTATATATGTTGACATCTTATTTAATTTTCCATTTATTTATAGCTATTTTTCCCAAATCTGGGAAATGGGAAGCTCACCGTGGGCCGAAATGGTGAAATATGTAATCATTTCAACTGAAATTCTCTAATATTCGCCATTAAATATGTGCAGATCTCATGTGAAGAGGCCTGTTTGCCATGCGAAACACCTGAGCTGCGTTCAGGCATTTAGGTATTAGGGTCCATGGAAATAGGCGTCAAAAAATGTTTGGAACTAATAAAACGGTAGCTCGAATTCCGACACCCTAATCAGTAATACTGCCATCTATGTAGCTAAGAATAAGGAATACACAAATGATGTCCCAACGTATATATGTTGACATCTTATTTAATTTTCCATTTATTTATAGCTATTTTTCCCAAATCTTGGAAATGGGAAGCTCACCGTGGGCCGAAATGGTGAATCATGTAATCATTTCAACTGAAATTCTCTAATATTCGCCATTGAATATGTGCAGTTGTGCACCCATTTAAATTTTGGAAGGAAGGGAAATTTCTTCCTCGCCAAGTTGGTGCGTTTCTTTCTGAGTGAGATGAAACAAGTGAATGTCATTCTCTCCGGAATAATGCCGAATTATTATTCTATATTATTGATTTCTTCCTTCAAACGTAGAAAAAAATAAATAAATTATTCTCCAATTATAGTTTCTTCATTTGGCATGCAAACGGTGTATGCGATTCCTCGTGCAACCCAAATAACCACGGCCATCACCTCGTCCGCAAAAATACCATATTCGCCTGCCACGTACCCGGATGGTCTATAGAAACCCTCTGGATCGATTATACCCCATTTTTCTAGGTTGCAGTAGCCTCAATTAAGTATTGACGCGGAAACTCATCCAGATTCGAATATATAATTCCAGGATCAGCCTATGAATCATTTACATGATTGTTAAATTCTCCACTGGGAGCAAACGGAGTTTGTTCCAAGCCAAAGCCATCAACAGAACATGTTGAGACAGTTAAACGAAAAAGACCCATAGCACACCCAGTGATCTAGATTTATTTTTTGTACAATTATTAGGGAATCACGTGTACGTGGACATCAGGTCGGGTTATTTCCACCATTCTTCTATGCATCTTGCCATTTACTTCCAATAACATCCTTGGCCAGCAAAATGGAAGTAATAACAATCCAGACCTGGTTTTTTTTATATTTTGAAAATCTAGCGCGCCTTTTCAGTTTTCCAATGTGTTTCCACCCTTCTCAAATGCATTTTAACTCTCGCTGACCGGTTCACTTCCGGAAATATAAGCATGAAAAGATTCACCCTTTAATGTTTCAATTTACCAAGGCAATTCGTTGTTCCCTTTTGATGGAGGACTAACGTCTTGTCGGTGTTGGCTTTCGCACATATGCTAATACACTATGATCAATAAGGTGTCTGATGAAAAAAAGCATGTATCTAATACACTTGTCAGAGGAGTGGATGTCGGATTCTGCCAAGAATGAGGTACCAAGAATTATTTCGACAAAATTATCTCCTTTGAGACAAGAATTGTTGTCACGTTACGCAAATAAAGAATTATTCGTCAAATGTTATTCATATTGTCGTGAGAAATGCGCGCCGTTCCAAGTTCACTCCATTTAGGTGCAATAGTAATCGGAAGGTGGGGTTAGTGTCAAAGTACTATTAGCTGACACTAACGCCAACAGATCTTGGAAGTATAATCCCTGTTTACAGCTTTGCAGAGGCATACTGTCCAAGTGTTTATGAACTGTTCTTTCGACAACTGTGTAAGTAAAAGAACCTTCTACGATATTATTCATATGATAGTTATTGCATTCTATTTCATGAGTATTAGCTTACGTTGATCACACTGAACGGACCTCACTTATTTGACCATTCTTTGGTTGGAAATTGTTGGAATATATCAACGAGAATTATATTACCATGTAAACTTAAGAAATTCAAACATAATGACAATTTATACGGATGCATATCCCGAATGAATCTGTAGAAGTACGCCACGTAATTTTCAAAATATGAATGCGTCATTTCCAGAATGTTCGAATGCCAATGGCCTCTCCTTCTAGAATGTTCGAATACTCGAAATTCTTGCAGTTCGTTTAGTGAATGCTTATTAACCCATGAGTTTTTAAATCGGTGTAACTTTTGCATTTTTGAAAGAAATTTGCAACACAAAACAATTTGCTATCAGATTTTGAAATAGGTAATATGAGAGTTTGGAAAAATTTAAACGTGTCCGCGGATAAAAAGCCTGTGACACCAACCGAAATATTCAGATTTTGCCCTTGGAATTTGAAAGTTGATTTTCTTGTGGCATGCCTTCCATTAAATGCAATTCACACGCGTGTTTACTAAAGTATATTATGTTTTTTTTCTAAAGTTCGCGATCCCACCAGATAAGGCCGGCCGTGAATTCATTCTAAAAATTTCAATTGCATTAAAATGATTGGCATGCCATGTGAGAAGTAGTTAGTTGTCCAAATTGTCGTGATTATTCCAAAGTTGGTCAGTGAGCTAATGGATTACGTAAGGCCCATCTGGTGCAGCTCATCGTCGAGCCCGAAAGTTCTAAAGGTATTGTAAAATTCATGTGCTCCAGTACCAAACCAACCAGATCATGCTTCCCTTCTTAATTTTTGCCACGTGTAACTGAGATAAATAATGGGCTCTGTAGATGGCGCTTTCCATCGACCCCGGTTTCTCATGGAGTTTACCATATTAGCCGAGCCGGCATTCACCATTCCCATAATCAATCGCATACATAAATTGACTTTAAAAGTATGGAAACCAGCACAATAAAATGCCGACAATTTATATGCGTTAATGAAACCCCTTTATATTTTTAGCTTGAGGAAACGCATTTTCCTGCGTTTAAAAGACTGCACGATCATAAACACACACTGTTGGTTAATAATGAAAGGCCTGCTGGTACTAATAGTAAAGCACCTGCAAAAGGAGTTAGAAGAAAGTTCCCTGAGTCCGGATGCCGCCGAAGAAGTAAAGGTAGCTGCTCAGTGCATAGAAGATGCCTACTCAATATCCAAGGAAGATTTAGGAGCTTGCACCATGGCCCTGGAAGATCTTTATTTACCATATGTTCCCGAGGTTAGCAGTTATGTGTGCATTTGATATGCAAACGTCAGCTTTCTCTGACTGCAATATGTTATCATGTTATGTGCAAGGCATTATTTCTTGAAAAATCAATAATACCTGGAGAGTTATTCACTTTTATAATCTTGAATTGCATTGAACATTATTAGCACACAACCTAGTAGATGTAAATATTTCACTAATTGAAGTAAACAGTGTCATTGTTTGACGATGATCAAGTCAGGTTGTTTCTTTGCGAATCAACCATTAATTATGCTGACAACCTTAAGCTTTATTTGTGATGTCCCACAATTTTTTACCCAACAGTTAGTAATTGATCATTGCAGAATTTTTTGTAGTTTAGAGCCAATTATTTTATCTGTTAACTGTCTTACTCTAACATGTATCCGTGAGAAAAAATATCACCACTTGAAGTTAATTTTTCTGCTTGTAATACCTAGTTCTTAAGTAAATATTAATTAATGCTTTATATTAACAGGATGGCAGAAAGGTAACACCTGAACAAAATGAAGAGGCTCAACGCCTGAAAAAGGCAGGCAATGAGCGCATGGGTAAGGCAAATACCCAGAAGCTATTGAACTTTACACAAGGTATTTGAGTTTCTTAATGGCCAAGACATTATTGTGTTTTCAATTAAAAATAAACTTCAAAAGTCAATCCAATTCTGGACAGAAAAGTTCTGAAGGTCTTGGAACCAGTACATAATCAATAGTCTTATAAAACTTATTGTTTTAGATATAAGTCATCAGAAAAAACTGGAACATAGATTTGCTTTATTTGAACTTTTTAATAAACCACAGTTTTTCTTGTTTTAATATTGAAATCATACCATAACGAAACGTTTTTGCCCCCTACCTTAATGTGTGAATTTCATCTACGGTGGCACTTAGTATTGGGCAACTTGTACAATCGCCGGCCAAACTGACCATCAGGTGACACCTATTGTTTATAGTTTTTTAATACCATTTTATTTGCCCATTGAAAGAATATAAGCCTGGCAAGTTAATCATTCATATGTTTTATTCCTTTGCTTTTAAGGTAACACTTTAGAGAACAAGTAAATAATTTTCATTAAATTTGTTCGCTGTCCCAACCCAATTAATTGGCACAGAGCAAAATCCAAAAAAGCATTATTTTTTCACTGTAGTGAATCTGTTTTAATACATTACTCCTAAATACGGTGAGGCTGGATATTTGTTATGGATAGAAGAGTTGTATCCTTAAGCTCAAAATAAATTACGGTCAAGGTTTAATAGCTTTTAAGGCTAATTGCAGAAGGATCCTTAACAAAGGTTGAACATTTAGGTGTTTATTTCGGTATGCAATGCTAATAATTTGTTAGGCACAAGGTCATGGCATCATATCATCTCAAACAAGATTTTTTCAACAGAGCTTCTCCGTTTTTATCTTAGAAGAGATAGGGATGGCTGTGGAGGAGGCTGTGTGTCTTTGTAGATATAACTGTTTTCAGTAGATTAAAATGGTGACATTGGTTGTCTGCATACTTTCAAAAACGGTAATGCCTAAATAACATTTGAATTTTGATAGAGTAAGAATTGGCATTTTAGTCCTTAGCATGGCTTCAGCTAAGGGCTCCCATGTGAAATTTCTCTCTTTGTAGGGCCAGATAGAATTTCAATTGACAAGCTAAAATCTACGGTAGCACAGTTTCTTCCTACAAAAATATTTTATTCAATGTTACCATGAGCAATGAGCTGTCATGAGTCAATGTTTTGAAGAAATTTAGAGCATAATGGTCAATTAAGAATAAGTGTGTATATATATAATTCCAATTCAATGAATATAGTGAAGGTAGTTTCACAGGGTAGTGTCCTGGGATTCCTTTGTTTTTAATGTACACCAATGATCTACTGGGTGGAATAAATTCTGAAATTAGACTTCTTATGAGTGATTGAATTATCTACAGGAAAGAAGTAAATGAGACTATTGGCCTTCTAAATTTCCAGAATATTTGGGGAGATTTTAATCATATTCATCAGACTCTTGTGTATTTATATATGTGAATACATATCAATATATATATATATATATAATCTACCAATCTACTTCTTAAATCCTCGCCCTGTTCCAAAATCACTCCCAGACCCTGTAATAAACCTAGATGCAAAACATGTCCTATTTTCCTAACCAGAATCCCATCCCTCTCCCACCTGCTCTCTAACTCTCTCCCACCAATTCCCTACTCCTGGTGTACATCCAGCAATGTTGTCTACCTACTCAAGTGCCAACTTTGCCCTGCCTTTTACATTGGACAGTTACCACAACACTTAATATTATAATCAATAATCATCGAGCCTCATGCAACAATTCCTCCCTTAATGGTATGCCCCCAATCCCCAAACATGCCTCGGAACACAAAACTGCCTTTGACCAATGTTTTAAATTATCCGTCTTAGCATCCCTCCCACACTCAGACCCTCCACTGAAACTCAAAACATTAGAGCTAGCTTTCATCTGGCTCTTGGATTCCTGGAATCGCCCAGGTATTAATATTAGATATTAATTGCCCCCTTTATGCATATAATTTCATCCCCCTCCACCCCAACAATTTCCATATCATCCCCACCTTTTTTTAAAATTCCCACGCCATACACTACCCCTCCAAACCCTTCCTTGAGTGCCTTTCCCCCCTTTTTCCCCACTTTCCCTTTCTTTTCCCCACTTTTCCCCTCTTTTTTCCCCCATTTTCCCCCTTCTCCTTCCTACCACAGCTTTCGGGCTCTCCTCTGCCTCAGTTCTGTTCCAAATTTCTCTTGGGAAAGGTGGTTGCACCACCGAAAATTCGAGACCTAGTGAGTCCCTATTTTATATGTTTTAGTTTCTGTGTTTGCAATGACTATTTAGTGAATTTTATTGTGCACGTTCGTGGCTTTTCAAGAAAGTATATATATATATATATATATATATATAGTATGTGTTATATATATATATATATATATATATATATATATATATATAACACAGTAATCAACCCGAAGGTCGGTTGAGTAGGTGATGGTAGAGCTCACCCATGTACCAAGCCCGGGGGGACCAGTTCCTTTCCCTGTGCCAGTTATGGTTTCCCTGGAAGATCTGGTACCCGAAAAATCAACTAGCTTGGGTGGAGCTGCAGGTGCCCAAAGTGCCTTGCCCAGGAATCGAACCCGGGACCCTCTGGTCAGCAGTCCAACACTCTACCCGTTATGTGTATAATTACATATACATATTATATTTTTCTCTCTTTTTTAATTCTCTTTGAGTTATTTCTAAGCATTTCAGGTTATAAAAATGGTATTGTATGTTATTGTTATTCATAGTTGCAGGAGGATTGTGAGTAGAAGTGCTTTTTTGTCTGAAATAAACTGGCTTGAAAACATTGTTCTGGTAACATCTTTTTGTACAATGTGTTATTTTCTCTTTCAGGGCTATTGCATTGGACCCGAATAATACAGTGTACTTCTGTAATCGTGCTGCGGCCCACATCCTGACATTAAACTTTTCAGGGGCCATAAAGGATTGCCATGAAGCAATAAGACTAGATCCCAAAAACAGTAAAGCCCATGGTCGTTTAGGGTAATTATGAATTATACTCTAAAATAGTGCATAGCATTATTGAATGAAGTAGTTGGTTAATTCTTTGTGTTGGTAAAACATTTTGTTTATAAGTTTGTGCAACTTTCTTTAGTATTTCGGTGTGGGTAAAAAACGTGTATGGGATTGAGAAGGTTTCCATAGTCAGATTTTAAGATTTCCTTCGATTATAGGAATTAACTTCCTACTTTATATTCTTGGTTTAACCTTTCTTTTTACATAGATTTCATTATTTATCTTCATTGAAATTTGGTCAATGGTGAAAAAATAACAATTATTAATTATTGAAGTTTTTAAAGTAATTGTTGAAGAATTTAGATACATTTGTTCAAACTATTTTACTATCATTGGAACCTGGAGAAACAAGCAACTTTTGGCATAGGAAGGGACAAGGTGCATGGGATCCACAGAAACATGGCATGCCTGTTACTTCAGCCTGTGTTTAACACTTGTGTCACTGGCATCCTAGTGAATTGGTGGTAACACATTTTTCCAAACTTGTGTACAGATTTTATTTGTTACTTTATTGTGCATAGTTTTAGAATAGTCTACCATGAACATGGCACATAAGGACAGCAATGAGAAAATAAAAATATCTACAGAAATAAAGTAAAATTATTGAACTCAAGGAGCAGCATGGTTGATCCATCATTAAAATGATCAGTCAACATTAAGAATTTGCACTTTCCTCTATGACAAGGGTAAAATTAGGGACATAGATGCATCAATGAGAGTGACAAGAATGTCATTGCAGTAGTTTTACATTCTCAGTGACGTTAAAGTACTGCTCTTCAAATAGTTAAAAGGACCGAAATTGCAAAGCACCTCTTAATGAGATTTGTCCGTTGTCTGCAGGCAAAAGTGATTTTTGCTGAACCTGTAAATGTGATACCAGGATCATCAGTGGCTGAAAGCATATTTGAAGAGAGCAATGCATGGTACATGACGTCCAAGATAAGAACCAGCAGCCACTGTGCTTAAAGGCATGGTCAAGCAGGAAGCTGCAACTCCAACTGCAAAGGCAGCCGGGAGCTTAATCGTTCGTTTGAAGAAGCTCGTAGACGAATTATAATCTCCTGCAATGGATTTATAATTCTAAAGACATATGTCTGTTCTAGAGGTAGATGCCCAAGGGAATCTATATATTTACATGTAGCAACAGATGAGATTGCATTACCCAGCCACAGACCAATGAAAAGGCATCTAACACTGCAATATTATGTCAGAGCAAGTGGTTATTTGAAAATAAACTTCTGTTTGCTTGCAATTCAGAAAATCCATAAACCTTCGATGAAAATTTAAGTCCGTAAGAGCTAGCAGGCTAAATGTGAGATGGGGAAGCATTGGAAACTCCAACGTCATGCATAGAGATGCATCCCCCTTAATAGGTAGTGGACATTTGCACAAGCAAAATATATAATGATGACAAATTACGCTCAATTTGCCTGGTTTCACTGAGTAATTACCCTCTTCTGATAACCGGTGAAAGTCTTCAAAGTGTGCTACAATTTCAAAAGATCATCTGAATGTTAAATTTAAATTCCCATAATGATAGGTCATGATTTACGAGTTGCCTCAGACTGGCAGCATGTTACCAGAACACAACAACAGTGTACACATGGCCATCCACTTTCATTATGTCCCACAGAGAAACGGAAATCTTTCATTTCTCTATTTGGTAGCAATGGGGTGAAATATATCCAAATTCATTCATGAACGAAAGTGCAGAATGGTGATTCACCTACTTCATTTTAGCAATCAGGGATTTCTGCCAACGCTTAGAATTTTGGCACTTAATAACATATACTTCTATATTTGGGGTCAATATTGAACATATCTTCTTTTTTCTCGTTAAATTTCAACTTGTATTTTTTAGATATGCATATCGTGCAGTTGGTGAATATAAAAAGGCAAGGGACTCTTACTCCAAGGCACATACACTTAGACCTGGAGATAAAAGGTACAAAAACTGGTACCAAAAACTTCAGGAGAAGTTGGAAAGTGAAGTAGAACCTATGCCAGTGTTCTCAAAAGACATGGATTTGTCCCCTCTGATGAAGTATCCGAAATTGGCCAAGTTTACCACCAAAGTCTTTGGAGATGCAGCCGCCGAAGATGCGTACGTATTAATATGACCAGATGCTATGGTGTTAAAATAATGCATGCTTACTCCACTAAGGCAGTGGATTTCTTCTCCTTGGGCAGAATTTTATTATAATTTGTATTATGTAAAGCAGTGATAATTTCCTATGCCCTCTTCATTCCAATGACCCTTGACCCACTTAAGACAGTTCAGTACCAAATAAATTTTTTAAGTGCATAGTGAAAGATACGCATTTGTTTGAAAGAAAATTCAATGCTAATGAAATATGAATTTCTGGTTGTTTAAAACTTGTCTGGATATGCATCTAGAAACTATTTTCAATTGTAAAGGTACCTAATGCTTTTGTTCTGAAACATATGGGTTTGAAGTAAACAAATGTGAAAATAAATTTTTGAGACTTTGGTCTTAAAACTGTTCTAACATTAAATCCAGTAAATTATGGGGTGAATTATCTTCACAGGTTGGGTAACTGTTTACATTTTTGTTAGGAAGGAAGTATTTGTTGTCTTGAGTCTTAGTTAAAAAAAATACAAATTCCATATCAGCTACTTTAATTGGGGTTGAGTTCCTCCTTCTAGTCAATTAAATGAGGAATACAGTTTTAGAGCAGGTATTGATTACAAGCTTAATTTAGGTCACTTTTCCATGATTGAAATTCCTGCTGCCCCACTTTGTTTTTTCTTATGCAAATTTATCTAGAAAAAATATAATGCCTATTTATTCACCATTGTGCCATCCCATTCACATTCACTCTAATTCTAATGTAATCTACGAAACGAATATGAAGAGGCTGGCATTAAGTTAACTAAAATCATTCCTAAGAGTTTCAAATATTACACAAGGAAAAATTTAAGTATAGCTTCATCAAATATACTAGAATTGAACACACATCTGTATATACATACTATATGTTATTCCACCATGAACATGGTGGAATAACATAGGTTGACTGACCCAAAGCTCTTTAAAAGCTCCTCACTCGTCACAGCACAATCTATTGTAAGGCATATTTCTCTCAATATAAAATTATTTCCTTGTCTTGAGTAGTCTGTTGCATAGGATTACCTTTTTTCCGGGGAAGGGGTACCTGATAATGGTACAGGCTTACCTCTACCATAATATTCCATGGGTGATCAGATATAATTCATTGCAAACTTGTTGAGCAGCATTTAGAAATAAGTGTGCATATTGCACATTTGCCTTTTTTGTACAAGTTCTCAGCAATATTCTTAGATGTACACTATATTTAAGTGGTGTTAATTATGTGCTGTTGTTGCCAATTGAATGCGACTCACCAATCAAATGTTACCTTTAAATTTAAATTGACATATCATTTGTATTATGATAAGACTTGGTGGAAAAGTGGCATAATTCTATTTGACTTGAAATATTTTCCCATTGAATATTTGTCTTGCATTATTTTACCATTTGGTCAGTGTAGGGCTGCATGCAATTGTTACAGGTTATTTTTGGCTAATATGCTGATTTCCATGTTAATTCATAACATGCCTAGTATGGTGTTTAAGAAATGGAATAATAATATGACTCAGTAATTACTTCTTCTACTGCTTGTATGCAATGCTCACAAAATTTGATCCCACATGAAAAGTGTTTAAATATTCTATGGTGCAAATATTTTGCTGAGATATCAGATGGCAATTTTTATATTTGAAAATAGTTTTCATTTACGTTTTTAGACATTGTACAATGCTGCTCCTGCTGATTGTACACTTCCCAGGAACATAATTGTTCCCACCCTGAAAAATAGCCTTTCTTTTTACTCTCACCTCCCCATCTGAATAAAGTCTTCTTAGAGTCAGCCATTTCTTCTAAAAATGAGCACTAGGAACATGTCACTTGATTTGGTTTTTGGTCAGCTGTGAGTAGTTGTGGCACATATCTCACAGAGGTTTATAATTTTCCAATGTTGATATAAATTATCTGTATCCCTACCTTGCCTAAAGCTAATACCTTAATAATTACTCCATCCTTTTTTTCTGACATTATCCATCACTGTTTTATGGGATTTATCTTTATTGGTTTTATGCATTAGTGACCTCAATAAAGCATGCAGAAGTTCATCATCACTTGTGGACATATCGTCAATTTACAAATTTTGATAACACGTGTTTGCCATTGTAATCAAAGGGGCCAGATCACCATAGTGATTATGATTTCCTCTTTAGTCTCCTGAGGTGCCTTCGATTAAATTTTTTACGATTACCATTCTTGTTTGTCAGTCACTTAAGTTGTTTGATTCAATCAAGTAAAGGTTAGACAAATGTGGCTGAAACTTTGTGAATGTTGCTACAAGTCAAGTATACTAACAGAGAGTAAATTCGATATGCAATAGTGCTGCAATCTTTTTTCATTTGTGCAAACTGTTAAAAATGCCATCTGGAAACATCAAAGAGATTACTCATAGGTATATCCAGTTCTTTTAAGAGCCCCAAGAAGAGACATTTCTTTAGGTAGTCATTTTTCATTCTTTTAATCTGGAAATGATACTGAAGCATTAATTACTATTACTACCATTTATAAGGAAATTATGGCAAATTGAGTGAGTACATTTGACTTTGATGTCTGTAGAAAGGAAACTTCCAAAACTTGTAATATAACATCTCTGACCACAGTAGTATTATTTAAGAACATAAGATTGGCCAAAATGTTGATTATTTCATGGTCGCAAAAGTATCAGGAACATTTAAAATAATGTGTAACTGAAATTTTTTTGTCTTTTTAACAGCCTAGATGGAATATTATCCGGGAAGCCCTTACCTAATACTCAGCTGGAAGAGGAATTAATAACTGTGTAAGTAAATATGTATATATTAAAATTTGTGAATGCTGGCACCTAAAATGAAAACCATTTATGGTTGATTTTGGTATTGATAAGCAAAATACTATTGCAATGAAACTCTTAAAACGATTATTATTTCCGAGAAATTAAAAGCAATTTTTCCTGGCATGGTTAGGAAATGCCAGTATCATTAATGACCAAATAAGTACTGAAGGGGAGCCATGCATGGTTCAGGAAGTTCAAGGGAAGAACCTGAAGCCATGGCATTGTAAGGAATAGTAATGCAGCAGGGAAGAGGTAGCAGGGAGCTTAATCTGTGACTTCAAAATGCTCTCAATTTAAATATTGTGTTTTAATCCTGACAACACACATTTCTTCTGAGAGAAGATGTCAGCATAAACATATGTATGTGAAGCGTAAACATATCCTAAACAATGTGTATATAATTTTCTTTGAATAAACCTTGAACATAGTATATTTATTTCAGCATGTAATGCACTATTATGTTTTAAAATGATTTAATTGGGAAAAATAACTTCACTAAACAATGCTTGCATTTGAAATGAAAGATCACCAAAAAATTATGCTAATTGTACAATATTCCATTGTGCATAGGAAATCTGATGTACTGAGAATGTCGTGTACAAGAATAGTTGTATTGTCCTGGGATAAAAAATACATATGAGATAGCCTCTGCTGCAGTAACATTTCTTTTCACAAATATAGATTATGCATAGTCAGTGAATACTCTTTTCTCTTAATTCTCAGACTATTTTAAGTAACTCACTGTTTTATTGCAAAATTCTTTTTTAATACAGGATGGCGGAGGTACTAGCTGATTTGAAGGGTAAATTGGCTGTTCTGCAAGAAGGGATCGACAGTGAAACGAGTGACAATGACGATCTGATGGCCAAACAGGAACCTAAAAAAGAATAATTGCCCAGCTCATCATCATTGCCGACTCCACCAGCTGGTGTTGCCCCTAAGTCCACAAATTCTCAAAATTCTGTGGGTTTAAGTGGGGATGGGCCTAGTCCTTCTGGCCTTCAAGGAAAAGATACCCAAGGCCACCATGATGTGGACAGGATAAATGGAAGAGATGGTGCTAGCTAGTATAGTTGATTGTATCAAGACTCATAATTTTCTATATTGATATATCGTCTTGACCCATTTTCAGAAGAAATTGGTTAATTCAAAGAACCATACTTAATATTTCAAGTGTTATTCTAAGTTAATTGTGCCAATCTTCCTAGTAATTTTTGTCTGCTTACAATGAAAGAATGAAAACCTGGAATAAAAAAGTTTAGAGAAAGTTTTTAAGGTCATTTAGTGCATTTTATAGCCCAGAAAATTATAACCTCAGCTACATTTTAAAAAAGTAAACAAGTTTCTTTTCCCTTAGGAACAAAAATTTGATTTTGAAACTTAAAGAAATCAACCAGTTATATAATATTGGCGTATGTTCAAATTCTTACGGCAAATTATTTTCTTTAATTATGCATTCCTTCTTCCTAAGAACTAACAAGTCATTGCTATATCAGAGGAACCCCATCAAACACACTATGTAATTAGTTGCATGGGCAAATAATTTCTCTTAACTGCTTGATGAAATTAGTGTAGTTCTTTGGGCATTTACTGTGCTTAAAAGATGACAACGATAAAGCTTTGGAGAGGTCAATCTTATGTGTAAAAGTGGAAATCTGTGTTGACAATAAGACATGGGTGTTGAAAATACCAGACAACATTCTTACAGAATGACATCAAGGTTTAGGAAAATGTGGATTTAAAAAGTCATATAGACTAATTTGCTGCTTTTGAGAGAGAGAGGAATCTGGCCAGAATACTTGGGTTATGTTAGTACCTGTTCCAGAAAAGGTAAAGGCTACAAAATTTGAGGATTACTGAACAATAAGTTAGATTTCACATGCAGCTAACATACTTCTCAGAAACAGCAATAAAAGCATGGAGAGTAGTGCAAATGATTTCTTGAGGGATGATCAGTTTGGGTTAATGAACGGAAGAGGCTCACATGTGTCCGTTACAGTAATGAGATCAATAATACAGGGGAACATAAGAGTACAATCAAAATTATTTGCTTCTTTAGTAGATTTCGGACAGGCATTTAATATAGCGAATTGAGAAAATTACTGAATATATTGCAGAAAATAGCATTAGATTGGAGGAATTTAACAATGATCCAACTAGTGGTAATTTACGCCACACCAGTTTGGACTCACACCACCATGGTGGGCATTTAATAAAATCAGTTCTGTTTGCTGATGGCATAAATCTAGTTCTGTCAGTCATCGAAGAGATTGCAAGCATTGCTGAGTGAATGGAAATTAATGCGAACTAATTTGATGCTGTACTCCGACAACACCGCAATCACCGCTCGCTCACTACACCCAAATAAGCAATAGACTACCTACAAGAGCATCTGGATTCTCGATCGGGTAGGTTATACTCTAGGATCAGCCCATTTCATGCAGCGTTCTTAACTTCTCCGAAATAAGCAGAAACAGCGAAGGTCAGGCATTCCACTTTGGACCTCAGCCCATACCGAAGAAAAGAGAAGAAAAGTTTCTCAGATTCACAAGAGACTAGCTTTTAACACCCAACTCACCTCATTCTTGTGAAAAATGTGGGGCGACTATCGGCCCCTGTACTGGTTATTTAAGCCGTCTTCACCCTTAACACTATCTACCACAGCACGCTCGTGAGATATATTTATTTATTTATTGCCGACTGTAAATTTCGGTCGGACTATTGCCCTGTACGAGCGCGTCTAGTCGGAATGGCTGATGAAGGATTTCTCCGACGAGAGACAGCGAAGTTCTTCGCCCCGATAGTCGCAGCCAGTTTAATGTGAACCATTACCCAACGAAACCAGGTCAACAAGCCGACGAGTCGTGGGGGAAAGAAGGCTCCTGGAGAGGCGGATGAGAGCCAGGGTGAGGGGAAGTGAATGCCCCGACTGTAGGCCCGTGGCCATCTGTTTCAGACGAAGGGGAAGTCTAGGAGATGTGAAGGGGAAGAAACTAAGAAGCAGAGGTCACTGACCAGGCCAACGTGCGAGAGAGGGTACAGGGGGCTTTTGTCGTGGAAGAAACAGCTGACGCAACCTTCTATCTTTCTACATGCAGCCGCTTAGCAACCTTATGAATCGCGCAGCCACGGGGCGGTCCTTTCCGCAAAGGTAGCAGATTTCCGTGGCATCCCGGGACTTCCCTCATTACTTTAAGGAATGGTGTTCACCACATCCGGCGCATTTGGGTTGCAGAATACAATGGTTTTTTGGATGTCCGATGCGCTCTCGTCGGTAACACTGCAAGGGCTCGTGTGGCTTTCTAAAAATCGTCGCCGAAAAGAAAAGCCCCGCGAGAAATTGGAGATTTAAATATTCTTCGGCGTCAGGGGAGTTTTCGGAGACATTTCGGATCCCCGCAGTTAGTTCGAAATCAGAAGGACGAGTGGAAAATATGCGGCGAACCGCTATATTATCAGCCAAAGGGCGTTCAGTCCCAAACTCATAACCACACGACACAACGTACGGATAATACAACACGACCGTCTCCGTCGCCAGCTCGAGAGGTACTTCTATCCTTTCCTGTTCGCTCGATTCCCCTCAGCCTTGTCCACCTTTACGTTTCGCTGTACTGTTCATCCCCCACCCCAATGTACCTCCAATACTCCTACTGGGCCCTCACTCCTCCCCTCATTTATTCTGTGTTGTCCAACCACCAGCTTCCCAACCACCCACCATCTTCCATTCCCGCCGATCCATTAATTTCAATCTCCCTACCAGATATTTCATTCTTATGTGAAGAGGCCTGTTTGCCATGTGAAACACCTGAGCTGCGTTCAGGCATTTAGGTATTAGGGTCCATGGAATTAGGCGTCCAAAAATGTTTGGAACTAATAAAAAGGTAGTTTGAATTCCGACACCCTAATCAGTAATACTGCCATCTATGTAGCTAAGAATAAGGAATACACAAATGCTTCCCAACGTAAATATGTTGACATCTTCTTTAACTTTCCAGTTTTTATAGCAATTTTTCCCAAATCTGGGAAATGGGAAGCTCACCCTGGGCCGAAATGGTGAATTATGTAATCATTTCTTCCCTCAAACGTAGAAAAAAAAAGAAAATAGTCTCCATTTATAGTTTCTTCATTTGGCATGCAAACGGTGTATGCGATTCCTCGTGCAACCCAAATAACCACGGCCATCACCTCGTCCGCCAAAATACAATATTCGCCTGCAATGTCTCCGGATGGTCTTTAGAAACCCTCTGGATCGATTATACCCCATTTTTCTAGGTTGCAGTAGCCTCAATTAGGTATTTACGCGGAAACTCATCCGGATTCGAATATATAATTCCAGGACCAGCCTCCGAATCATTTACATGATTGTTAATTTCTCAACTGGGAGCAAACGCAGTTCGTTCCAAGCCAAAGCCATCAAAAGAAGATGTTGAGGCAGTTAAACGAAAAAGACCCATAGCAAACCCAGTGATCTAGATTTATTCTTTGTAAAATTATTAGGTAATCACTTGTACGAGGACATCAGGTCGGGTTATTTCCGTCACTTTTCTCTGCATTTTGTCATTTACTTCCAATAACATCCTTGGCCAGCCTAATGGGAGTTATGAAATTCCAGTCCCAGTTTATTTTGATTTTAAGAACTACTAGCGTGTCTTTTAAATTGTTCAACGTGTTAAGCCCTTCTCAAATACATTTTAACTCTCGCTTACCGGCTCACCTCCGGAAATATAAGCACGACAAGGTTAACCCTTGAATATTTCAATTTACCATGGCAATTCATTGTTCCCTTTTGATGGATGACTTACGTCAGGTCGATATTGGCTTTTGGTCATATTCTGATGTACTGTGATCAATAAGGTGTCTGATGAAAAAAGTCCATAGTAAACCATATGAAGAAAAGTCTGTATCTAATACACTTGTCAGAGAAGTGGATGTCGGATTCTGCCACGAAAGAGGTTCCAAGAAATATTTCAACAAAATTATCTCCTTTGAGACAAGAATTGTTGTCACGTTCCGCAAATAAAAAACTATTCGTCTAATGTTATTCATATTGTCGTGAAAAATGCGCGCCGTTACAAGTTCACTCCATTTAAGTGCAATAGTAATCGGAAGGTGGGGTTAGTGTCAAAGTACTAATAGCTGACGCTGACGCCAAGAGATCTTGGAGGTATAATCCCTGTTTACAGCTTTGCAGAGGCATACTGTCCAAGTGTTTATGAACTGTTCTTTCGACAACTGTGTAAGTAAAAGAACCTTCTACGATATAATTCATATGATAGTTATTGCATTCTATATCATGTGTATTAGCTTACGTTGAACACACTGAACTGACCTCACTTATGTGACCATTCTTGGGTAGAAATTGTTGGAATATATTAACGAGAAGTATATTATCATGAGTAACTTAAGAGATTCAAACATAATGACAATATATACGGCTGCATATCCCGAATGAATCTGTAGAAGTACGCCACGTAATTTTCAGAATGTGAATGCGTCATTTCTAGAATGTTCGAGTGCCCATGGCCTCTCCTTCTAGAATGTTCGAATACTCGAAATTCTTGCAGTTTGTTTATTGAATGCTTATTAACCCATGAGTTTTTAAATCGGTGTAACATTTGCATTTCTGAAAGATATTTCAACACAAAACAAATTGCTATCAGATTATGAGAAAGGTAATATGAGAGTTTGGGAAAATTTAAACATGTCCGCAGATAAAAAACCTGTGACACCAACGGAAATATTCAGATTTTGTCCTTGGGATTTTATTTACCCTCGTCTATGAAAATAAATTTTCTTGTTGCATGCCTTCCATTAATTGCATGGTCCAACTGGTGCACCTCAAGATCGAGTCCGTAAGTTCTAAAGGTATTGTAAAATTCATGTGCTCCAGTACAAAACCAACCTGATCATGCTTCCCGTCTTAATTTTTGCCACGTGTAACTGAGAGAAAAAATGGGTGGGATAGGCTCTGTAGATGGCGCTTTCCATCGGCCCCGGTTTCTCATGGAGTTTACCATATTAGACGAGCCGGCATTCATAATTCCCATCATTAATCGCATACATAAGTGGAAACTTTAAAAAAATGTAAACCAGCACAATAAAATGCCGACAAATTATATGTGTGTATTAAATTAACATCGGCTGTCCTTTACATTTCGTTAATAAGCTCATCTTCCCCTCAAATTGATGAAACTGTGCTGGGCATGGGTATCATATCATTTCCTCCCAAGGCCTTATGAAAAGAAAACCCAGTTAATCATACAACCTTGATATATAGAAGGATTTAAAAATCTTAAAATGGTATTTTTGAACTTCCAAAATTTTTTCAATGCTTACCTAATTTTTCTTTTAACTATTCATCTGAATAATTTGCATGCTCATTGACCTTTGGATTTGCATTCAGCTGTGAATGTACTTAACCAGATATTCATTAAAAAATAATTAATTACAGCAAGTTAATGAAATCCCTTTTTTCTTTTAGTTTGAGGAAACGCGTTTTCCTGTTTTTAAAAGACTGTAAGATCATAAACACCTACCGCTGGTTAATAATGAAAGGCCTGCTGGTACTAATAGTTAAGCACCTGCGAAAGGAGTTAGAAGAAAGTTCCCTGAGTCCGGATGCCGCCGAAAGAGTAAAGGTAGCCGCTCAGTGCATAGAAAATGCCTACTCAATATCAAAGGAAGATTTAGGAGCTTGCACCATGGCCCTGGAAGATCTTTATTTGCCATCTGCTTCAAAGGTTAGCAGTAAAGTGTGCATTTGATATGCCAGCATGAGCTTTCTCTGACTGCAATATGTTAATAAGTTATGTGCAAAGCATTACTTCTTGAAAAATAAATAATACTTGGAGAGTTATTCACTTTTATAATCGTGAATTGCATTGAACGTTATTAAAACATGACCTAGGAGGTGTAAATATTTCACTAATTAGGTAAACAGTGCCATTGTTTGATGATGATCAAGTCAGGTTTTTCTTTGCAAATCGACCATTATTTATGCTGCAACCTTAAGCTTTATTTTTGATATCCCACAATTTTTTTTCAACGGTTAGTAATTGATCATTGCAGGGTTTTCTGTAGTTTAGAGCCAGTAATTTTTTTCTGTTATATACCTTCCTCTAACATGTATCCATAAGAAAAAATATCACCACTTGAAGTTAATTTTCTCTGCTTATAATACCTAGTTCTGAAGTAAATATTAATTAATTCTTTAATATTAACAGGATGGCAGAAAGGTAACACCTGAACAAAATGAAGAGGCTCAACGCCTGAAAAAAGCAGGCAATGAGCGCATGGCTAAAGGCAAATACCCAGAAGCTATTGAACTTTACACAAGGTATTTGAGTTTTATTAATTGTCAAGAAATTATTGCGTTTTCAATTGAAAATACATTTCAAAAGTCAATCCTATACTAGACAGAAAAGTTCTGAAGGTCTTGGAACCAGTACATAATGATTAGTCTTATAAAACTCATTGTTTTAGATATAAGTCATCTGAAAAAACTGGAACATAGATTTGCTTTATTTGAACTTTATCATAAACCACACTTTTTCTCGTTTCAATGTTGAAATCATACTCTTTCTCTCAGCACCATGAGATTCACTCCAGCAGTATTTTTGGTTGGGTACACGAACTTTCTGGGAAACCATTGCCTGCAATTCAGTAGGTTTTTGCCTCCTACTTTAATGTGTGCATTTCATCTACAGTGGCACTTAATATTGGGCAGCTTGTACAAACGCCGGCCAAACTGACCTTCAGGTTGACACCTATGTTCATAGTTCTATAATACCATTTTATTGGCCCATTGAAAGAATATTTGCCTGGCAAGTTAATCATTCAGATGTTTTATTCCTATGCTTAGTAAGGTATTGCTTTCGAGAGCAAGTAAATAATTTTCATTAATTTTGTTCGCTTCCCAACCCAATAAATTGACACAGAGCAAAATTCAAAACAGCATAATTTTTCAACTGTTGTGAATCTTTTTTAATACATTACTCCTAAATATGGTCATATTTGTTATGGATAGAAGAGTTGTATCCTTAAGCCCAAAGGAAATGAAGGTGAACTGTTAATAGTTTTTAAGGCTAATTGCAGAAGGACCCTTAACAAAAGTTAAAAATTTAAGTTTTAATTTATGTATGCAATGCTGATAATTTGGGAGCCACAAGGTCATGGCATCATATCATCTCAAACAAGATTTTTTTAACAGAGCTTCACTGTTTTTACCTTAAATGAGATAGGTATGGCTGTGGAGGAGGATGTGTGTCTGTGTAGATATAACTGTTTTCAGTATATCAAAATGGTCACATTGATTGTCCACATACTTTTAGAAAATGTAACCCTAAATACCCCTTGAATTTTGATAGAGTAAGAATAGGCGGTTTAATCCTCAGCATGGCTTCAGCGAAGGGCACTCTCACTCTTCTCTTTTTGTAGGCCCGGATAGAATTTCAATTGACGAGCTCAAATTGGACAGTAGCACAGTTTCATCTTACAAAATATTTTATTCAAAGTTACCATGAGCAATGAGCTGTCATGGGTCAATGTTTTGAAGAAATTCAGAGCATAATGGTCTATTAAGAATATGTGTGTATATATTTAATTCCAATTCAATGAATATAGTTATGGTAGTTTCACAGGGTAGTGCCTGGGACTCCTTTTGTTTTTAATCTACACAAATGATGTACTGGGTGGAATAAATTCTGAAATTAGACTTCCTATGAGTGATTGAATTATATACAGGTAAGAAGTAAATGAGAGAATTGGCCTTCTAAATTTCACGAATATTTGGGGAGGTTTACCCACATCCCCTCATTGTTCCTTCACCCCGTTCCCATGCAAATTGCCTCTCGAAAAATATTATCTATCTTTTGTCGTGAAAGCAATGCACTTCATTCAACATAGGCGAATGCATTACCCCCTTATCCATTCGAATGAACAATCACCGCTTCTCCTGTAATTCTGCTTCACTCTCTTCTCTTCCTATCCCTTTACACGCAAGTTCACACAACCTATCAATTGACCAATGCTTTTCCCTAACAGATCTAGAATCCCTACCCGATTCAGCCACCAACATAGACGTGGGAACTCGCGAATCCGCATACATCCTATATTTCCGATCCTTTAAAATTCCCACCCTTAACCGATATCTTTAATTTCCTTCCCAACAGTCCCTAAACCTTCTGCCGCCCTACCCTCCCCAGGCACTCTTCCCTCAACACCTCTAAGTCTGACCTGAAGAAGGCCTCAGAGTAGGCCGAAAGCTAGAATCATCTACAGTGTGAATGTCCTTTTTCATGATATATGTTTTATTCTGTGTTATATTATGCCGTCCAAAAGCTATATATATATATATAATTCTCTTTGAGTTATTTCTAAGCCTTTCAGGTTATAAAAATTTTATTCTATGTTATTGTTGTTCATAGTTGCAGGAAGATTGTGAGTAGAAGTGCTTTTTTGTCTGAAATAAACTGGCTTGAAAACATTGTTCTGGTAACATCTTTTTGTACAATGTGTTATTTTCTCTTTCAGGGCTATTGCATTGGACCCGAATAATACAGTGTACTTCTGTAATCGTGCTGCGGCCCACATCCTGACCGTAAACTTTTCAGGGGCTATAAATGATTGCCATGAAGCAATAAGACTAGACCCCAAGAACAGTAAAGCCCATGGTCGTTTGGGGTAATTATGAATTATACACTAAAATAGTGCATAGCATTATTGAATGAAGCAGTTGGTTAATTCTTTGTGTTGGTAAAACATTTTGTTTATAAGTTTGTGCAACTTTCTTTAGTATTTCGGTGTGGGTAAAAATCGTGTATGGGATTGAGAAGGTTTCCATTGTCATCTTTTAAGATTTGCATCGATTATAGGACTATTAACTTCCTTCTTTATATTGTTGGTTTAACCTTTATTTTATACATAGATTACATTATTTATCTTCATTGAAATTTGTTCAATGGTGAAAAAACAAACAATTTTTAATTATTGAAGTTTTTAAAGTAATTGTTGAAGAATTTAGATACATTTGTTCAAACTATTTTACTATCATTGGAACCTGGAGAAACAAGCAACTTTTGGCATAAGAAGGGACAAGGTGCATGGGATCCACAGAAACATGGCATGCCTGTTACTTCAGCCTGTGTTTAACACTTGTGTCACTGGCATCCTAGTGAATTGGTGGTAACACATTTTTCCATACTTGTGTCCAGACATTGAACATCAATGACCAGGTCCGAGCATGGTTGATCCATCATTCAAATCATCCGTCAACATCAAAAATTTCCACTTTCCTCTATAACAAGGGTAAAATTAGGGACATAGATGCTTCAAAGAGAGTGACATGAATATCATTGCAGTTGTTTTACATTCTCAGTGACGTTAAAGGACTGATATTCATATAGTTAAAAGGACCGAAATTGCAATGCACCTCTTAATGAGATTTGTCCTTAGTGAGCAGGCGAAAGTGATTTTTGCTGAACCTATAAATGAGATGTCAGGATCATCAGCGGGTGAAGACATATTTGAAAAAATCAATGCTTGCTTCAAGAAGTTCAAGAGAAGATCCAGCTTCCATTGTGCTTAGAGGCATGGTCAAGCAGGAAACTGCAACTCAAAGGCAGCCGGGAACTTAATCGTTTGTTTGAAGAAGGTGGTAGACGAAGGACAATCTGCAATGGATTTATAATTGTAACAAGATATGTCTGTTCTGGAAGTAGATGCCCAGGGGAATCTATAGCATATCTATATCTATAGCAATGGGTTGAAATATATCCAAATTTATTAATGAACGAAAGTGCAGAATGGTGATTCACCTACTTCATTTTAGCAATGACGCATGGATCAGAAGGTTTTTGCATTGTTAATTACTTATCAGGCTCCCTGTGAACAGGTCTGGCAAACAGCATTGAGACAGCAGAGGGTTGTCGAGTGATCAAAAGACATTTATATCATGGGCCTTACTGTTTATGAGCTATCTATTTTAAATTGTACATATATCTGAGAAATGGGTCTTGTTAGTCCAGGGGGTAGGCTCTTGGTCTGCTGACTGGAGGGCCCGCGTTCAATTCCCCGGCAAGGCACTCTAACCACCCCCAGCTCCATCCAAGATATGTGATTTTTTGGGTACAAGATCTTCATGGGAAACCATAACCGGCACAGAAAAAGGAACTGGCCCCCTTTGCCTGATTTATATAATTCAATTGCCATCGGGCCTAGTAATGCTTGAAATCCACCATCACATACAAAAGTGACCTTTTGGTTGATTAGTGTGTTTATGGATTTTGGCGGTATCTGAATACTAGGACCTATGCAAAAACCAGTAATGATTTTTATGAACGTGAAAAGGAACATATTATACAATACTCCAGTATTTTCCATAGAAAATCATTTTTATTATTGGCTTTGTATGAGAATTTAGGGATTTTTGCCACGGCCTAGAGCTTTGGCAGTTAATAACATAAACTTCTAGATCTGGGGTCAAAATTAAACATATCTTCATCTTTTTTCTCATTATATTACAACTTATATTTTATAGCTATGCATATCATGCAGTTGGGGACCATAGAAAATCCAGGGACTCTTACTCAAAGGCACATACCCTTAGACCTGGAGATAAAAGGTACAAAAACTGGTACCAAAAACTTCAGGAGAAGTTGGAAAGTGAAGTAGAACCTATGCCGGAGTTCTCAAAAGACATGGATTTGTCCCCTCTGATGAAGTATCCAAAATTGGCCAAGATTGCCACCAAAGTCTTTGGAGATGCAGCCGCCGAAGATCCGTACGTATTAATATGACCAGATGCTATGGTGTTAAAATAATGCATGCTTACTCCGCTAAGGCAGTTTATTTCTTCTCCTTGGGATGAATTTTATTATAATTTGCATTATGTAAACCAGGGAAAATTCCTATGAGGAATACAGTTTTAGAGCAGGTATTGATTACAAACTTATTTTAGGTCTCTTTTCCATCATTGAAATTCCTGATGTAACACTTGGTTTTTCTTATGCAAATTTATCTAGTTATAATATAATGCCTAGTTATTCACCATTGTGCCATCCCTTTGACATGCACTCTATTTCTAATGTAATCTGCGAAATGAATTTAAGAGGTAGCATTAACTTAACTAAAATCATTCCTAAGAATTTCAAAGAGTACACAAAGAAAAATTTAAGTATAGCTTCACGAATGTACTAGAAATGAACACACTATAGTAGCATAGGTTGACTGACCCAAAGCTCTTAATAAAGTTCCTCTCTCATCACAGTACAATGTATCATAAAGCATAATTTCTCTTAAAGCCAATACATTAGTAATCTCACAATCCTTTTTCCTGACATTATCCATCACTGTTTTATAGGATTTATCTTTATGGGGTTTAAGCATTAGTGGCCTCAACAAAGCATGAAGAAGTCCATTATCACTTGTGGACATATGGTTGATTTACAAATTTTGATAACACCTGTTTGCCATTGTAATCAAAGGGGCCAGATCAACATAGTGATTATGATTTCCTCTTTAGTCTCCTGAGGTGGCTTCGATTAAATTTTTTACAAGTACCATTCTTGTTTGTCAGTCACTTAAGTTGTTTGATTCAATCAAGTAAAGGTTAAACAAATGTGGCTGAAACTTTGTGAATGTTGCTAGATGTCTGATACTAACAGAGAGTAAATTCGATATGCAATAGTGCTGCCATCTTTTCTCATTTGTGCAAACTGTTAAAAATGCCATCTGAAATCATCTTATGCGATTAGTCTTAGGGACATCCAGTTCTTTCAAGAGCCCCTTGAAGAGACATTTTTTTTAGGTAGTCATTCGTCCAATGTTTAATATTGAAATGATACTGAAGTATTAATTGCTATAATTACTATTTCTAAGAAAATTATGGCCAATTGAGTGAGTACGTATGACTTAGATGTCTGCAGAAAGGAACCTTGCATAACCTGTAATATAACATCTCTTACAATTGTAGTATTATTTAGACCTTATGTTTCGCCGATAAGGTGATTATTTGATGGCCGCAAATCTATCAGCTACTTTTAAAATAATGTTTAACTGATTTTTTTTTCTATTTTACAGCCTAGATAGAATTTTATCGGGGAAGCCCTTGCCTAATTTTCAGCTGGAAGAGGAATTAATAACTGCGTAAGTATATATGTATATATTAAAATTTGTGAATGCTGGCAGCATAAATGAAAACCATTTATGGTTGATTATGGTATTGGTAAACAAAATACTATTGCAATGCAACTCTTAAAACGTTAATTATTTGAGAGAAAGTAAAAGCGATTTTTCCGGACATGGTTAGGAAATGCCAGGATCATTAATGACCCCATAAGTACTGAAGGAGAGCCATGCATGGTTCCAGAAATTCAAGGGAAGAACCTTAATCCATGGCATTGTAAGGCATAGCAATGCAGCAAGCTCCAACTCAACGACAGCAGAGAACTTAATCTGTGACTTCAAGATGCTCTCAAATAAAATATAGCGTTTCAATCCTGACAATGCACATTTCTTCTGAGAGAATATGTCAGCTTAAACATATGTATGTGAAGCCTAAACATATCCTAAACAATGTGTATATAATTTTCTTTGAATAAAACCTGTACATAGTATATTTATTTCAGCATAGAATGTACTATTATGTTTTAAAATTAATTCATTGGGAAAAAAAACTTCACTAAACAATGGTTGCACTTGAAATGAAAGATCACCAAAAAATTATGCTCATTTTAAAATATTCCATTGTGCATAGGAAATCTATGTACTGAGTATGTAATGTACAACAATAGTTTTATTGCCCTGGGATAGTAATTGAGGCATTTGAGATAGCCTTTGCTGAAGTAGCATTTCTTTTCGCAAATATAGATAATTCATAGTCACTGATTGCTCCTTTCACTTAATTTTCAGATTATCTTCAGTCGCTCACTTTTTGTTGCAAAATTCTTTTTCTATACAGGACACGGGAGGTACAAGCTGATTTGAGGGGTCAATTAGCTCTTGTGCAAGAAGAGCTCGACAGTATAAGGAGGTACACAGAAGATCTGATGGCCAACCAGGAACCTAAAACAGAACAATTGCCCAGCTCATCAGCATTGCCGTCTCAACCAGAAGGCGTCGGCCCCAAGTCCATAAATGCTCATAATTCTTTGGATGTAAGTGGGGATGGGCCTAGTTCTTCTGGCCTTGAAGGAAAAAATGAATGCAATAGATGGTGATAGCTAGTTTAATTGATTGTATAAGAACTCATAATTTTCTATCAAATTTGTCTTTCTGTGCCCATTTTCAGAATAAAATGGTTAATTCAAAGAACTATACTTTATCTTTCAAATATTTTTCTTAGTTGATTGTGCAAATTTTCCTTGTTATTTTTGACAGCCCAAATAAAAGAAGGAGAAACTTGGAAAAAAAATATAGAGGAAGTTTTTAGGTCGTTTAGTGCTTTTCAAAGCATAGAAAATTTAAACTCAACTACATTTCAAAAAAGTAAACAAGTTTCTTTTCCCTAAGGAACAAAAATTTGATATCTGTAACTTAAAGCGTGCATCCTTTTATGTAATATTGGCGTATGTTTAAATTGTTACAACAATCTACTTTCTTTAATTGTACATACCTACCTCCTAAGAACTAACAAGTCATTGCTACATCAGAGGAACCCCATCAAACACACAATGTAGTTAGTTGCATGGGCATATAATTTTTCTTAACGGCTTGATGAAATGAGTGCAGTTCATTGGGAATCTACAGTGCTTAAAAGATAAAAACAATAAAGCTTTGAAGTGGTCAACCTTATGTGTAAAAGTGGAAACCCGTGTTAACAATAAGACATGAGTTTTAAAAATACTAGTTGAACCACAAAATATCCAAGATGAAAGAATATATATAAGGACTCCAAGATAAAGGACTTAGGCAATCAAGGTTAGACATGGAAAACAGAATATGATGTAGATGAAGATAGCTTAGGTTCATGCTGACTCTACGATGAAATGGAAAGTGCATTAAGGGAACTGAAATGTAGTAATGCAGAGTAGGTAAACAACATCCTTACAGAATGACATAAAGGTTTAGGAAAATATGGATTAAAAGTCATATAGACTAATTAGCTGCTTTTATGAGAGAGGAATCAGGCCAGAATACTTGGCTAATGTTAGTACCTGTTCCAGAACAGGTAAAGACTACAAATTTTGATGATTACTGTACAATAAGTTTGATTTCACATGCAGCTAAAGTACTTCTCAGAATCAGCAATAAAAGCATGGAGAGCAGTGCAAATGTTTTCTTGAGGGATGATCAGTTTAGGTTAATGAACGGAAAAGGCTTACATGATGCCGTAACAGTAATGAGATCAATAATAGAAGGGAACATAGAATACAATCAGGGTTTATTTGCTTCTTTTGTAGATTTCTAACAGGCATTTCAAATAGTGAATTAAGATAATTAATGAATATATTGCAGAAAATAGCAATACACTGGAGGAATTGAAAACTATTCTGCAATAATCATCTTCATTCCTCGGACTGCTCACGCTCAAGAACAGGACAAACTGTCCAGATGGGCAGTGTTAGGAAGAGATTTAAGGCAGCGTTCTCCATTCTCACCTCTGCTGTTCCAAGTATATTCAGGGAGAATTATTAAAGAGGCATAGAAAGAATGAAGATTGGTGGGCAATTAATAAAATCATTTCTGTTTGCTGATGACCAAATCTAGTTCGTCAGTCAGCCAAGAGATTGCAAGCAATGCTGAGTGAATGGAAATTTAGTGCAAAAGATTTGGGATGAGAATAAATCGAGGCGAATTGTACTCTGAGCCCGAATTCCCTCAACCCATTCACAAGATAACCCCTCCATCGCATCTCATTCGCAATTTTTCCTATCACATCTGGCGTTCCACAAGGTGCAGGTTATCCCCATTTTTTTCACTCTATATATAAATGACGTTTCCTCACTCCGGCGAACTAATTTAATGCTCCGCTCGCTCACTACACCCAAATAAACAATAGATTACCTAAAAGAGCTACTGGATTCTCGATCAGACAGGATGTACTCTTGGAAACTCACCATTCAACCCATTTCATGTAGCGTTGTAAACTTCTCCGAAAAAAGGGGAAGGTCAGTATTTCCACTTCGGATCTCATCCCATATTGAAGTAAAAAGAAGAAAAGTTTCTCAGATTCACAAGGGACTAGCTTTTAACACCCACCTCACCTCAGTCTTGGGAAAAGGGTGGGGCGACTATCGTTTCCTTACTGCTTATTTAAGCCGTTTTCACCACTAATACTATCTACGAAACGCTCCTAAATTTAACAATGATTCACTCCGTGGTAATTTACGCCACCCCAGTTTGGACTCACACAACCGTGTTTGTGAGAAAATGAAACTTTATGACTATCATGTGAGAAATATTTATTTATTGCCGACTTAATTGGACGCGGTTGGGATTTATAGTCCCTTCGTCCACCTAACCATTACATTACATTGGAGACGATAACATACAGCCAAGCCCTGGACGTAGGAAAATCCACCCAGGCGGGAATCGAACCCGCGACCTTTCGATTGGTAGGTTTCGGTAGGACTTTACCCCGCCCCCACCGGTGCTGGTAGATTCACTTAAAATTAACAGGGTAATACAAACCGACAGGTGTACGGCCTTGTGTATTAATTTTAATTATGGCTAGGCGGGAGTGATTACATTGTTTGGGGGAAAGACTTGTATCTTAAATAGGACTACCAGTAGTTCAATATTATGAGTAAATAACGGGGATTGTAAACATCGAGGGGATTTGACACAAGGGCACAGTACGAAAAAATTCATGGATATCAGTAAATAATTAAACCTAGGTTAATGTATATCCGGCGCACCGGGAAATATACTAATTTTAGAAGAGAGAATATGATAATAATGGCTTAAAATTAAAAGACATGGGATAGACTCACAGGCGAGTAACGTCCTTAAGCAGCGTGAAAGTGTGCTCCAATCAAGCTCATAATCCCAGATATTTGTCAAAAGAGGATTTCCAGTCGTTGCAATCAAAGAATAACATTTCTTTGTCCATATACGGTTGAACTCCGCGACGGTCGGGAGGCGATGTGTGGCGCGAACCTCTGCCTTCCGCGTGAATGGGGAGACATTTAGCAAGCCGCGAACGAACATATTATGAACTGTTTCGAGGCAGCGCCAAATTGTCTTCCGATTCCCGAACACGGGCACCTCATATAAAAAATTTCGGCCGGACTATTGCCTTGTACAAGCGCATCCGGTCCGAATGGCCGATGGAGGATGTCTCGGAGGCGGGACAGCGAGGTCCTTCACCGCGATCGTCGCGGCCCGTTCAATGTGAACCATTATCCCACGAAGCCAGGTCAACAGGCCGACGAGTCGTAAGGGGAAGAAGGCTGTAGGAGAGACGGCTGAGAGCCAGAATGGAGATTTGAAGATTTGAAGGGGAGGATACCCCGAAGCACTGTCCGGGCCAACGTGCGAGATAGGGTACAGGGGGTTTTCGCCGTGGATGAAACAGCAGACGCAACCTTCTCTCTTTCGAAACTATGCAATCTCTTCGCGTCCTTATTGATCGCGCTGCCGCGGTAATTTTCGGGGTGGTCATTTCCGCAAATGTAGCAGATTTCAGTCCAGCAGATCAAGGAATGGTTTTCACCACAACGAGCGCATTTGGGTAGCAGAAAACAAAGGTTTTTTTGGTGTCGGATGCGCTCGCATACTAGACACTGAAGCGCCTCGTTTGGTTTTCTAACAGTCGTCGCCGTAACGCGAAGGCCCGCGAGAAATTGGAGATTTAAATATTATTCGGCGTCAACGGAGTTTTCGGAGACTTTTCGGATGCCCGCAGTTAGTTCGAAATCAGAAGGACGAGTGGAAAATATGCGGCGAACCGATATTATCAGCCAAGCGACTGCAATTGGGGATGAAAAAACTCGTCCTCCTCCTCGTAACGGAGCGTATGTTCTTTCGTGTGGTTTTGAGTTTGGGACTGAACGCCCTTTGAGCACGACCGTCTCCGTCGCTAGTTCGAGAGGTACTTCTGTCTCTTCCTGTTCGCTCGATTCCCCTCAGCTTTTCCCACCTTTATGTTTTGCTGTACTTTTCATCCCCCACCCCAATGTACCTCCAATACTCCTATTGGGCCTTCACTCCTCCCCTCATTTCTTCTGTTTTGTCCAACCACGAGCTTCCCGACCACGCACCATCTTCCATTCCCGCCGATCCATTAATTAAAATGTCCCTACCAGATATTTCATTCTTCCGTGAAGGGGCCTGTTTGCCATGCGAAACACCTGAGCTGCATTCAGGCATTTAGGTATTAGGGTCCATGGAATGAGGTGTCAACAAATGTTTGGAAACTAATAAAAAGGTAGCTCGAATTCCGACACCCTAATCAGTAATACTGCCATCTATGTAGCTAAGAATAAGGAATACACAAATGATGTCCCAACGTATATATGTTGACATCTTATTTAATTTTCCATTTATTTATAGCTATTTTTCCCAAATCTTGGAAATGGGAAGCTCACCGTGGGCCGAAATGGTGAATCATGTAATCATTTCAACTGAAATTCTCTAATATTCGCCATTGAATATGTGCAGTTGTGCACCCCATTTAAATTTTGGAAGGAAGGGAAATTTCTTCCTCGCCAAGTTGGTGCGTTTCTTTCTGAGTGAGATGAAACAAGTGAATGTCATTCTCTCCGGAATAATGCCGAATTATTATTCTATATTATTGATTTCTTCCTTCAAACGTAGAAAAAAATAAATAAATTATTCTCCAATTATAGTTTCTTCATTTGGCATGCAAACGGTGTATGCGATTCCTCGTGCAACCCAAATAACCACGGCCATCACCTCGTCCGCAAAAATACCATATTCGCCTGCCACGTACCCGGATGGTCTATAGAAACCCTCTGGATCGATTATACCCCATTTTTCTAGGTTGCAGTAGCCTCAATTAAGTATTGACGCGGAAACTCATCCAGATTCGAATATATAATTCCAGGATCAGCCTATGAATCATTTACATGATTGTTAAATTCTCCACTGGGAGCAAACGGAGTTTGTTCCAAGCCAAAGCCATCAACAGAACATGTTGAGACAGTTAAACGAAAAAGACCCATAGCACACCCAGTGATCTAGATTTATTTTTTGTACAATTATTAGGGAATCACGTGTACGTGGACATCAGGTCGGGTTATTTCCACCATTCTTCTATGCATCTTGCCATTTACTTCCAATAACATCCTTGGCCAGCAAAATGGAAGTAATAACAATCCAGACCTGGTTTTTTTTATATTTTGAAAGTCTAGCGCGCCTTTTCAGTTTTCCAATGTGTTTCCACCCTTCTCAAATACATTTTAACTCTCGCTGACCGGTTCACGAAAAGGTTCACCCTTTAATGTTTCAATTTACCAAGGCAATTCGTTGTTCCCTTTTGATGGAGGACTAACGTCTGGTCGGTGTTGGCTTTCGCACATATGCTAATACACTATGATCAATAAGGTGTCTGATGAAAAAAAGCATGTATCTAATACACTTGTCAGAGGAGTGGATGTCGGATTCTGCCAAGAATGAGGTACCAAGAATTATTTCGACAAAATTATCTCCTTTGAGACAAGAATTGTTGTCACGTTACGCAAATAAAGAATTATTCGTCAAATGTTATTCATATTGTCGTGAGAAATGCGCGCCGTTCCAAGTTCACTCCATTTAGGTGCAATAGTAATCGGAAGGTGGGGTTAGTGTCAAAGTACTATTAGCTGACACTAACGCCAACAGATCTTGGAAGTATAATCCCTGTTTACAGCTTTGCAGAGGCATACTGTCCAAGTGTTTATGAACTGTTCTTTCGACAACTGTGTAAGTAAAAGAACCTTCTACGATATTATTCATATGATAGTTATTGCATTCTATTTCATGAGTATTAGCTTACGTTGATCACACTGAACGGACCTCACTTATTTGACCATTCTTTGGTTGGAAATTGTTGGAATATATCAACGAGAATTATATTACCATGTAAACTTAAGAGATTCAAACATAATGACAATTTATACGGCTGCATATCCCGAATGAATCTGTAGAAGTACGCCACGTAATTTTCAAAATATGAATGCGTCATTTCCAGAATGTTCGAATGCCAATGGCCTCTCCTTCTAGAATGTTCGAATACTCGAAATTCTTGCAGTTCGTTTAGTGAATGCTTATTAACCCATGAGTTTTTAAATCGGTGTAACTTTTGCATTTTTGAAAGAAATTTGCAACACAAAACAATTTGCTATCAGATTTTGAAATAGGTAATATGAGAGTTTGGAAAAATTTAAACGTGTCCGCGGATAAAAAGCCTGTGACACCAACCGAAATATTCAGATTTTGCCCTTGGAATTTGAAAATTGATTTTCTTGTGGCATGCCTTCCATTAAATGCAATTCACACGCGTGTTTACTAAAGTATATTATGTTTTTTTTCTAAAGTTCGCGATCCCACCAGATAAGGCCGGCCGTGAATTCATTCTAAAAATTTCAATTGCATTAAAATGATTGGCATGCCATGTGAGAAGTAGTTAGTTGTCCAAATTGTCGTGATTATTCCAAAGTTGGTCAGTGAGCTAATGGATTACGTAAGGCCCATCTGGTGCAGCTCATCGTCGAGTCCGAAAGTTCTAAAGGTATTGTAAAATTCATGTGCTCCAGTACCAAACCAACCAGATCATGCTTCCCTTCTTAATTTTTGCCACGTGTAACTGAGATAAATAATGGGCTCTGTAGATGGCGCTTTCCATCGACCCCGGTTTCTCATGGAGTTTACCATATTAGCCGAGCCGGCATTCACCATTCCCATAATCAATCGCATACATAAATTGACTTTAAAAGTATGGAAACCAGCACAATAAAATGCCGACAATTTATATGCGTTAATGAAACCCCTTTATATTTTTAGCTTGAGGAAACGCATTTTCCTGCGTTTAAAAGACTGCACGATCATAAACACACACTGCTGGTTAATAATGAAAGGCCTGCTGGTACTAATAGTAAAGCACCTGCAAAAGGAGTTAGAAGAAAGTTCCCTGAGTCCGGATGCCGCCGAAGAAGTAAAGGTAGCTGCTCAGTGCATAGAAGATGCCTACTCAATATCCAAGGAAGATTTAGGAACTTGCACCATGGCCCTGGAAGATCTTTATTTACCATATGTTCCCGAGGTTAGCAGTTATGTGTGCATTTGATAGGCAAACGTCAGCTTTCTCTGACTGCAATATGTTATCATGTTATATGCAAGGCATTATTTCTTGAAAAATCAATAATACCTGGAGAGTTATTCACTTTTATAATCTTGAATTGCATTGAACATTATTAGCACACAACCTAGTAGATGTAAATATTTCACTAATTGAAGTAAACAGTGTCATTGTTTGACGATGATCAAGTCAGGTTGTTTCTTTGCGAATCAACCATTAATTATGCTGACAACCTTAAGCTTTATTTGTGATGTCCCACAATTTTTTACCCAACAGTTAGTAATTGATCATTGCAGGATTTTTTGTAGTTTAGAGCCAATTATTTTATCTGTTAACTGTCTTACTCTAACATGTATCCGTGAGAAAAAATATCACCACTTGAAGTTAATTTTCCTGCTTGTAATACCTAGTTCTTAAGTAAATATTAATTAATGCTTTAATATTAACAGGATGGCAGAAAGGTAACACCTGAACAAATGAAGAGGCTCAATGCCTGAAAAAAGCAGGCAACAAAAGCATGGGTAAAGGCAAATACCCAGAAGCTATTGAACTTTACACAAGGTATTTGAGTTTCTTAATGGCCAAGACATTATTGTGTTTTCAATTAAAAATAAACTTCAAAAGTCAATCCAATTCTGGACAGAAAAGTTCTGAAGGTCTTGGAACCAGTACATAATGAATAGTCTTATAAAACTTATTGTTTTAGATATAAGTCATCAGAAAAAACTGGAACATAGATTTGCTTTATTTGAACTTTTTAATAAACCACAGTTTTTCTTGTTTTAATATTGAAATCATACCATATCGCTGGGCTCCATGAGCTTCACTCCAGCAGTATTGTTGTTTGGGTACAAGAACCTTCTGGGAAACCATTGCCAGCACATCGAAACGTTTTTGCCCCCTACCTTAATGTGTGAATTTCATCTACGGTGGCACTTAGTATTGGGCAACTTGTACAATCGCCAGCCAAACTGACCATCAGGTTGACACCTATTGTTTATAGTTTTTTAATACCATTTTATTTGCCCATTGAAAGAATATAAGCCTGGCAAGTTAATTATTCATATGTTTTATTCCTATGCTTATAAGGTAACACTTTAGAGAACAAGCAAATAATTTTCATTAAATTTGTTCGCTGTCCCAACCCAATTAATTGGCACAGAGCAAAATCCAAAAAAGCATTATTTTTTCACTGTAGTGAATCTGTTTTAATACATTACTCCTAAATACGGTGAGGCTGGATATTTGTTATGGATAGAAGAGTTGTATCCTTAAGGTCAAAATAAATTAAGGTCAAGGTTTAATAGCTTTTAAGGCTAATTGCAGAAGGATCCTTAACAAAGGTTGAACATTTAGGTGTTTATTTCTGTATGCAATGCTAATAATTTGTTAGGCAAAAGGTTATGGCATCATATCATCTCAAACAAGATTTTTTCAACAGAGCTTCTCCGTTTTTATCTTAGAAGAGATAGGGATGGCTGTGGAGGAGGCTGTGTGTCTTTGTAGATATAACTGTTTTCAGTAGATTAAAATGGTGACATTGGTTGTCTGCATACTTTCAAAAAAGGTAATCCCTAAATAACATTTAAATTTTGATAGAGTAAGAATTGGCATTTTAGTCCTTAGCATGGCTTCAGCTAAGGGCTCCCATGTGAAATTTCTCTCTTTGTAGGGCCGGATAGAATTTCAATTGACAAGCTAAAATTTACGGTAGCACAGTTTCTTCCTACAAAAATATTTTATTCAATGTTACCATGAGCAATGAGCTGTCATGAGTCAATGTTTTGAAGAAATTTAGAGCATAATGGTCTATTAAGAATATGTGTGTATATATATAATTCCAATTCAATGAATATAGTTAAGGTAGTTTCACAGGGTAGTGTCCTGGGATTCCTTTGTTTTTAATGTACACCAATGATCTACTGGGTGGAATAAATTCTGAAATTAGACTTCTTATGAGTGATTGAATTATCTACAGGAAAGAAGTAAATGAGACAATTGGCCTTCTAAATTTCCAGAATATTTGGGGATATTTTAATCATATTAATCAGACTCTTGTGTATTTATATATGTGAATACATATCAATATATATATTTATATATATATATATATAAAATCTACCAATCTACTTCTTAAATACTCGCCCTGTTCCAAAATCACTCCCAGACCCTGTAATAAACCTAGATGCAAAACATGTCATATTTTCCTAACCAGAATCCCATCCCTCTCCCATTCGCTCTCTAACTCTCTCCCACCAATTCCCTACTCCTCGTGTACATCCAGCAATGTTGTCTACCTACTCAAGTGCCAACTTTGCCCTGCCTTTTACATTGGACAGTGTACCACAACACTTAATATTATAATCAATAGTCATCGAGCCTCATGCAACAATTCCTCCCTTATTGGTGTGCCCCCAATCCCCAAACATGCCTCCGAACACAAAACTGCCTTTGACCAATGTTTTAAATTATTCGTCTTAGCATCCCTCCCACACTCAGACCCTCCACTGAAACTCAAAACATTAGAGCTAGCTTTCATCTGGCTCTTGGATTCCTGGAATCGCCTAGGTATTAATATTAGATATTAATTGCCCCCTTTATGCATATAATTTCATCCCCCTCCACCCCAACAACTTCCATATCATCCCCACCTTTTTTTAAAATTCCCGCGCCATACACTACCCCTCCAAACCCTTCCTTGAGGGCCTTTCCCCCCTTTTCCTTTCTTTTCCCCACTTTTCCTCTCTTTTTTCCCCCATTTTCCCCCTTCTCCTTCCTACCAACGCTTTCGGGCTCTCCTCTGCCTCAGTTCTGTTCCAAATTTCTCTTGAGAAAGGTGGTTGCACCACCGAAAATTCAAGAACTAGTGAGTCCCTCTTTTATATGTTTCTGTGTTTGCTATGACTATTTAGTGAATTTTATTGTGCACGTTCGTGGCTTTTCAAGAAAGTATATATATATATATATATATATATATATATATATATATATATATATATATATATATATATATATATATATATATAGTATGTGTTATATATATATATGTATATATATATATATATATATATGGGAGTGATTTTCGAACAGGGCGAGGATTTAAGAAGTAGATTGGTAGATTATATATATATATATACATATATATAAAACCATAAACACAGTAATCAACCCGAAGGTCGGTTTAGTAGGTGATGGTAGAGCTCACCCATGTACCAAGCCCGACGGCGTGTGAATATTCCCACATCAGGGTAGGGGGGCCAGTTCCTTTCCCTGTGCCGGTTATGGTTTCCCAGGAAGATCTGGTACCCGAAAAATGAACTAGCTTGGGTGAGCTGAAGGTGCCCAAAGTGCCTTGCCCGGGAATCGAACCCGGGACCCTCTGGTCATCAGTCCAACGCTCTACCCGTTATGTGTATAATTACATATACATATTATGTTTTCTCACTATTTAAATTCTCCTTGAATTATTTCTAAGAATTTCAGGTTATAAAAATGGTATTGTATGTTATTGTTATTCATAGTTGCAGGAGGATTGTGAGTAGAAGTGCTTTTTTGTCTGAAATATACTGGCTTGAAAACATTGATCAGGTAACATATTTTTGTACAATGTGTTATTTTCTCTTTCAGGGCTATTGCATTGGACCCGAATAATACAGTGTACTTCTGTAATCGTGCTGCGGCCCACATCCTGACATTAAACTTTTCAGGGGCCATAAAGGATTGCCATGAAGCAATAAGACTAGATCCCAAAAACAGTAAAGCCCATGGTCGTTTGGGGTAATTATGAATTATACTCTAAAATAGTGCATAGCATTATTGAATGAAGCAGTTGGTTAATTCTTTGTGTTGGTAAAACATTTTGTTTATAAGTTTGTACAACTTTCTTTAGTATTTCGGTGTGGGTAAAAAACGTGTTTGGGATTCAGAAGGTTTCCATAGTCAGATTTTAAGATTTCCTTCGATTATAGGAATTAACTTCCTACTTTATATTCTTGGTTTAACCTTTATTTTTTACATAGATTTCATTATTTATCTTCATTGAAATTTGGTCAATGGTGAAAAAATAACAATTTTTAACTATTGAAGTTTTTAAAGTAATTGTTGAAGAATTTAGATACATTTGTTCAAACTATTTTACTATCATTGGAACCTGGAGAAACAAGCAACTTTTGGCATAAGAAGTGAAAAGGTGCTTGGGATCCACAGAAACATGGCATGCCTGTTACTTCAGCCTGTGTTTAACACTTGTGTCACTGGCATCCTAGTGAATTGGTGGTAACACATTTTTCCAAACTTGTGTCCAGATTTTATTTGTTACTTTATTGTGCATAGTTTTAGAATAGTCTACCATGAACATGGCACATAAGGACAGCAATGAGAAAATAAAAATATCTACAGAAATAAAGTAAAATTATTGAACTCAAGGAGCAGCATGGTTGATCCATCATTAAAATGATCAGTCAACATTAAGAATTTGCACTTTCCTCTATGACAAGGGTAAAATTAGGGACATAGATGCATCAATGAGAGTGACAAGAATGTCATTGCAGTAGTTTTACATTCTCAGTGACGTTAAAGTACTGCTCTTCAAATAGTTAAAAGGACCGAAATTGCAAAGCACCTCTTAATGAGATTTGTCCATTGTCTGCAGGCAAAAGTGATTTTTGCTGAACCTGTAAATGTGATACCAGGATCATCAGTGGCTGAAAGCATATTTGAAGAGAGCAATGCTTGGTACATGAAGTCCAAGATAAGAACCAGCAGCCACTGTGCTTAAAGGCATGGTCAAGCAGGAAGCTGCAACTCAAAGGCAGCCGGGAGCTTAATCGTTCGTTTGAAGAGGCTCGTAGACGAATTACAATCTCCTGCAATGGATTTATAATTCTAAAGACATATGTCTGTTCTAGAGGTAGATGCCCAAGGGAATCTATATATTTACATGTAGCAACAGATAAGATTGCATTACCCAGCCACAGACCAATGAAAAGGCATCTAACACTGCAATGTTATGTCAGAGCAAGTGGTTATTTGAAAATAAACTTCTGTTTGCTTGCAATTCAGAAAATCCATAAACCTTCGATGAAAATTTAAGTCCGTAAGAGCTAGCAGGCTAAATGTGAGATGGGGAAGCATTGGAAACTCCAACGTCATGCTTAGAGATGCATTCCCCTTAATAGGTAGTGGATATTTGCACAAGCAAAATATATAATGATGACAAATTACGCTCAATTTGCCAGGTTTCACTGAGTAATTACCCTCTTCTGATAACCGGTGAAAGTCTTCAAAGTGTGCTACAATTTCAAAAGATCATCTGAATGTTAAACTTAAATTCCCATAATGATAGGTCATGATTTACGAGTTGCCTCAGACTGGCAGCATGTTACCAGAACACAACAACAGTGTACACATGGCCATCCACTTTCATTATGTCCCACAGAGAAACAGAAATCTTTCATTTCTCTATTTGGTAGCAATGGGGTGAAATATATCCAAATTCATTCATGAACGAAAGTGCAGAATGGTGATTCACCTACTTCATTTTAGCAATCAGGGATTTCTGCCAATGCTTAGAATTTTGGCACTTAATAACATATACTTCTATATTTGGGGTCAATATTGAACATATCTTCTTCTTTTTTCTCGTTAAATTTCAACTTGTATTTTTTAGATATGCATATCGTGCAGTTGGAGAATAAAAAAGGCAAGGGACTCTTACTCCAAGGCACATACACTTAGACCTGGAAATAAAAGGTACCAAAACTGGTACCAAAAACTTCAGGAGAAGTTGGAAAGTGAAGTAGAACCTATGCCAGAGTTCTCAAATGACATGGATTTGTCCCCTCTGATGAAGTATCCGAAATTGGCCAAGATTGCCACCAAAGTCTTTGGAGATGCAGCCGCCGAAGATGCGTACGTATTAATATGACCAGATGCTATGGTGTTAAAATAATGCATGCTTACTCCACTAAGGCAGTGGATTTCTTCTCCTTGGGCAGAATTTTATTATAATTTGTATTATGTAAAGCAGTGATAATTTCCTATGCCCTCTTCATTCCAATGACCCTTGACCCACTTAAGACAGTTCAGTACCAAATAAATTTTTTAAGTGCATAGTGAAAGATACGCATTTGTTTGAAAGAAAATTCAATGCTAATGAAATATGAATTTCTGGTATTTAAAACTTGTCTGGATATGCATCTAGAAACTATTTTCAATTGTAAAGGTACCTAATGCTTTTGTTCTGAAACATCTGGGTTTGAAGTAAACAAATGTGAAAATAAATTTTTGAGACTTTGGTCTTAAAACTGTTCTAACATTAAATCCAGTAAATTATGGGGTGAATTATCTTCACAGGTTGGGTAACTGTTTACATTTTTGTTAGGAAGGAAGTATTTGTTGTCTTGAGTCTTAGGTAAAAAAAATACAAATTCCATATCAGGTACTTTAATTAGGGTTGAGTTCCTCCTTCTAGTCAATTAAATGAGGAATACAGTTTTAGAGCAGGTATTGATTACAAGCTTAATTTAGGTCACTTTTCCATGATTGAAATTCCTGCTGCCCCACTTTGTTTTTTCTTATGCAAATTTATCTAGAAAAAATATAATGCCTATTTATTCACCATTGTGCCATCCCATTCACATTCACTCTAATTCTAATGTAATCTACGAAACGACAATGAAGAGGCTGGCATTAAGTTAACTAAAATCATTCCTAAGAGTTTCAAATATTACACAAGGAAAAAATTTAAGTATAGCTTCATCAAATATACTAGAATTGAACACACATCTGTATATACATACTATATGTTATTCCACCATGAACATAGTGGAATAACATAGGTTGACTGACCCAAAGCTCTTTAAAAGTTCCTCACTCGTCACAGCATAATCTATTGTAAGGCATATTTCTCTCAATATAAAATTATTTCCTTGTCTTGAGTAGTCTGTTGCATAGGATTACCTTTTTTCCGGGGAAGGGGTACCTGATAATGGTACAGGCTTACCTCTACCATAATATTCCATGGGTGATCAGATATAATTCATTGCAAACTTGTTGAGCAGCATTTAGAAATAAGTGTGCATATTGCACACTTGCCTTTTTTGTACAAGTTCACAGCAATATTCTTAGATGTACACTATATTTAAGTGGTGTTAATTATGTGCTGTTGTTGCTAATTGAATGCGACTCACCAATCAAATGTTACCTTTAAATTTAAATTGAGATATCATTTGTATTATGATAAGACTTGGTGGAAAAGTGGCATAATTCTATTTGACTTGAAATATTTTCCCATTCAATATTTGTCTTGCATTATTTTACCATTTGGTCACTGTAGGGCTGCATGCAATTGTTACAGGTTATTTTTGGCTAATATGCTGATTTCCATGTTAATTCATAACATGCCTAGTAAGGTGTTTAAGAAATGGAATAATAATATGACTCAGTAATTACTTCTTCTACTGCTTGTATGCAATGTTCACAAAATTTGATCCCACATAAAAAGTGTTTAAATATTCTATGGTGCAAATATTTTGCTGAGATATCAGATGGCAATTTTTATATTTGAAAATAGTTTTCGTTTACGTTTTTAGACATTGTACAATGCTGCTCCTGCTGATTGTACACTTCCCAGGAACATAATTGTTCCCACCCTGAAAAATAGCCTTTCTTTTTACTCTCTCCTCCCCATCTGAATAAAGTCTTATTAGAGTCAGCCATTTCTTCTAAAAATGAGCACTAGGAACATGTCACTTGATTTGGTTTTTGGTCAGCTGTGAGTAGTTGTGGCACATATCTCACAGAGGTTTATAATTTTCCAATGTTGATATAAATTATCTGTATCCCTACCTTGCCTAAAGCTAATACCTTAATAATTACTCCATCCTTTTTTTCTGACATTATCCATCACTGTTTTATGGGATTTATCTTTATTGGTTTTATGCATTAGTGACCTCAATAAAGCATGCAGAAGTTCATCATCACTTGTGGACATATTGTCAATTTACAAATTTTGATAACACGTGTTTGCCATTGTAATCAAAGGGGCCAGATCACCATAGTGATTATGATTTCCTCTTTAGTCTCCTGAGGTGCCTTCGATTAAATTTTTTACGATTACCATTCTTGTTTGTCAGTCACTTAAGTTGTTTGATTCAATCAAGTAAAGGTTAGACAAATGTGGCTGAAACTTTGTGAATGTTGCTACAAGTCAAGTATACTAACAGAGAGTAAATTCGATATGCAATAGTGCTGCAATCTTTTTTCATTTGTGCAAACTGTTAAAAATGCCATCTGGAAACATCAAAGAGATTACTCATAGGTATATCCAGTTCTTTTAAGAGCCCCAAGAAGAGACATTTCTTTAGGTAGTCATTTTTCATTCTTTTAATCTGGAAATGATACTGAAGCATTAATTACTATTACTACCATATATAAGGAAATTATGGCAAATTGAGTGAGTACATTTGACTTTGATGTCTGTAGAAAGGAAACTTCCAAAACTTGTAATATAACATCTCTGACCACAGTAGTATTATTTAAGAAAATAAGATTGGCCAAAATGTTATTATTTCATGGTCGCAAATCTATCAGGAACATTTAAAATAATGTGTAACTGAAATTTTTTTGTCTTTTTAGCAGCCTAGATGGAATATTATCCGGGAAGCCCTTACCTAATACTCAGCTGGAAGAGGAATTAATAACTGTGTAAGTAAATATGTATATATTAAAATTTGTGAATGCTGGCACCTAAAATGAAAACCATTTATGGTTGATTTTGGTATTGATAAGCAAAATACTATTGCAATGAAACTCTTAAAACGATTATTATTTCCGAGAAATTAAAAGCAATTTTTCCTGGCATGGTTAGGAAATGCCAGTATCATTAATGACCAAATAAGTACTGAAGGGGAGCCATGCATGGTTCAGGAAGTTCAAGGGAAGAACCTGAAGCCATGGCATTGTAAGGAATAGTAATGCAGCAGGGAAGAGGTAGCAGGGAGCTTAATCTGTGACTTCAAAATGCTCTCAATTTAAATATTGTGTTTTAATCCTGACAACACACATTTCTTCTGAGAGAAGATGTCAGCATAAACATATGTATGTGAAGCGTAAACATATCCTAAACAATGTGTATATAATTTTCTTTGAATAAACCTTGAACATAGTATATTTATTTCAGCATGTAATGCACTATTATGTTTTAAAATGATTTAATTGGGAAAAATAACTTCACTAAACAATGCTTGCATTTGAAATGAAAGATCACCAAAAAATTATGCTAATTGTACAATATTCCATTGTGCATAGGAAATCTGATGTACTGAGAATGTCGTGTACAAGAATAGTTGTATTGTCCTGGGATAAAAAATACATATGAGATAGCCTCTGCTGCAGTAACATTTCTTTTCACAAATATAGATTATGCATAGTCAGTGAATACTCTTTTCTCTTAATTCTCAGACTATTTTAAGTAACTCACTGTTTTATTGCAAAATTCTTTTTTAATACAGGATGGCGGAGGTACTAGCTGATTTGAAGGGTAAATTGGCTGTTCTGCAAGAAGGGATCGACAGTGAAACGAGTGACAATGACGATCTGATGGCCAAACAGGAACCTAAAAAAGAATAATTGCCCAGCTCATCATCATTGCCGACTCCACCAGCTGGTGTTGCCCCTAAGTCCACAAATTCTCAAAATTCTGTGGGTTTAAGTGGGGATGGGCCTAGTCCTTCTGGCCTTCAAGGAAAAGATACCCAAGGCCACCATGATGTGGACAGGATAAATGGAAGAGATGGTGCTAGCTAGTATAGTTGATTGTATCAAGACTCATAATTTTCTATATTGATATATCTTCTTGACCCATTTTCAGAAGAAATTGGTTAATTCAAAGAACCATACTTAATATTTCAAGTGTTATTCTAAGTTAATTGTGCCAATCTTCCTAGTAATTTTTGTCTGCTTACAATGAAAGAATGAAAACCTGGAATAAAAAAGTTTAGAGAAAGTTTTTAAGGTCATTTAGTGCATTTTATAGCCCAGAAAATTATAACCTCAGCTACATTTTAAAAAAGTAAACAAGTTTCTTTTCCCTTAGGAACAAAAATTTGATTTTGAAACTTAAAGAAATCAACCAGTTATATAATATTGGCGTATGTTCAAATTCTTACGGCAAATTATTTTCTTTAATTATGCATTCCTTCTTCCTAAGAACTAACAAGTCATTGCTACATCAGAGGAACCCCATCAAACACACTATGTAATTAGTTGCATGGGCAAATAATTTCTCTTAACTGTTTGATGAAATTAGTGTAGTTCTTTGGGCATTTACTGTGCTTAAAAGATGACAACGATAAAGCTTTGGAGAGGTCAATCTTATGTGTAAAAGTGGAAATCTGTGTTGACAATAAGACATGGATAGTGAAAATACCAGACAACATTCTTACAGAATGACATCAAGGTTTAGGAAAATGTGGATTTTTAAAAGTCATATAGACTAATTTGCTGCTTTTGAGAGAGAGAGGAATCTGGCTAGAATACTTGGGTAATGTTAGTACCTGTTCCAGAAAAGGTAAAGGCTACAAAATTTGAGGATTACTGAACAATAAGTTAGATTTCACATGCAGCTAACATACTTCTCAGAAACAGCAATAAAAGCATGGTGAGTAGTGCAAATGATTTCTTGAGGGATGATCAGTTTGGGTTAATGAACGGAAGAGGCTCACATGTGTCCGTTACAGTAATGATATCAATAATACAGGGGAACATAAGAGTACAATCAAAATTATTTGCTTCTTTAGTAGATTTCGGACAGGCATTTAATATAGCGAATTGAGAAAATTACTGAATATATTGCAGAAAATAGCATTAGATTGGAGGAATTTAACAATGATCCAACCCGTGGTAATTTACGCCACACCAGTTTGGACTCACACCACCATGGTGGGCATTTAATAAAATCAGTTCTGTTTGCTGATGACATAAATCTAGTTCCGTCAGTCATCGAAGAGATTGCAAGCATTGCTGAGTGAATGGAAATTAATGCGAACTAATTTGATGCTGTACTCCGACAACACCGCAATCACCGCTTGCTCACTACACCCAAATAAGCAATAGACTACCTACAAGAGCATCTGGATTCTCGATCGGGTAGGTTATTCTCTAGGATCAGCCCATTTCATGCAGCGTTCTTAACTTCTCCGAAATAAGCAGAAACAGCGAAGGTCAGGCATTCCACTTTGGACCTCAGCCCATACCGAAGAAAAGAGAAGAAAAGTTTCTCAGATTCACAAGAGACTAGCTTTTAACACCCAACTCACCTCATTCTTGGGAAAAATGTGGGGCGACTATCGTACCCTGTACTGGTTATTTAAGCCGTCTTCACCATTAACAATATCCCCAATAAAATTTTTTCTAGGTTGTTAAATAGAAAAAAAAATCAGTTAAACATTATTTTATAAGTAGCTGATAGATTTGCGGCCATCAAATAATCACCTTTTTTGCCAAACTTATGTTCTTAAATAATACTACAATGGTAAGAGATGTTATATTACAGGTTATGCAAGGTTCCTCTCTGCAGACATCTAAGTCATACGTACCCACTCAATTTGCCATAATTTCCTTAAATATGGTAATAATAGTAATTATTGCTCCAGTATTATTCCAAGATTAAACGCAGGATGAATGACTACCTAATAAAAAATACCTCTTCAAAGGGATCTTGAAAGAACTGGATATTCCTAAGACTAATCTCATAAGATGATATTAGATGGCATTTTCAACAGTTTCCACAAATGAAAAAAGATGGCAGCACTATTGCATATCGATTTAATCTCTGTTAGTATCAGACTTGTAGCAACACTCACAAAGTTTCAGACACATTTTTCTAACCTTAACTTGATTGAATCAAACAACTTAAGTGACTGTTACACAAGAATGGTACTCGTAAAAAAATTAATCGAAGGCGCCTCAGGAGACTAAAGAGGAACTTAATAATCACTATAATGATCTGCCCCCTTTGATCACAGTGGCAAACAGGTGTTATCAAAATTTGTAATTTGACCATATGTCCACAAGTGATGACAAACTTCTGCATGCTTTGTTGAGGTCACTAATGCATAAACCCTATAAAGATGAATCCAAAAAAACATTGATGGATAATGTCAGAAAAAAGCATTGTGTGATTATTAATGTTTTAGCTTTAGGCAAGTTAGGGATACAGATAATTTACATCAACATTTGAAAACTATAAAGCTCTGTGAGATATGTGCCACAACTGCTCACAGATGACCAAAAACCAAATTAAGTGACATGTTCCTAGTGCTCATTCTCAGAAAAAATGGCTGACATTAAGAAGTTTTTATTCAGATGGGGAGGTGAGAGTAAAAAGAAAGGTTTTTTTTCAGGGTGGGAACAATTAAATTACTGGGAAGGCTACAATCAGCAGGAGCAGCATTTTACAATGTCTACAAACGTTAAAGAAAACTATTTTCATTTATAAAAATTGCCATCTGATATCTCAGCAAAATATTTGCACCATAGAATATGTAAACACTTGACATGTAGGATCAAATTTTGTTAACAATGAATACAAGTAGCAGAAGAAGTAATTAAAGAGCCATAATATTATTCCATTTCTTAAAAACCATATTAGGCATGTTATGAATTAACATGGAAAACAGCATACTATCCCATAATAACCTGTAATAATTACATGCAGCCCTACAGTGTCTATATGGTCAAAATACTACCAGGATCAAAAAGTTCCCGGAATAACCGTTCCCAGAGCCACCTTAACTCCACCATAGCCTAACTGAGCCAGCCTTTTTAAATCAATACCACATATTTTTGAATATGTAAAATCACTTACATTACGCCTTTCGGTTTCAGATGGAAGAGTTCTAGTAAAATTGGATGGCGTAAGATTGGATGGCAAATGGCTAGATGCTCCCCGTCGAATAGGAGTGCTTGTAGGCTCCACAGGAGTTCCATTCCTACTCCCAGTTAACCACCAGTTTCTCTCCTGACACCATCCCTGACCATCACGCATATCTCCTAGTAGCTCCTCTTTAGCTCGACTCAATGAAGTAGATTTCTCTGCAAAAACCATTACAGTGACATTGAACACATTAAGTAGAACTTACCCCCATTAGGAAAAAAGTGTTTTAGAAAATGAAAGCATGATTTATAAAATGTTTTCAAGTTCATAAAAAAAGTGAAACAAGGTTATTAATAGAAAACAAAATAATGATGAATGAAACTGATCGACATGTTGAAAATTTTGAAATTCAAAAATAAACAACCAAAACCCAAAGAAGAACAATATAGTAATGTAAGACTAATATTGAATGGGAAAATATTTCAAGTCAAAAAGAGTTATGCCAATTTTTCACCAAGCCATCTTAGTGCCTATTATATTAATTCACCAAGCCTAATGCCAGCCTCTTAAATTCATTTCGCAGATTACATTAGAAATAGAGTGAATGTCAAAGTGATGGCACAATGGTGAGTAACTAGGCATTATATTATAGCTAGATAAATTTGCATAAGAAAAAACAAAATGTTGCAGAAGGAATTTCAATCATGGAAAAGAGACCTAAAATAAGCTTGTAATCAATATCTGCTCAAAAACTCTATTCCTCATTTCATGGACTAGAAGGTGGAACTCAACCCTAACTAATGTACCTGATATGGAATTTGTATTTTTTTTAACTAAGACTCAAGACAACAAATACTTCCTCCCTAATAAAAATGTAAATAATTACCCAACTTGTGAAGACAATTCGCCCAATATTTTACTGGATTTAATGTAAAACAGTTCTACGACCAAAGTCTCAAAAATTTATTTTCAAATTTGTTTACTTCAAACCCAAATGTTTTAGAACAAAATCAGTTGGTACCTTTACAATTGAAAATATTTTCTAGACGCATATCCACCAAGTTTTAAACAAACAGAGACACATATTTCATTAGCATTGATTTTTCATTCAAACAAATTTTATTTATCACTATGCACTTAAAAAATTGGTTTGCTACCGAACTGTTTTAAGTGGGTCAAGGGCCATTGGAATCATGAGGACATAGGAAATTTTCCCTGCTTTACATAATGCAAATTATAATAAAATTCATCCCAAGGAGAAGAAATCAACTGCCTTAGTGGAGTAAGCATGCATTATTTTAGCACCATAGTATCTGGTCTAAATTAATACGTATGGATCTTTGGCTGCTGCATCTCCATAGACCTTGGTGGCCATCTTGGCCAATTTTGGATACTTCATCAGAGGGGACAAATCAATGTTTTTTAAAAACTCCGGAATTGGTCCGACTTCCAACTTCTCCTTAAGTTTTTGGTACCAGTTTTTGCACCTCTTATCTCCAGGTCTAAGGGTATATGCCTTGGAGTAAGAGTCCCTGGATTTTTGATAATCACCAACTGCACGATATGCATAGCTATAAAATATAAGTTGAAATTCATTGAGAAAAAAGAAGAAGAAATGTTCAATAATGACCCCAAATTTTGCAGTTTATGTTATTACGTGCCAAAACTTTAAGCCGTGGCAGAAATCCCTAAATTCCCAAACAAAGGAAATAATAAAAACAACGTTTTATGGAAAATACAAGAGTATTGTATAATATGTTCCTTTTCACATTCAGAAAAATTATTAATTATATTCTTCATAGGTCCTAGTTTCAGATACCATCAAAACCCATAAACACACTAATCAATCAAAAGGTCACTTTGGTAGGTGATGGTGGAGTTCACCCAGTACTGAGCCCGATGGCGATTGAAATTTACACATCAGGCATGGGGGGCCAGTTCCTTTCTCTGTGCCGGTTATGGTTTCCCAGGAAGATCCGTTACCCAAAAAATAACATATATTGGGTGGATCTGGGGGTACCCAGAGTGCCTTGCCGGGGAATAGAAAGTGGGCCCTCTGATCACCATACCAATAGTCCATCCCCTGGAATACCAAGACCCATATTTCAGATACATGTACCATTTAAAATAGATAGGTCATACACAGTAAGGCCCATGATATGAATGTCTTTTAACCACTGTACAATCCTCTGCTGTATCAACACAGTGTTTCCTGACCAGGTCACAGGGAGCCTGATAAGGATGTCAAAATGCTAAAACCTTCTAGTCCATACATCATTGTCATAGTGAAGTAGGTGAATCACCATTCTGCACTTTCGTTCATGAATAAATTTGGATATATTTCACCCCATTACTACCAAATAGAGAAATGAAAGATTTCCCTTTCTCTGTGGGACATATCGAAAGTGGAGTGGCCATGTGTACACGGCTGTTGTGTTCTGGTATCATGCTGCCAGTTGGAGACAATTCATAAATCATTGCCAATCACTATGGGAAATGAAAATGCACATTGAGATTATGTTTCGAAATTGTAGCATACTTTGAAGACTTTCGCCTGACTCACCAGTTAACGGAAGAGTGTAGTTACTCAGTGGAACCTGGCACATTAAGCGTAATTTGTCATCATTATATACTTTGCTCGTGCAAATATCCATTATCTATTAAGGGTGATGCTCCTCAGTGTTTGACTTTGGAGTTTCCAATGCTTTCCCATGAAGTACACGGCACATTTAGCCTGCTAGCTCTTCTGGACTTAAAATCTCAATGAAGGTTTATGGATTTTCTGAATGGCAAACAAGCAGAGGTTTAATTTTCAAATTACTACTTGCATCGACATAATATAGCAGTGTTAGATGCCTTTTCATTGGCCTGTGAATGGGTAATACATTCTCCTCTTTTGCTACATGGAAAAAAAATATATTCCCTTGGGCATCTACTTCAAGAACAGACACATCTTGTTACAACTGTAAATCCATTGCAGCAGATTGTCTTTCATCTATGAGCTTCTTCAAACGAACAAAACTTCTAAAACAAATGCAATGATATTCTCGTCACTCTCTTTGTAGTATCTGTGTCCCTAATTTTACCCTTGCTATAGAGGAAAGTGCAAATTGTTGATGTTGACTGATCATTTGAATGATGGATCACCCATGCTCAGAGCTGGTCCTTGATGTTCAATAATTTTACTTTATTTCTGCAGATATATTTCTTTTCTAATTGCTGTCCATTAGTGCCTTATTCATTGTAAACTATTCTAAAACTATGCACAATAAAGTAACAAATAAAATGTCTGGACATAAGTTTGGAAATATGTGTTAACACCAATTCACTAGGATGCCAGTGAAACAAGTGTTAAACACAGACTGAAGTAGCAGGCATGCCATGTTTCTGTGGATCCCATGCACCTTGTCACTTCTTATGCCAAAAGTTGCTTCTTACTTCAGGCTCCAATGATAGTAAAATAGTTTGAACAAATTGAATTGAACAATTGTTTGTTTTTCACCATTGACCAAAATTCAAAGAAGATAAATAATGAAATCTATGTTTAAAATAAAGGTTAAACCAACAATATAAAGAAGGAAGTTAACAGTCCTATAATCCATGCAAATCTTAAAAGCTGACTATGGAATCCTTCTCAATCCCATACATGTTTTTTACCCACACCGAAATACTAAAGAAAGATGTACAAACTTATAAACAAAATGTTTTACCAACACAAAGAATTAACCAACTGCTTCATTCCATAATGCTATGCACTATTTTAGTGTATAATTCAAAATTACCCCAAACGACCACGAGCCTTACTGTTCCTGGGATCTAGTATTGCTTCATGGCAATCATTTATGGCCCCTGAAAATTTTAAGGTCAGGATGTGGGCCGCAGCATGATTGCAGAAGTATACTGTATTTTTCGGGTACAATGCAATAGCCCTGAAAGAGAAAATAACACATTGTACAAAAATATGTTACCAGAACAATGTTTTCAAGCCAGTATATTTCAGATAAGAAAGCACTTCTACTCACATTCCTCCTGCAACTATGAATAACAATAACATAAAATACCATTTTTATAACCTTAGCTTAGAAATAACTCAAAGAGAATTAAAATAGAGAGAGAATTATGATAAGTATATGTGATATATACTTATCACATATACTGTTATATATATATATATATATAAAAAAGGACACTCACACTGTAGATGATTTAAGATTTCGGCTTACTCCGAGGCCTTCTGACCTGAAGAAGGCCTTGGAGTAGGCCGAAAGCTTAAATCATCTACAGTGTGAGTGTCCTTTTACGTGTTATCTGTTTTATTCTGTGTTCTATTGTGCCGTGCAAAAGTTATATATATATATAGTCACTTTCTTGGAAAACCCACGAACGTGCACAATAAAATTCACTAAATAGAGTTCTTCTCTAAATAGAGAATTCAATAAATGAGTTCTGTTCCTAATTCCTCATGAGAAAGGTTGTTGCACCACCGAAAATTCGAGAACTAGTGAGTCCCTCTTTTATATGTTTTAGTTCCTGTGTTTGCTATGACTATTTAGTGAATTATATATATATATATATTATTATTATTATTAGGTAATCTACCGGTTAAGGTAGGTTTTTGGATGGACACAACTATCAAATAAACATTTTGTAACTCCCCACCTAGCAAACTAATCTATATCAGGTCCCTCTTCATCTCGGTGTACTTCTTTCCTCCCTTCATCCCGTCCAACATCCCTATCCTGTTCCTACCCTTACCACGCTTGCCCAACATTCTCCCCTCTATTACCCTCTTCAACATTCCACTACCGCTCAATACGCCTTTCATCCATTTTTCCTGCCTCCATAGGATTTCTCTCAACAAACCCCTCTCCTCCCCCACCATTTCTAGTACTTCCTCATTTGTTTTCCTTTCGGTCCATTTCACCTTCTCCATTCTTCTCCATACCCACATTTCAAAAGCCTCCAATCTACGTCTATCATCCTGCTTCAGCGACCACGTTTCCGCGCCGTACATAGCTACGCTCCATATCAGAGTTTTTACGAGTCTTATCTTAACATCCCTACTCAACGTCCCCGTCATCAACTCCCTCCTCCTTGAGAAAGCCTCCTTGCCTAGCGCAATTCTTCTCCTTACGTCCCTACCACTTTGACCGTGTTGGTCCAAAACACTTCCGAGATATGTAAACTGCTCTACCTGCTCTATTCTTTCCCCGCCTATTTTAATATTTAGCTTAGCCTTTTTCTTTCTAGAAAATCGCATAACCTTTGTTTTATTAATATTGATTCTCATCCCATATTTATCGCACTGAACCTCCAATTCACTCAACAATGCTTGCAACCCCTTGGCTGACTGAGCAACTAATGCTTGGTCATCAGCAAACCTAACCGATTTTACGAATTCCCCTCCGACTTTCATTCCTACCTCCAATTCTTCCCATGCCTCTTTAATCATTTCCTCTACATATACGTTGAACAATACTGGTGACAATGGGCAACCCTGCCTTACACCTCTTCCTAATACTGCCCATCCGGACTCTCCGTTCCCCACTCGCACCTGAGCAGTCTGAGACATGTACAGGTTGCGGATCAGTCTCCTGTCCCTCCAATCCATTCCTATTTTCTGCAGTACACGCATTAATTTTTCCCAATTCACTCTATCAAACGCTTTTTCGAAATCTACAAAACAGGCAAAAACGTCCTGATTGTATTCTATATTCCTCTCGACTAGTGATCTCATTACTGCAATGGCATCACGCGTACCTCTTCCTTTCCTGAACCCAAACTGATCATCCCCTAAGTAATCATTTGCCTTACTCTCTATCCTTTTGTTGATGATCCTGAGAATAACTTTAGCTGCGTGGGATATCAAACTTATTGTTCTGTAGTCCTCACATGACGAAGCCTTTGCCTTTTTTGGAATAGGAACTAACACCGATCTCACAAAATCTTCCGGCCAGATTCCTTCCTCATAGATACTACGAATCAGTCCATATATGGCCTTCTTCCCACCTTTCCCTAACCATTTCAACATTTCTACAGGAATATTGTCCACCCCCACAGCCTTATTTGCTTTCATCTCCTTTAATGCCCTTTCTATTTCATCGTCGAGTATGCCTGGACCTAAGCTATCTTCTTCTACGTCATGTTCCTTTTCTATGTCTAACCTTGTCGGCCTAAGTTCTTTACCATACAGTGTTTCTATATATTCCTTCCATCTCTCTTGGATTTTTCCTGGTTCAACTATTATCTTACCCCATTTATCTTTAACTGTTAGCACAGATCTTGCCTTCTTACTTCCCGATAATAACTTAACCTTGCTGTATAGAGCACCAATTTCACCCTTCTTCTGTAAACTTTCCATATCCTCGCATTGCGTTTTCCACCATTCTTCTTTTGCTTTATTTGTGGCCCTTCTCAATTTATTGTTTAACTCTTTGTACTTCATTTTGCCTAACTCTGTGTTTACATTTTTCCATCTTCTTCTCTCATCCATCTTTGCAATCATCTCATCCGTTACCCATGGTTTCCTTATCCTTTTCCCGTTAACGGTTCCTATAGTGTCTTTAGCGGCTTCCAATATCCCTTGCTTGATACATTCCCATTTTTCTTCGATAGTACTCAGTTATATATATATATATATATATATATATATATATATATATATATATATATATATATATATATATATATATATATATATATATATATATATATATATATATATATATATATATATATATATATATATATATATAATGTGGACTCTGACCACAATTTAGTTGTCATGAAATGTAACATCCATTTCAAGAAGATAAGTCAAGGGCGGCGGGTTAGGAAATGGAACGTAGAAGCATTAAATGGATTAACGAGGAAGGAGTATCAGCAGGCTGGAGAGAAAATAATCAATGACGGTAAAGAACTGAGTACAATCGAAGAAAAATGGGAATGTATCAAGCAAGGGGTATCGGAAGCAGCAAAAGACAATATAGGAACCATTGACGGGAAAAGAATAAGGAAACCATGGGTAACGGATGAAATGATTGCAAAGATGGATGAGAGAAAACGATGGAAAAATGTAAACACAGAGTTAGGAAAAATGAAGTACAAAGAGTTAAACAATAAATTGAGAAGGGCCACAAATAAAGCAAAAGAAGAATGGTGGAAAACGCAATGCGAGGATATGGAAAGTTTACAGAAGAAGTTTTAAATTGGTGCTCTATACAGCAAGGTTAAGTTATTATCAGGAAGTAAGAAGGCAAGATCTGTGCTAACAGTTAAAGATAAGTGGGGTAAGACAATAGTTGAACCAGGAAATATCCTAGAGAGATGGAAGGAATATATAGAAACACTGAATGGTAAAGAACTTAGGCCGACAAGGTTAGACATAGAAAAGGAACATGACGTAGAAGAAGATAGCTTAGGTCCAGGCATACTCGACGTTGAAATAGAAAGGGCATTAAAGGAGATGAAAGCAAATAAGGCCGTGGGGGTGGACAACATCCCTGTAGAACTGTTGAAATGTTTAGGAAAATGCGGGAAGAAGGCCCGATATGGACTGATTCTTAGTATCTATGAAGAAGGAATCTGGCCGGAAGATTTTGTGAGATCGGTGTTAGTTCCTATTCCAAAAAAGGCAAAGGCTATATCATGTGAGGATTACAGAACAATAAGTTTGATATCCCACACAGCTTAAGTTATTCTCAGGATCATCAACAAAAGGATAGAGAGTAAGGCAAATGATTACTTAGGGGATGATCAGTTTGGGTTTAGGAAGGGAAGAGGTACGCATGATGCCAATGCAGTAATGAGATCACTAATTGAGAGGAATATAGAATACAACCAGAATGTAATTGCCTGTTTTGTAGATTTCGAAAAAGCGTTTGATAGAGTGAATTGGGAAAAATTCATGCGTGTATTGCAGAAAATAGGAATGGATTGGAGGGACAGGAGACTGATCCGCAACCTGTACATGTCTCAGACTGCTCAGGTGCGAGTGGGGAACGGAGAGTCCGGATGGGCAGTGTTAGGAAGAGGTGTAAGGCAGGGTTGCCCATTGTCACCGGTGCTGTTCAACATATATGTAGAGGAAATGATTAAAGAGGCATGGGAAGAACTGGAGGTAGGAATGAAAGTCGGAGGGGAATTCGTAAAATCGGTTAGGTTTGCTGATGACCAAGCATTAGTTGATCAGTCAGCCAAGGGGTTGCAAGCATTGCTGAGTGAATTGGAGATTCAGTGCGATAAATATGGGATGAGAATCAATATTAATAAAACAAAGGTTATGTGATTTTCCAGAAAGAAAATGGCTAAGCTAAATATTAAAATAGGCGGGGAAAAAATAGAGCAGGTAGAGCAGTTTACATATCTCGGAAGTGTTTTGGACCAATACGGTCAAAGTGGTAGGGATGTAAGGAGAAGAATTGCGCTAGGCAATGAAGCTTTCTCAAGGAGGAGGGAGTTGATGACGGGGACGTTGAGTTGGGATGTTAAGACAAGAATCGTAAAAACTCTGATATGGAGCATAGCTATGTATGGCGCGGAAACGTGGTCACTGAAGCAGGAGGATAGACGTAGATTGGAGGCTTTTGAAATGTGGGTGTGGAGAAGAATGGAGAAGGTGAAATGGACCGAAAGGAAAACAAATGAGGAAGTACTAGAGATGGTGGGTGAGAAGAGGGGTTTGTTGAGAGAAATCTTATGGAGGCAGGAAAAATGGATGAAAGGCATATTGAGCGGTAGTGGAATGTTGAAGAAGGTAATAGAGGGGAGAATGTTGGGCAAGCAAGGTAAGGGCAGGAACAGGATAGGGATGTTGGATGGGATGAAGGGAGGAAAGAAGTATACAGAGATGAAGAGGGACCTGATGGATTAGTTTGCTTGGTGGGGAGTCACAAAATGTTTATTTGATAGTTGTGTCCATCCAAAAACCTACCTTAACCAGTAGATTACCTAATAATAATATATATATTATATAGAAAACATAAAGGTTATATATATACACAAGAGTGTGCTGTATAATGATTAAAATCTCCCCAAATATTCTGGAAATGTAGAAGACCAATTCTCTCATTCTCTTCTTTCCTGTAAACATTCAATCACCAATAAAAAGTCTAATTTCAAAATTTATTCTACCAAAATCTTTTGTGTAGTTTGAAAACAAAAGGAGTCCCAGGACACTACCTTGTGAAACTACCATAGCTATCTTCATTGCATTGGAATTAATTAAATATATAAATATATATATATATATATATATATATGTATGTGTGTGTGTATGTATTTCTTATATATATATATATATATATATATATATATAAGGATTTTATCCAATGCTGCCTAGAACCGCTTCACTCTTCTGAGCGAATCAGTCACCGAGTCCCCCACTAAAGGCCCGGCCGCTTCCCGACCGGGTCCTTCCAGCTCTTCCCCTACCGCGAAAGGAACCTTGCATAACCTGTAATATAACATCTCTTACCATTGTAGTATTATTTAAGAACATAAGTTTGGCCAAAAAGGTGATTATTTGATGGCCGCAAATCTATCAGGTACATTTAAAATAATGTTTAACTGATTTTTTTTGTCTATTTAACAGCCTAGACAGAATATTATCTGGGAAGACCTTACCTAATTTTCAGCTGGAGGAGGAATTAATAACTGCATAAGTAAATATGTATATATTAAAATTTGTGAATGCTGGCAGCATAAATGAAAACCATTTATGGTTGATTTTGGTATTAATAAACAAAATACTAATGCAATGCAACTCTTAAACCGATTATTATTTGTGAGGGAGTAAAAGCAATTTTTCCTGACATGGTTATGAAATGCCAGGATCATTAATCACCACAAAAGTACTGAGGGGGAGCAATGCATGGTTCAAGAAGTTCAAGGGAAGAATCTGAATCCATGGCATTGTAAGGCATAGTAATGCAGCAAGCTCCAACTCAACGGTAGCAGGGAACTTAATCTGTGATTTCAAGATGCTCTCAAATTAAATATAGCGTTTTAATCCTGACAATGCATGTTTCTTCTGAGAGAAGATGTCAGCATAAACATATGTATGCGAAGCCTAAACATATCCTAAACAATGAATATATAATTTTCTTTGAATAAACCTTGTACATAGTATATTTATTTCAGCATGAAATGCACTATTATGTTTTAAAATGATTTCATTGGGTAAAATAACTTCACTAAACAATGGTTGCATTTGAAATGAATGATCACCAAAAAATTATGCTAATTGTACAATATTCCATTGTGCATAGAAAATCTGATGTACTGAGTATGTCATGTACAAGAATACTTGTATTGCCCCGGGATAGAAATTGAGACATTTGAGATAGCCTCTGCGGAAGTAGCATTTCTTTTCGCAAATATAAATAATGCATAGTCAGTGAATGCTCCTTTCTCTTAATTTTCAGATTATCTTCAGTAGCTCACTATTTTGTTGCAAAATTCTTTATTTATACAGGGCACGGGAGGGACTAGCTGATTTGAGGGGTCAATTGGCTCTTCTGCAAGAAGCGCTCGACAGTGAAATGAGTGATAATGAAGATCTAATGGCCAACCAGGAACCTAAAACAGAACAACTGCCCAGCTTATTATTGCCCACTCCACCAGCAAGCGTCGGCCCCAAGTCCACAAATGCTCAAAATTCTGTGGATGTAAGTGGGGATGGGCCTAGTTCTTCTGGCCTTGAAGGAAAAGATGGCCAAGACCAGTATGATGTGGACAGGATGAATGGAAGAGATGGTGCTAGCTAGTTTAATTGATTGTATAAGAACTCATAATTTTCTATGTAATGTGTCTTTCTGTACCCATTCTCAGAAGAAATTGGTTAATTCAAAGAACCATACTTTAACTTTCAAATGTTTTTCTTAGTTGATTGTGCGAATTTTCCTTGTTATTTTTGCCAGCTCAAATAAAAGAAGGAGAAACTTGGAAAAAAATATAGAGGAAGTTTTTAAGTTCATTTAGTGCATATTATAGCATAGAAAATTTTAATCTCAACTACATTTGAAAAAAGTAAACAAGCTTCTTTTCCCTAAGGAACAAACATTTGATTTCTGAAACTTAAAGCATGCATCCTGATATATAATATTGGCGTATGTTCAAACTGTTACAGCAATGCATTTTCTTTAATTATGCACCCCTTCTTCCTAAGAACTAACAAGTCATTGCTACATCAGAGGAACCCCATCAAACACACAATGTAATTAGTTGCATGGGCAAATAATTTCTCTTAACTGCTTGATGAAATTAGTGTAGTTCTTTGGGTATTTACAGTGCTTAAAAGATGACAACAGTAAAGCTTTGGAGAGGACAATCTTATGTGTAAAAGTGGAAATCTGTGTTAACAATAAGACATGAGTGTTAAAAATACTAGACAACATTCTTACAGAATGACATAATTGTTTAGGAAAATGTGGATTTAAAAGTCAAACAGACTAATTTGCTGCTGTTATGAGAGAGGAATCTGGCCAGAATACTTGGCTAATGTTAGTACCTTTTCCAGAAAAGGTAAAGGCTACAAAATTTCAGGATTACTGAACAAAAAGTTAGATTTCTCATGCAGCTTAAGTACTTCTCAGAATCGGCAATAAAAGCATGGAGAGCAGTGCAAATGATTTCTTGATTGATGATCAGTTTGGGTTAATGAATGGAAGAGACTCACATGATACCGTAACAGTAATGAGATCAATAATAGAGGGGAACATAGAATACAATCAGGGTTCATTTGCTTCTTTTGTAGATTTCGGACAGGCATTTCAAATAGTGAATTGAGATAATTAATATTGCAGAAAATAGCAATACATTGAAGGAATTGAACACTATTCTGCAACCATCACCTACATATCTCGGACTGCTCACGCTCAAGAACAGGACAAACTGTCCGGATGGGCAGTGTTAGGAAGAGATTTAAGGCAGCGTTGTCCATTCTCATCTCTGCTGTTCCAAGTATATTCAGGGAGAATAATTAAAGAGGCATAGAAAGAATGAAAGTTGGTGGGTATTTAATAAAATCAGTTCTGTTTCCTGATGACCAAAATCTAGTTCGTTAGTCAACCAAGAGATTGCAAGCATTGCTGAGTGAATGGAAATTCAGTTCAATAGATTTGGGATGAGAATAAATCGAGGCGAATTATATTCTGAGCCCGAATTCCCTCAACTCTTTCACAAGATAACCACTCTATCACACCTCATTCGCAATTTTTCCTATCACATCTGGCGTTCCACAGGGTGCAGTGTTATGCCCCTGTTTTTCACTCTATATATAAATGACATTCTGTCACACCCGCGAACTAATTTGATGCTGTACTGTGATGACACTGCAATCTCCGCTCGCTCACTACACCCAAATAAGGCAATAGATTACTTACAAGAGCATCTGGATTCTCCATCAGACAGGATATACTCTTGGAAACTCTCCATTCAGCCCATTTCATGTAGCGTGGTGAACTTCTCCAAAATAAGCAGAAAGGGTGTAGGTCTGCCATTCCACTTCAGAGCTTACCCCATACCCAAAAAAAAAGGAGAAAAGTGTTTTTGAGAAGGGTGAAAACACGTCAAATAACTCCGAAAATGTGCAAGACATTCTGAAGAGTAAAATAAAGGGATATTGGAATTTTCATAATTCCATTAGGCAGACCAAGGATTTTATTGGAAATAAATGATGAGATACATAGAAGAACCAATGCATGTGAAAATAAACAGACTTATTCTACACATACAAATGATTCCCCAAAAATTATACAAGAAATACTTCTAGATCAACTTTAATGATGTACTACTAAAAGACTAGGGGTTGGTTAGGGTTCTTTTTTGTTTAAATGTCTCAACATCTATGTATACATATGATGCCATTGTCTTTTTTGAAAAATTACTTGACAATAATATTGATAACAATTCCATGTTATCAATATTATTCCACTCACTTTACGAAGAAGCAAATTCTCTTCCATCAAAACACTGAATGGTGGTAGAATTGCACATTTTTTATTGCCAAAATTATGGAATTACAGTTAAAATTATTACAACATCTACCATATTTGGCCCCCACTGAGTTTTCCTTTTCCCAGATTTGGAAAAAATGGCTAAGTGGAAAAAGATTTACATTAAAACGAGATCATCGCCAACCCAGATGTGTATTGGGACAGACATCTGGGACTTTTTTGACTGACTGGTAAGTTATCTTTCAGTTCAATGCTAGTAAGATAGGTTTTGGATGGATGCTGCATAAACAAAAGTATAACAAAACCTTTTGTCCCTCTACTAATGGAAAACATAACCGCAAAATAGGAACTTCAGCAAGTTGTTCTTCAATTTTTCACACTTCCTATCTTCCTTCAAACCATCCAACATGCCTATTGAATTCCTTCCTCCTCCATGCTTGCCCAGTATTCTACCCTCTTTCACAGTTTTCAAAACTCAATTTCCAATCAGAATGCTCTGCATCCATCTTTCCTGCCTTCTTTGGATTTCTCCCAACGATTCTCTCTTCTTCCCCACTATACCCAGCACTTCCTCATTTTTTTTCCTCTCTGTCCATTTCACCTTTTCCATTCTTCCATTGGGGTGGTAGCACAGTTTTAACTTATATAAATCTTTTATTCAATATTACTATAAGCAACGAGCTGCCAAATGTTTGGATGCATGCATTTTTTTACAAGTAGGTGACTGCAAGACAATGATTTTTTTCATTTTTAGATTTTTCTCCTTCACCAAGCTGTTATACTCAGCATTTGGACAGGCAAGATGCTGCTTTCATCTACTCACTTTCTCTTGTTTTTTCAAACCTAAGGTACGATTTCAAATGCTCTTAATCGAATGCAGTGACATTCCAAGAGTAATAGTTTGATATTTAAGATGCCTCTATATACCTGACCAGGTGGGGAAGGAAAGGCAGGATGTTTCTTCATTAGGCCTAACTCACCTCATCCCTCAAGAGTGGGCGACTCTTTTGAGTTCAATTGGCAATTTCATACTAATTTGAATTTATCGATTCCTCTTCTGTCTTGGAAAATTCTTACGACCACTTTTATAGTCATGGAGAACCATTGCCTGAAACTTACTTTTTAGCTCATCATATGGCTTACTACTCAGGCCTACACCTTTTCTAATCCAGTTTTTTTCAGTAAAATTTTACCTGAATTTACATTTTGCTGGAAGAAATAAAGACGAGTTAGTTTTCAATCATTTTTCTACGCCAAGTGACATGGACGGTCTTCTAAAATGGGTTCCAGCGATTTTTTAGACAGAAAAATAACGTTAGCGGTGCATACTAATATAATTCTCGAGTGCTGTTTCATGAGAGTTTTGGCAACCGAGAGAAATGAGCTTCGTATTGTTAGACAGGATCACGTCTTAAACGTTATTTTGGGAAAACAGGTTTCACTACATTTGTAAAACAGTAGGATCATAAACACATACCGTACGTTATTTGAGGAATGTACTGCAATGAGGTATAACTATGTAGTTTAAACTCCGTACACATTTGAGCAATTTATTTAAACATGGCGCGCTAGTTGAAGTTGAATTTGCATTTCGGTACTCATTTTCCTTTAACGGCGTTCCTTTAGTTCGTTTCAATTATTGGAAGCGTTGTTAACATTTTAAGTAATGTAAATGGGGCATCTGAATTGTCTCGTTTAGGGTGTTTATATGATAAATTACACTGAAATTTACTTCTTTAACAATGAAAGACCTAGCGATAGTAATAGTTAAGTACCTGCGAAGGGAGTTGGAAGAAAATCGTTTGAGTCCGGATGCCGCGGAAGGAGTCGAGGTAGCTGCTCAGTGCCTAGAAAATGCCTACTCCATATCCCCAGGTGATATAGGAGCCTGTACCATGGCCCTAGAAGATCTATACCATGCTTCGTCACATGCTGCCGAGGTAAGCGATTATATGTAACTTTTAAATATAAGTATTGTTTTTTCTGTTGGCAGCGCGGGTTTTGTTGTTGTGTACGATGCATGATTTCTTGAATAATCATTAATAGCTTGAAAGTTTTTAACTTGTCTTATTGTGAATTGCATTAAAAGTTAATAGAACCCGCGCTGGTAGATATAATGATTTATCGAATTGAGGTGAACATGGTAATTGTTTGACTGACGATCAAATCACGTTCGTTCTTTGCAAATTAACAAATATTTAATCCGGTAACTGACATTTTTGGCCATTGCTTCGGATTTTAAGCTTGAAAATAACAAAGACATTTACAAAATCCCAAGCCGTAAGTGGAAAGAAAAACCCACCTTGGCGGGTAATGAACATGCGACCTCTGGGTTTGCAGTCGGAGACTGTACCCCGTCGCCATCGGAGTCGGTCAAAATTATATAATTGGTGATTCCACGTCAAAGGAAACCTGTATCTCTGAGTGTTTCAAATTGATGTATTGAATTTCATTGATCAAGTCCGTCGTGTTTCTGATATTGGAGTCATTTTTGAAATCGAGAATCGAAAATACTTAGGTTAAACATTTTGATAAATGGTAGATGGGGGAGTTTATAGCTGAGTAAATGGAATGCATAGGGCAGGCTTGTGGATTTTTGGTAGGCCATACAGTTGGGAAGAATGGGGTTGGAAACATGGAGTTTGAATCAAAGAGATTTGTCGATGAGATGTGAGCAACCAGGCATCGCTTCCTTTGTGTCCTGAATTATGCAGTTTAGAAGACATTTTGAGATATAAGGGCCATTTTCAATTAGTTGGGTCATTTTCTGATAGGAAATGCCCTTGTTCAGAATTACACAGCAGTTGCCTTTGTCTGGTTTTAGATAAAAGCAATTTTTAGATTTGATTATCAGAAAAAATTGTTGGGATGGAAAATGTTTTCCTTTGAGTAAGGTTTGTAACTTTGGCGAGTGGATACTTTGTGTCAGCATTAAGGGACTTAATAGGAGATTCGATGGAGACAACCAAGCCATTAAGGGGGGTTTCTTGAGAGTAACTCTGCAATTGAGTAGGCTGAGTCAGCAATTGAGTAGGAAAAGTTCTTTGAGTGAGAAATGTATGTTGGAGAGGCTTTTTTCCAAAGTTAGGATTTAAGTAGGGTCCCTGTTTCCGAGCATAGTTGTAGGCTAATGCCGATGCCGGGTTTCTTTCCACCCTTCATCCTTTCCTATCCATGCCAAATGGCCCAAATGACCTCAGCTGTCAGTCGCCACCTATGGAAACTACTACTACCATAGTGATGGAATAGTTACAAGGTTGTTTCCTTATTTATTTAAGTTGCATTGTTTGTGTGTGAGTGATGTACACATGGGTCACTGTTTCCCAAATACACCCAAATGACCTAGTGTCTGTTCCCTATCTTCGCCTTATTTGTAACCTTGTTTTTACCTCCCCCACATTAAACAAACTTAGTGCCAATCAAGTTTACAGTCTCTAATATTTCGTTTTCCGTTGTTTTATGGTCATAGGTACGTTCATTGTGAATTTACATTGCAATAATCATTTTGAGATGGGGCTTTTCAATTTTTTTGGTATTATATTAAAATATGTAAGTATGCATTTATTCAGCATCAAAATAGAATGTATGATATTGGTAATCAGTATGAAATACCTACATTTTGCAGATAAAGTGATAACAGATTGAGATGATCTTAGGGAAAAGATGTTATGTATTTAAATTAGTGAAGTGCCTACCTCAAAAGTACTATGCAAGTCATATTTTACATGTTTCATTGTCAAGCTCTCAAGAAAAAGGTATACTATTTGTGTTATCACTTCATGATTTTTAACAACTTTAAAAGTGATCATTGCATTTTATTGAGAAAAATTCGATGCTCTTGCTATTTATTGATCTTTCTTAGTCTTCAAATGGTTAAAAAATCACCAAAAGTAACCATGAAATTCAGTGGTATAACATGTAGTAAAAATACAAATATTACACTGCTGACAATCTTTAGTTACAAATGTGTTATCTCAGTTTTGTATTCAAAACTTAGCAATTGATCAACATATGGTTTTGTGAGGTTTAGACCTGGGTAGCTTATCTGATAACTACTAACTCTAGCATGTATCCATGAGTCAAAATACCACCCCTTGAAGTAAATTGTATCTGATTATAGACTTAATTCCTAAGTAGACATTAATTAATGCTTTAATATTTACAGGATGGCAGAAAAGTAACACCTGAACAAAAGGAAGAGGCTGAACACCTGAAGCTGGTGGGCAATAACCTGATGCGAGATTCTAGATATGTGGAGGCTATTGAACATTACACGAGGTATTTGAGTTGAGTAATGGGCAACCAATAGCTTAGTTGCATTAATGGCAAAGAAATTATTGTGTTTCAAAAATAAAAATAAACTTCAAAGGTAAATTCTGTTTTGGGCGGAAGAATTCTGAAGGTAATGGAACCAGTGCATAATGAATAGTAGTTATTTATCCAAACTAAAGTCTAAAGGGTAGGATCTGGCCCCCCTACACTGATGTGTGAATTTTACCTGCCATTGCACTTAGTATTGGGCGAATTCTACCAATACCTGCCAAACTGACCTTCCGGTTGATGTGTGTGTATATGGTTTTTTTTATTGCCATTTTATTTGCCCATCGAAAGAATATTTGCCTGGCGAGTTAGTCATCCAGGTTTTTTACATCTTTACCTATTAATTATTTACTATTGAGAGCAAGTAAATAATTTTCCTTAATTTTGTTCACTGTCTTAACCCAAAAAAATAGCACAACAGGTGTTTTCTGGGCAAATTTCAAAACAGCATAATTTTTCAACTGTTTTGAATTTGTTTTAATTCATGACTCCTAAATTCAGTGAGCTGGGAAGTTTGGATAGAAGAGCTGGATCCTTGAGCTCAAAGGAAGTGAACCTGAAGGGTTAATAGTTTTGAAGGCTAATTGCAGAAGGATTCTTAACAAAGGTTGAAAATTTAGGTGTTAGTTTATGTATGCAATGCTAATATTTTGTTAGGCACAGGGTCATGGCATCATATCATGTCAAACATGATTTTTTCCTCAAAGCTTCACTGTTTTAATCTTAGAAGTAATAGGGATGGCTGTGGAGGAGGCTGGGTGTCTTTATAGATAAAACTGTTTTAAGTACATTAAAACGGTGACATTGGTTGTCCGCATACTTTTAGAAAAGGTAATCCCTAAATACCCCTTGACTGTTGATAGCGTAAGAATTGGCAGTTTAGTCCTCAGCATGGCTTCAGCTAAGGGCACTCATATGAAACTTCTCTCTTTGTAGGCCCGGATAGCATTTCAATTGACGATCTCAAATTGGATGGTAGCACAGTTTCATTTTACAAAAATATTTTATTCAATGTTACCATGAGCAATGAGCTGCCAAATGTTTGGATGCAACCATTTATAAAACCAATTTTCGAAGGAGGGGATAAGCCACTATTTGATATTTATGGACTAATAAGCTTGACTTAAGTTTTCTGCAAGCTTTTGGAAAGGATAATCTCTGATTACCTCTGTAATGTGTGACTGTGCGAGAAATGGCTATTTAATCACCAAAATGGCTTCATCTAAGGCCACTCCTATGAAACTCAACTCTCAGATTTCTGCCAAGAAATGTCGACTCGATACTGCAGGAAAAGAATTGGTCCATCAATACAGAGCCTGTCAAAGGTTTTTGAACAAAATTACACCCTATCACTTTAATCACCTTAATGTCCAGTTAGGCGAAATCCAGTAACAAAAATATGTAAGAGTAATGTCATTGGTCAAAGTTTTGAAGAAAGTTAGAGCATTAAGATCTAATTGGGATAATTATGTATATATATATATAATTCCACGGCAATGAAGATAGCTATGGTAGTTTCACAAGGTAGTGTCTTGGGACTCCTTTTGTTTTTAATATACACAAATGATTTGGGTAGAATAAATTCTGAAACTAGACTTTTTATGGGTGATTGAATTATCTACAGGAAAGTAGAGAATGAGAGAATTGGTCTTTTACATTTCCAGAATGTTTCGGGAAAAATAAATCACATTCATCAGACTCTTGTGCATATAATTCCTTTTGGGGGTTCACGTATAGATATAATAATTCTTTTCTGTATTTTAATTCCCAATAACTAATTTTTCAGCCTTTCAGGTTATAAAAATAGTATTTTATATTATTATTATTCGTAGTGGTAGGTGGACTTTGAGTAACAATGCTTTTCTTGTCTTAAAAATACTGTGTTCAAGATATTGTTATGGTAATACTATTTTGTTCAATGTGTTAATTTCTCTTTCAGGGCTATTGCATTGGACCCGAAAAATACAGTGTACTTCTGTAACCGTGCTGCTGCCCACATCCAGACCCAGAACTTTTTAGGGGCCATAAATGATTGCCATGAAGCAATCAGACTGGACCCAACCTACAGTAAAGCTCATAGCCGTTTGGGGTAATTATGAATTCCATACTTAAATAGTGCACAGGATAATGGAATGAAGCAGTTGGCTATTTTTTTGTGTTGTTAAAACATTTTGTTTTTGAATTAGTACCACTTTCTTTAGTCTTTTGATGTGGGTACAGAACCTTTATGGGACTGAGAAGGATTCCATAGTCGGAGTTTTTCATTTTTGCATGGATTATACGACTGTTAATTTCCTTCTTTAATATGTTTGGTTTAACTTTTTTTTTGATAGATTTCATTATTTATCTTCATTGAATTTTGGTCAATACCGAAAAAACAAACAATTGTTCATTTTTGAAGTTTTTTAAAGTAATTGTTGATGTATTTAGTTAAATTGGTTCAAACTATTTAGCTATCATTGGAACCTAGGGTTACAAGCAACTTTGTGCATAAGAAGTGACAGTGTGAGAGGGATACACAGAAACATGGCATGCCTGCTGCTTCATTCTGTGTTAAACACCTGTTCCGCTAGCATCCTAGTGTCACTAGTGGTAACACATTTTCCAAACTTGTGTCCAGTCATTTTATTTATAATTTTTTCATGCAAAGTTCAATAACTTTTTTCAAGTATAGTCATAGTTTTAAAATAGTCCCCAATGAACAAGCCACAAATAGACACTAATTACAGAATATAAATAACTACAGAAATGTAGTAAAATTATTGAACATCAAAAACCGGATCTGAGCATGGCTGATCCATCATGTACCTAATCGGTCAGCATCAACAATTTGCACTATCCTCTAGAACAAGGACAAAATTAGGGACATAGATGCTTCAGAGAGGTTGACAATAATGTCACTACAGTTGTTTTGCATTCTTAATGATGTTAAAGGACTGCTATTCATATGGTTAAAAAGGACTGGAATTGGAAAGCACCTCTTAATGAGACTTATCATTTGTGAGTAGGCCAATGTGATTTTTGCTGACCTCATCAAGGAAATGTCAAGATCATCAATGGCCAAAGAAGTCTTTAAAGAGAGCCGTGTATGGTTCAAGAAGTTCAAGAGAAGAACCAGCTTCCACTGTGCTGTGAGGAATGGTCCAGCATCAAGCTCCAAGTCAAAGGCAGCGTAGAACTTAATTGTTAGTTTCAAGAAGCTCATAGACTAAGGGTAATCTGCTGCATCAGATTTGAAGTGTATTACCCTTAGAATGTAAATGGCCATTTAATTAATGTGAACATCCACTTGACCCTGCTTGCATATCATTCAGAAAATCCATGAACCTTCAATGTAATGTTAAATCGTATATTGAGAAGCATCACCCATATAAGGTGGTGGATATTTGCACTAGAAATGTGTATAATGATGATTATGTCACATTTTCACAAAAATTTGAAGTGTTGGCAAAAAGAAATATCTCAAGACAGTAAATACATTCCAGTAAAAAATAGTAAGGTATATATCATGAATAATCAATTATTTATTTTGATTTTTTTTCTATAAATCTCTCTTCCAGGTTGGATCATTCTGTGATTGAAAAAAAGATGAAGATGATTTGCAATCATAATCAATATGTATATAATTTTCTTTTAATCGACCTTGTACTTAATCAATTTTGTTGACACTGAATTAAATGTTTTACTTCATATTAATTTATGTGAGAAAAATTATTGTGCTTTATCAGAAGATTCTGGAACAAAGTACGCACCATGTGCCAGGTTCCACTGTGTAACTACACTTGTCTTGTACAAGGGTGAGTCAGATGAAAGTCTTTAAAACTGCTACAATTTCTAAACATCATGTCATTGTTAATTTTCATTTCCCATTGCGATAGCCAACGATTTAAGAGTTGCCTATAACTGGCAGCATGATACCAGAACACAACAACAGGGTAAACATGGTCACTCCACTTTCAATATGTCCCACAGAGAAACAGAAATATTTCATTTGTCTCTTTGGTAGTAATGGGGGTGAAATATATCTAAATTCATTCATGAATGAAAGTTCAGAATGGTGATTCACCTACTTAACTATGCCAATGATGCCTGGACCAAAAGTTGTTAAAATTGTTATTTCGATTTTAGGCTCACTTTGACCAGGTCAGGAACACACCGTGTTCCGAGGCAGCAAAGGATTTTAGAGTGGTTAAATGTCATTTATATCATGGTCCTGTCTGTAGATGACATATCTAATTTAAATGATATATTTTTATCTGCAAACTATGACCTATGTAGAGAACAGGTAATGTTTTTATGAACGTGAAAAGAATTACCTGATACATAATTCCAGTGTTTTCCATAAAATACTTTTTGTTTGTTGGCTCTGTATGGGAAATTGGGGATTTCTACCATGGCTTGGAGTTTTGGTACTTAATATCATGAAATTATCAACTCAGGACAATTATCGAAATTATATTATTTTTTTCTCATTCATGATTTCAAGGATAACTTGTATGTAAAATAATATTTCTTGTACTCCTGCCTATCTATATAAATTACATGTTCCATATGTTTATATTTATTAATTAAACCAAGTTCCTTCAAATATGTATCTCTTATATTTTTAGCTATGCATATCAGGCAGTTGGTAATAAAGCAGAAGCCAGAGAATGTTACTCTAAGGCTCTTGACCTGGAACCTGAAAATGAGAGCTATAGAAACTGCTACCAAAAACTCCAGGACCAAGGGACTAGTGACTCAGGACCTTCTTCAGAACGTTTCCCTAGGTTTGATGTGCAAGCGATGCTGTTGAACCCTTCATTCATGCAGATGGCCTCACAAATCTTAGAAGATCCGGGAATGCAAAATATGTACGTATTAATTGAAAGTTATAGGATAAAAAAATATTTCATGCACTACCAAATTAAGGCAGTTGATTTCTTCTCCTTGGGATGAATTTTATTATATTGAAGGATCTCAGCTTTTCCCGGCGTATGGTGTTCAAGAAGTTTTCTTATAATTTACACTATGAAAAGCAGGAAATATTTTCTATACCCTCATGATTCCAATGGTCCTTGACCCACTTAAAGCATTTCACTAGTAATCAAAATTTTTAAGTGCGTAATGATTACTTGAATGTTTGTATGCACTTAAAAATTAACGCTATTGAAAGATGTGGTTCTGGTTGCTGAGAGCTTGTGTGGATATACACCTTGAAACTATTATTTCAATTTTATTGGTAAAAAATGATTGTGTTCTAAAATATTTGAGTCTGAAATAAACAAATTTAGAAATAAAATTTTGAGTCTTCAGTCGTAAAACTGTTATAACATTAAATCCAGTAAAATATTGGGCAAGCTGTCTTAACAAGTTGGGTTTATTGATAACAGTTTTTGTTTAGGAAGGAGGTGCTTGTTGTCTTGAGTCTTAGTTTAAAAAACATAAATTCCATACCATTTGCATTAATTAAAGTTGAGTTCCACCCTTTAGTCCATGAAATGAGGAAAGCAGTTTTAGAGCAGGTGTTTATTCAGAGCCTTTTTTGGGTCTCTTTCCATGATTGAAATTCCTGCTGCAACACATTGACTTTTTCATGTGCTACTCTCACTTCTGTTGAAGGAAATTAAGTAAGTCATCTAGAAAACCATTTATAGAGCAGGTGTAACTGTAGGTGATCAACAAAATACCTATTATGGCAATTTGATCAGAAATTTTCAACTTAAATTCCAAAATCAAAGTTTACGTACCTATGTTACTATTTTATTCTAAATGTTTTTACCTTGAGAAAATGTTGCAATTCATCTTGTCATATTATGCCTAGTTACCTACTCTGGTGTCTTATCTTTGACATCCTCTCTTATTATCTTGTTAGACAGCCCATTGAATTTGAAGGAGCTGGCATTAAGTTAACTAAAAGCATTATTTAGAATTTCAAATTACATATGGCACAAATTAAGTAAAAATGGATTTCGCCTACTGAAGCCATTAAAGCCAATGAGTCTGATATTTGGGAATACGTCTTGCTCTGCATGCATGTAGTTGCTTACTATTATGACATATATATGACAGGATTTTTACTATTATAGTATGACAAGCTTTTTACCCTTGTTGAAATCAATCAATCTCTCCACCCCTTGACCCGCTCATGCCAACTCTTCTACTCCTTCTTATCTTCCCCTCCCTTTAGATCAGTGGTTACCTAGTCCCTCCCATGGCAAGTCAGAGACTGATCACTCAAGCATTCTGGTAACTAGAACGGTTTCTAATGCTCTCCAATTGTAAAGGAAGTCAAGAGTCACAACAACTTTGCCATATTTCATAAAAGCAATAGAACTCAATCAAATGGAGTAGAAATGGATACACTATGGCAGCATATCTAGTTTTGACTGATCCAAAGCTCTTTTAAAAGTGCCTCTCTCATCACAGCACAATCTATTGTAAAGCATAATTTCTCTCAATATAAAGGTATTTCCTTGTCTTGAGTAGTGTGTTGTATAGGATTACCTGTTTTTGGTGAAGGTGTACCTGATAATGGTACAGGTTTACCTCTACCATAATATTCCATGGGTGATCAAAGATAATTTACTGCAAACTTGTTAAGCCGTATTTAGATATAAGTTTACATGTTGCGCATTAAAAAATTAAAATACTTTTTTTTAAAACTCATTCTTATTTTTTTAAATAGTCTTCTTTTAAGCATATTCATATGCATATTATTGATTTATTCCAATTAATATAATTAATCTCAACCAGCTAAATAGCCATTTGTTTCCTCAGTCGCATCCTCGTCTGTATAAATCTCCTTATTTTCAGCCATTTCTTCATTCAGAGAACAATTGGTAGTCCAAGGGGACAAATTTGGAGAATTGGGTGGATGTTAAACGTTTTGGAATTATAACTAGCATAACATAACAGGGCCCTTTAAACCCTGAGGATTTTCCTAAAACAGCTGAAAATTAGACTTGGAACATGTCACATGATTTGGTTTTTGGTCCACTGTGAGCAGTTGTGGCACACATCTGGCAGAACTTTATAATTTTCCAATTTTGACAGTAATTATTATGTATCCCTTACATGCCTAATGGTGATACATTAGTAATCTCACACACCTTCATTCTGACATTGTCCATCACTCTTTTATGGGGTTTTATCAATAGTTCATGGATTAGTGACCTCAACAAAGCATCTAGAAGTTCTTTAGCACTTGTGCGCTTATGGCCACTGTACAAATTTTGAAAACACCTGTTTGCCATTGTGATCAAAGTTGCTGGATCAGCATAGTGATTATGAAGTTTCTGTTTTGTCTCCTGAGCTGCCTGTCATTAATTTTTTGATGAATGACATTCTCTTTATCAATCACTTTAGTTGTTTGATTCAAACAACTAATGTTAGAGTAATAGACTGATGTGGCTGAAACTTCGTATGTATTCATATGACTATGGCACTAACTGAAAGTAAATTTAATATGCACTAATGCTGCCATCTTTTTTGTGCAAACTCTTCAAAATACTATTTGAAATCATCTTATGAGATTAGTCATAGGTATTTACAATACTTTTATGAGAAAATATAGTGGTCCATTAATTACTATTACTACCTACTAGGGAAATGATAACAAATGGAGTAGAATGTCATGACTAAGATGTCTTCAGAAAGGAATCTTTCCTGCACTGTTATTTAACATCTCTTACCATTGTAGTAATATTTTCGAACAGTAGTGTAGCCAAAAAGATGGTTATTTGATGGCCACAAACGTATCAGGTGAATTTAAATAATGTATAACTGAATCATTCTGTCTCCCTCACAGAGTGGCAAGAATATTATCCAGTCATTCACTTATACCTGTTCTTCAGGCCAAAGAAAACGTTGTTAATGCGTAAGCGAAAATGCAATACTAAAATTTGTGAATGCTGGCAGCACAAATGAAAATCATATAACAAGCTTTTCATTTAATGTACATTTAAGAATCACACCTGCCAACTATGACTACATGTCTAACCTTTGTTTAATAAGAAAACCAAACATCTATCATGAGCCGGACATCTATTTCACATACCTTTTTCCTGCATGCCTCAAATATGTACATGGCTTATTTTTGTCATCCCCATAACTTTTCCTAACTAACATTCTCCCCTCTTATCAATCTTCAACTTCCCATCACCACTCAGAACACATCACATCAAAGTATCTAGCTTCCTTTCAATTTCTCCTGAATACCCTCCTCCCCAGCCATTCCCAGTATTTATTTTGGTTTTCTTTTCTGTTCATTTTTCTGTCTTTCTCCACAAAAACCTCAATAGCCTTCAACCTGCACATGTCATTAGGCTGAAACAAGTAAGTTACCATGCTATGCAAAACATTGAAATAAAAATATTGACTCTTCTTTTTACAACCTCTTTATTCAATGGATCTCTTGTCAGCTCTGTCCTATTTAAAAAAGCATCTTTGCTTAACACAGTAATTCTTAATATGTCCCCAATACCTGTACCATATTTTTCCAAAACACCTCCAAGATGGCTAAACTGTTCACCCTGATCTAGTGTATACCCTGTAATTCTATTGTTTGGTATGGCCTCCCTATTTCTCAACCATTGTTTTCTGCTCATTGATTCTCATCTTGTGCCAATCACCCTGATTTTCTAATGTACTTAGCAATGAACTTAACCATTGGTTGACTGGTTTACTAAAGCTTGATTGTCCATAGATGTAAATGATTTTATGACTTTCCCAGTGACTGTCATTCCTACCTCCATCTCTTCCCATGTCTCCTTTACCACATCCTTGCATATTTGTTTAAAATCATGGGTGGTAGTGGACATCCCTGTCTCACCCCTTCCCTTAACACTATTCATCTCAACCTCCCATCTGCCACATGCACTTGTGCAGTCGGGAGCATTTTTTTCATCAATTTTAAAATGATATCCCTTCTTATTTACCATTCAGAAACTCCATGAGCCTTCAAGAAGTGCGAATTCCAGAAAAGCAGGCTAAATATGATGTAGAGGCCATTGGAAAGCTTGGAAAACTGTAATTTCATACCTTGCATACAAAGCATCACCGTAATAAGGCAGTGGCTATGTATGCAAAAAATGTATTAACTTTTGCTGGTTGGTCACATTTTTATAAACTTTTGAAGCATCTGCATCAAAATCCTCTAGGCAGCTTTTTAGTAAAACATGATTAGGAATATTTCGTAACTAATAAACTAAACATATCGCTTTTTTTTGTTTTTAACAAAATGTGTTCGGATTTCAGTTTGGTTCATTGTGTGATAGTAGGAAAGGTGCAGATGTTCCATGATCCTAAACAATGTTTATATATTTTCTTTGACTAAACCTTCTATATTATTTATAAATATCAGCATGGAATGCACTATCATCTTTTAAATTAATATAAGAGTGTGTTCCCAGAAGTACCCTACCCAACAAAGAAAATGCAAAAATTTGGAAAAAAATGTATTTATTTTTCAACATAATGTCATCTCAGCTCTATACACTTTTCCCAGTGGTGTTCCACAAGTTCAATTCCCTTTTTATAGTAAGAACTGTCTTGCTCCCCAAAGTACCCATTGACTGTGGACATCACTTCTTCACGGTTAGAAAATCTTTATCCACCGAGCCATTTTTTCAAGTTTGTGAACAGAAAATAATTTGAGGGGGCAAAATCGGCGAATAGGGTGCATGAGGTAGCAATTCAAACTATAATTCATGACTTTTGGCCATTGCAATAACGGATTTGTGAGCTGGTACAATGTCTTGATGAAACAACACTTTCTTCTTAGCCAAATGCAGCCACTTTTGCTTGATTTCTTCGCTCAAACATTGAAATAAGTTTGCATAATACTCGCCGTTGATAGTTTTTCCTTTTTCAAGATAGTACATGAAAATTATCACACGCTCATTCCAAAAAACTGACGCCATAACCTTGGCTGCAGATGAAACAGTCTTTGCCTCATTTGGAGCTGGTTCACCCTTTTGAATCCATTGTTTTGTTCTTTTGTCTCGGGTTGGAAGTAATGGACCCATGTTTCATCCATGGTTATGAAATGGCGCAAAAAAATTTCTTTGTTGCTGTGAAACTCTGCTAAACACTCAATTGAAACATCTTCACAACACTGATTATGCTCGAGTGTGAGGAAAGGCAACACCTTTCCTGCACACAGCTTTCTCGTGTCCAAATTTTCAGTAAATATGCGATGTACCGCACTTTTTGAAATGCCTACTATGTCTGCTAGCTCGTGCACTTTAAATTGACGATCATCCAGTACAACATTGTAGGTTTTCTTCACAGTTTTTGGAACCGTTACCTCATTTAGTCGACCAATGTGATGCTCATCTCGACAGCTTGTACAGCCTTGTTTAAACTCTGCTACCCAATATTTTACTGTTGTAAACAAAGGAGCAGACTCACCCAGAGTAGAATCCAGTTCAGTTTTTATATTGGTTTGGCTGAGGCCTTTCAAATAAAAGTATTGCTTCACATAACGATGACCAATATTCTCCAATTTCACAAATTCACTCAAAATGATCACTATTGATGGCTGCCAAAGAAATTATAAATAATGTAGCATCTTCAAACTTGAAAAATGTGCTTTATAGATTACATACTTTCTAATACAGTGATATGTTTCAAACAATTACCGCCATCTCTAGGTCAGGCTGGGTACTTCTGGAACCACCCTCGTTTTATGGAAAAATTGCTTCATCAGACAAGAGTTACACTTGGTGAGAAAGATCGTATAACACATTATGCTGATTTTATGATGTTCCATTTTACAGTGGAAATCTGATATAATGAGTATGTGGTGTACAAGAAAAGTTGTATTGTCCAGTGATTGAAATTATGTTTGAGATAGAATTTATTTACCAATGATAGCTAATGCTAGGCCAGTGAATACACTTCTTTCTTAATTTCAGACTACGAAGAGTCCAAATTATGTTCACTAGCTCACTGTTTGGTTGCAAAATTTCTTTTTTTTTAAACAGGGGACAAATGTTAGTTGATCAGCTGAAGAATCAATTTGATACTCAGCGAGAAGGGTCTAGTACCAATGGTAGGACACCTGGTGAAATGGATGGCAATGAAGTACTGATGGCAAACCAGGATCCTACAACAGAACAACTGCCCAGCTCATCATCATTGCCGACTCCACCAGAAGGCTTTGGCCCCGAGTCCACGAGTGCTCAGAGTTCTGTGGGTATGAGTGGGGATGGGCCTAGTTCCTCTGGCCATCAAGGAAAAGATGGTCAAGAGCATTGTGATATGGACAGGTGGAATGGGAGAGATGGTGCTAACCAGTAGAATTGATTGAATAAAGAGCCTAAGTTTGAACATTCATGTGTTGTTTCTGAAAATATTTTCAGAAGAAATTGGTTAATTCAAACAACCATGTGTTAAATTTCAAGTGGTTCTCCTAAGTTATTTGTATAATTTTTTCCTTTTAATTTATGACTGCTTACGATAAAAGAAGGAAAAACCTAGCAACAAAAATATGGCAAGTTTTTAAGGTCTTTTAGTGTATTTAATAGCATAGAAAATTTTAATCTTGACTACATTTGAAATAAGTAAACAAGTTCCTTTACCCTAAGTCACAAAAATTTTATTTCTAAAATTAAAATCAGGCATCCTGTTATTTAATACTGATTAATGTTCCAATTGTTACAGTATTGTATTTTATTTAATAAAGCATGTATTGTTAAGGACTAATAAGTCATTGCTACATAAGCTGAACCCCATCAAACACACATGCTTAGATGTATGGGCAATGTGTTTCTCTTAACTGCTTGATGAAATGAGGGTAGTTCATTGGGTATTCACAGTACTTAAAGATGTAAAAAATAAAGTTTTAGAGAGGTCAATCGTATGTGTAGCCTGTATCTCACATCATATGAATGATTTCTAGTGGTGCCCAATAAAATGGTCCTCGCTTCATTTCCCTAAATAAAACCACACACATGACATCTTTAACAAATTGTTGAAATGTAAAGATAGTTACATTAAATTTAGTATTTTAATGTGACCCATGCTTCAAATACGCTATCTCTATTTATGGTAGTTTATCCATAAGTTGGAGCCATTTCTGATTCTGTTTTTCAGGTATGGAATGGCTTTGCCAAAGACTTGTATCCTTAACATTAATTTTTTCTTGGTAAAAGAGATAAACGATTGATTTCTATTATAAAATTAACTCATGAGACCACTCATTAAATTAAAATGTCTTGTTAAAGTATCTAGAATCGATTCAGGATCATACAAAGTTGGTTTAAGCATTATTTTTGCACACTAAAATTTTTAGCATTATAAGTTTCATATTTCCCTCAAACCTGAAAGTGACAGCATTAGTAAGTTTGACCCATTTTGTATCAGTTTTCTTGGTTTTTTATTGCATTTATGCAGATTCCATTCTGAAGTTTTTTATTTTATGGTCTAATCAATTCAGTTATTTTTAAATACTTAATTGAAAGTAAAAGGGCATATCAGAAGGAACTGTAAATATGAAAAGGACACCGAAACCATGGATTACAGATGAGATGATTAGAAAGATAAATGAGAGAAGGAAATGAGGAATGTAAATAGAGTCGCAGAAAGGTAGTTCATAGAGTTAAATAACTTCTGATGGTTAAAAATTAGAGCAAAAGAAGTGTGGTGGAAGGGTGGGGTGTGAAGTTATGGAAAGTTTGTGGAGGAAGGATGGAATTGGTATACTATACAAGAAGGTTAAAACACTATTGGGAAGTAAGAAGGGAAGATCTGTGCTAACAGTTGGAGAGAAGTCAAGTAAGATAATAAATGACACAGAAAAGATCCGAGAGAGATTGAAGGAATATATAGTGGAACTCTATGGTAAGTAAATTAGGCTAGCACGGTTGGAGATTATGCCGTAGATGAAAATAGCTTAGGTCCAAGCATACCCTATGATGACATAGAAAGGGGATTAAGACAGGTGAAATTAAGTAAAGCTGTGGAGTTAGACAAAATTCCTGCTGAACTACATAAAGGTTTTTTTTTAATTTGGGAGGAAGAGTCATTATAGACTAACTGGTAGCATTTATGAAAGAGGTATCTTGGGAGAAGACCTTGTGATGTCGACTTATTGCTGAAAAGGTAAAGGCTCAAGTGAGAATAGCAGGACTAAGTTTGTTTTCACATGCAGCCAAAGTACTTCTCTGGATCATCAACAAGGGATGGAGAACAGGGCAAATGGTTAATTAAGGGATGATCAGTTTGGGTCAAATGTTTAATTTTTATTTGGAAATGTATAAGACAACTGATTGTATTGATGTTGTTCATATTAGTAAAATCGCCTAATTTGACAGGTATTTACTAGGTACTAACATTTTCTTAATTTTTTTAGAATTTTCCTCTTCATCAAGTTGCTGTACTATGTAGGAGAACGATCATGTTGCTGCTTTCTGAAGTCCTCTTATTTTGCATTTCAAACTTATGGTGAGATTTGGGAACTCTTAATTGAATTCAGTAATATTACAAGAGTACTAGTTTGGTAATTAAGATGCCTCCCCATACTTGGCAAAAGTGGAAAGGAAAAGGCATGATAACTGCAGTGACCAATAGTTTTTATTAGGCCTAATCCCAAAGATTTATTCCCCCAAAAGTGGGTGGCCCTATTGGTAATTCCATACTTGAATTGATTGATTCCTATTCCGCCTAGAAAAATGCTTGCTGAAAATAAGTAGAATATGTATTAAACACATGTAGTCATAAGATCTTTTGTTTACTTTCCAGGTTTTTCTTGACAAAATTTTAAGTTGACAATGCATAGTTTATTGGTATGTTTTATTCGGTTAGATACATTATAAGAGAAAAGCTAAAGAAAGTAATTTTAGTTTCATGATATTCAAAATTTAATTTTAATCTCCCTGTATATTTTGGAAAATATAACATTTATCCATTTTTCAAAGTCTATAAATCAATGCATAAGTTGTCCAACAACTTCCTGTACTTCTCACAGTCTATTTTCTCTGAATTTGCCTCGCAGCTCTATATCCTAAAATCTTCTAAGGATCCCTGTCCATCAAATTATTTTTTAAGGTAGCAAATTCATGGTTCTAGTTGATTTTAAAGTATTAGCCGAAAAGTAAATCAATGAATTACGAGTTACTTTATAACTCATCATATTAAGATCCAATGGCTTACCACCCAGGGTTACACTTTTGCTAATCCAGTTTTTTCAGTAAAATTTTACCTGAATTTACATTTTGCTGAAAGAAATAAAGACGAGTTAGTTTTCAATCATTTTTCTACGCCAAGTGACATGGACGGTCTTCTAAAATGGGTTCCAGCGATTTTTTAGACAGAAAAATAACGTTAGCGGTGCATACTAATATAATTCTCGAGTGCTGTTTCATGAGAGTTTTGGCAACCGAGAGAAATGAGTTTCGTATTGTTAGACAGGATCACGTCTTAAACGTTATTTTGGGAAAACAGGTTTCACTGCATTTTTAAAACGGTAGGATTTTAACACATACCGCACGTTAATTGAGGAATGTACTATAATGATGTGTAACTATGTAGTTATATCCCTGCACACGTTTGAGGAATTAATTGAAACGTGGCGCGCTAGTTAAAATCGAATTGGCATTACGGTACTCATTTTCTTCCAAATCCTGAGAGATGGCGCATTATTAAAAGAGAATCGCCGATGTGGAAAAAAGACGGGTGGTTAATTTAGATATCTTAACATAAAAACTAATTGTTTGTGGGAAGAGGTATAATATTATATAATTAACATTTATGTTTATTACAAGAATCGTCTGTGAAGATATATTTTCTAATGGGTCATTGGCCAAAGGTGTGTTGTATTTTAGCTGAAAGTTTTTGATGCCAGTTAAATTGTAAGAAAGTTAACGTGTCTCGTAAATGGCTGAATTATCAGTTGTGTAGTCGATTTGTCTTGGAACTGTATAAGTTAATGGTGTTACATAAATTTCGTTTATTGCGGATAATTAATTCTTCCCGGGATAAGTACATGGTTGCAAAAGTTGGTTCATTTTCATCGTTTTGTGCCTGCAATCGAGGTGTCCTTTAAGTTCGTTTCAATTTTGTCGTCAAGCGTTGTTAAAATTTTAAGTAATGTAAATGTGGAATCCGAATTGTCGCGTTTAGTGTGGTCATATAATCAATTACACTGAAATTTACTTCCAGAAAAATGAAAGACCTAGTGATAATAATAGTTAAGTACCTGCGAAAGGAGTTGGAAGAAAACCGTTTGAGTCCCGATGCCGCGGAAGCAGTCGAGGTAGCTGTTCAGTGCCTAGAAAATGCTTACTCCATATCCCCAGGTGATATAGGAGCCTGTACCATGGCCCTGGAAGATCTATGCCAGGCTGCATCATATTCTGCCGAGGTTAGCGGTTATATGTAACTTTTAAATATAAGCAAATTATTCTATTGGCAATACGGGTTTTGTTGTTGTGAACAATGCATGATTTCCTGATAAATCATTAATAGCTTGTAAGTTTGTAACTTTTCTAATAGTGAATTGCATTAAAAATTAATAGAACCCGCGCTGGTAAATGTAATGATTGATCGAATTGAGGTGGACGTTGTAATTGTTTGACTAATGATCAAGTCACGTGCTTTTTTTGCAAATCGACCATTATTTATTTTTCATTTATCTGAAACTCATTGTTGGCCATTGTATCGGATTTGTCAACGCGAAAATAACAAAGACATTTACTAACACCCAAGCGGTGGAGAAAAACCTATCTATGCGGTTGGACTCTTTTGTCATGTCTTGCTTCTGTGTAGCTTTTGACACAATGAACCGCGAAAGTACAGGGTTTCTACCTTCAGATTATTTCCATATGTTTTATTACTGAAAGAGTTAAATAAATCATATTTATTTATGGATGCCTAAAGTTCTATCATAGCCGATTGTGAAACAAAATTATATTTAAAGTCTCTTAAGTTATGCTCGCAGTTAATTCTCGACTTATTAAATATATTATGCAAAACATGAGGAATTTGAATTGTTTTCAAGGTATTACTTTCTTATAATGTTAAAATGAGTGCTTTTATGTAATGAATGAGGAGGATTATCCAGTCGCTCCATTCACAAAATGAGCTAAACATCTAAGGAGTAAATATTGTCTTTGCTTAAGTTCTTAAATTTAGAGTTGAACTTCCCTTCTGGTCCCAACACATTTCTTTCAAAGAAGTTTGAAAAGCCTCACTGTCTAAATGTTTGAAATTTATTCAGAAGGAGAAAGATGTAAAATTATGGGAAACTTTTTCCTCTACCTGTTTTGTCAGCCGACGTAAATCATATTTCAATTTTCATTCTCATAATTTTAATATACTTACAGATTAATTAAAGGATAAAGTTTCATTGGATAAACTCATTTTGAAATATTGTTGTGGTGCATTATGGAAATAATTAAATATATGGGACGTGAAGGCAGTCTTTTCTTATATTGTCCACTGTGAAACAGAGATTTGGAGGTTTATAGCAACTGATGTAATGTTAAAATTAAACTCATATCAGTATCAAATTCTCAATTTTCAAGTATGTAACTGAAAAATGTTGAGTTAAAGACCAGTATTCTGTGATTCTCTGTTAGGACCTTGGCTACTGCTAAATGCTCACTTCCCATTTAGTTGTAGAGGGAAGCCTCTAATAAGTGCTAAGATGAAATATATTCAACTATAGGTCTGTTCTGTGTAAGGAAGTTAAGTATGGTGTAATAAAATTCTTACTGCTATGATAGGATTGTGTGAGAGTAAATGTTTAACAGCCAAGTAAAATTATTCTTTTTTAGTTAAGTATTAATTTGTTGAAAGTTGATGTTTAAGATTAAGAAATTTGAAAAAAGTTGATGAATAACAGTGGTTAGTGAAATGAAGGCCCCAGTGAAAGCAGAATAAAAGAATATTATGTAAAGGCTAACTTATTATACTGCTACTGAAATATCAATTTTCATACTCACTCACTAATAACGACACCAGATTTCTCTCCACCCTTCATTCTTTCTCGTTCATTCCTAATGGCCCAAATGACCTCATCGGTCAGTGGCCTCCCATGAAAACTACTGCTATCATAGTGATAGAATAGTTAAAAGGTTGTTTCCTAATATATTTAAGTTGCATTGTTTGTGTGTGTGTGTGTTGTACACATGGGTCACTGTTTCCCAAACACACCCAAATGACCTAGTGTCTGTTCCCTATCTTCGCCTTATTTTTAACCTTGTTTTTACCTCCCCCACATGAAAAAAACTTAGTGCCAATCAAGTTTACGGGCTCGAATATTTCGTTTTCCATTGCTTTATGGCCATAGGTACGTTCATTGTTCATTTACGTTGCAATAATCATTTTCAGATGTGACTTTTCAAATGTATTAGTTTTATATTAAAATATCTTAGTATGCCCACAGTTATTATCCCACAGTTTTGTATTCAACAGTTAACAATTGATCAATATTTGGTTTTACGTGGTTTAGACCATGTTAGCTTATCTGATAACTACGTAACTCTTAACATGCATCCCTGAGTCAAAATACCACCCCTTGAAGTAAATTGTATCTGATTATAGACTTAATTCCTAAGTAGACATTAATTAATATTTTAATATTTACAGGATGGCAGAAAAGTAACGCCTGAACAAAAGGAAGAGGCTGAACGCCTGAAGCTGGTGGGCAATAACCTGATGCGAGATTCTAGATATGTGGAGGCTATTGAACATTACACGAGGTATTTGAGTTGAGTAATGGGCAACCAATAGCTTAGTTGCATTAATGGCCAAGAAATTATTGTTTCAAAAATAAAAATAAACTTCAAAGGTAAATTCTGTTTTGGGCCGAAAAATTCTGAAGGTAATGGAACCAGTGCATAATGAATAGTAGTTATTTATCCAAACTAAAGTCTAAAGGGTAGGATTTGGCCCCCCTACACTGATGTGTGAATTTCACTTGGTATTGGGCGAATTCTACCAATACCTGCCAAACTGACCTTCCGGTTGATGTGTGTGTATATGGTTTTTATTGCCATTTTATTTGCCCATTGAAAGAATAATTGCCTGGTAAGTTAGTCATCCAGTTGTTTTACTCTTATGCTTATTAAGGTAATGCTTTTGGAGGGAAGTAAATAATTTTCCTTCTTTTTTCTGTTGTCCTAATCCACAAAATTAACACAAATAGTGTTTTTAGAGCAAAATAAAAACATTATAGTTTTTTGGTAAGAGAATTAACACCATCAGCAAAGGAATAGTGTTGGTTTGCGTGCAATGAGGTTGGACATTGTGTATCTGAATTATTGGGCCTTGAACAGCCATTTAGGTTGTAATGGTGACTCTTGTATATATATTTCCTTAGGGGGTTCACGTACGAGGCGTGTTCATAAAGTAAGGCCCGTTTGGTCACAGGAAAAAATATACTCGTATAAAACACATTTTATTGGCACTTTTAGTTAGCTACAAACCTACTTCACTTATCTACATAATCACCGTTCACTTCTAAGCATTTTTCATACCGCTGCACCAGCTTCTTTAACCCCTCTGCATAGAAACTCGCCACCTGAGGGTTGAACCAATCGACAACCCCATTCTTGAGTTCCTCTTCGGTTTCGAAACGTTGTCCACCGAACCACTGTTTCAAGTGCAAGAAGAGCAAGTAGTCGCTGGGTGTAAGGTCAGGACTGTACGGTGGGTGGTTTAAAGAGTTCCCAACGACCCAAAAACTCTCGTCCACTGGACGTTCTTTGCTCTTTGTGGTGGTCGGTGAGCATTTTCGGTACCCACCTTGCACGCAATGTGTGGTATCCGAGGTTTTCCGTAACAATATTGTAGACAGTAGTGCGTCCAAGTTGAGGAAACTGTTCAGCCAGGCCATTAATTGTCAATCAACGATCACATCGCAGTTTTTGTTCCACTTGCGAAACAATTTCATCGGTCAGAATACTGGGCCTACCACTTCGCTCTTCGTCATGGACATTAGTTCGTCCATTTTAAAATCACAGCACCATTATCTAACCTTTCCTTCACTCATAACTGTAGGTTTATAAACTAGGCATAATTCCCAATGAATTTCAGCAGCCAACAATCCTTTTGCATACAAGAATCATATGACAGAACGCACTTCACAGCTGGCGGGATCAACGATTGTCGCGGACATTGTTGTTTGCATGCATGGACAAGCAAACGACTTCTGAAACAAAACAAATGCTGCTATAGCTTCTCAATGAATCAGTAGATGGCGCTGCAGGAGCAAAACTGTTCTGAAGCGCCAATATTTAAATATAAGCAAACGGTACTTACTTTAAGAATACGCCTCGTGTGTGTGTGTATATATATATATAATATTTCTTTCTGTATTTTAATTTCCTATAACTTATTTGTCAGCCTTTCAGGTTATAAAATTGTATTTTATATTATTTTATTCGTAGTGGCAGGTGGACTTTGAGTAACAATGCTTTTCTTGTCTTAAAAATACTGTGTTCAAGATATTGTTATGGTAATACTATTTTGTTCAATGTGTTATTTTCTCTTTCAGGGCTATTGCATTGGACCCGAAAAATACAGTGTACTTTTGTAATCGTGCTGCTGCCCACATCCAGACCCAGAACTTTTTAGGGGCCATAAATGATTGCCATGAAGCAATCAGACTGGACCCAACCTACAGTAAAGCTCATAGCCGTTTGGGGTAATTATGAATTCCATACTCAAATAGTGCATGGGATCATGGAATGAACCGGTTGGCCATTTTTTTGTGTTGGTAAAACATTTTGTTTATGAAAACAGCTCCTCCTTCGATGCAGTCTTTATCTTGTCAATCATAGCGTAGCATCATCCTTTCATGGGACTCTTCAGTTTTGAGAATGAGAAAAAGTCACTGGGGGCAAGATCTGGGGAATATTGTGGCTGCAGCATCATTAGTGTGTTGTTTTTGACCCAAAAATTCATGCACAAGGAACGATGTGTGAGTGGGGCATTTTCATGGTGCAAAAGGCAATTTTTTTCCTTCAAAAAATCCGGGCGTTTGTGGTGGATTGCTTTGTGCAAATTGCTCATAACTTGCTGATAATATTCGTTATTGACCATTCTACTCTGAGGCAAAAACTCATGATGCACCACGCCCCTGCAATCAAAGAAAACTGTAAGCAAAACTTTCACATTCGACCGAACTTGACACGCTTTTTTCGATGTTGGCTCGTGCTGCAGCTTCCATTGGGATGATTAAGCTCTTGATTGACTTATGACCCTCTGGAGCTAATTTGGATCGTTGCGAAGAGTCCAACATCCCATTAACAATGTTACTGTGTTGCTGTTTTTGGTCAAAATTAAGCAATTTTGGTACGAATTTCGCAGCGACCCATGTCATGCCCAAATCTTTGGTAAAAGTCGAATGGTATGAGCCAATCGATAGGTTTTGATCCTGAGCGACTTCTCCAATGGTGATTTAACGATTGACCAGTACTATTTTCTTCACTTTGTCAATTTTTTCATCTGTTGTTGACGTGCTCGGGTGTTCGGCATGCTCTTTGTTGATCACATCTTCTCGGCCCTCTGGGAACATTTTGTACTACCGATAAACGTTGTTTCGGTCCAAGGTAGCTTCTCCATGTGTCACAGTCAACATTCGGAATGCGTCTGCGCACTTAATTTTTTTTTCACACAATATTTGATACAGATTCTTTGTTCAAAAGCAAGGCATTCTTTGATCAAGGCAAAAATCTAGGACAAGCCAAAAAAACATCCAAGCACAACAGCTGTCAACAATTAACTGAAAATTCAAAATGGCTGAACTTTTTGGCATAAGAGAAAGACATTCCACTACAAAAAAATCGAAAATCAAATATACACAACCTGCAGAAATTCAAAATTCCAGATACTTTTTGAAAAAACCTCGTAATGGTACTTTGGAAGGAGAAAAAGAGAAAAATGGACTCCTACTGAAAAGCTTCATTGAAAGGCAGCAATACCCTCATTTTTTCACCATTTTTGAACTTATATTCTTTTGTTTCTCATGTATGGTTTTAAAGTTAACTTGTAACAGAAATTAATAAATGAACTAAAGAACTTCTATTTGATTAAATTGGTTTTAACTCTCCACAGTTACAGGAAATGTTAAGTTAGATACCCTAAATGAATTGCATGTATGAAATAATATTTCTTGCACTCATGCCAATATATATAAATTACATGTTCCATATGTTCATATGTATTAATAAAACCAAGTTCATTTTACTATGTTTCTCTTATATTTTTAGCTATGCATATCAGGCAGTTGGGAATAGAATAAAAGCAAGAGAATGTTACTCCAAAGCTCTTGACCTGGAACCTGAAAATGAGAGCTATAGAAACTGCTACCAAAAACTCCAGGACCAAGGGACTAGTGACACAGGACCTTTTTCAGAGCTTTTTCCTGGCTTTGATGTGTCAGCGATAATGAAGAACCCTTTATTCATCCAGATGGCATCACAAATGTTAGAAGACCAGGGAATGCAAAATGCGTACGTATTAATATAGGCCAGATGCTATAGTGTTAAAATATTTCATCCACTACCGAAGGAAGGCAATTGATTTCTTCTCCCTGTAATGAATTTTATTATAAATGACATTATGAAGAGCAGGGAAGATTTTCTATGCCCTATGGTTCCAATGGCCCTTGACCCACTTAAGCATTTCACTAGTAAGCAAAATTTTTAAGTGCGTAATGATTACTTGAATGTTTGTATGCGCTTAAAAATTAACGCTATTGAAAGATATGGTTCTGGTTGCTGAGAGCTTGTGTGGGTTTATGCCTTGAAACTATTGTTTCAATTTAAAAGGTACAAACTGGTTGTGTTCTAAAATATTTGAGTTTGAAGTAAACAAATTTAGGAATAAATTTTTGAGTCTTCGGTCACAAAACTGTTATAAAAGTAAATCCAATAAAATATTAGGCAAGCTGTCTTAACAAGTTGCGTTTATTGTTTACACTTTTTTGTTTAGGAAGGAGATGCTTGTTGTCTTGAGTCTTAGTTTAATAAATATAAATTCCATACCATTTGCATTAATTAAAGTTGAGTTCCACCCTTTAGTCCACGAAATGAGGAAAGCAGTTTTAGAGCAGGTGTTGATTCAGAGCTTTTTTTGGGTCTCTTTCCACGATTGAAATTCCTGCTGCAACACATTGACTTTTTCATGTGCTACTCTCACTTCTGTTTAAGGAAATTAAGTAAGTCATCTAGAAAACCATTTATAGAGCCGGTGTAACTGTAGGTGATCAACAAAATACCTATTATGGCAATTTGATCAGAAATTTTCAACTTAAATTCCAAAATCAAAGTTTACGTACCTATGTTACTATTTTATTCTAAATGTTTTTACCTTGAGTAAATGTTGCAATTAATCTTGTCATATAATGTCTAGTTACCTACTCTGGTGTCTTATCTTTGACATCCTTACTTATTATCTTGTTAGACTACCCATCAAATTTGAAGGGGCTGGCATGAAGTTAACAAAAATCATTGCTTAGAATTTCAAATTACACATGGCACATATTAAGTAAAACTGGACTTCACCTACTAAAGCCTGAGTCTAACATTGCCATATTTCATAAAAGCAATAGAACTCATTCATATGGAGTAGAAATGGATACACTATGGCAGCATATCTAGTTTTGACTGATCCAGAGCTCTTTAAAAAGTGCCCGTCTCATCACAGCACAACGTACCGTATAGCATAATTTTTCTCTGTATAAAATTATTTCCTTGTTTTGAGGAGTCTGTTGTTCAGATTTACCTGTTTATGGTGAAGGTGTACCTTTACCATAATATTCCTTGGGTGATCAGAGATAATTTACTGCAAACTTGTTGAGTAGTATTTAGATATAAGTGTGTATGTTGCGCATTTGCCTTGTTGGTACAAATTTGCCGCAACGTTCTAAGATGTAGATTATTTTTTAATGGTGTTAATTATGTGCAGTTGTTGCCAGTTGTTACTCATCGTATGATTGGTACCTTTCATGTTAAAATGAGATATCATTTTTGCTATGGTATGGCTTGGTGAAAAAGTGGCCTAACTGTATGGCGTTTTGAAATATTTTACCATTCAATTTTTGTCTTTCACTATTTTGACTATACTACCTTGATCAAAAAGTTCCCGGAATTTATTCAGAAAATTAAAAATACAAGTTTATTCATCTAAATCTATATTGTCCCCTTCAAAGTAATCCCCATCGACTGCAACATACTTATGCCAGCGCTTGATCCAATCCTCGAAACATTTTTTATATTCGGTTTTCGGTATGTCCATCAGTGCTTCCTGCGATTTTTCCATTACTTCCTCTCGGCTGCTAAAACGCGTTCCCCGTAATGGTTTTTTAACTCGATTGAACAGAAAGAAGTCACAGGGAGCCAAATCAGGTGAATTCGGTGGCTGTTGGATGGTATTTGTTGCATTTTTCGTCAAAAAATTACGAATAATGATAGCACAGTGCGACGGTCTCGACGCACTGTGCCACGATTTCTGGTCTCTTTCGGCGAATTGCTTCACGCAAACGTCTCATAACGCCCAAATAATACTCTTTGTTTACTGTCTGGCCTTCTGGCAAAAATTCATGATGCACTACACCGTTGTAATCCATGAAAACCGTTAGCATTGCCTTCTTTTTTGACTGAAAACGACGTGGTTTTTTTGGTCTCGGCTCATTTGGTGAACGCCATTCACTTGCCTGATGTCTGGATTGCGTGTCGTACTCCTAAACCCACGTCTCGTCTCCAGTAATGATCCTTTTGATGAATGTGGGATCGGATTCAGCCTCGCAAATCATGTCTTTTGCGACGTCAACATGGTCTCTTTTTTGCATGAAATTGAGGTCTTTTGGCACCAACTTTGCTGATACACGACGGAAACCCAAATCATTAACCACAATGTCTTGGGCGGATCCATAGGCAATGTTCAAGTCCTCCGCTATTTCTCTGATGGTTAATTTGCGGTTATTGACCAACATTTCTTTTACTTTATCAATTTTTCACCGACTTTCGATGTCGATGGTCTGCCACTGCGTTCATCATCTTCGATTGACTCACGACCACTTCTGAACCGCTCGTGCCACTGGTAAACGACCGTTTTTTTTAGAGAATCATTGCCGAAACACTTTTCCAACATTTCCAACGTCCGTGCGCCACTAAATCCGTTTTTTACGCAAAATTTAATACAAGTTCGTTGTTGCAAATCTAAATCCATTTCTGCAATTGTAAAAAATCGCCAACACACACAGAGATAGATGTACTCTTGGCTACCTAACTTTTGCAAATGTCAAGTTATGACACTAAGATTTAAAGGGAATATCAACAACAGATGTACCAATTTAACAAAAAAAGCAGAACTCAAATCGGAACGATGGGGGCACCACACGGTGGTTATTCCGGGAACTTTTTGTTCAAGGTAGTATAGCCACAGTAGGGATGCATGCATTTATTATAGGATAATATGCATTTTCCATGTCAATTCATAACAATACCTAGTATGGTGTTTAAGAAATGGAACAATATTATGACTCTTTAATTACTACTTCTACTGCTTGTATGCAATTTTAACACAACTTGATCCTACACTAAAATGTTAACATATTTATTCGAAGGTGCAAACGTTTCCCTGGGATATCAAATGGCAATTTATACTTTTGATGAGTTATGTAAATAAATTCAACTCTCAAAGTTTATTTACGTAGAAAATATGATTTCAAAAATTTAGACTGAGGGAAAGGATATGACTGACTATCTCTTCCTGTAAATTCTAGTATTGACACATATATTTCAATGTATGAAACAATTTTTGTCCCTTATAATGGGAAGTCCTGCTTTTACTGAGGGTGGTTCGAAATGTCCATGCGTAAATTAAAATACTTTTTTTTAAAACTCATTCTTATTTTTTTAAATAGTCTTCTTTTAAGCATATTCATATGCATATTACTGATGTATTCCAATTAACAAAATTAATCCCACCCAGCTAAATAGCCATTTGTTTTCTCAGTCACATCCTCATCTGTATTAATCTCCTTATTGTCGGCTATTTCTTCACTCAGAGAACAGGTGGTAGTCCAAGGGGACAAATTTAGAGAATTGGGTGGATGAGTATTATTTTGGAATGTTAACTATATCAGTTTTACTCCCACCACTGCAGAGGAATGTTTTTATCATGATTGAAAATATTTTGGTGGATCAATCATGAACTATTTCTTAGCAGCTTGATTTTAACTGGGTCTCTTGATGATGTACCTGTATTAGTGTGACAAAGGGTGTCCAAGTAGTTGGTGAATTTATCCATGGCAAATCTGAGGAACAGTGCCAAAATTTTCCCAATTGATGGGAAGGTCTTATTCTGTTTTGCTGCAGACCGTCCAGTGGCATCCCATTCCTTGAACTGTTACCTGGTTTCAGACTTCTAGTGTTTTAGCCATGTTGCATCCACAATAATGGAGTGATCCTTTAAACTGAAAGGATGTTTTGTTCCCGAGAACAGGTGATAGTCAGAGGAGCCAAATTTGGGGAATAGGGTGGATATGGAACATTATGGAATCATAACTAACATAACATGTATGGACTCTTTAAACCCTGAGTATTTGTTCTAAAACAGCTGAAATCAAACTTGGAACATGTCACATGATTTGGTTTTTGGTCAGCTGTGAGCAGTTGTGGCACCCATCTGGCTGAGCTTTATAATTTTCAAATGTTGTCATTAATGTATCCCTTACATGCCTAATGTTGATACATTAGTAATATCCCACACCTTCATTCTGACATTGTCCATTACTTTTATATGGGGTTTATCAATGGTTTATGGATTAATGATCTCAACAAAATATCTAGAAGTTCATTATCACTTGTGCCAATGTGGCCACTTTATAAATTTTGAAACGTGTTTGCCATTATAATCAAAGGTGCCAAATTAGCACAGTGATTATTAAGTTTCCGTTTAGTCTCCTGCGGTGCCTTTCATTAAATTTTTGATGAATATCATTTTCTTTCATCAATCACTCCAGTTATTTGATTAAAAAAATTAAGGCTAGGTTAATAAACTGTTGTGGCTGAAACTTTGTGTGTTGTGCATGTTCATACAACTATGGTACTACTGAAAGTAAAGTGCCATCTTTTCGATTTGTGCGAACTCTTCAAAATACTGTCTGAAATCATCTTATGAGATTATTCATTGGTATGAGACCTTGAAAGAGACATTTTTTATCAGGTTGCCATTTATACTGTATTTCATCTGAAAAATATAGTGGTCCATTAATTACTATTGGTCCCTTCTAGAGAAATGATAGCAATTGGAGTAAGTGAACACGACTAATACGTCTGCAGAAAGGAAACTTACCTGAACTGTTTTTTAGCATCTCTTACCATTGTATGTAGTATTATTATATGAACATTAGTGTGGCCAAAAATGGATATTTGATGGTCACAAACGTATCAGGTACATTTGAGGTATTGAATAACTGAATTTTTCTGTCTCCCTCACAGAGTGACCAGAATATTATCCGGTCAGTCACCCTTACCTGTTGTTCAGGTTGAAGACCTTATCAATGCGTAAGTATATATATATATTGAAATTTGTGAATTATGGTGGCACAAAGGAAAATCATAACTAGCTTTTTATTTAATGTAGATTTGGGAATCACACCTGCCAACTATGACTACATGTTTAAGCCTTGTCTAATAAGAAAACCAAATTGTAAATTCCTCTCGGGTCCTCCACCGGGTTATATGATCCATCTCGGGCGACTTTTTGATGTTGACAAAGTTAAGCCTGAAACTGTTATGTTTACCACTTACTACATTTTGGAGGCGTGCAGGAAGAAAATATGTGAAACAGATGTCAGGCTAATGATAGAGCAAGGATTAGTTTACTTAAAAGACTTGGTGTTTTTCCCAGCACATCAGCTGTGTAAATTCCTCTCGGGTCCTGCACCGGGTTATATCATCCATCTCCACCGGCAATTCGATGTCCGACTCGGCCATCGTCTTCTGGGCTTTTTGAATGCCATTTCCCTCTTTTCCCCCGTATATATATGATTTTCCACCCAATCAGGTGTCATTTGATTGGTCCGTACAATGGCACATATCAGGGCGCCTTCCCATTGGCCGCCCGTCATTTCTGGGCTCCCCAATTGCTCTAAGGATTGGTTTCCAGGTGTTGCTCAAGTAAAAGCCCAAGTCCCTGTTAAAATCATGTTTTCGAAGGCGGATCTCAATGGCCTCCTTAGTGAGTCGGTCCCAGTATCCGTTGGATCGGCAGATAATTTTGGTCCCCTCCCACCTTATTTTATGGTCCTTGGTAAAGCTATGGTCTGCCACTGCTGATTTTCTATTTGCCCCAGTCTGAGATACCTCTGATGTTCTTTCAGCCTTGTTTTGATTGTGCAGCTCGTCTCACCCACGTATACTTCACCGCACTCACAGGGGATCTGGTACACTCCTGGGGTCTTGGAGCCCAATGGGGTCCTTTGCTTTAACCAACTGTGCCCTTAACTTATTTGGTGGTTTGTGGATTGTCTCAATGTCAAATTTCCTTAATATCCAACGACAAACCCATCACCAAGGCCCTTCTGCCCTATCTCTCCACGATCTGCGGGGAAAAATAAAAAGGAGATTTGACATACTACCTTGATCAAAAAGTTCCCGGAATTTATTCAGAAAATTAAAAATACAAGTTTATTCATCTAAATCTATATTGTCCCCTTCAAAGTAATCCCCATCGACTGCAACACACTTATGCCAGCGCTTGATCCAATCCTCGAAACATTTTTTATATTCGGTTTTCGGTATGTCCATCAGTGCTTCCTGCGATTTTTCCATTACTTCCTCTCGGCTGCTAAAACGCGTTCCCCGTAATGGTTTTTTAACTCGATTGAACAGAAAGAAGTCACAGGGAGCCAAATCAGGTGAATTCGGTGGCTGTTGGATGGTATTTGTTGCATTTTTCGTCAAAAAATTACGAATAATGATAGCACTGTGCGACGGTCTCGACGCACTGTGAGACGATTTCTGGTCTCTTTCGGCGAATTGCTTCACGCAAACGTATCATAACGCCCAAATAATACTCTTTGTTTACTGTCTGGCCTTCTGGCAAAAATTCATGATGCACTACACCGTTGTAATCCATGAAAACCGTCAGCATTGCCTTCTTTTTTGACTGAAAACGACGTGGTTTTTTTGGTCTCGGCTCATTTGGTGAACGCCATTCACTTGCCTGATGTCTGGATTGCGTGTCGTACTCATAAACCCACGTCTCGTCTCCAGTAATGATCCTTTTGATGAATGTGGGATCGGATTCAGCCTTGCAAATCATGTCTTTTGCGACGTCAACACGGTCTCTTTTTTGCATGAAATTGAGGTCTTTTGGCACCAACTTTGCTGCTACACAACGGAAACCCAAATCATTAACCACAATGTCTTGGGCGGATCCATAGGCAATGTTCAAGTCCTCCGCTATTTCTCTGATGGTTAATTTGCGGTTATTGACCAACATTTCTTTTACTTTATCAATTTTTTCACCGACTTTCGATGTCGATGGTCTGCCACTGCGTTCATCATCTTCGATTGACTCACGACCACTTCTGAACCGCTCGTGCAACTGGTAAACGACCGTTTTTTTAGAGAATCGTTGCCGAAACACTTTTCCAACATTTCCAACATCCGTGCGCCACTAAATCCATTTTTTACGCAAAATTTAATACAAGTTAGTTGTTGCAAATTTAAATCCATTTCTGCAATTGTAAAAAATCGCCAACACACACAGAGATAGATGTACTCTTGGCTACGTAACTTTTGCAAATGTCAAGTTATGACACTAAGATTTAAAGGGAATATCAACAACAGATGTACCAATTTAACAAAAAAACAGAACTCAAATCGGATCGATGGGAGCGCCACACGGTGGTTATTCCGGGAACTTTTTGATCAAGGTAGTAGACACAATCTGCAAACCACCAAATAAGTTAAGGGCATAGTTGGTTAAAGCAAAGGACCCCATTGGGCTCCAAGACCCCAGGAGTGTACCAGATCCCCTGTGAGTGCGGTGAAGTCTACGTGGGTGAGACGAGCTGCACGATCAAAACAAGGCTGGAAGAACATCAGAGGTATCTCAGACTGGGGCAAATAGAAAATCAGCAGTGGCGGACCATAGCTTTACCAAGGACCATAAAATAAGGTGGGAGGGGACCAAAATTATCTGCCGATCCAACGGATACTGGGACCGACTCACTAAGGAGGCCATTGAGATCCACCTTTGAAACATGATTTTAACAGGGACTTGTGCTTTTACTTGAGCAACACCTGGAAACCAATCCTTAGAGCAATTGGGGAACCCATAAACGACGGGCGGCCAATGGGAAGGCGCCCTGATATGTGCCATTCTATGGACCAATCAAATGACACCTGATTGGGTGGAAAATCATATATATACGGGGGAAAAGTGGGAAATGGCATTCAAAACCCCAGAAGACGATGGCCGAGTCGGACATCGAATCGCCGGCGGAGATGGACGATATAAGCCGGTGCAGGACCCGAGAGGAATTTACACAGCTGATGCGCCGGGAAAACACCAATTCTTTTAAGAAAACTAATCCTTGCTCTATCATTAGCCTGACATCTGTTTCACATATTTTCTTCCTGAACTCCTCCAAAATGTACAAAGTGGTAAACATAACAGTTTCAGGCTTAACTTTGTGGCATTCCTTCATGATGATGGTAGAAGAAGAAACTTTGCACTTCCACAGAAAGATTTGATACTCCACACGACCATGGTTTCGATGCTTTGCATCATCTCCACCTGATGATGATCGCATTGAAACCATGGTCGTGTGAAGTATTCAATCTTTATGTGGAAGTGCAATGTTTCCTTTTCCACCCTCATCATGTGCAACATGGCTTATTTTTTTCATCTCCGTAACTTTTCCTACCTAACATTCGTCCCTCTTATCAATTTTCAACATCCCATCACCACTCAGAACACTTCACATCAAAGTATCTAGCTTCCTTTCAATTTCTCCTGAATACCCTCCTCCACAGCCATTCCCAGTATTTATTTTGGTTTTCTTTTCTGTTCATTTTTCTGTCTTTCTCCACAAAAACCTCAAAATACTTCAACCTGCACATATTATTAGGCTGAAGCAAATAAGTTACCATGCTATGCAAAACATTGAAATAAAAATATTGACTCTTCTTTTTACAACCTCTTTATTCAATGGATCTCTTGTCAGCTCTGTCCTATTTAAAAAAGCATCTTTGCTTACCACAGTAATTCTTAATATGTCCCCAATACCTGTGCCATATTTTTCCAAAACACCTCCAAGTTGGCTAAACTGTTCACCCTGAACTCGTGTATGCCCTGTAATTCTCTTGTTTGATGTGGCCTACCTATTTCTCAACCATTGTTTTCTGTTCATTGATTCTCATCTTGTGCCTATCACCCTGATTTTCTAATGTACTTAGCAATGAACTTAACCATTGGTTGACTGGTTTACTAAAGCTTGATTGTCCATAGATGTAAATGATTTTATGACTTTGCTAGTGACTGTCATTCCTACCTCCATCTCTTCCCATGCCTCCTTTACCACATCCTTGTATATTTGTTGAAATCATGGGTGGTAGTGGACATCCCTGTCTCACCCCCTCTCTTAACATTATTCATCTCACCCCCATCTGCCACATGACCTTGTGCAGTCAGGGTCATTTTTTTGGTAGGTTGTACATACATTTTCTATTCCTATCTTCTATGTAATATATTCATAAATTATTCCAAATCTACCATTTCCAACATTTCAAAATCCAAAATAAACAAATGCAAGCAGGTTTTGGTTCTTTCTGCTTGATGTTCATATATACTTCTCCTTTTGGAGAAGTGGATTAAAAATATTGTACAAAACAATAGATAGTGGCAGTGTAACAGTTTCTCTTCTTGTAAATATAAATTTTTTGTTCTCTCTGTTTGGTATTATTATATCATTTTGAATACAAATGCAGAATTGTGAGGTTCCATTCCTTGTTAGAAATTCTAGCCTTGCTGAGATTGGTTTTTTTATTCTGAGATAATAATAGTAAAAAAACTACCTATTTATTATTCAATGTAATTTCCCTAAAAGTATTAATTAATTAAATTAATTACAATTAATTCTTCAGTTATTGAAAGTGTAATTTCAATTGCTATGTGACTCATAATTATGTTAATTATTGTTCAGGACTTGGTAGAAATGGGGAAGGGCATCTTTTCCTTTGTGCTGAATGCTTTGACACTAGAGATAAATTCATTATAATGCCAGTCATGTTTTTCAAACATGGATTGTTATTTCTCCAGTAATCATAATAGGTAGTGAATGACTGCCCTTGGCATAAGCAGTCACTTGCATTATTAAGTGCCAGTATTTTGACCTATTGCTATTATCTCAGCTATTAGATAAATTGCCAAATGATGCTTACATTTAAATCAGTGTACTAACACCACTTACTAATGTTTGAATGCAAACCTATTGGGTATAAAATGTTTAGATAATATTTATCAGCGATTATAATTTCATTGCCTTTTGTATACACATTATGTTACTAAGGTCAGTGTTTCATCCAGGTGTTTTTTTTTTAATTTCAAAGATTATAAAAATCAAGAAATGGCATAACAAGATAGAATATCAAAAATTTCTTGATAAATTATCATGATCATCTTTGTAGTGGTAAAAAGCCATGAAGGGATAGCACAAATAACATACCTTCCCTCGAAAACATTGTTATAAAACATGTAAATTATGATTTTGAAAAAAATTGATATTGTTCGTTTTTGGTGTGCAAATTTTAATTACATTTTGTGCATGGGTATAAAAATATAATATTTCTGAAGAAAAAGCTGCATAAAGGCAGCTATGAGATTATAAGCATAACTGTAGAAATGGAACATAAAATAATTGAAAATCAAGGACAAGGGTAGGCATGTATGCATGTACAATTGGATGATTTGCACTGCCGTCAAGTATAAGGACAAAGTTAAGGAGATAGATGCCTCAAAGGGAACGACAAGAATATCTGTGCAGTAGTTACATACTCATATTCTCAATGATGTTAAAGGGTTGATTTTCACATTGATAAACAAAATGCTATTGCAATGCAACTCTTAACAAGATTATCATTTATGAGAAAGTGAAAGTGGTGGCATTGTTAGGAAATGCCAGGATTATTAATGATCACAGAAGTATTAAAGGGGAGCCATGTACAGTTCAAGAAGTTCAAGAGAAGAACTAGAATCCACAGTATGGTAAGGCATGGTGATGCAGCAAGCTCCAACTCAAAGGTAATAGAGAACTTCATCTGTTACTTCAATATGTTCGTAGATTCTAAGGATTACCTGCCACAACAGATTTTTAATCCTGCTGAGGTATGTTTCTTCTGGAAGAAGATGCCAGCATGAACCTATATATGTGCATGCAACAGCAGGGGAGATTGTGTTGCCCCACCGCAAGCCAATGAACGGCTGCTATTTGGCAGTAAACAAGAGACATGCTGCTATTTTGTGCCAATGCAAGCAACAATTTGAAAATTAAATCCCTGCTTGTTTACCATTTAGAAACTCCCATAATTTTTCAAGAAGTGTGAATTCTAGAAAAGCAGGCTAAATGTGATGTGGAGGCTATGGGAAAGCTTGGAAAACTGTAACTTTATACCATGTATTCAAAGCATCGCAGTAATAAGGCAGTGGCTCTATATGCAAAAAATGTATTAAATTGTGATGCTTGGTCACATTTTCATATACTTTTGAAGCATTGACAACAAAAGTCTGTAGACAGCTTTTTAGTAAAACAGAATTAGAAATGTTTCATAAGTAATAAATTAAACATTATAATTTTTTTTCATTTTTTACAAATGGTGTTCAGAATTCAGGTGGGTTCGTTTGTATGATAGAAGAAAAGATGCAGATGTTCCATGATCCTAAAAAATGTACTTACAATTTTCTTTGAAAAAACCTTGTACATCATTTATTTATTTTAGCATGAAATGCGCTATCATGTTTTACAATAATTTAATTGGGAAAAATTATTTTACATTAATTTGTATGGGAAATATTATTTCAAAAACAAAGTTGCACTTGGTGACAATGATCACGAAATAAATTATGCCCATTATATGATGTTTCATTATAGTGTTGATATTGATATAATACGTATTTCATGTGCAAGAAAAGTTGAATTGCCCCATGATTAAAGTTATGTTTGAGAAAGCCAATCAGCCATCAATACTGTTCTCACATAATTTTCTGACTTATAAAAGCTAAAATTATTTTAAGTAGCTCACTGATTTCCTGCAAAAATGCTTTTTTATATATATATATATAGGGGCCAGCAGTTGGCAGATCAACTACAGAGTCAAATTGATACTCAGCAAGGAGGGTCTAGCACCAATGGCAGCGCACCTGGTGAAATGGGTGACAATGAAGTGCTGATGGCCAACCAGGAACCAACAACGGGACAACTTCCCAGCTCCTCATTGCCCACTCCACCAGCAGGCTTTGGCCCTGAGTCCACAAGTGCTCAGAATTCAGTGGGTGTAAGTGGGGATGGGCCTAGTTCCTCTGGCCTTCAAGGAAAAGATGGCCAAGACCATTGTGATGTGGACAGGAGGAATGGAAGAGATGGTACTAACTAGTATAATTGATTGTAAGGGCTCATAAGTTTGTAAGTTAATGTGTTGTGTTTTAAAAAATTTTCAGAAGAATTAAGTTAGTTCAAAGAACCCTGCGTTCAATTTCAAGTGTTTCTCTCAGTTGTTTGCATAAATTTTCCTTTTAATTTGTGACTGCTTACAATAAATGAAGGAGAAAGTTGGCAAAAAATATAGTAAGTTTTAAGGTCATATAGTGTGTTTTATAGCCGAGAAAATTTTAAATTTTTATTACAGTGAAAACAAGTAAATTAGTTCCTTTTCCCTAACTCACGAAAATTTTGATTTCTGAAATTAAAATCAGGCATCTTATTATTTAGTAATTTTCAATGTTCAAAAGGTTATAGTATAGTATTTTATTTAATAAAGCATGTATTGTTAAGAACTGCAAGTCATTGCTACGTCAGCAGAACCCCATCAAACACAATATATTCTTGATGAAATAAGGGTAGTTCATTGGGGATTCACAGTACTTAAAAGATATAAAAAATAAAGTTTTAGAGAGGTCAATCTTATGTGTAGCCTGTATGTCACATCATATGAATGATTTATAGTAGTGGCTAATAAAGTGGTCACTGCTTGATTTCCCTCAATAAAAGCATACACTTGACATCTTTGTCAGTTCAAAAAACTGTTGAAATGCAAAGAAAGTTACATTAAATTTGGTATTTTAATGTGACCCATACATCCCATATGCTATCTCTATTTACAGTAGTTCATCCATAAACTGGAGCCATTTCTGATTGTTTTTCAGATATGGGATGGCTTTGCCAAAGACTTGAACACTTAGCATTAATATTTCCTTGGTAGAAAAGATAAATGATCGATTTCTATGATAAAAATATCTCATAAGATCACTTATTAAATGTAAATGTCTTTTTAAAGTATCTAGAATCGATTCAGTATCATACAAAGTTGGTTTCAGAATTTTAAGTTTCATATTTCCCTCATACCTGAGTTTGACAGCATTGGTAATTTTGACCTATTTCCTATCAGTTTTGTTGGTTTTTTTATTGCATTTATGCAGATTCCACTCTGAAGTTTTTTTATTTTATGGTCTAATCAATTCAGTTATTTTTAAATACTTAATTGAAAGGAAAAGGGTATATCAGAAGGAACTTTAGAAACTGTAAGTATGAAAAGGGCACCGAAGCCATGGATTACAGATGAGATGATTAGAAAGATAAATGAGAGAAGGAAATGAGGAATGTAAACAGAGTCGCAGAAAGGTAGTTCATAGAGTTAAATAACTTCTGATGGGTAAAAATTAGAGCAAAAGAAGTGTGGTGGAAGGGTAGGATGTGAAGTTATGGAAAGTTTGCGGAGGAAGGGTGGAATTGGTATGCTATACAAGAAGGTTGAAACACTATTGGGAAGTAAGAAGAGAAGATCTGTGCTAACAGTTGGAGATAAGTTGAGTAAGACAATAAATGACATAGAAAAGATCCAAGAGAGATTGAAGGAAAAAGTAGTAGAACTCTATGGTAAGTAAATTAGGCCAGCACGATTAGAGATTATGCCGTAGATGAAAATAGCTTAGGTCCAGGCATACTCTATGATGGCATAGAAAGGGGATTAAGACAGATTAAATTAAGTAAGACTGTGGAGGTAGACAAAATTCCTGCCCAACTATTAAAAAGGTTTGAGAAATTTTGGGAAGAAGAATGATTGTATAGTAACTTGTAGCATTTATGAAAGAGGAATCTGGTTGGAAGACTGTCAGATCATTGTTGGTACCTATTCCAGAAAAGGTAAAGTTATGGGAAATCTCATCACTGCAAAGTACACCAGCAGGTAGCAAGTACTAGAAAGGCCGCAGAAACATCCCTAACATCATAAATTGGTTAAGGTATATCCAGATCTCTACAAATGAAGGAAATTATCAGATTTCACAAAAAAGTCAACATTTTGAGGATAAAAAGATTTAATTATAAAAACAATAAGTACATACATGGTTTTCAGGCATATTTTACACCATTTAGTGACAATCTCCAAGCAATTTTTACACTATACATGGATAGCAATATCACATGAAGGCATGCCTTGCATCTCCATGCCACTTCCATTACAAATAAGTCACAGGTAATCACAGATTCAGTAAAATGTTACAGAGAAGTTAAAACAATTGTAAAAAATCCCAGGTAGAATAAAAGTTGATTGACTGCTTCCACCATCCACAACCATTGTATACACAACTGATTATGTTGTTAAATTTTTAACAATGTGAATAACATGTATATAAAACCAGAAATATGATCACAGATGTCAGGGTTTACACTATATTAAAATAATGAAACCGTTGTCAATTCTTATATCACTGAATGGCAGTTTTTTGCTCTTTAGTCGAAAGTAAGTGTTTTACCGTAGTAAAAATAAGTACGATACAAAATTATAACAAACTTTTCAAATATGAAGTATGCCATCAAAATGAGCAGGCCCTATAACAATGTATACTAGACATTAGCTAGTTATATAATGGGAGTGCACAAAGAGCATTATGCACTGGAATAGCAAGTATTCCCGCAAATGCAATACCAAATGAATCGGACATACACACCACACCAACAGAAAATTCTTTCCTATCCACAGGTGCCTGAAATAGAAGAAAATGAGTGAGTTTCATTTTTAAGTGCATGTTACCTTTATGCAAGGAATATGAATCACTTACCTCCTGAGAAACTCTATGAAATGTGTTAACATAAGATGCTCCACCTAATAGACCTTCCCACAGCACAAAAGCAAGGACTATCCAAATTGATGGACAGAAGTAATACACTGCTTCCAATGTAAAAAAGATCACATTGAGGCCCTAAAATTATATTTGAAAAATATACAATTTATTTTAGCATCATTAACAATTGAAACATCAGGCATTCTATTTTACTTGCTACACAGACAATCCAAATTTAAATATCAGTAGCACAATTTACAAGAACCCATACATCTGCTTTTGGTAAACAGGGGGTAAATACTACAACAGATGTCAACAAAACAAGATAATTTCACCATGGAATCAGCTAGAAGTGTGTAATCACTCTTAACCTTGTAGCAAACCAAGATCCTTGTCTGGTTCAAAAATCACACCCCCAACCTACTTGAGCGTAATGTAACTTGTTATTTTAATTACTTGAATTACATGAGTGAGAAAGGAAAGATCATTAATCACATTCTTGCACGATGTTACATGATTGGTACATGGTGCAATATCCATGTAGATTAGCAATGAAAATCACTTTTTTTGTCAACAGAAGAATGTTTTGAAATGTGCATCTGCATTCTTGTGTAATGGATGGTAAAGTGGGCTTGTGATGTTAGCGCAACATACTAAACACTCCCCTTTCATCTCCTCTTTTAATTGACTATGATGGGGAATCCCATTAGGCAAACTGAAGGCCTTTTCACTGCTTGCTTAGTTTGTTGGTTTTTTTTAAGAAGAAGATAATGATCCTTGGAGGGCTTCCTATGACTTTCCCCTCAAACCAAATCAGATATCAGGTCTTTAAAGGAATATTAAATGGAATAAGAAGTACATGATGTAGAGTGTTGAAGCTTTTATGTTGGACTGATATCTGGTTTACCTCTTGCCAGCACTTTTTACAGATTGATTTTCATTGAGTACAGAATTGTTACAGGATGTGCATCACCTGACATTTCAATAAATAAATACGATGTAACTCAGTAAAAATATGCCAGGCACAATGAAATGAAAGAAATTAACTCTGGGAAACTGAATAATCAAGTCTGAACCTTTAACAAATGAAAAGTACATAATATATACAATGTTTATCTCAATGCACAGTCATACCCATGATTACCTGTAAAACTGCAAGAAGCCACAGCCACCTGAACTGAAAGCAATTTAGAGATGATCGTGAAAGGAATACTCCTACTTGATAATCAACTTGTAGCCACCTATATTGTGCTTGGCGGTCTAACCAAATATTTGGGAAATAGATCAACTCAAACTGAAAAATTAAAAAAAAATATTGTTAATATATTTTATATATTATCAAAAATGGTAACATGCTATATGATATCAAAAGCAACAGAAAACACAGTACTTACTATTCCCTGGTTGATAAAGTATTCAAAAAAGTATACTAGCACCAAAGGAACCATATACTTCAACAAGGTAGGTGCATATTTTATCTTTTCTTTGAGTGTCAACTTTGCATTTGATACTGGGGCATCTGGTTCAGATGGCAAGTTTTTCATTATTGATCTCAACTCATCATCAGTTGGAGCATTACACACACTTATCTTCCCAGGGTGTTTCAAAAGAAAGACAAACCTGGAATAAAATTTTAGAAAAAAGAAATTATCCAGTAGAATTAGGATATATTTTTGGTGCCCATTATGGCAGCTTAATCCAAAATGTTAAATACAATTCTATCTGTGAATAATAGTGAGGAAATTAGCAAAATATTTTTCAAGTGCCTCCAATCCCATAACTTAAATTTTAATCCTAATGGCATGCTTAAGTATCCACTCTTGTCCTTAATCATTGGCCAGTACATGGAGTAGTGAATAAATTCAAGTTAACTATAGTTTCTACCTAAAAGTCTGCTGAATACGAGGTCTAACCAATAAATACATGAATTGACGCAATATGGTGGCCATGATGCATACTATTGCCCCCGCCCACTAGCGGCGCTAGTTGCCTCAGATCCAATGAGCCTTCTGTGCTTGGTGGATCGTCGAGCTATCTATATGGTACTAGTTATGTTAGTTTCTGTAGTCTTTGTGTTTACTGTTTGTCGATGGAAATTGACAAAATCATGGAGCAACAAATGAACATCAAGTTTTGGTGAAATGCAGTAAAAGTTATTAAGAAATTACTGATACATTGATAGCTGTTTACAGTGATAATGCTCAGAAGAAAACATCTGTTTTTAAGTGTATTAACCAACCCTAAAAGTCAAGAAAAAGCTGATCAAAAACTAAAGCCAGGTTCCTGGTTATTTTTGATGTCAAAGGTGTTGTTCATCATGAATTTCTTCCTCAAGGCCAAATAGTTAATGTAGATTTCTACCTTTTAATGTAGTAGATGCAGCTCTTCTCTTCCAGTATTTATTTTTGAAGCCAGATTTAAAATTAAAATATCATTATTCCAAAAACTGGTAAAGAAAAAATTAAGAGACAGTATTCCAAAATAGAGGTCTACCATTTTGTCTTATATACTGCTACCATCAAAAATTTCACAAATTTTTGCTAGACACCAGAGTTGGAAAAAATTCCAAGTATAAGGGGAAAAAAGGCCTTCACATTTTTATGAAAGACCTGATAAAATGATGTACTGTCTAGACCATTTACAAAATAGACAAAGAATTAAAAAAATGTGTAATAAGCCATACGTAAAATTAGCTACCAAATAATTTAATGAATGAGTTTTGTCAACATATATATTTATAAAACCTTACACCACCGCTTCTAGGGCAGGCACAAAAAGCATAATCAGCAGCGATTCACTGGAAGACAGATGAAGGCTTCTCAATCCAGCATAAGACAGTGCACCTACGATTCCAGCACCTCCAGTGCCCGATGACCATGGTGAGACCACATTTCTAACAAAAGAGAGGAAAATATTTTACACAATCAAATACATATAAATACCACACAAAAAGTGAACACCTCTATGGGTTATTCTCAAAAGACATGCTCACACCAGGTGAACACACATTTGGTTTTAGAAATTTAAAATAAATATAACACATGGTAAAAGTTAAATATATCTTCCAGGTGTTTTAGATCATCAAAGAATAACATAAATAATATTTAATTTATTGAAAATCAAGTGCAAATTAAGAGAAGTGATGCAATCAATGACACCAGCTCTTATAAACATAGAAGCCAAAATGAACTAACAAAAAAATCACCAACGAGCTGCACGCAACATTATATAGAGACTGGCAATAGAATATCCCTTCATTTTTTTGCAAATAAAACAAAGAATCCTTATACCACAAGCCTCCAATGTTATATCAAACATTTTAATTTTAAACATTAGAAGTAGTTAGCTCAGTAACACAGTAGCCAAATATTAAAATTCAATATGACATGTTCTAAAACGCCCTCATGCATTTGACATGCTGAATTGATATACAAAGAACCCTTGTATTATAATGGAACTGAAAGAGCACCCCTTTTCAATCACTTTTTTAACGTTTCAAACTAAAACGCTAGAGTTTTGAAATGTTCCATTGCTGCATTAAACTTTTACAAATTTATGCTTGAAACGAAGTAGTGGGTATATCCACTCTTTAGGTAGCATACCAGACTTATCACAAATTCTTCAGAGAATATGCAAATATTGTTGATGAAGTTTTCAGCAATCAAACAGGAGATGCTGACTAATATGCAACTGAAGGAATGGAGTACACCCAAGGAATTTTCTCCTAATGCTCCAAAAGCTTTTACATTAAATTAAATTCTGAGTTATTATTATTCTGAGTAAATTATTTAAATCATGTTCTCTAATACTGCACAACTATGGAGCTTAAGTGTCAATATAATATATCAGTAAATTAACTAATTCATTACTACAAAATATGTTGCTGAGCCCCTACACTGAGACCCTAGATGAGATTGCAAATAAATTAGAAAATCTCTATGAAATCTGAGGATTATTCATTTAAAAGTAGCAAGTTTTTCAGTCTTTGATGGAAAATTTTTTCTTCTATGAAGTATATATTCCTGAAACAATAGAAGTCCCTTATGTAGTCGACTATACACATTTAAATGTAAAATTGTATGAAGTTACTAGGAAAATTACACAAAAACATGCCGAGGCATTCTGAAAAGATATAAAGAACACCAGTGATCTAATAGAAGGAAAGTGATTAAATACAGTGGTAAATGACATTTTCCTTTAATTAGTTCAAGATGAGTCTCCAAGAATGGAAATGATTGAATCCTAAGAAAGCAATAAAAGAAAAGATTTATTTTGAAGCACTAAAAATTAATATTTAACAGTGGAATCTTCCCACATGTGATACTTTTATGGAACCAAATGTTCTGTTCATTAAATTTTGTATTTTAGAAAATTGGTCCACATACAGCAATAATGCAAATTTATAGAGCATATGATGTACAATAAATGATGCATACTCACAAAATCAAAAAGTTAACAAAATATAAGAACGGAACACAAATAATTTAAAGAGAGAGCTGAGTTATAAATTTGTTAGAAGAAAGCAAACACAGATCAAAGTTATCAGGAAGTGAATCCAGTAAAGAGACCGGGAGCAAAGGCAGTGTTTAATTAGCAATGAACAGGTTATTGGCACATGGAGCAATGAATCCATACAGGCAAGTCATGTTGGTACTCAGAAATACATAAGCAAAAGCAATTCAGGACAGTCAGTAGTAGAGTTAACAGTACTGAAAATGAATCTGTATTCACATTTAAGCATATGATTGAAGAAATGAATGAATGATATTTTTCCACACAACAGGCATAGCAAATGGTTGCCTTTATTACAAATTTCAATAATATCACCATTTTGAATCAGTAATAAGGAATAGTTTTATGTGACAGTTATATCATTGAAAGTACTTTCTAAAAAATTCCCAAATATATCCTAATGCATACAATGTTATCTTCATAACATGTTTCATCTCACATGTGCTGCTGCTCTTAAACTTTATATGTGTTGGGCTAATGGGGACATTGTCCCTCCGCTAGTGCATAAATTGTATCTCTCGCAATAAACTTGGTGTCTACAGGCATTCAACTGAAGAAGTATGAGAGTTTTGCAATGCCATTTAAAATTGTAGCTTTGAATAGAAAGTTTGATCATATCAAAATAATAATAGAAAATAAGTGTCTCATGAAAAGTTAATGAGATAATAACCTGTTGGGACCTTAAGTAAGAAGTTTGTCAGCGTGTTTCATTAAAAGTTGAATTTGTGAATAATGCTTCATCAGAGCAGCTTGAAGGCAATTGGGCACACTAATATTGAATTTCTGGGATTCCATGATGAATATATGTATACTGATAATTTGTAAATGTAATTATTGAATTTTCTTCGTAGTGTTAGCATCAAAATACTAAAAGCAAATTCTAATTGGAAAACTCAGTGCTTTTTATTGGTGCATGTTATGGGCCAGGGTACACCGAAAATTAAGAAACAACAAATCAGATAATAAAGTACGAAGCTTTGTTTTAAGCCCACAACAAATACCCCTTAAACCAGCATAAACATTAAATGCAAGAATGTAAAAATTGGGATCAACTGTACTTGTATTGACACTAGTCAGGTTTATTTATATTTTTATAAGTAAGGATAGGACTTCAGTGTATTGCAAGGTAAAAAGGGTGTACATAGATGGAAAATGACAGCTACTGTTTCCTAATTCATTTCTTCCCCAGGTTGTCAATGTTCCATGAGAATTCTCTAGCCAATTATTGTATAATATTACATTATTTTCATACAATGAGTCTTTCTTTCATGAACTTATATGCCAACCCGATAATGAATGCTGATTTCATTTTATTCATTAGGGGAATCACTTTTAACTCTGTGTCTGATCTTCCCAATGGTGACTTCGAAATAACCAGCCATTGAATTGTTAACTCCAGCCACCTTGGAACCTCATATGTAAGCCCTGTCATCTCTCAGATTAGATCTGATGTGAAATTCTCACTCTCCACAAATATGTGGATATGAAGGATAATGAATGGAGATATGATACTTATACTGATAAGAATTGCACCTCGGAATGATTATCAATAGGAAAATTTATGAGTAGATAGATTCTAAAAGCAAACATCAGGAAAGTGAATGCAAGAAGAAAAAAATGAAAGTATACTTTAGCCTTGTTCCATTTTTCAGAAATTACATGAATGACAGAGGCAGAAGGAAAATAAACTGAAAACTATGATATCACAGTTATACTGTACAAATATTCAAACTATTCAGCCTATTTATTCAGTGCTTTATACTGGTATATTTCATACTGTGGCACTTTAACCTTCAACATTATTAATATCATTACTTAAGTTTTCTACTTCAGATCAGCCCAAAATGATGAGGCATTAGGTTTAATTGAAATCTTTTCTACTTCTTATCTCAACTACATGCAATTATTTTTATCTACAATTACTGCATTCATTGTATTTAACCCAGCAAGGCCTAAAGGAATGCAGAAATTTCAATAACAGCTTAGAATGCACTAACGCTTATTGAGAGGCAGTGTGCATGCAACTGCATATAGAGTAATTGTTAACTTCTTTTATCTTCCTGTTTACCCAGAATTTGCTATTCCTACCACACCAGCACATATCTGAAAACAGGTGAAAATGAGAGAAGAGTGAGGGACAAATATTAACTACTTCATAGCATAAACTAAGAGGTTGCCCTGGCACCAAGCATTTCAAATTTGGTGCAAGCATACAAGATAGCAACAAATAAAGACAATGACTCAGCCATTAGTTAAATTACACATATTAATGAACACTGGATAACAAAGATTTAAAAAATTTTTCACGAACATCAACCCTCTTGATACAAAAATCAAGTCACCTTACACAAACCGAACGGTATTAGGGTTAACCTTGTGAAATTTATCCATGATGGAAAGGAGACAAACTATGCAAATTTCACTTGAATAGAGATTTATTCACGACCCGGGTTTCAAACACTAAAGATGAGATGACATTAGATGACATTAAGTGTTTGAAACCCGGGTCGTGAATAAATCTCTATTCAAGTGAAATTTGCATAGTTTGTCTCCTTTCCAAGTCACCTTACATTTAAAGCAACCATACCCAGAACAAAAACAAAGAATTTATCATTACACATCAAAAATTCATATGCCAAATAAATTTTTCAAACATCATTATGAAATTGTAAGATATTTAACATGTTAGGAAACTCAACAATTCTGTTACACATTCCATGATGATCAGATCAACCATGAAGTATATCCAAATGCTATTAAATCAAAAGTACAAAATTCTCATTCTCAAAATCAAAGAAAAAGTTACCGCATACATAAAAATATTAATATTTTTCCAGAAAAATGATTCCCCTGGCATATCCTGTTGGATGCCAGGCTCTTCATGAGCTATTAAAACCATTAAGGAGCAGTGATAAAATTTGAAACAAACTTCTCAAGATAAGTTTAAAATTTGCACTTGTTAAGTGATTGATTCAATAAATACATACACAAAGAGCTTTCTTCACATTAGTTTTTGCCTCCATGTCATTAACACTGCTAAGTTTTACACAAGCTTCTTCCATCATGGAAAACGCACCATTTTATACTTATGCTTTGACCAACCTTAAGGGCATTGGTACCTCACTGGAGATCTGTACTTCCTAGCCACTTGGCCCCTGCTACAATAAGTGGCATTTGAAGGCCAGCCTCAATGGGGCACAAGGGCCCCATTTTATCTGGTACTCAAGAGTAGTCGCATGGCCCTGATCAAAGACATTCAACAGTGAAATATTTGTTTGTCACATAACTAAAGTGAGTCATTTACTTTCTAGAGGAAAACAGAAATTAATAAAACTACTAAAATGAACTCACTAAATCTGTGAATCATGACATTACTTTTAACTTCATCATTTATAAGTTTATCCAATCTTACAGTTATATGACAGTAGATAAAAAAGTTATCACCATAACACATTAAATAGCCACTGAAAAACACTTATAGAAGGCAAAAATGGGAATCTTTGGCTGGAAATTATAAATGCATATGTCTATGAAAAGAAAGTTAGAGCATTACTAGAAAAAACATAAATATATTATATTCCTTACATTAAGGGAATCCTCACTTTAGGATTTTCTAAGAATCATTATCATTAAACTAACTGAATCCTTGAATGGAGATGGGTTAAATTGTATGTAGGTCCGCTTTGCCCTGCAAAAAAAAAATTAATTTAGGACAAGTCTTAAAAATGGGTTCCATTCACCAAGAGTTCACTTTAGGCTGCATTTATTATGAACAAATACCACACGCCACAAAATGTATACACTGGACTTATGTGACAGGGTCATACAATAACAAGAGTAGACAGAAAAGAGATGAAAACCAAGATGATCGAGAGAATTTCCAAAAATGCCCATATAAGAAGCCAAAAGAGGAAACCAGATACACATCCTTTACTCACTATGGTATGCTTTTAGTAAATATGAAACCAAATCGGAAACCTAGTTAGTTAAATGAATGTATAGTTACCCATGCAAATTTGTCTTAAAAACCAATAGTTTAAACTCTCCACCAGAGGTTCCTGGAAGATACATTTTTTTTCAATCAACTACCACTCATACACTGAATTTCAACCAAGGGATCATTCTCTCTTAACTACCAGTAACCAACAATATAAACATCAATAACTCAATAACATACCCAAGATGCATCCACAGATCTTTAATCTATAGACTACTAACAGTAGTTATATTATTTGCAAGCTACATGTACTTCCATCAGCTCAAGTTAATCCGAGAATGCGGTTATCAAAATTGTTAAAATTCTGAGAAAATAGTTTTTGCAGTGAAAGAAACCTACATGTAACTAACACCAACTATTATTCACATCTGACCCCTCACAGATCTAAAATATTTGAGTATTTGTTACCAAAACACTTTTAAAAGATTACCGATAAGAGATTTGAAGGAAAACGTTAATAATGTCATTATGCATTAATTGATCAATGAAAATGAGGGTAATGATGGGTTGGTTCCATATTTTACACTTCTGATACTATTCCGATAAAATATTAAACCAAAATTTAATCAATATATATTATTCATTCTTGACTACACAAGTAGGCATTCAAATGTTCAATGGAAAGAGGGCAACTGGCACGATAGCTTGACAAGAGGTTACTCTATCCACTTTAAAAGAAACTAATACCACTTATAAAATTTAACATTAAGGTCATTAAACTCCATTTGTACAGAGTTCATTATCAAGGGAAATATTCCTCTCCAGCACAGCCAATCATACCTTTACACATAGTAAAATATGTATGCTGAAAAAGGATATTTTAACTGTAAATGCAAAGAGCTGGAAAAAATCAGAAATGAAATAATTTAGTTTTTTATTATTAATAATGAACTAAAAGTTAAATTAGATTTTTTATGGATACAGATACTAATTACTGTTGCATTTTCTATGGCTTACTTAACATAATCCTAAACACCATAGAGTTCAATATTACAATGAACCATTCTTTAACTTCACTCTACTTCCTACCTCCATTCTTTCCAAAATGCCCAGTCATTTCCTTCCACTTCCACAACTTTCTCACTTCTATAAAAATCTTTGACATAAAATTTCCCCTCAATATGCCTTGCAACCACATTTCCACTTATTTAATTTCTCTCAAGAATCTTCTCCCCCAATAATTTAGCATTTTTTTCGGGAACATCTTCAAGAGCTACCTTAAACACTACTATAGTATGTTCAAAATTTCTAGCACACCCCAAGAACAGGGAACAAAACAGTTATGTCTGCCAAAAAATGACAAAGTGACATACCAAACAACAGTTATCAACCCAAAGTCAGGTTGATAGGTAAGAGTCAGTTTGATCAGTAAGAGCTCACTCCATACTAAACCCAAAGGCATAAGAAACTCACATATCAGGTTAGAGGGGTCACTTCCGTTCCCTGTTTCACCTAAGGTTTTGCAGAAGGAATTGATACTAAAAAATCATGAGGCTTGCGTAAAGCTGAGATTGCTCAGAGGCATACCCAAAAATCAAACCAGGGACTATAGTGTTGGTCAGTAGCTCAGAACCCTACTCACTGGACAAGCACATTTCACAGTTAACAGCATTTTAGCAGAATTGACCAAGTACTGACAATTTCAAATCAAAAAGCAATAAAAAAAGTGACAAAAATCTTTGGATAACCAGCAGACTTTTCAAATGAATGGATATGGATAGTGTGGAAAATTTACTGCAAATAGGAGTAAAGTCACTGTGTTCTACAAACTCAAGAGATAGTGTGTCTATGATTATGGCTTATTACTTTTCTATTTCAGTATAAATGGTGGGAGGCTGGCATTGGAGTTAATCCTCGTAAACCCAGAGCGTGAGCATAATTTAAAACTCACATGAGTCACCGCACCACAAAAACCTGAGAGGGATGTTTTCGATTATTTTATAATTGAATATCTCACTTCTCTCCCTCCTTCCCCCATTCCTCATTCCTGTGTCCCCAAAGATTAGGGCCCAAGAAAATCAATCCAATTATTAGAAATAAGAGTATTACATACTATGCAAGAATATTCAATAAGAGCTCGGCATAATTTCACCTGAACTCTTAACAAAATTGGCTCAAATCCTAAACAGATGAAATGCCCTTTTGACAGCTAGCAAGTCCACTTGGTATTAAAAAAAATCTTTTAGCACTTTAACACAAAACAAATTATTTATAAATTACTTTGTGGAAAAGTGCTGAAATATTTTCCTTAATATTAATTCCTTCTACTGCATTAAGCTAGGGAATTTGAATCTTAGGCCTGCTTGATCCCACCAACTGACCAAAAGGATACCATGGCCACAGCTAACTCAAAAACATGAACTGTCAGAGGATATAATGTCTTCATGAGGACTTTACCATCTGTAGAGTTAGCATTAAAGTCAACTCTACTTTCAGGTCACAGTATGCCTGTTGCTATTTGAAGCAGAATATTCTTATTTCTGAATTTGTAAGACTTGATGCAATTGCTTTGATTTAATAAATTTTAATAATTAATAATTCAATTACAAGTAAAGACTAACCATAAAGAATGAATAAATCTCCATTTTATCCTAAAATTCACACTATATTCAAATCTACACTTTCATAGTAATTATGAGAAGCATGTTCTTCAAAGTATACACTGTAGTTCCTTAAATTTAGCATACTGAAAGCACTGTCATAAATGAATCTCCAAACTCATAGCTAATGGCATAGGCAAACAGGAAATACTTCTTTAATCAGGCAGGTATAAACTAAAATGCAATAATTGCAACACCTATTATGTTGGTCAAACTAAGAGGAATTTCAAGCCATTAGCCAAAGAACACAGGTCACAAAAATCAAAACTTCAATTCCCTCTTCACAAAACACCCCATAGATTTGAAACATAATTGCCATTTCCCTCCAATTACAGCATATCCTCCCTAAAGGATTAAAAATGGATGCCCTCGAGCAAATCAAGATTAGATGGCACTTGGCAGGCCCCAACACAATTCTTCGTAATGAGCAATTATACTCAAATCCCTGTCCTATCCTTTCAAAGAAATTGACCTTGAGTGAAAACAAATCCAATCGTTCAACATGCCTGTTCACTCCTACCCCTCCCATGCCCCTACCCTATGCCATGTCATAACCAAGGCACAACTGCCCTTCCATTACCCAAATAACCCCGACCCCCACCTTCAACTTCTCACCCCCTCCCTCACTCTCCTACATGGCCACCTTGCCTCTCCTCTGCCCTAAGCATATATATTCAAATGCTACATGAGAGCGAAATTTATGCATGATGATGCTGCAAGTCAGTGAAACCCATTGTACCTTAAAATAAAGCCTGTGGAAAAGTACAAAATCTTTTAAAATGGATATCACCAAAATTCCACAAATTGATGCCTTAAACTGTAAAGTATATTATTCTATTACATTTTTTACAATAAAATGTTTTCGAGCACTTGATGGATAATATATTTCACTAGTAAACATAAGAAAGGAGTACTGCTCCAAACAAAAAAATGATAGTAATATTAATTAACACTTTAAAATGTTACTAAAATGAGACATGGTAGTACAGGGATAGAGCATCGGACTACAGACTGGGGGGCCCAGGTTCAATGCCCGAGCACACCTCCGGGCATCCGCAGCCCTTTTTTTGAGCTGTGTGATTTTTCAGGTACCAGATCTTCCTGGGAAACCATAGGCAACACAGGGAAAGGATTTGACCCTGCTACCCTGATGTGTGTATTTCACATATCATCGGGCTTAATATTGGGTGAAATTAACCACCATCTATCTCACCAACCTTCGGGTTGATGAATATGTTTATGGTTTTTTTATGTCCCTAAAACTGATGAACGATAAACAGGCTTTGAGTACTTGTATGCTTTGAACTTTCCCAAATGTGATTTATACTAGTTTGGTGCACTTAACATTCATAAATTATTCAGTCCTGCAAAATGATTAAAACACTACTACCAAAACTACTACTCTACTACTAATTAAGCATTTGCACCTTGAGCAAAAGTGTTATGGCCAAGAACACATTAAGATGCAAATAACAATGGTTTGAGCATTCATTTCTTAATGCATACAAAGAATACGGATTATTGGTTATGATCCACAGGCCAGATCCAAAGATAAAGCGATGCACAACTGAAAGCAAGAGCCAAATACATGAGTGGACATATATGAGCTTGACTTTTTCAAGTTACTTTTCCAATACCAACCAGCACACACGGAAATAACGGGACTCCCTTTTTTTTACCTGTTTTTCACTAGAGACAGGGATTGTGCAATAGCCAAACACTTAGTCCAGTCAAGTACAGGAGGTATTTTGCAGGGTTCTAACTCCATAATATTCCTACTCTTAGAACATTCCCCCTTTCAGTGGTGCATGCACATTGGTTTTAAGGACTGCAAAGTCATTCTCCCTCTTTTCTGTCTAGAGGTAATTAGACTTGAGTGGCAATTAAACATGCATTTTTTTTGTTTCTAAAGAACTTGACGTGAACTTTCCTCTCACTGATCCCTTATCCTCCTCCCACTGTACCCTTTCGTGCTATTAGTTTAACTGCTATTTAGAAATGCACCCATGTTGGTTAAGAGGCCCTGCTGAATGAGAATTCTGTTCTGTTTTATGCTAAACCAATATGGTCTATTTCGTAAATTTATTGTTTCTATGGAAAATATACCAAACTTAGCCATTTAAGCAAAATCTGGACTGTTCTTAGGGCTGCACTACATTTGTTGGGCCCCATTATCTTCTTAAGAAATGATTTCCAAAATATAGTTGAAAGTGACTTTTTTATTAATGTAGGCAAACTACTTCTGATAAAATTATTAGATCCTTAGAGCGATTAGTTATGGGAATTTCTCCATGAATTGGCATGACTAGGCTTGAAAACCAAAGCAGCTTTCTAGAATGATGCATGCAGTGATTCTGCTCTTCCCATTTTTACTCGTTTAATTCACCCCAAATACACTTCTACACAGTGATTTGTGAGTTCGCACAACTGAATATAATTTGTTTCTACAGAATTATTTTTAAAAGTATAAAACCATTCAATTGACAAATTTTCTAGTGATGAATCAAACTGGTAAAAAATAATCACCAAAAAAATAAAATTAAGTGTGAAGCAATGTATCATATTGTTTAAACCACTGTGTAAATGACTCGTGCAAGAATTTATGAGCAACCAACAATGCATTAGGCTAACACAGAATACAAGTCTCACAGGGCACGAGAGAGGCAAAGTGCAGTTATTTTTAAAACTCATTTGCGAGTCAGAGAACAAAAGAATTGTGACATGGCCATTAGTTCATACTTCAATGCAGTCCCACACACCAATTATTAATTCATGGATTTAAAATAAATAAATTATTGTAGTGACATCGATCCAATTTAACTAATATTTGTTCCCGAGTTGTACAATTTGGGGAAAAACATGGCAAGATAGCAAAATGTTGCTGTATAAAGCTGTAAAATAGTGGTATACTCCATTATTTTGGAAAAATGTACAACTTACATCAACAGCATAATTACTCACACAATGATGTTGCCCCTCAAAATTAAACTGTAAACAAACTCAAGCTCTGATCATTTTTGTCACTTATGATGAGGGTAAAAAAGAAACTTTACACTTCCACAATAAAGATTTAATATTTCATGACCATGGTTTTGATGTTGCGCATCATCATCAGGTAACAAACATCAAACACCTATTTCAAGAAACTGTAATAGTAACTTTAACGGAGTCACCCGTTATGTGTGCATTATAATGCAACCATTTCAGAGAGTAAAAATCATTCGCCTTGACTGGGATTCGAACCCGGATCCCTCGATATCCGGCCGAGTGCTTTAACCATTTAAGCTACCGAGACGTCCTCTTACACTCTGAAATTTTGGGGGCTTTAAAGGAACAAGATGTTATGACGAAATACCGTACATATAATGTCACAGGCATTCGTAGTCGTGCGCGACGCGCCACAGTCCACGATGTTAATAAAGCCAATTTCAAACAGGCTGTTCATACCTTAGACAAATTTCAAGAAACTGTAATAGTAACTTTAACGGAGTCACCCGTTATGTGTGCATTATAATGCAACCATTTCAGAGAGTAAGTGTAAGAGGACGTCTCGGTAGCTTAAATGGTTAAAGCACTCGGCCGGATATCGAGGGATCCGGGTTCGAATCCCGGTCAAGGCGAATGATTTTTACTCTCTGAAATGGTTGCATTATCAAACACCTATATAGTCTGGCTCCAAGAGAAGAGTAAGGCAGGGGGAGTTAGGGAGAGGGGGTGAGTTGAGTGCAGGTGCATCAACCTTTTAGTGGGCTAGGTGAGGGGGAGGGTATATATTGGAAAGTTTCTGGCTCAAATTTGTGGAAGCTTAAGTACATTAAATGATCATTAAATGAAGAACACAATGTAACCCTCCACTGTTCTTAGAAATGGTGGCAGAAAAACAATGCACACACTTAAAAAAACATAATAGGTTCACCCAAAGAAAATATTGACATATTGCAAAAAAGCAGGGTTTATAAACACAATTGTGTGCACTGCAAGGCCATCTACATTGGACAGACAGGGAGGACATTTAATATTAGGATTAATGAACACCGTTCATGCTTCACAAAGAAAGACAACAGATCCCAATTGGCAAAACACCTCTTGGATAAAAATCATACCAGTAACTTTACAACAGACAGTCTTCACACAGAAATGAAAAGATGCAGGTTGAATGATTTGGAGGAGTTAGAAATTTGACAATCCTTTCAGTCAAGTGGTCAATGAAACAATACACAGGGTCGCACCCTAAAGTGGTAAAACTGATTTTCTCTGGCGGGAACAGAGTGGTAGAGAGGGGTCTGCCTGACAGGGTAAGGTGGAGGGGGCTCTTAGCGACAGACAGACACCAACCTCAAGTTGCCTGCGGTCTGTCGTTGAGTGAGGACACTGTTTTTAGTGAAGCAAGGTTTTTGTCTGCGTCGAAAAACAAAATTAATCTGAATTTAGAGCAAAGTTATTCCATGAAGTTTTGTGCGAAACTCGGGAAGACGGCAACTGAGACCCTCGATATGATCAAGCAGGCTTATGGGGACACTGCCTTAAGCAGTTCCACAGTGGCACAAGTTGTTTAAAGAGGGTAGGGAGCTCGTTGAAGACGACCATCGCTAAGGAGGGCCATCGACGGCAAGAACCGACACGAATGTGGACAGAGTGAGGACACTGCTGAACACAGACCTATGCTTAACCAGTGAAGAAATTGCAGACCAGTTGGGTCTGCCTGCATCCAACGTCCAATGTATTATTTCACAGGATTTGGCCATGTGCAAGGTGTGCGCCAAGATGGTGCCAAAAATTCGTGCCATGGCGCGCTTGTCGTCAGACAGCTCCTGGCCAAATATGGCGTTGCCACATTGCCACACCCGCCCTATTCTCCCGATCTGGCACCACTAGCTCTTCTCCTTCCCCCTGTTGAAAAGACAGCTCAAGGGACGACGTTTTTGACTCGATAAAGGCCGTTCAAGAGGCTTCGACGAGGGTCATCAACGGCATCCCCAAAGAAAATTTCCAGCGGGCGTACAGGGAATGGGAGCAACGTTATACTAAGTGTATAGCAGCTCAAGGAGCATACTTTGAAGATTATTAAGTCGATGTAAGTATAACGTCAATAAAATTCTTGTAAAAAAATCAGTCCTACCAGTTTTGGGTGCGACCCTGTACCTCTCCAGTTCCCCCCACCTAAAATTCTTAAAAGACTCCGATGTCTTTCCACACCAACCCCACCCCCACCAAGGCAGTGAAGATCGTCGAGCATCCCTTAGTGAAGGTCAAACCATTGTAGACAAACACCCCTCTTAATTAAATATAGAACACAATGTGTATTTTGTTGTTTTTCAGCCACCATTTCTAAGAACGGTGGAGGGTTACACGGTGTTCTTCATTTAATGATCATTTAATGTACATTAACTACCACAAATTTGAGCCAGAAACTTTCCAATACATACCCTCCCCCTCACCTAGCCCACTAAAAGGTTGCTGCACCTGCACTCAACTTACCCCCTCTCCTTTACCCTCCCTACCTTACTCCCCTCTTAGAGCCAGACTATATAAGTCTAAAAATGTTTGATGCATGTTACCTGATGATGCTGCACAACATCAAAACCATGGTTGTGAAATATTAAATCTTTATCATGGAAGCGTAAAGTTTCTTTTTTACCCTCATCATGAAAGAATTCCACAAAGTTAAACCTGAAATGTTTGTCACTTACGCATGATTTGAGAAAAAAATTGTGTACACATAAAAAATGAAAAGTGTAATGAACTTGAGAAGCTATTGGAAATGAGATAGTAATAACAAGAAGTAAAATAATTATAAATGTTCAACTTCAAAATTTATATCAGCATCTGCAGCTGTTGCTTTACTCTAGGTGCTTCAAACTTCCAATGAACACACCCTCAGACTCAGTTTTCACCAACATTTTGGCTGGCTCTGCTGATGGTTCATGTGGTTTATTAACTTGTATTTTGTGGTGACAATGTGTTGTGTTTAGGGTAGCAAATATGAACTTTTTTTTAACTACCAGGGTGTTTAGCATGACCAGGTGAAATTCCTAGCCTTTAATCAAAGTGCTTGGGCCAACTGATTATTTTAAATGCAACCCAGACCTTTGCCAGAGAGTAAACAAATTGCCAGCCAAGTTATTTGGGTAAAAAATGTGCTTGCCTAAAAGTTCTGTAGTGCTCTAATATTTTACCCGCTACACACCGGTCTCAGAGGGGTAGTGAACACCAGAATGGTTTAGCGGGTTCCTACACGATTGGATCAATGGATGAAGGTCAACGAAGGACACCCTGATATCCCTGCAGAAAGCACGCAACCTCTGATTGATGCCTTCCACTCGGCTCTAAACCAGAGGTCCACGATCAATCCTCAGGACAAGGCTGCAGATCGAGAGCGTCACATCAACCCCCTCAACACCACCCACCCGCTTCACTTCCGAGTTCAATTCCCTGAAGGAATTCAGAATCTCTTCAGATCCACGGTCGACGGCATTGTTGACGCCAACATGAGCCACGACCAGCAGCCTGGAACACTTTGTGCCCACAGCCGCTGCTCCAACTGCCTTCGTCACTTGGGGATTACTGCCACTAGGAATGCACCATGCCGACAGGCACTGGTTCACACCCTCATGGTCTGCCCTCTCCCTTTACAGCCCCTAGAAATTCACAGTGCAAGAGAATGCCTTGGTAGCTAAACTGGCATAAGCACTATCCATTGAGGCAAATGAATTTTACACTGTGGAATTATTGCAACTATGCACTTAGTTAATCTGTGATTCAACTCCAGGATGGTTTAAAATTGTACAATGTTTGATGACTCAATACAATAAAAGCTTATTAGATTATTTTTGTGGAGCAAATATTATTGTAATTTTTTTTTGTAATTGCTTTAATTGTAAAAATTGTAAAAGATTTTATTAAAAACTTAGTAATACAAAGTTCATAAGTAGTTCAAAAAATTGGAATTATATCTAATTTTTTAATGCAAATTTTGTTATTTGGACATGTGAGTCACGTTTGTTTGCAATCTAGAAGTGAAGTTTAAAAAATACTAAATTCCTACTAACTTATAGTTCCTCGAAGGTGCAGGAGTTTAATAAAAATAATTAGCCTAGAAAAACTGATCGAAAAATTTTATGTACCTATGGTCAGCATGCATGGTAATAAAAGGCCTCCACATGCCTAACAATTTCAATTTGATTTCGATAACACCATAGCTAAAATAGCATGGTTATTCCCAACATCAAAATACTGGGAAAGAGTTGATAACCATATCATATAGTAAGCTTTTGGCATTGAGGAATCATCAAATTAATTAAAAGTACAATACAGAACTTTTTTTCAGGTTATTACTTTCTAACAAAGCGAAATCCTTACGCAAAATGGTGTTTAGGTGCTTCATTTTAGGGGCTTTCAGGAAAATGACATTAATTGCATTTCAGAGAAAAGGCATGTTGGACCTGTCATGGTATCTTTGGAAATTATCAAGTCCGGGAGACCACTGATATAATCAATTCCAAAATGGAAATTTAATTTAGCATCAAATTTGGATATATGTGAATAGAAAACAAGTGAAAATCAAATGTGCCAGGAACAGGATATAGGGTATCTATCAAAGGAAGAAAACATGAGCAAATTATAAACATTCAGTAAAATCATCACAAGGCTCTTAGGAAATTACTGTTATCAATTAATGACACAATATATTGACACACATCATTAATACATGTCATGAAACTCCCCAATGTATTAGTTTGATTTCTTTACTGATTAAAAAGCGTATTTAATGCCATTAATAACACACTTAGTTTTTTTTTAAAAAAAGGCAGTGATCTCAGAAATAGCCAAAGAAAGATTTGAAGAGATTTTTTCATAATAAAAAAGCAAAATCTTCCTGGAAATTCGTGATCCAAAGGGAATCCACAATATACATAAACTAGGAAAGAAATAAAAACACAGCATAGCATAGAACCAATAGTGGAACCAACTCATCACTAATAAATACAATACTTCATAAATAATAATAAAATCTAGGATGTCTTACTCTTTGAAATATGTTGTGTACGAAAGGAAGGTAACTTCACCCAATCCTGCCGCAAATGAAGTGCATACAACACCAAATATGGCCCACTGTTCTGTCGACAATGCAACCAATATATAACCAGCAGCTTGAAAAATCACTGACTGACAGTCCTATACGAATGCTATAAAAAAAGGAAATGAAGGGAGTATATATGCAAATACTAGAAATAAAAGGAAACATGGTTGCAAAAATCAAATATAATCAATATAAGAACTCACTGTATACAGAAGGGTAAAAAAGGTGCCAAAAATTTTATAATAACTGAGGGTATAATGTCAGCAAGGAGGATTGCACCGGTTGACATTTGATTACATTCTCTAGGATTACTGGGGTAGAATTATTATCACCCCCACCATGATTTCCATCATCCTATAAAAGAAGAATAAGATAAAAATATCTTTTCCAGTACACATTCTTGGAAAATTGTCAATCATTGTAAAGAATATCATGGAACTAAGGCACACCATTATTCATCATCTGTTAGAATAAGTTGCCCTCAGGAAAATTGTTGATGACCTGAAATCTTAACTTTTGAAGTGACCAAGCTCAATAACCTTATCTATGATGAAGTTCATAAGGTGAAAGAGTACCCAATTAAAAATGTGGCCAGTATTTTTCCCAAATCGTTGAAAGAAAGTAGCAAAAAAGTATGTTTCGCCCAAATGAGCAGAAATGTCACCAGAAGAAATTGCATGCCAGTGAAAATGGTTCTGCTAATGAGGCATCTTCCCACAGGATGGAATGATTCAACTACAAGCACACAATAAAAAATTTGCAATGCAAGTTTAACCCACCACAAAGGAAACTAGGAAATTCAAAAACTTCTCAGGTCAAGCAAGCTGGGTGTAGAAATGTTAAGTTGATAGAATATGCCTAAGACAGTCTGGCAACAAGGATGAATTCAAGAGTGTAATTGCCTAAAATTACACATGTAGGTATCATGAGTTGTCCTGAAAAAATATGTAACTAGGCATATCTTGATAGACTCATAATGAAAGATGGTAGAACAGATGAAGACATCTACCAAGGTCACCTAGCCTAAATTTTTACTTAAAATTTAGGCAGTTTTAATTATGGGATTAAAGTAGCAATTTAAACAAAAACTCACCGGCCCAGATAATATGTCATGTGCAGCACTCAACATTACCACATATCCATAATTATTGCAAAGACCTAATATCCAATACCCAACTAGGTTTCTCCATCGGTTTTTTCTCTCATTTACCACTTCATTACTTTTTAAAGGCTCCACTGATAGAGGACTACCTATGATGCCAGTATAAGAAACATCATTAGTATTTTTCCACTGAAAGCTATACATACTCAACCAATTTATAAAAATATGTCCATGTATACATATTTGTGTGTATGTATATATTTTTGTGTTTGAATGTGCATAAGTAAATATATATGTATGTGTGTGTGTATGTGTATATGTGTGTGTGTGTGTGTATGTATATATACATATTAAAGACAGTAATCAACCCAAAGGTCGACTTGGTAGGTGATGGTAGAGTTCACTCAGTACTAAGCCTGACGGCATGTGAAATTCACAAATCAGGGTGGGCAGTTCCTTTCCTTGTGCTGGTTATGGTTTCCCAGGAAGATCTGGTACCCAAAATATGACATAGCTTTGGTGGAGCTGAGGGTGCCCAGAGAGGCTTGCACGGGAATTGAGCACGGGCCCTCCAGTCAGTAGCCCAACACTCTACCCCTGAACTACTGCGACCCATGTGTGTGTGTGTGTGTATATATACACATAAGGGGGTCGCAGGTAGGTTCAGTGGGTAGAGCATTGGCTACTGACTGGAGGGCCGTGCCAGAGTTCCATGCAATCCTCCTGGGCAACCCTGTCAGCTCCACCAAAGCTATGTTCGATATTTTGGTGGGTACCAGATCTTCCTGGGAAACCATAACCGGCACAGGGAAAGGAACTAGCCCCCCTACCCTGATGTGTGAATATTCACACGCCGTCGGGCTTGGTACACAGGTGAGCTCTACCATCACCTACCAAACCGACCTTCGGGTTGATTACTATGTTTTTTATATATAATACACCAAATACACCAGCCACACCGAGTTTCTCACCTCATGCTTGTCCTTAAATCCAACATAGAGGTGAGAACTCGCGAATCCGCATACATCCTATATTTCCGATCCTTTAAAATTCCCACCCTTAACCACCATCTTTAATTTCTTTCCCAACAGTCCCTAAACCTTCCGCCCCTCCCCAGGCTCTCTTCCCTCAAAACCTCTCAGTCTGACCTGAAGAAGGCCTCGGAGTAGGCCGAAAGCTTAAATCATCTACAGTGTGAGTGTCCTTTTACGTGTTATCTGTTTTATTCTGTGTTCTATTGTGCCGTCCAAAAGTAATATATATATATATATATATATATATATATATTATTATATATATAATATATTAAATATAACATTATAAATAGGCAAGAAAATATGGAAAATATGAAGTGAAAGATTGAGAGAGGAAATATACACAGATAGATGTGACAGAGGGGAGATTGTCAGGCAAAGAGGAAGGGGTAGGAGTAGAATAGACATGTTTGATGGAATGAAAGGAGGAAGGAAGTCCATTATATCATCTGATGATGATGCCTACGCGTTGAATCTAGTAGTACAAAAATAAAGAACTTTGGAAAAATACATTGTGTTCTTCATTTAATGAACATGAACTTCAACAAAGTTGAGCCAGAAATAATCAAGGAAGGAAGTATTCAGAATTGAAGGGGGGCTTATTGTAATGTTGGGTATTGTGTTATGCTCTATTAAGAGAGACAAAGGTATTGTCACTGTACCAAGTGGTAGCTTGTGTCCATCCAGAACCTACCTTAACTGGTAGATTACCAATACTTATAACAATGAAGTAGCAGAAAATAATTCAACTTTACAGTTTTAGCATAGTTGAATGCACACTCTTGATAGGATCAGTTGATGCAGATTTGGAATTTTTTTCCAATACTTAAGTCAAAACCAAATGCCAATGTTATAGGGACCACTCTTGGGAGAAATTACTTTAAATAGGTAACTTCATTTCTACGTAGGACTTTTCTCATTTTGAGTGGCTTAACCGTGCCTTGTTGCTTTGATTTGCCAATATTTAGATTAAATACATAATACAACCAAACGTTTGTACTGCAGAATCCCTCTTATCAACTAGTTTTCCCCAACTAATATCTTATCGAGACTCAGTTTTTCAAGAGGGTGAATTATAAAATTGCACATGAATATATTTGGAAAATAAAGATACAAGTATTTTCATAGTTTTCAAACGTCAAAAATATATTTTCATTTCTATTGCAATAATTAATATAATCAAACATGATACATTTGTTTCAATTCATACATTTGAAATGGAATAATTCATGTTTTCCAAAAAAAAGGCTAGGGATTTTGGTATGCTGTGGTGTGATGAGAGGTAGTCCACTCTCTGCATGCTCGTCAAATTGCCATTCATCACACTGGGTTAAAGTGCCATTAATTAAATAACTATACAGTATTAATTCACTTTCAAGTGTATAATATCCCATGTAATTCTTTTAAAAAATTAACCACCGGAATTTTCATGAATATCATACTCTAAATAAAAGATACATTTTTAGTACATATCTGCAAAGGATTTTCCATATTCCTGGCAGTTTAAACCGTCTCATTGAATCGTTGGAAGGTGTTCATTGATATCGAGGAATAAAGATAAGGTACAGTCAGCTCAGTCAACAGTGGAGATTGAAAGAGAGCAGTGGTTGAAATTGCAAAACTGGGCTCTCGTAAGGAATACACGTACTTATTCCAGTTGTTATGAATAGACACAAGTCCTCTACACCAAACAGCACATCTAAACCACTTCACACACTAGGGTTTAGGCGTTACAACCCTTTAAATATTTGTGTGTGTGTGTGTATACATATATTTTTATATGTACATGTATATTTGTGTATATGTATCTACATACACATACACACACACATATATATTTTTATATGTGTACGCATAAACACACACACACACACATTTTTATCGTTTATAGGTTCACTTATATATACATACCAGGTTCCGGCGAAGACTCAGTTGAACCAATTTCATTCATGTTATCGGCCCTAAAATAAGAGAAACAATATTCCATCAATAAAATGAAAATTTCCTGACCACGCAAATTACCGCTAAGAATGAAAATAGTAATTTATTGAACAAACCCTTTTCCAGTAAAAACCCATTCAAAAGTATGACAATAAAATGTGAAAACAATATGACAATTCCACATTTATATTACACGTCATTGCCGTAATAAAAGAATAGCAGCATAAAGTTAAAAATAGTGTTTGAATGCATAACAGCAAAAATCTATGACAATATGACCTAGGCATATTATGTTAAACTTATCTACATCATTATATTGCCTATTTATACCTATAAAACCGAGTATCATAGAGTGCAGGTGTATCGAATGAACAGCGATCCAGTATACGGTCAGGTGACCTCGTGACTTGAATAGACAGATAGCAGTTATAAAATTTAATCTGCTAAAATATATTTTCAGCTGTCCTCGTTAAGAGATAATTTGTGACCAGCAAATGCACCTGAGAGAATGAATTCCTACTTCACGATCACATTATCTTATCCCAAGCTTAGGACTATCCAGGTACTGCGTAATGAACTAAATACATTTAAATGAGGTCAAGATCCAAACGAAACACAAACATAAGTTACAAAATAAGTCACCAAGAACTTAAGTACCTCTGAAAACAACTTCCTTTAAACGACTGAAACAGAAGAAACAGTGTCACAGTTATGATAGACGTCCTATCTTCCTTCAATACTTATAATACGCCAATCTATCGAGTATTACTCAACATAATCATACGTGTGACGCTGTCGCAACTTCATATCATTGTTCTATGCATGCATTACGAAAGGAAAGAATAAGCGGGAGCTGTGAACGTACAGTTAATTTCATCACCAATTGACAAACTTATGCGTCCATACTACTAACGAGACGTTTCAACGATGTTTACGAATGGGTCATTAAAATTCTACAACACGAGGGACCGCTCTTAATTTCAATTCCAGCCGTGCCTCACCATCTTATCCTTTACGATCTGCGCAGCCATGAATGGCATAAGCATGGATGCTGCGCCCCCGGTGAAAAAATGAGATTCGGGAACTACTGATATGCTTAGTGGGCCAACACCCAAAATGTTTCCATCTACGAAGTATACAAGTACTATATTAGTGCCAGATAGTAAACTGGAAGCAGAGATGATGAAGGTCATGCGATATAGAAATTTACATTTGGATTCATATAAAGCTTTATCGGTCAATATTTGTAAAACTAGGTATAGCGCCTATCTTGTTTAGGCATGCGCAACTGTCAGTTTACTGGATGCCAGATTCAACTTTCACAATTAGGCATTCTGAAATCTCCACAATGTATGGCATGGGAACAAGAAGTTAAGGGGTCTAAAATTCGCAATACGTTACATCCGTGCATGTTTACAATTGATGTCATTAGCTGCAAGTGGGTAATCAAAGTCAGAAAGCATTATTTTAAATTATTTAAGGAAAAACAACCTATTACTCATTTATTCCGTATTACTCATTCTATATACACTTATTTCACATGTATTAAATTCTATATTGTCTCTTCTGTTGATGAGATTTCTAACATTCCTCATCTCAAAAGACTGAACTCGGTATGGATGGATGTTGTTATGAGTGTCTCAAAAAGATTTGCCCATGACTTCCTTAGCTATCCTCCGTATTGTGTTGTTCTTATACCTTATTTATGTAGAATACTCCCCTCTAACCATCTTCAGCATCCCAATGCCTCTTAATATCTCCTGCATCCACTAGTCCTGCCTCACTTTTTCCAAACAGCCATTTCTTCCCCTGTCATGCAGTGAACTAAATTATTTTCTTCTATCGATTTCATTTTTTAATTTACATCTACATCTGATGCAATAAAAAAGTGAATGTTTTTCCTGTCATTATTATTAATATTATAGATAATCTATTAGTTAGAAGTTTTGGATGGACACAACTATCTACAAGCTCCTCATCATCTCCGTATACTTCCTTTCTTCTTTCAATCCGTACAACATCCCTATCCCATTTCGGCCCCTTCCTTATTTTCCACACTTTCCCCCCTCTTTTCACAGTCTTCAACATCCCTCTGTCAATCAATAAGCTTTGCATCCATTTTCTCTTATTCTCCTTAGGATTCTCAGCAGTTTCAAATACATCCCCTTTCCATATTGCCGTCCAATTTCAAGAAGAAATTGAGTGATCCCTGACTTTTCCCAGCTGATGAATTACTGATACATGAAAGCACTATTTGAATAAATACTGCAAAGGAAAGTGACGATTTAATGCATACTAAGTCACAAGGGAGATTGGAGCTATAAAAAAGTTTGATAATAGCAAATTATACCTAATTTGAATCAACGCAAAAAATAAATTCCAATACACTGAACTATTTGCCGGCCCCGGGGTAACGTCCTCGTCTGCCAATCCAAGGGTTCGATTTCCACCTGGGTGGGTTTTTCTCCAGCTAGGGCTTGGAGTTCATAATCGTGCCCATTATTAACACTGTTAATAGTCCAATGTAAAAGGCATAAAAGTGCTGTTTTCGGACTAAGGCTAAATAAATAAAGATTGAAAAAATCGATATGAAACCTGTTGCTTCAAACAAGATTTAGTAATAGTGGCGCGTATTTACATCGATCACCAACTTAAAGGCTCATAAATAGAAAACACGTCTTATACAGTGGTATACTCAACATAATCATTTGGTCAATAAGAGAAATAATTATTGAATTATAATAATGAATCATTTGACAATTTGTACTACGCGCTAAAAGTATATATTTAAATGATACTGAATGTGTTAACTAAAAGTTATGTGTTTTAAAATGCAAATTTTATTATTATTTATTTTTTCCTGAAGAAAAAGAGCAGCCGCTTAACTAACTACGGTATGATATAATCTCACAAGTCAAAAAAGAATTGGTGGGAGAACACTATTTCAAAATGGTAACGGGTGGCCATTCTGATCATTATACTATAGGTTCAACTCAAATACTCTCCGAGCATGACTTGTAGTTCCGAAAGTAGCCACCAAATGCAGGCCTTTTTCAATGCAGACTATTCAACGATCGCTCTAGTTCTGGCGTTATCCGCCAGAGCACCTGTTTGAGAGCGTCGCTTTTTTTAACGACAGAGTGGAGTCTTACCGTACTCACAACCAGCACCAAGCTTTCGCCATTTTCATTTTGCCTTTCGGTAGAATAAATAGTGCTTATATTTTTTTTGTTGGATATTCGTTGTAAATATATCAAATTATGGGCGATCAGCAAAATAATGCACAAGACCCTTTGTCTACGGCGCAATTGGAGTTAGGAGGAATCCGCCATCCGGTGCGACGGCCTTTTGATCCTGAATCAAATGAATTGGCTCCTACTTTCCGTTTAACACGTTTTGCGGATGTGAAAGGATGAGGGTGTAAAGTCTCTCAGGAGGTTCTTAATAGCCTCCTCGAGAGACTAGAAGTTGAGGATGAGGAGCGCAATGCTCCTCGAAACTTTCTACAAATGCCAGTGACTAAAATCGGTATGTACAATTGAGACTACACAGTAGATTTTTCAGTAGTCATTCTCGTATGTTTCACTAGTAAGTCATGCCGTTTCTCTTGTCTGTAAACTCTTTATGCATTAATTAATTGAGCTGGAATTCTGCTTCTGTACTTATGGTTTCGCCCGAATAATACATCCTCATACATTGGAACAGATTGGTGACATTTTATTTGTTTGTGGTGCTGTGTATGAACTTCTGACAGTTTTAAAATGCCCATAACATCGGTTTGCTCATACGCTAGTGTCAATACATTTAAATCACTTTTTAGAATTAATGTTAAGTAGAAAAAACTTAAATGGCTATATGACTGCAAATCTTAGAAGGTATCTTTCTCGCAAATCTTAGAAGGTAAGTTTCCAGTATTGGTGGGTAGGTGGCGAGGCAACAGTCGAAAGATATATTTACAGACTTTAATCCAATATGCGCAAATATTTAATTTTCTCTCCAATTAACGCATGTATTTTTGCCATTCGTTATGGTTCTACCTTACGATCCTACCTATTTCGTGATTTGATCTACTGTTTTGACTTTGTTATCCCCTTGGTGTTGCTTAAAGATTTGAAAATACCATTGTGCGGGACTTATTTTCTACTTATGAGCCTTTAGGTAGGCGATCGATATAAATATGCACCATTATCATCTAATCTTGTTTGACGCAACAGGTTTCATATCGATTTTTTAAATCGTGGTCCAATGCATTTGGAATTATTTTTTGTGTTGATTCAAACTAGGTATAATTTTCTATTTCCAAACTTTTGCTTAGCTCTAATCTCCCATGTGGCTTAATGTGCATTTCAAGCAAATTGGAGTGCCCAGATCATTATTTCATGTAAAAGCATGAGGAACATAAAATGTCTAGTATGTTACCAAGCAGGAAAAAGATTTTTAACAAGTTTTTAAATTTACTTTATTTAAATACAAATAACCCTTAAGCCATCGACACACTTAAAATGTTGGTACTTTTAGAGTAAGAGCCACAGAATATGCTCTGGGTTCCAGTATATTCATTGATGATTAATTTCATTATGATAAAGTTGTCATTGCAGGCAGTTAAATAATCACAGGTGGGTATTGAATGTTTTCTAAGAATGGTTACGAAGCATTTTCCCAATATTAAACATTGTATATGCAACATTTGATATTGCTTGATCTTTGTCTTATTTTTACTCCCACTATGCCCTACAAAATGCACATTACGCCCCCTTCTTTTTATAATTATTCCGTATTGCTTTCTGTCACATCCTTCTTATACACCTACTAATTCAAGGATTCCCTACTGCTTTTCCTGCATTTGAGTTTTCCCCATACTAGTGATAATTCTGTCCTTTATTCCAATGGTTCTTATTCATGTCTTGTCCAGGGTGTTCACTTAACCATGAAAATCTGGGAAAAGTCAGGAATTACTCAATTTCTTCTTAAAATTAGGCAGTAATATGGGAAGGGGATACATTATGAAAATGTTGAAAATAAATATTTATTTCAAAAATTTACAGTTAGAATAGTGTCCTTTTATTTGTTAGTTCAGTTCATACTGGTTGTAGATATTTGCAGGCCTGACAAAAAGTATACCTGTAGTGGAGCTAACTTTGGGCATACAAGTGACTTGTGAAGTTATCAGGGTTTACTCACAAAAATGTTAATCAATTTCAAAGCACTTATGAGAAAAATCTGGAATAAATAAAACATTTTTGGGAAAATGGCAGGAATAGATCTAAAAATTGTGTAACCCTGTTGTTGCTGTGCGGCATAGTATCTATATTCCTCTCAACAGCATCTGAAGAGTCTCCTAAATATCCCATCAAATCATTTGCCTAAAATAGAACCCCTAAAATTTTGGAGTGTTAGAGAGCTCAGTAGCTTACCTGGTTAAAGAACTCAGTTGCATATGGAGCTATGCTGGTTCAAATCCCAGATGAGGGAATGATTTTTACCTTTGAAAATTTTTGCATTTTAATGTGCATTAGGGGATGACTGGTAAAAGTACCTTTTGTGGCATCTCCCACAGTTTCTTGGAATTAATGGTTTTGTAAAATTTGGAATTGCTGAAAGATTATAAACAAGATTTTTCTATTTTAGGTATTGGCTTGGATTCCTCGATTACTCCATTGCGTCAAAATGGGCTTTCTTTGGTTCAAACTACTGATATTTTGTATGCGTTAGTGGATGATCCGTATATAATGGGTGAGTACACTTCTTACTATACTTATATATATATATATAATGGGTGTCTACACTATTTAAAACTGCCTTCAAGTTATTAGTAATTATTGGAAAAATGCCTGTTTTCATAATGAGGCTGTTTCGTGTTTTATGAAGTGGGTGGTCACTCATTTATCAGGGATTTTTATTTATTCAGAACAAGGGAAAACTTGTACCTTCCATATTCTGCATTTACAGCATAATAATATACAATTTTACTCCAAAAGCACAGTATAATTTTGATCTTTAGGCAGTTTCTGGGGTCTAAAACTTGTGGAAGGCAACCAGCCATCAGTGTTAAATGGTAGAAGGGACTTTTATGTTCTCAATTTTGCCCGAATAGACATCTATTTATCCAAGAATTCAATGCATTGCTACTATTCACAACTCTATGCATGGAATGTATATAATTTAAATGTGTATAAATAATATTGTGGTGCTTTCATCGACAACAGGATACCTTTTCTTTTTCCAACTTAATCAGGCAGACATTCTGCCACCTGACCTCATTTTCAAGAAAATACAAGCCCCACATTCATAATCAAGCATAGATGATACACTTTCCAACATTTAGGATACATTAATTAGCATATATTATTTCACATGTATAAATTAATACACATTTCCAAAATATAACTGTCAAACATAGATGGTGTAACATAAGCTATGATGAACATTCTAGATTAAAATATAATATTATAACATGATTGGAATGAGCAAGGATTTATTCCTTAACCATTTTAAAAACTTTCTAGTTTTGGTTTAATGCAATCTGGCAATGTTTTAGCATTTTTCTCTCCTGTACAAAAAAATATCTCTTATAAATTGTAAGACTAGGTTTCAGAAGCAGAATATTGTAATTTCTCTGTAAATTGTAACAATGATTACTTATATAAACTACAGGCATTTTACCACCTGGCCAGTAAATTAACCTCAAGTCCTTAAACATTTACATGAGCAAAGAGGACAATGTAGATGCTTAAGAGATGTGGCTAAGTGGTGAAGAATGTATAGTGTCTGATGGAGAGGAAGACAAACGGATGCAGTTTAACTTATAATTTTTTTTGATGTTGCTGATGATAAATTTGAGCTTCAGATACTTTTATTTTGGATTTTAATGATTATTTTTCATTTTTGTGTGTATGTATACAACGGAACTTCATCTGATTGGCACCTTGCATAGCAAGTAATTCATATAACAAGCAAAAATATTGATCCTATAAATGACTTGCTTAGCAAGTGACTTTTCGCATGAGTAACAAGGATCAGGGAATTCCCAGTTTCGTTGTGTGCCTACTACTGCAGTTTCTCTGTTGCACTCATTCCGCTAGCATCTTAGCATCGCTAGTGAACATGTATTTCCAAACTTGAGTTCGAACATATTTTTGGTGGTATATTTTTTTGTGCAAAGTTAAATAATATTTTGTTTTGTGAATATTTTAAAATTGACCATGAAGAAAAATCCATAAAAAGAAAGCCTTAGAGGATAAAAATATAAAATTACAGTAGGAATGAGAAGGAAGATCACTGAAAATCGGGAACAAGGTGAGTGTGTGGCTGATATAGTACGCACATCAACAATAGGTCAACATCAAGGATTGGCCTTTTCTTAAAAAACTTGGAGAAGACTAAGGTGATAGATGCTTTCAAGTGACAGGAGTGTCTATGCAATGGTTATGTATTTCCAAAGGACATATTACCTTCTCCTCAGTTCCCACCTTCTCACCCTTGAGGAAGGTGGCTTGATCACCGAAAAATCAAAAACATGCGAGTTTCTTTCTTATGTTTCTGTTTTTGTTTGTTAGGGCTAACTTGGTATCCATTTTATTGTGAAAGTCTCATGGATGTGAAATAATAATGTATGTGAAGTTAGCACTAGCGGGCAAAGACAGAAACTCACTTGTTCTTAAATTTTTGGTGGCCCAAGCCACCTTTCTCAAGGAAGAGAAGGAATGAGTTCCTCTTTTCATTGAATTAAAAACCTGTTATGGCAGAGCTATCAGAATCTATGAGCTTAACACAGATAAAGTTTTCTGTCCCAATCTCATCAGAGCTAGCTGCTTCACCATGTCTTGCACTGCTGTGGATGCTGGTTTTTTCTTAAACTTCTAAAATCACCCACTTCTTTCTGAAAATAAGTCTTCTTCAGCCATTGATGATCGTGCCATTTTTATAACGAATTCAGTAAAAATCACTTCAGTTTTCTCACAAATGATGTTTTCATAAATAGCATCCATCACCTTGCAATTGCTTTTTGTCCATCCATGAGATCCAACCTTTCAACATTGTCGATAATTCATAACCATCATGTAGCTTTTCTAGATACTCCCTTTGAAGCATCTTTGTCCTTAATTTTGTCCATGTTCTTAGGATATGGTAAGTCATTGATGTAAGCTATTGTGTGTGTATTGGATTAGCCACACTTGCGCATAGTTCCTGCTTTTCAATATTTTCCTTTTCATGTCTACAATTATATTTATTCTCTAATGGCTGTCTTTTTGAGACATTTTTAAAACTGCTTAAAATACTAAAAAACTGTGTATAGAAGTCAGAAACAATACAGGTTGGGAGCTCAAGTTAGGAAAACTGTGATCACAAGTACAACAAAGATGCTAGCAGTGTGAGTACTAAACACATTCATGTATTCAAGCAACATGTGCACGCAATCATTCCAGAAGTCACTCTCCCCTTGTCACTCATTATGCAAAAAGTTACTTGCTAGGTGAGTCATCTTGGTCAAAATACTGACTTTTAATAATCAAACCACTTTACTTTTCCACATAAACCTTTACTTTTTTACTTTACTTCCACATAAACCTTTACTTTTTTAAACTTTACTTTTCCACATAAAAGTTTATGTGGAAAAGTAAAGTGGTTTGATTATTAAAAGTCAGTATGAAGATTTTCCACCAAGTTATGCCAGAAACTGTTTTATTTTTTGGTCAAAATATTTTAGCTTGTTAAGCAATCACTTTCCTTGCTCAAAGGGTGTGTTAATTAGAAGCTCCACTGACCGTATGTGTGTGTGTTCGATATACATGATGTCTGTTCAAAAAGTATTGCCAACTTTTGAATTTCCATGGGTTACGTATTTTTGATTTTTTTGTGGCGTTATGTTGGAACTTATGTCTCTCACTCATGCCGAAAACTTGGGAAATTTTGAATGCTTAGTTAGTTATTGACAGCTGTTTTGCTTGGATGTGTTTTGGCTTATCTAAGATTTTTGCCTGTTCCAAAAAATGGATCAAAGAATCTGTATTTCACTGGCCTCTTCAGTTTCGGGAACAAGAAAAAGTCACTGGGGGCCAGTTCTGGGGAATACAGTGGCTGTGGCATCATTAGTGTGTTGTTTTTGGCCAAAAATTAATGCACAAATGACGACGATGTGTAAGCAGGGGCGTTGTTATAGTGCAAAAGCCAATATTTGTTCTTCCACAAATCTGGGTGTTTGTGGTGACTTTCTTGGTGCAAATTGCGCATAACTTGCAGGTAATATTCCTTATTTACCCTTCTACCCTGTGGCAAGAACTCATGTTGCCCCATGCCCCTGCAATCGAAGAAAACTGTAAACAAAATCACATTCGGCTGAAGTTGGCACGCTTTTTTCGGTCTTGGCTCATTCTGCAGCTTCGATTGGGATGATTGAGCTTGAGTTTCCACATCTTAACCATACTCCTATGATTCCTCACCAGTTATGACCCCCTGAAGCAAATTTGGGTCGTCGAGGACAGAGTGTAACACCTCATTAGTAATGTTAATACGTTGCTGTTTTTGGTCGAAATTGAGCAATTTTGGTATGAATTTTGCAGCGACCAGTGTCATGCCCAAATCATTGGTAAAAATTGAATGGGACAAGCCAATCAATATGTTTAGGTCCTCGGGAACTTCTCTAATGATGATTCGACGATTGGCCAATTCTATTTTCTTCACTTCATCAAATTTTTCATCTGTTTTTGGCATGCTCGGGCATCCGGCACACTCTTCATCGTGCACATCTTCTCCGCCATCTGAGAACATTTTGTACCAATAATCGTTGTTTTGGTCCAAGGTAGCATTTCCATATACCACAGTCAACATTCGGAATGCGTCCATGAGCTTAACTTTGTTTTTCACACAAAATTTGATACAGATACTTTGATCCATTTTTTGGAACAGGCAAAAGTCAAAGACAAGCCAAAACAGACCCAAGCAAAACAGCTGTCAACAATTAACTGAACATTCAATATGGCCAAACTTTTCCGCTTAAGTGAGAGACATAAGTACCAACACAATGCCACAAAAAAAATTGAAAATCAAGTGTACTTAACCCGTGGAAATTGAAAAGTTGGCAATACTTTTTGAACAGACCTTTGATGTATACATGTCAACCCGAAGGTTGGTTTAGTATGTGACAGTAGAGTTCACCCAGTACTAAGCTCGACGGCGTGTGAGAATCACATATCAGAGTTCCTTTCCCTGTGCCGGTTATGGTTCCCCAGGAAGATCTAGTACCTGAAAAATCACAAAGCTTGGGTGGAGCTTCAGGTGCCCAGAGTGCCTTGCCCAGGAATCGAACCTAGGACCCTCTGGTCAGTAGTCTAATGCTCTACCCCCTGGACTACCGCGACCCACAGATATATAATATATTTATGTGTTTGTGTTTATATATGTGTATATACATATATGGAGACATATATATATATATATATATATACATATTGAGACTTATATATATACACATAGGAGACAATATAGGGAGACTTATATAATATACAGATATATGTGTATATATATGTATATATATATATAGGTCCCATGGATGTGAATAATGATGTATGTGAACTTAGCTCTAGTGAACAAAAACAGAAACACACAAAAAAAAGAAAAGAAACTCATTAAGTTTTTGAATTTTCACTGGTACAAGCCACCTTTCTCAAAGTGGAGATGGAAGGAACTGAGGAAAAGTTTAAAACAATAGGGGCTGGAGACGCTGGATGGAAGGGGAATCTTCAAAAGTGTGGGAATAATATGGAAGGTGTTGGGAGCAGAGAAGGGATAAAATTGTGTGAAGAATAGGGTAACTAATGTCTGATATTAATATTGGGGTAGTTCCAGGAATCCTGGAGCCAATGCCTGCTCTATAGTTTTGAGTTTGAGTGGAGGGTGGGAGGGATGCTAAAATGGGTACACTATAGAATTCATCAAAGGGAGTTTTGTGTTTGGAGGCATGTTATGGGATAGGTTTTAGGACGGGCTGTGGTACCCTGTCTAATATAAAAGGCAGGGCATAGGTGGCACTTCAGCAGGTAAACTACATTCCTACAAATACATGAGGAGTGCGGAATTGGTGAGATAGAGTTGAAAAGCAGGTAGGATAGGGATAGGGTTCAAGTTTTGAAAATAGGACGTTTTGCATCTAGGTTTATTGCAGGGCATGGGAATGGCTTTGGGATGGGGTGGTGATTTAAGGAATGGATTGTTTGATTTCAGGAGATCTAATAAGTTGGCAGGGTGTTTGAAAGTAATGGAGGGGCATTTGGGAAAAAAGTTGGTGGTGGAATTATGGTTTTTGAGGATAGGGGGATGTTTTTTAGGTTTAACCTCAGAGACTCTAGGCCTGGGTTATGTGGTTTAAATTGAGAGAGGGTTGGTTTCAGCGGTGGAGGAAGGTTTGAGTGTGTAAGAATGTCTTTGAATTCTTTTGTTTAGGAGGGATTCAGGATAACCTCGTTGGAGGAGGGAATGTTGTAGATTTGAGAGGAATTTTTCAAGGGATTGCAGATTCTGTATCTTCTTATGGAAAGGTAATAAGGAATAGAGCATTTGGTATGATATGGGTGGAAACTGTTATAATGTAAGTATTGTTGGTTGGTTTTATATGTACAGAGGGGAAACAGTAGAATTAAAGTAGACACTGGGTGAAGCATTGAGGTCGGAAAGAATGTTTTCAGAGAATCAGTATCGTGTGGCTAGAGAAGGAAAATATGGATATATCTGAGCCACAATAGAGGTTTCTGGGGTTGTTTTATCAGAAATTTTTCTCTACGAGACCAAAACAGAGGTTTGCCTAAGAAGGGCTGAATCTGCTGCCCATGGCACAACCCTTGATCTGCAAGTAAAATTTATTGTTAAAGGAGAAGGAAGTACGGGTGAGGATGAAGTTGGAAAGGATAAGGAGAAATTCAGTGCTGGTTTTGTGTGGCTTGGGGCATTGGGAGAGGTAGTTTTTGGAGAGCGAAGAGACCTTCTGAGTGGAGAATGGATGGATAGAGCATATATGCATGCCACAAAATGCACTTCCTATCTTTTATTAAAATTTAACATTGCCATGGTATGATTACATTCCCTACCACTTGCCCTTTTCTTTGGCCAGAAGATTGCAATAGGGAGCTATTTCACCTACCAAAGGATATATATTAAAATCATATATTTGTATGTATCGATGATTTTAATATATTAATCCCTCCCATGGACTACAACCTTGACATGTTGGAAGGACTTGTGTGTTCTGATGACCCCTGGAGCTGTGCTGGTGGGAGGAAAGATAATTACTCCTGGTAGGGTTGCCCATGCCAGATAAGTCGAAGGTTAGGAGCCATGCGAAAGATAGTCCACGCAGTATCTGCTTCTCAGGGAGACAGCTGCTTGAGTAATGGTGTCACGTGAAAAACACTGGTCGAAGGCAATGGGAAACCACCTCATTTATTATTCCCGTGATTTTCATGATGGAGAATAGAGAGGGAATGAGTCCTGAGAACTACAGGACTAGGCCCAATTGGCCGTGTGTCATGCCTGGCAGTGGAAGTTTTCTTCAGAGCATTATCATCGTCGACAACTGTCAATATTTCAGTAATTTTTTGATAACTTTTACCACACTTTACCAAGAAACTTGATGTTGATTTGTTGCTCTGTGATTTCGTCAATTTCCATTTTCGACAAACAGTAAAAACAAGGGCAACAGAAACTAACATAACTGGCACCATACGCACAGCTTGGTGATCCACCAAGCACAGACAGCTCATTGGGTCTTAGGCAATTAACGCTGCTAGTGGGTGGGGCTATAGTCCATGTCATGACCGTCAGATTGCACCAGTTCGCACATTTATTCGTACATCATGTATGTTATAATTACACCCAGATTAAAGAACAGCAAGAGCAATTTGCAAAGTTTCCCTAGAGTGGATATGTATTCTGATGACAATTTAGTAGTCATGAAGTGTAGTAGTAAAAGATAAGGAAGGGAAGGGGGTTAGGAAATTGTATGTAGAGGCATCAACTGGATTGATAAAGTGCAGGTGATGCCATTGCAGTAATGAGATCACTAAAAGAGAGGAATATAGTATACAATCAGGACGTATTTTGTTTTTTAAATTTCGAAAAGATGTTTAATACCATGAATTGAGAAAACTAGTGAATATAGTGGAAATTGGGAATAGATCGGAGGGATAGGAGGCTAATCCACATCCTAGGAAAATACCATTGATAAAAACCTAATTACACAATCATTATTGATTGAAGTTACTTAAGAATAACAGTCAATTTCTGGGGACATTCTGTGACTTACATTATTCACTTAGGTTTTGTCAACATAAGATGAGTTTACACTTCAGGCTTCAATACAAAGTCATTTTAAGTCATAGGCAATTAATCACCCACAATAATAATGTTGAACAATACTTTTGGGCTACGTTGGGGGTATCAATTCTCGGGTTAATCTGGATTTTGCATAATCCAGGCAACCTCTGACCCCTTAGAGACTGTGTGTGTGTATTGCTCCTGGCAGGGTCACCCATGCCTGATAGTTGGAAGGGTAGGAGCCAGACAAAAGTTGGTCTGCTTAGAATCTGCTCTTAATGAGGTGGCTGCAACATGGAGGTCATGCAAATTATGGGGCTCAGACCCAGCAGCTTACATGGCCATCATCTTGAAAAATCTTGCAAAGCAAAAGAGGGACAGTGGTACAGGAGACATAGAAGAGAACAAAACTAGTTAAAATAGGGTCATGGATTGTTAGTATATGAAAATAATAAAATTTGTGTGGTATGTAGAGAGGAAATATTTCAGTTTTAGGGCTGCACGAGGGGGATTAGGATAGTGGGAATTAGTGGAGTGATAGTTATAAATTAATATGCAGCAGAATGAAGGGAGCCAGGAAGGGTTGACCATAATATTGAAAAAAAAGTTAGGTAGAATTTAGTAAACATAGAGCAAGAGACTCTTAGAACATTGTTATTATAGGTAAAAGCTGAACTAGCAAACTTAGTCATTGTTCATGTCTATGCAGCTCCAAGCAACCTTAGGGAGGAAGAATTCAAGGGTATATGATCAGTTAAAGGGTAATTGTTGATGTTCCTGGAATGAAATATCTGATAAAGACAGGGAATTGGAATGCCATGGTTGGTAAAGGTTGAGGTGGTAGGTAGGTTGGGGACTAAGGTTTAAGAACAAGAGATGCTTGCAGGGAGATGTCCATACATGGATGGATGGATGTGGATACTGAAGGAAACAAGGGTTTAATCATTAGGAGCACTTAAACACTAAAGTAAGAATAGGTTTGCATAGAAAATGTCTGGGGATTCAGAAAGATTTCGGTCAAAAATATTATGGTTAGGCAAAGATTTGGGAACAGCAGAAGAAATGTTCACAGTTTCCTGGGAGCAGGTATGGGTTTAGATCATAATTTTGTTGCAATGAAATGTAGTTTCCATCCAATTCAGTATGATAAACAGGGAGAACTATTTAGAACATGAAATATAAGAAAAATAACCTTAATGGCAAGAAAGGAGTATCAGCATGCTGTAGAGGAAATTACAGGCGAGGACAGGTATTGTAGAAGAAAAAATGGAGCATTTGAAAAACTGCATCTCAAGAGCCACAAACAAAACAATAAGAACGGTAAATTGGCAGGACATGGAAACCATGGATTATAATAAAATGACTGGAAAAATAGGGTAGATAAATAAGATTAACAATGCAGACATGCCAACTCTCCTGATTTAAGCGGGAGACTCCCGATTTTTCCTTCTTACGTTCTTGATGAACTGTTCAAATTGTGTACTTAGCTTAACATGTTAATAAAGTGTGACATTCATTAAAAATTGGCAAAGTGTCATAAAGGGATTAAGGTGCCATGCAAATATTGTGGTAATTAAAAGTGATTACTTCGTGATACACTTCTAAAAATCTCCCGATTTTTCATTTTTGAAATTGGCATGTCCTCCCGATTTTTCATTTTTGAAAGTTGGCATGTCTGACAATGTAAAAACAGAGTTTGAAGAAGCATGACAATGGCTAGGCTAGCAATGGTAGACTTAAAAAAGGATATAATGTAGACGAGGATAGCTTAGGTCCAAAAATACTTTATGACAAGGTATGATCAATCAAGATGCCTTGCTGATGAGTGTGAATTGGTATCAAATCAGGCATAGGAATAGACAACATTACCACTGCTACTACTTAAAGATTAGGAGAATGAGGGAGGTAGAGTTGTTTTGGACTAATTCAAAGCAATTCGTAGGGAGCAATTTGGGTGTAAGATTTTGTCAGGTAAGTGTTAGTTCTCAAAATAGGGAAGGGCAGCCAAATGTGAGGAACGCAGAACAATATGTTTGATTATGCACACAGCTTAAGTGGCATTGCAGAATTATCAACAAGATGATGGGGAGCAGGACAAATGATTACTTAAGGAATGTTCAGCTTGGATTCAGAAATGGGAGAGGCAGGCATGATGCCTAAGCAGTAATGAGATTACTAATAGGGAGGAATACGGTGAGAAGGAAGTAGTTGGAATGAATGAATGTGTTGAAGGAAATAGCAGCAGATTGGAGTTATAGGAAACATCCACAACGTGTACATAACAGTCTGCTCAGGTGTGTGTGTGTTGGATGGAGAGTCGGGATAGGAAATTTAGGAAGTGGGGAATGGAGGGGGTGTCCATTTTGTCCTGGGCTTTTTAATGTATACATGGGCAATCTGGAAGCTTTCTGATCTCAACAGTAAGATGGCAGTACTCTTCAAAAAATTTTGGCAATGTGCTTGTGCATGCATGCAATGGAAGGTACTCATTAAAATTTCACCCATTTTGGACACTCAGTTGATGTATAACAATAGTTTGAGTGACTCTTTGTGAAGTTTTTGTGAAAATAGAAATGATTGAGTGTCAAGATGTCATTGAGTATATGTTTTTAAAAGGTAGTACATCTATGCAAATCAAAGACGAGTACAGGAACTCTGCAGTATCACTTTACACTGTGAAAATTTGGACAGGCGAATTTTAAATGTGGCATTAATAGCTTGACTGATATTGAGCATTTGGGATGGCCAGAAACAGCAACAGCCTCCAGTAACATCAAAACAGTTTACAAATGGTACTGGACAACGATCGAATCAAGGTTGTTGAGATAGCAGAGGCTATTTGCATAAAGAAGGGATGCATTTGTCATATATTAACTGCAGTATTGGGTATGTGTAAGCTATCTGCATGCTGCATTTACTCACTTGGGACTAAAAATGCATTCGAATAAACATTTCCAAGGCCCTGTTGGAGTGGTTTAAGTGAAGCGAGTCAGATTTATTGTATCAATTCATGATTATAGATGAAACTTGGATCCATCAGATGAACCATCCTTAGATGGAAGAATAATCAAAACAGTGGACTACAAAGGGTGAATCTGCTCTGAAAAAGCAAAGGCTGTTCCATTGGCCGGGAAGATGATGACGACTGTTATTGAGATAGTCACGGAATGGTGTCCATTGATTATCTTCAAAAAGGTAAAACAATGATGGGAGGGTGTTATGCATTATTACTTGACAAGATGATGGTAGAAATTGCATAAAACACCTATGTAGGGTAGAAAAGATGTCAAGTACTATATGGAAGGTTAAAAAAGAGCATCGCTGGGAAATGTTTGACAACATAATAGGAGACTATGTTGAAAAATAAAAATACATTTGAGGGCAAAACGTCTTGTTTATTTGTTAGGTCAGAAACTTTTCAGACTACCAATGTATAATCGTTAAAGAAGCTTCACAAGAACTGGAGATAGGAATGAAAGACAGTGAGAAATCCTTAAAAGCAGTTTCCAGTAAAAGCAGAAGTTTCCAGTTGATCTGAATTCAGATAATTAGTTATCCAAGGGGTTACAAGCACTGTTGAAATCATTAGAAAATCGGTGTTATAAGAATGAGAAGTGAATAAATGGCCGGTCCCAGTGGCGGCAGGGTAACATTCTTGTCTGCCAGTCCAAGGGTCGTGTGTTTGATTCATAACTGGGTGGGTTTTCCTCCACCTAGGGCTTGGCTGTTCTTAATTGTGTCCATTGTTATCACTATTAATAGTCCGATTTAAAAGGCTTAAAAGTGCTGTTGTCGGACTAAGAATATATTAATAAATAAAGAAGAAATAAAAGTATACATTAAAGAAATTTTGTAGAAAGAGGAAGGATATGTTAAATAATAAAATTGAATGCCATTAACTACAGCAGCTAGAATGGTTAACCGATTTTGAAGTGTTTCCAACCAAGTAGGGAGATAAAGGGAAATTGTATCAGGCAAAGAAGCTTTCACAAGCCGGAGAGATTTGATGACATGGACTTTAAACTTGAAGTAAGGATGTTAAAAAAGTATTTCTTAGCACTTTGATAAGGGTTGTGATTTTGTAGAGCATGGAAACATGTTTTTGAAGCAGGACGATAAGCATAGTTGAAGGTTTAGGAAAAGAATTGACATGTTGGACTGAATAAATAGATATTTATTATTAGGTAATCTACCGGTTAGGGTAGGTTTTTGGATGGACACAACTATCAAATAAATATTTTGTAACTCCAAACAAAACCCAATCCAGCAACCTAAACTACATCAGGTCCCTCTTCATCTCTGTGTACTTCTTTCCACCCTTCATCCCATCCAACATCCCTATCCTGTTCCTACCCTTTCCTTGCTTGCCCAACATTCTCCCCTCTATTACCTTCTTCAACATTCCACTACCGCTCAATATGCCTTTCATCCATTTTTCCTGCCTCCATAGGATTTCTCTCAACAAACCCCTCTCCTCACCCACCATCTCTAGTACTTCCTCATTTGTTTTCCTTGCGGTCCATTTCACCTTCTCCATCCTTCTCCACACCCACATTTCAAAAGCCTCCAATGTACGTCTATCCTCCTGCTTCAGTGACCACGTTTCTGCACGGTACATAGCTACGCTCGTCCCCGTCATCTACTCCCTCCTCCTTGAGAAAGCCTCCTTACCTAGCGCAATTCTTCTCCTTATGTCCCTACTACTTTGACCGTGTTGGCCCAGAACACTTCCGAGATACGTAAACTGTTCTACTTGCTCTATTTTTTCCCCTCCTATTTTAATGTTTATCTTAGCCTTCTATTTCCTGGAAAATCGCAAAACCTTTGTTTTATTAATATTAATTCTCATCCCATATCTAACGCACTGAATTTCCAATTCACTCAGCAATGCTTGCAACCCCTTGCCTGATGGAGCAACTAATGCTTGGTCATCAGCGAACCTAACCGATTTTACGACTTCCTCTCCGACTATCAATCCCACCTCCAATTCTTCCCATGCCTTTTTAATCATTTCCTCCACATATATGTTGAACAGCACCGGTGACAATGGGCAACCCTGCCTTACACCTCTTCCTAACACTGCCCATCCGGGCTCTCTGTTCCTCACTCGCACCTGAGCAGTCAGGTGAATTTAACGGTGAAAGAATAATTTAGGATGATAAGAAATTATTGAGGGACTCAGAGCCATTTGACCAGGGAATAAAAATGTCATCTATGTAGCGGATCCAGAAAAGTGGTTAGAGGGGTTACTATGAAAGGAAAGTCTTTTCAAGGTGGCCCATGAAGAGATTGACATATGATGGGTGCCATCATCATTCCCATTGTTGTGCCTTTGGTTTGTAAATAGAAACAGCTTTGGAACAAAAATACATTTTTTGTTGGGACGAAAGTGGCTAGATTGAGGAGAAATTCAGTAAAAGGGCACTGGGGTGGGGCTTGTAGAGAAAGATAATGTCGGAGAGAGGATAAGCCTTTTTCATGGGAAATAGAGATATAGAGGGAGGTGATGTCGATGATGGCCATAAGTAGGAAGGAGGCAGAGAAAATAGAGAATTTAAATGGTGGAGGAAGTGTTATGTCTTTCGTGAAGGAGGGCAAGGAGAGTACAAGAGGTTGTAGGTGGTGGTCAAGGAATGCAGAGATTTGTGTATTTTTGGGAGGAGATAAAACTAGGGTGTTCTGAGGTTTGGGGGTGAGAGTAGAGATATGTCTTGGGAGATGGGGCCTTCTTCTGGCCCAAATTGGAGGAAGAAAGACCGAATTTCTGTTGGCGAAGTTGGTGTCAGGTTGTTGGTGTGATGTATCTTTGAGGTGACCTAGGGCTTTGGAAATTTAATCATTGGTGTATAGAATTACTACTGAGTAGCCTTTATAGGTGGTGGTGGCTACAATGTTGCGGTTGGACTGGAGGATTTTAGGGCATGACATTCGTTTGTTGAGAGGTTATTTTTAGGTTTGAGAGATTCTATGAAGGATTTATTGGACACTTTATTTATGTAGAAGTAGACGTATGAAAATTTCAACAGGGTGATAACTTGGCAGGGGTTTTGGTTCATGTGTTAAAGCAAGGTGAAATTTGTCAAGTGCAGGATTGGTATTTATGTGACTGGAAGGGTTATGTGGTGATTTTCAAAAGGCACCTAATTGAAGGTTTTGACAGAAATTGAAGGTATCGGTGAGTATATTGATGTGGTTGACTTGTGGTGTAGGGGAGAAGAATAGGCCTTTACTTAGAATGGAATTTCACTGTCAGAAAGGCTGGTATTTGATAGGTTTACAATATCATGAGAATTGTCAGAGGGAGGGGAGGAGTTGGCACCCTTCAGTGGTGGCTGGGGCTTGGGAAAAATCAGAGGGTCTTTAGGAGGGGGGGAGGTTGTAAATGCTACGGAGGTCAGGCTTGTATTGAAAGAGTGGGGGTGGTTTGGGAGGAGGTGGTGGAAAAGGGTTACAATATGGAAGACCTACTCGGAAGAAGGAAATACAGAGATTTGACAACTTTTTCAGGAGACATTGTTTTTGTTGGAGGGAATGTAGGGTGGATGAAACTGAGGTGTTGAGTTATGGAATTAGGTGAGCAGCAGCCAAGGAGATTATTTTGAAGAGGGAAAATAAGTTTGAAATGTGTTGTTCATGAATACATTTGTATTGGGTAAGGATAAGGTGGGCATATTCTAAAGATTTTTGGTAAGAAAATGCATTAAACTTGGGGTGGTTATCTGGAAGATTAGTAGATAAAGGTAAGGAAATGACTAGACCGTTGGTAATGATTCCTAAGGACAGGCATGAGATGAGAAACTCTGTATGGCTGGTGTACTTGGTGAGCTTATATGCGCGATGGCAAAAATTTCGGATCTGAAATGAAAAGGGAAAAGAGTGGTTCATATTTGGGTGATTAGGAAGAATCTGGGAAGAGAAATGGGAAATAAAGGAAAACAGTGGTGAAGAAAAGGATAGCACATTCATAATGGAGCAGAATCGGATGCGGAAAGAGCACAAGATTTGGTGCTGGTTATATATACATACATGCACACCCATATAAACACACTTACACAGATACATACATTTGGAATAGCCGGATGACTTGGATTTTCATCTTTAGATGTATACATTACAGCAGTGTCCATCTGTGAATTTTGTCTCTCCCTCTAGCATTTGGCCATCTTCCTCTATTGACATTTTATTCATTATGACTACAAGTTGGATGTTTCATATCCTACTGCAGTTATCTGCTCTAATATCTGGGTAATACAGAAATAATTTCAGTTTCACAATGAATTCGGTGGAGATCTTAAAGATCTTCTTTTCTGAAGCTATCCATGACACTGGATGAAAAATACCCACCACTGAAAGGGGGTAATTTCTGTTTTTAAATGGAATTACTGCGTAATATTTTAAATGAATGAAATAAAATTAAGCTAGAATTTGATGGAACTTGTTAAACCATCTCTATTTATTTTTTACTTACGCAATTATTCAGTCTTTACTTAGAATTTTATTGTAATTCTCTCAGCAATGGATGATGATGGCATGTTGCTAGACGATAATTATTTCTACTTGACAGTCTTTGAGGAAGTTCCTGTTTGACCCACTCTAAAGAATGATAATTTTACTGTAGTCATAACTAATGCAAACATCTGAAATAGCCATGATATGAGGAACCTCTTTCAGATGTCCATTTTTATATTGTCTTGGTTGTGTTTCCTATTTATCCCTCACTTACCCAGTTCGTGAAATGCCGTGACTTCATCACTAAGCCAAAATGTGGTTTGTCAGCCAGCTGTAAATCTTGTTGAATATTAGTTGAATAGGGTTTTTGTCGTTAAGTAAATACCTCAAGCTTTACCTTGGAGAAGGGATACTTAAGATAATGAATTCTCATGGCCAAATATAATATTTTATTTCACGTAATGCAATTATTTCACTTTTCAATAGTAATATCATCAGCCATATGGTCTTGATTAAAATAAATCCCATGATCCTCTACCAGTTACCTACATCGTTATTCCAACCAATGCATTGCCTGTTTCTAAAAATGATTTTTAATATATGTGATAGTTTTGAAACTTGAAGGTGGTGATTGAAGGTCTGGTAGAAATCAAAGTAGAAAGGTATAGTAGCTACATTGCTGTATAAAGCACTTTAAGAAGTTTGCTCCAAAGTAAAGAATCTAGTGTTTCTGTTGTTAGTAGGGTTTTATTTATATATATAAACCATAAACACAGTATTCAACCCGAAGGTCGGTTTAGTAGGTGACTGTAGAGCTCACCCATGTGCCAAGCCCGATAGCATGTGAATATTCACACATCAGGGTAGGGGGGCCAGTTCCTTTCCCTGTGCCGGTTATGGTTTCCCAGGAAGATCTGGTACCCAAAAAATCAACTAGCTTGGGTGGAGCTGCAGGTGCCCAAAGTGCCTTGCCCGGGAATCAAACCCGGGACCCTCCGGTCCGTAGTCAAACGCTCTACCCACTAGACCACCGCGAATTAATATAAATATATAACAAGGTAATCTACCGGTTAAGGTACTTTTTGGATGAACACAACTATCAAATAAATATCTGGTGACTCCTAACGAAACACAATCGACCAGCATAGTCTACATCAGGTCCCTCTTCATCTCTGTGTACTTCCCCCCTTGATCCTGTCCAATAGCCCTATCCTGTTCCTGCCCTTTCCTCATTTGCCTAACATTGTCCTCTCTATTAGTCTTCAACATCCCACTGCCGCTCAATACGCCTGTCAACCATTTTCCCTGCCTCTATAGGATATCTCTCAACAAACCCCTCTCCTCACCCACCATCCCTAGCACTTCATTTGCTTTCCTTTTGGTCCATTTCACCTTCTCCATTCTTCTCCACACCCACAATTCAAAAGCCTCCAATCTAGTTCTATCCTCCTGCTTCAGTGACCACTTTTCCGCACCGTACATAGCTATGCTTTGTATCAAAGATTTTACGACTCTTTTCTTAACCTTCCTACACAACGTCCCCATCATCAACTCCCTCCTCCTTGAGAAAGCCTCTATGCCTCGAGCAATTCTTCTCATTACGCCCTACTACTTGACCGCATTGGTCCAAAATAATTCCAAGATACGTACACTGTTCTAACTACTCTATTTTTTCCCTTCCTATTTTAATATTTAGCTTAGCTTTTGTTTTACTGGAAAATTACATAAACTTTGTTTTATTAGTATTTATTTTCATTCTCTGTCTATCGCATTGAATTTCCAATTCACTTAGTAATGCTTGCAACCCCTTGGCTGACTGCCAAAATTAGATATTGTTCATCAGCAAAATTAACTGATTTTATGAGTTCCCCACTGGAGCTATCCGCTAATATGCGTTAACTTGCACAAATCAATTCGAAGCGGTGGCTCCAAAAAAAATGCTACACTGAAAGATGGATGCTTCAGGCCATGGATTGAAACTAAGTTTATTCCAGGAAAGTTTATGTGCCTATGCTTGAACCATAGGTGATATGTAATTCATTTTTGGAATTACTGTTAATAACTACCGTGTTGGATTTCTCTCAGCTTCTTTTATATACTTATATGAGCTCTGTGTATTGTGAGCTGTACCAGATTAGGGTTTAAAACCAAATATTTAGATGCGTTTTTCCTTTAGTGAAATGTAATCATTTTACTTAGCCCCTCAAGATTTCGAGCCACTGTGGACATGGAATTGTTTGGCTAAAATGGTCCTAAGACATTGACTGTATACAAACCACACCCTTTTAAGTGCTTAACTACTATCATTTCTCATTATGGTTCGGAAGGTGACAGATGAAGGACATAATAGCCTCTCTGTCAATCCAACTGGGGAACTTAGTAGTAATAATTCACAGAGGAAAAGGTTGAGAATATGGAAATGGTTGCATTATAGTGTCCACGAAATACTGGTAGTTTAGAAAATAAACAGTTTTAGTAAAAGCTGGCAAAATTATTGCAGTTGTCTATCTGAATAAGCAAGTTATTTTCTCAATGGATTAGGCAACATTAAAGTAAAATCATGAAAATGGAGAAAGACTTCTGGAAAAAAATATTAGAAACAAGATGAAAGATGGCACTTTGCTTTTCCGCGTAGAGTATTTTTTATTACAACCTGGGTTTCATGACAGAGTAACATCTTCAGGTAAAGATGTTACTCTGTAAAGAAATCGGTCATAATAAAAATACTCTACGTGGAAAAGCAAAGTGCCTTCTTTTATCATGAGGGATATCCACCATGAAGCCTGAAGCTGTGTTGTTTATTAGCAACAAATTTGATTTACTTAAGACTTAATTAAAAGGGACTTACTCTGAGGTCTTCACAATTCTCTTTGCCTGCCTTGGTCAATAATTCATTGAAAACTGGAGTAATTTATCCGTATTTTATTAATATTTTTAAAATATAGTTGAAAAAATTTTATCAGAATATCTTAAGCTTTCAGTTGTTTGATATGAGTCAAGTTCAAAAATTCATCTCTCATCTCGCCTTAGTTAACAAAGTTATCAATAAAATGAATACCAATTGAAGGCTAGATTCTGACCAAAATTGTTTCATTTCATCAGATAAAAATGAGAATACTCTAATATACTATTGTAAACTTATTTCACCATCTGCTTTCAAAACACACATCTGCTTATGTGCTTTAGGTTATTTTGAATCAGTGTGAAGTGTGCCTAGCATTTGCTTTATTATGTTTTTAAGTGCTAATCAAGCTGAGATATTAAGAGATGAGTTAACATTGGCCCACACAAACGTTTATGTCTCCTCAAATTCATTCAAGCCCTGAAAATCTCTTAAAAAATCACTTAATTTTGAATAAATAATTTTGGATTTTGAAACTGCACAATGTTTAATACTAGGTTACGTTTATAATTATGGAAATTATCCTAACAATTAAAAAAATCAACTACTAGGTTTGTTTAAAAACTATTGGGAAAAGTTTCTGAAAAATAATGCATTTCAGATATTCCTACAAAACCTCAAAACTCTTCAAAGTACATCCCTTCAGCATCGACACACTTCTGCCAGTGGCTTTTCCATGACTCAAAGGCTTGCTGGTAGGTTAATTCTGGAAGGTCTTTAAGGGTACACATGCAAGCTTCTTTGACGGCACTTATTTTCTCATGGTGGTGTCCTTTGAGGGAGATATTTACTTTTGGAATTAGGAAATATTGTGTTGGTGCCAAGTCAGGACTGTAAGAGTGTTGGGGAATCATCAGATGCTGTTACGGTTCTTTGCAAGTGGATATTCAACTCGGCTCTTGGTCATCCGTCAAGACCTTTGGGACGAGTTTAATGCAGTTCATTCACATTACCAAATTTTAAGTGATAATGGTGTGCTCTGTCATCTTATCAATATCAGTACGCACACATCATCTTCACAATCATGCACACACTTAACCTACAGTCTAAAATCAACACTTCAAGCATACATCTGGAAAAAATTGTTACTGAAACATTTTATACAACCATTATATAAGATTGCATTATAATTGGTGAAAATTGTAAATGTAAGTTTTACTGTAAAATTTAAGATTTTTTCTTTTTGAAGCAATTATAGTCTATGTGAGATCTTACAGGCTACACAGCAACACTGATGACTAATATAATTTGATAGCTTAGATAGAACATTTTTTAAGTGGTGTATTGATATGCAAGTACTGCATGAATTGAGTGTAGACTGTATGTCCCCCCCAAAGCACTATCATGCACAGTATGCCTGTAGTAGTATTTAGGGGAGGTGACCAACAGCTAAGGTCATTTATGCCATTAGGGATACAAAGGAAGGAGTGAAACCCAGCTTCAGTATTAGCCTTCTCTTAACAAAAGGCGCCATGGGCCACAGCTTAACGTCCCATCTGATGGATGGCATACTCACTCAAAGTGCCCTCCACAAAGCACCTCAAGTAGGGATTGGGATACCACTGAAAAAATCTGCTGCTGCCAGGATTCGAACCCGGGCCCTCTGGATGAAAAGTCAGTATGTTAGCCACTGCACTGTCCCAATCCCCACGAAGCTTGTTGGAGGGTGAGGGGGAAGGGGCAATATTAAAAAAAATTCAATGGATTCTTATCCTAACATCCAATATGATATTTACATGTACATGCCATATGCCTGTGAAAAATAATCACAGCATTCTGTCATTCAAACTTTGAAATTCTCAGATATCAACAAGAGTGACTGCAAAACTGGAAAATCTTCAGAAATTTTCTGTGTCAAGAGGGCCCATTGAAAATTTTCAGTTTGATGTCAAACCAAGTCAGCATGTTTACTGTGAATTAGAAAGACTGTATAAAAAGCACTCAATTTAATTCAGTTCTTGAATAAAAACCATAGGTACAGTAATCAACCCGAAGGTCAGTTTGGTAAGTGATGATAGAGTTCACCCAGTACTAATCCTGACAGCATGTAAAATTCACACATCAGGGTAGGGGGCCAGCTCCGGTGTCTCAGGAATATCTGGTACCCAAAAAATCACATAGCTTGGGTGGAGCTGCAGGTGCCCAGAGAGACTTGCCCAGGAATAGAACTCTGACCCTCCGTTCAGTAGTCTAACACTATCCCTGGACTACTGTGACCAACTTCTTGAATATCAAAGCAATAATGAGAAAGATGAAAAAAAATGATCTGGGGGAAGCACTTCCTCATTTGGAGGGCTTGAGATGAAAGGTATTCATAGCATTGGAATTATTGCATGGGTTGCTCAATAAGTCCTAAGGAAAAAATAGAAAAACAAATTATTCTAGGTAGATTATATTTAATTTTTCAACAGAATCTCCTTTTAGCTTGATACACTTGTCCCATTGTTTCTCCAACTTTTTTAATGCATCCAATTAGTAGGATTTCAGAAGGTCCTCTAAATAAGCATGTGTGTTTGTGGTGATCTCCTTGTTTGACATAAATCAATTTCTGGCTAACCATTTTTTAAAGTTTGGAAATAACTTTGTCACCGGGGGTCAAATCTAGTGAATCTGGTGGATGTCGTAATAATTTGAACTTCAATTCCATAATATTTGTTACCAAAACTGCACAAGTGGCACCCATTCATTGTCTTGATAGAAGAGAATTTTTTTTTCCACCAAATGAGGACTTTCCTTGATTTCTTAGCTCAACTGGAGCATTAACAATGCATACTACTCTTCAATTATCATTTATCCTTTTTGCAAGTAATCGGTGAGCTTGTGTATCCCATAAAATCATGGCCATCACCTTACCGGCTGATTTCACCATCAATGCCTTATTTGGAATGGATAACCTTTAGAAACCCACTTTTTCAACTGTTCCTTCATCTCCAAATTGTAATAGTGGATCCATATTTCTTCTACAGCTATGCATTGATGCAGAAACTTTTCAGGATTGGGATGGAACAGTGTCAAACCAGCCTCTGAATCAACCACATGATTGTGTTTATTCCTCTCTGAGAGCAAACATGGCACCCATAGTACCGAGATATTTTCCACACCCAATTTTTCATGCAAAATTGAGAATACTTATGTAGCTTGTGATATGCTCGTGGCCTCAAATGATTCATGAACTTTGATTCATCGAATACTGAAAACCATTTTGTGGATTTTGTCCATAATTTCTGGGTAAGTCGCACAGGACACCCCAAACGATATTATTCATTTGTGGATGTGGATGTATGGCCATGTTTAAACTCATTTACCCAATTGTAAGCATTCACAAACAGGAGCAGATACGCTATGAACTTCACCCAACTCAGCTTTGATTTTTTTCTGTGTTAAGGCTTTTAAATAGGAGTGATTATTCACCGCATGAACCTCTTTTTCCATTTTTCTAAGTACACAAAAAAGTTGGTTGCTTCAGTGGACTATGAAAATGAAACCACTCAATGGATATAGCTGAAACCTGTACAGCTGTCTAGTGGGAGATGAGGCTTCTGAAAGAAAAATTTTTTTGTTACTATAATTGCCATCTTTTGGATATTTGAAGAAATAATTAGATACTCCATATATTAACTCTGGTTTTCCTATGTTATCCTGAGTGTACTCTTTTTTTAATATTATTAATAATTTGGTCTCATTTATAAATGTCACTTCTCAGCCGAATCTCGTCCATAATTTCAACCACCTTTCCTTTACTTCGTTTCACAGAATTCCCTCTGTTGAAACATTCTGTCTTCCCCCCTCCTCCTGCCTTACCACAGTCTCATGGGGATTGGGATGGTGCGGTTTCTAACATATTTGCTTCCCACCCAGAGAGTCCGGGTTCGAATCTGGGAGGCGGCACAGATATCAGTGGTATCCTGAGCCCTACTTGAAGTGCTTTGTGGAGAGCACTTAAGAGCCAGTGTGCCGTCCTTCGGATGGGACGTTAAGCTGCGGACCCCTTGGCACCTTTCCTTAAGAGTAGGCTAATGCTGATACCAAGTTCTCTCCACTCTTCACCCTTTTCTATCCATCCCTAACGGCGCAATTGACTTCAGCTACCAGTGGCCGCCCCTAAAAGCTACTCCTAGGTCACAATCCTGTCTTCCATCCTCTGTTCTTCTATCCTCTCATAAAGATTGAAGTGTCCTCCCCTATTTTAATGCATGCTAATTTATTTTTTGCAGTTTAAGGCTATGAAAAACATGCTCATTTTTGTGTATTGTATTAAGAATTTGTTATCATGTAATGCAATTTTGTGACATTTTTTGTGCAGAGAGAGCAGAGCTTTGAATTGTTAAATGTAATAATTAATTAAGGTTAAAATGTAATATCCTGTCCATGTGTGGTTTCTTTTTTGTTGCGTATCATCTTAACAGGTTGTATTATTTTTGTTTGACCAGGATTTGTTACAAGTTTGAACAATGTGTAAAGCTCTCCTAACTGCATAACGAAATGTGGAATACCTGATATGTACTGTTTTGGAATTGGGGACTGTAGTTTTATAAATATGTGTGTGGAAGATATTGGCTGAAAATTTCTAGTTATCAGTTACAAAACTTTATTTACCTTAATATTCTACAAGGCTTCTTGGAAATACTTCATCTTCCGAGACTTAGGAAATGTATTTGGAAAGAGTTTTTACATATTTTCATTTAGTGTTCTCTGGCATCTATATTTACCATCTCTGGAGCATTTCCATTAGAGTTGTCACATTGTAGCTCAGGGGCTTTTTATTCATGGTGGACTTAAAATTTCTAAAATTCATCGTTTTTATAACAGGTTTCTCTGAGAAAAAATCCAAGTAATCATGCTTTTTTAAGCTCAAGTGGAAAAATGGTTCAATAGGCATTAAATTGTTAATTAAATATTGACAAAATTTATCAGCTTAGTATCCATAAAAGGAATTAGGACAAAATGAGGTAAATGAAAAAAATAGTAGTGATGAAAGTTCTAGAAAAGTAGTTCTAAAGAAGAGAATTGGTTTATTGAGATGCTAAAAAATGTGATTGATTTCATTTTGGTGTATATGGTTTGTATAAAAAGTATTTGCAAAAGGTTCTGAAAAATAGATGTATTTCAGATATTGTTACATTGCCTCAAAACTCTTCAAAGTATATCCCTTGAGCATTTACAAACTTTTTCCAGCAGGTTTTCCATGAATCTAAGGCTCTCTGGTAGGCAGATTCTGGAAGATCCTTAATGGTACGCATACAAGCTTCTTTGACGGCACTTATTGCCTCATGGTGTCGTCCTTGATGGGGGATTTTCACTTTTGGGAATAGGAAAAAGTGTGCTGGTACCAAGTCAGGACTGTAAGGGGGTTGGGGAATCGTCACGATGCCATTGCTGAAGGTCTTTACTAGCAGATACTCAATCTTGTTCATCCATTGAGACCTTCAGGACAAGTTTAGCACAGATCTTTTGCATTGCCAAATTTTCAGTGAAAGTGGTATGCACTGTCATCTTATTAATGCCAATATGATCTACAATCCTGCGTGAGCAAACTTAACTGACAGTCTGAATTCAGCACTTCACACATCAGGAAAAATGTTACCAATACTTTTTATACAAACCTTGTAATGCAAAGAGTGGTACATAGGCAATATTTCAGGAATATACTGAGTAAATTGAGGTGAGGTGAAAAAAAATATGTAGTATGGTTGCTATTACCAATTTTTCAAAGTTGAGGTCCCTTCTGTTTGGTAGTTAAGTGAGTGCTTGAGAGAAGGAATTACAGTCATGCATTTTTTCAGCTACTTCCCTCTAGTTCCAGCTGTTGTGGGGTGCAAAATGAAAATAGTAAAATTCTTACATTTTGAAAATTTTGAGCTGTTACCTTCCACATGTTAAAAATTCTCCAATCCCTAATTCCTTGAAAGTCTGTTGAACAGTGCCTCATTTCAAATTTAGTAGTTGTACATTTACAACACCTTGTTCAAATTTTATTGTAGTAATTTCCAGTTAACTGTTTAAAACATTCCTTTCTTGCATGTAAATTATAAGTTGTATATTTTAAGTTGTCATGATGCATGAGAGTAAAGCAAGAACAGATTTTAGCTCTTATCTTTTCAGCGACAGAAACTGGCTTCTTTTTATGGATAAGAATTTATTGAAAGTAGTTGATAAATTTTGAGGTAGCAAATATAAACATTCTAAAAGTTATTTTTTACTTTATTAAAACCAATTGCCTTATTTTGCAGAGCTTCAGCCATTCATCTTTAAACTCTTTTTTTCTCATATTTGATTGTTCTCTTTTCATATTTTTACATCATAGAATGTAACAGAAATTTTGAATTAATTTAAATTAGTTTGAAAAATAAATTACTTTTAGAGGGTTATGAAAACATGATATTATTTGTGGAAACAAAATTAAGGTTTCAAAGCTATTCATCCACTATTCAATCCAATGAATCCTGAACTGTTTGGGGATTAATAATGATCTGACAGTAAAATGTATAGTGAGATCCCAAGTATTGTCATCTTTTCATCCACAGACAAGGGCAACTACATGGCTAATGAGTAGATATCATTATTGTATAAATAAATTATATTACAAATATAAATAATATAGTAACCTATAATATAGAACTAAATAATATAGAAACCTACAGAAAACGCATTCCACGACTAAGTAGCAATTTAACAAGTTGTGATGCTTCAGCCAATACCTTCATTTGGCATCATTGTACATCTGAAGTTGCAGATTATTACTTAAATAGCCACTATTAGGTCTGGAGCCATAGGTTGCTGATCCCTGGTCTTAATTATATTGTTTCGTAATCTGCAAATTCTTCGGCTTAACTTTTTGAAACACTCAAAAGGGAATGAAATATCCACAGTCCATCATCATCATTCAGAAACTTCTTAAAATGCATAAATTTTTTTATACCTTCAAACCTATTTCAATGTCTTACACAAGATATGCCCATGTAATGGGTGTTTGGGAGTTCCTCGTGCAAAGCATTGTGTTCCACTAATGAGGAATATACCCAAAAATCCTTACAATGTTTGTGCTGCAAACTTAAACTTGTCATTTACCCTTCTGTAGTGTTATAAGGCATTTTCATAAAAAGACTGGACTGAGTGCACTACGCACAAATCGCTTCATTAAATGAAATTTACAAAGTAGCACTATTAAGTAGAATCCTTTAGCACTGCCTCCACATATATCCAGCTGCACACACACACACACACCAGCAGTCTGCAATGGCCACTGGTACAGCTTTGATTGGCTGAAATGAAAGATTTGGAGGAGTGTCGCATGTTCATTAAATTTTTTTTTCAAGCTCAGGAAATGTGCAACAAAGACATTCCAGTTACTTCAACAAGCCTTCAGGGTTGAAGCAATATGGTGGTCATAGTGTTTTGACTGGTACCTTTAATTTAAAATAGGGAGAACTTTTACTGGTGTGGATCCTCGACATCTTCCAATTTGACAGAACACATTCAAAGTATGATTTGATTCATGCAAATTGTCTGTTAATAGTCGAGGAGGTAATGGAAGAGGTTGAAGTCAGTTTTGGATGCTGTCCCTCCATTTTTATGGAAAAATTTGGCATGCACCATGTCACATCAAATTTGTTCGCAGAAGAACAGGAAAACAAATATAGAAATCAGCAAATTGAGCAATACTTCCTCATGCAAGTGCCAATCCAGATTTCCTAAGGACCATCATCACAGAAGAGGAAATTTGGATTTATGAGTACAGCGTTGAGAGCAAGGCTGAGTCTTCTCATAGGAAGGGGCCAGACCCCCTTCCGAAGGAAGCTTTCATGTCTCAGTAGGGAGTGAAAGTGATGTTAAGGTTTTCTTTAATTGGCAAGGGATAATTCTTTATGAATTCATCCAATAAGGACAAAGAGTCAACAAGCAATTTAATGTAGAGGTTAAAACACACAATGAGGTAGGCCTGAGAGCCAGAGTTGGACACTCTACCATGACAATGTGCTGGCTCATAACTTTCTCTTTGTGAGTGAAATTTTGACCAAAAACAGGGAAATGGTGGTCCTTCACCCACCCTATTCCCCAGATTTGCCTCAGTCCTTTTCATGTTCTTAAATTGAAATCAACTGAAAAAATGCTGATTTGATCCAACTGATGACAGAAAAAATGTGTCTAGGACTTTCTATAAGAGCATTCAAAAAGAAGCACTCCATTAGGCGTTCAAAAGCTGAAGGAAAAGTTGGGAGTGGTGTGTGGCTATCCATGAAGAGTACTTTGAAAGGAATAAATATGAAAAAGACATTCCTATTGAAATACAGTTGCTATAATAACTGTCCGTTCTTTTTTGAATTGAACTTGTATTCAAATCTTGGTTCCATTATAGTTTCTAAAATCATCAGTATAAAATAAAGATACTACTTGTTCCAGGGATAGAGATAATTTAAAATGATTAGGACACACCTTTAGCTCATTACATTGGAATCAAAAGATTGTTAATTTACTTGGTGAAACATCATTTTTCTTCACCCTCCTTGTAGCTGGATTTTCATTCTCTATCTTTTTGGGAACAGGAAGAGGTTTCTGAGGATTCAGCTGTTTTTGATTATGTTGATTCAGGTGTATGATAGCCTGATATTTCTCCTTCCTCAATGACACCATCAGTTATCCTAAGGTCTGTTAAAGAAACAATGATATAGATGATGTTATGCTAAATATTTTGATATGTTGCCTATGAAGTTATTTGAAAACGGACTTATAACTAAGCATCTGTCCAGAGTTGCTGAGAGATAAGGCAGTCAAAAGTTCGAATGGGATGTTCAAAAACACATCAATGTCAACAATTGTCAATGTCTCAACCTTATTGAGCTTAAGTACCCTTTTCTTCTTTTCCTCCAATTTATGGTAATCCAGATTATTTTCTTTACAGAATATTATGATATGTAACAGAACCAAGAATTTTGAAATAATTTATGCTTTGTGTGTAGTACTGAATTAGGAACAGGAAGAGGTTTCGATGGGAATTTTAACATTTGAATGGGGAATTTTAATTTGATGGGATCAGATGGGAATGGCATGTAACATAAAAGTAATATGTCATTCCTGTCTGAAAATACCTAATACTTAAGGTAAAAAAATTATGAAATTCTTTGTTAATATAATCTTTAAAAACATAATATAGAGCTTGTGAACTCACATTTTTAAAGCTTTTATGAAATTTGTATGCATTTTGATAAAATAAAAACTCCTCATTAAATGTTATCTCCAATTCGGGCATTGAATTTTCAAATCACCATCCTGTGCTAGTGCTATATACTGCAGTAGAGAGTTAAATTATGAGTTCATGATTTAATCCTTTACTGTTGAACAGCCACAATTTTTCTGTTGTTTTTTAATTGCAGCTGAAACTAAGCTCAATATTGTTTGGAGTGACATGATGGAAAAGCACCTGTAATAGATAAAAAGTCCCAAGTGTTACTGCCCATTTATCTTATTTCATACATTGGGTTTTAATGCCTGGGTGTCGTCATCAGGCATAATATTTATGTAAAAGTTTATAATAAAATCAATAATTTCAGGCTTGACTAGTGGATAAGAAAGAAAAATAACTTTGTGAATTCCCCTTAATGTTTAATTTTATATTCTGGGTTTCAATGCCTAGGGTCACCTTGATGTTTATGCTATGTATTGAAACCCAATTTGTATGATTAAACATTAAGTGGAACTCTGTTTTTCTTTCTTAAAAGTTTATACCTGATAACGCCTAGGCATTGAGATGGATTGAATGAAATAAAATTGGTGGGCAGTACAATTTGTTATTTTTATCTATATTGTGAAAAATAGTTCCTCTGATCCAAACAATATTTTCATTATAATAGTTTGAATATGATATGGAATTCTGCTTAGTTTTCTGAATTCATATTCAGCATTGTTGACATTTCTTAAACCTAACATCTGTGGGGTGGTGAAATGCATTATGCCTTGGATGTGATTGTAACTTTTGAGGAATTTTTAGGTAAAATTGCATGCTCCAATGTGCTAAGTGATCTCTATGCCATGGGGGTGACTGATTGTGATAACCTATTAATGATCCTTGGAGTATCAACCAAGATGGCTGACAAGGAGCGGGACATAGTGATGCCACTGATGATGCGTGGGTTTAAGGTATAGTGTGTGTGTGTGTGTTTGGTTACATCCAGAGTCCAATGCCAATGTAGCTGTTACCTTTCATTTATTGTTTCATGTTTAGGATGCTGCATTAGAGGCTGGATCAAATGTTACAGGAGGCCAAACTGTAATAAATCCATGGTGTATGGTAGGTGGAGTTGCTACTGCAGTTTGTCAACTTGATGAAATAATAATGTAAGTTTTTAGTATGCGATGTTGAATACAGTGGAACTTTCTGTGGGAATTTTTTGTGCTCTGTTATCTCATGTGTTTTTGCTGTAATATAACTTAAAAATTAGTTCCAAATGGACAACTACAACTGTATGACCAGAGAACTGTAGTAAAGTTATATGTTTACTTAGTTCAATGCAGATGATATTTGGTGTGGTTGGTAGAAGGCGAGTGCCTGATCTTGATTTTTGTTTAGAAAAACACTTGTATTTTGACAATTTTATAAGAAATTCACTCAGTCTCCCACTATGAATAATTTGGAAGAATCCCTAGTGTTTCAATAAAAGCTAGTAATTGTGACACACAGCCAAAATGTGAGGATATTATTACTGGGAACACTCTTAAGGTATCATTTTAAAAATTACCTTGGAGGTGAGGAGGGCGGATAGCTCTTGGAAGGGAATATCATGATATTAGTATACATTTCATGGATTGAGCAATTTATGGTTTGTCATATTAATTAAAAAAAGGAATTTAATAGGTAGGGTGAGGAAATAAATAATACAGAGAGAGGTTTGTGCCTGTGCAAAAACAAGCGGTGAGGGGAATAAATTGTTTTGTTAGCTAACAGTATGCTTTTGTCGTCATGAAAATATCAAGTCAGTATGCCCAAAAACAGGCAGTGGGAGGGGGGGTTAGGCAGTCAAGGTTGCAAATCTATTATAGAGAGAAAGTATAATCACTGCCCAGGGGGTTATAAATGTCTGGCAGGAAAAATTAATTTGCTAAGTGGTATTGCTTTTATCCTGAATTGTGGTAAAGAAAACCAACAGTACCCTCAGTGTAACAGTAGACATACCACCTAATGGTTTCAGCTGTCATGAGCAATACAAGTTGTTTACGGTTAGCAGTGAATTGGTCAATTGCAAAGTCTCTCCTAAGTGCCATGTTCTTCTGCTCATTGAGAACCAACTTTGTAATTTAATTATTTTGTAACAAACTTACATGTACTCTCTATTTTTTTAACTGTTTTGGTCAAAATCAATAATGTTTTGTTTTACTAAAATTACACATGGTTAAATTATTGTAAATCTGAATATTTACTGTGTTCTAGACAAATGGTAGATACCAATTAAGAGCTTAGTACCTCTGCAGTGTCCCTTTGGTACATACCTGTAGGTCGGATACAGCTGATAGAAATGTTTCTTGCTAAAATGCTAATCTTTTATGTTATTTAGTTTGCGTCATAAATATATGCATTGTGTGGATTTCTCTTAATACTCTTCTTACTTTTTACCTTTAGGCCTGATAATGCTGTAGTTGGTGATGTTCTCGTTCTGACAAAGCCACTTGGAACACAAGTTGCAATATGTGCCCATCAGTGGCTAGAACATCCTGAGAGATGGAGTAGAGTAAAGCTTGTTGTGACAGAGGATGATGTTAAAAAAGCTTATCACCGAGCAATGGATTCTATGGAAAGGCCTAACCGAATGGGTGAGAGTAATAGGATATTTTTTACAACTGACCAAATTTGATGGCAATAACTCTTTGACTGTCTTCATTTATTTTACAGCTGCCCGTTTAATGCACAAGTTTAATGCTCATGGTGCCACAGATGTGACAGGTTTTGGTTTATTAGGGCATGCTATGAATTTAGCAAAACATCAAAAGAATGAAGTATCCTTTGTTATTCATAATTTGCCAGTAATAGCAAAGATGACAGCTGTCGCAAAAGCATGCGGAAATATGTTCCAATTACTTCAAGGGCACTGTGTGGAGACATCAGGTAAGATGCCTTGAAATTTTTTTTAGCTAGTTTTATTACTGTAGCTTGTAAAGTGTTCCTTATTTGATATTTGTTTTCTAATATGGCACTTTGGGGAGTGTTTCGAGGATGTAATTTTTTACGAAATATATGTTCCTCATGTGGGTCATGGTAGTCCAGGGATAGAGCATTGGACTACTAACCAGAGGCCCTGGGTTCGATTCCTGGGTAAACCTCTCCAGCTCCTCAGCTCCACCTAAGCTGATTATTTGGGTACCACATCTTCATGGGAAACCATAACCAGCACAGGGAAAGGAACTGCCTACCCTGATGTATGAATTTCATATGCTGTCGGATTGTGTACTGGGTGCCATCACCTACCAAACCGACATTTGGGTTGATTGCTGTTTTTATGGTTATTTTGTGTTCCTCATACCAATAATTTTACTGTTACAGTGGCATGTCATGGTAACATTGCCACTAGGTAAATTCTCTTCAACCAATGAATTTTTCTCACTTCATCATGTTTGGGTCAGGATTCATTTTCATTCCTCATAATTTCAACTTGCGTGAAAAATGTATAGTCTCCTGCAAGTGTTCTTCCAATATGTAAATTACCGAGCTAACTCCTGGGGGGTTATTCCCTGACAAAGTTACCTGATGCCATTATGGCATTGGCTATGTGAAATATCATTAGAAGCTATTCTGTAAGAGTTGCCGATGCCATGTTTGGATGCCAGTTGGGCTGCTGTGATGTACTTAAAAGAGTATTCTAGAAGCAGCTTTCCAGGGCAGTTTCATAAAGTAGAAACACCGTTGGGATAAGTGTGTATGTTGGGGAGGAGACTACTTTGAAGGGGATCCTGACCAATAATTTTCTTAGTGAAGTTTTTTTGTAATAAATGTAGTTCGGGAACCTTTTGAACAGACATTGTATTTTGGAGGAATATTGAAATTGTAAATGGGACATTCAGGGAAGAATTGTGTTAGGGAAAGCTAGACTTGATATTTAAGGCTAGAGGATGAGCAGAGATTAGGGATTTTTGCTTTGGGTGTGAAGGAAAATTAGTTAAACTGAGAGGAAGACAAAATTTGAGGTTTAAAATATGTTGGGGAAAGAGAAAGAGCTATAGGGTGAAATCAAAAAATGACAGAGAAAGTGAATGGAGGAAATATTGAAAGTTAGTGATACATATGACAGAAGTGAGAAAAAATAGGAAGGTCCCACAAAATATAGAAATAAATAGTTGTTAGGTACCATCCAAAATCCACCTTAAAAATGGATACCCTGATTGATCGATGGGAAATAAAATTTTCATCTTTCTGGTATTTTAAAATTTCTCTTGCATCTTCAATGATTAGATCTGTATTTGATGTTGACTGAAAATCAGTGAGGCAGCTTTTAATGTATGATGTAGTTTCCAGGTTTACTTTGTGAAAGTGACCCATAATGCAAAAGAATAAACTTCGTATTTCCACATAAAATATATTTGTAGATGATCTATGATTCATCACATAGGGTCATCATCACCTGATGATGATGACTATGCGTTGATTCCTAGCTCTTCTACAAATATATTTTATGTCGAAATTCAAAATTTATTCTTTTGAATTTAAAGCTTTTTAATGGGTAAAAATTATCTTCAACTGCTTACAGTCTCTATTTTAACATTCCATCTTGTGACCTCATAAGAAACCAACCGTACTACTCTCCGTCTGGATTAAGTGGCTGTTCAAATTAGTGGGGATTTACTCTTGATATTAATAATATGTTAGGTGCTGCAGTAATGCAGTGCCTACAGGTATGCACAAGGTGTCACTTACTGTGTGAGCATTTTGTTTGACAGAATAGACATTATAAACAGTTAAATAACAAATCATTAAATGTGGTCTGTCTGCCCATCACGTTTGCATCTAGGGTTTTTATATCAAAAGGTAAATGATGAATGCAGTGTGCATGAGATGGTTAAGGAGGAAACTATCAGACATGCCTTGCGGTAGTTAAATAATAGTTTCCCCAGATCTGATATTATAATTCTGCATTTAGGACTTGCTAGGGATATAGTATGACATATTTGCAAATACAATGCCCTAATGTTGTGATAGATGCTAGTTAAAATCGAAAGGCACTGGATGTAGTCAGTTCTTGTCCATTTGAAAAATGAAGCCATAAACTGGGTGATCTACTATTTAATGGCTTTTGTTAGCACATTTTGCCATTCATATCCTAAAGATGGTGATGTTACGCTTATTACTACTTACAAATTTCATTTTAACCGTGAAGTATTTACTAATTGAATGTTTCATGCCCTAGGTGGTCTACTTATTTGCCTTCCAAGGGAACAAGCTGCAGCATATTGCAAGGATATTGAGAAGAAAGAAGGCTACCAGGCTTGGATAATTGGCATAGTAGAGAAGGGAAGCAGATCTGCGCGTATTATTGAGAAACCTCGTGTTATTGAGGTGCCTTCTAAAGAAAGGGATGGGGACCTGTGGTAGCAGGTGAATTTTGTTCAAAGTTACCTGAATATATGCATATAGATTGTTATGTATTTGGGTAGTGCCACAATGTATCAATGAGTTTTTCATTCATCCTTGAAACATGTCTAGGAGTTGAATTTTTGCCTCCTTGTGCAGTTGTAAATTGACATATTTATATAGAGTTACCGAACTTGACATGTCACTACTGTGTTAAAATCAGTTGACTAAATTGTGTATTCCCAGAGAGGCCACTTGGGTCTAGATAATTAAGAATTGCACAGCTTCTTCATATTTTCAGGGAGAAAAAAGCAAAAATACATGTTTTTTTATATTGCAATTTGATATGCAAATTAGGAATATGATATAGGACTTATGGATGGCCAATTGACTAAATTTTTTATCAACATGTATTTGCATATATCATTGTGCATTCAGGCCCTGGGATAAACCGAAAATATAGTTTCGGGCTGACTTCTGTGATACCAGTGGCATTTGAAGCAATAAGGAATGATCCACACATAAAAATTTCTAATCAGTTCCCAAAGACTTGGGAAAAATCAGGACCGAGGATGGCATGTTCATTGGGAAAAATCTGGAAAAGTTATTAATGTAAATTCGTTAAACCAGTGGCTGTTGTGATTACAGCTCGAATATTGAAAAAAAATCTTGTGAAAGTGTCTAGTAGGGTAATAAGTACTCAAAAAAGTGTTTGAATTGATGGGAAGTTGTTGGTAGTTCTCTATTGAGGGCACCTCTCCAGAAAATTTCATTTAAAATTTTTTCATGTTAAACTAGTATGAATACCCAGAATCTTTCAATGGGGAATTTTTAAAATTTTCATTCTTTTGTAAAAGTTGATTTGGTTATTCCTTCACGAGTTATTTTACAGATTTGATTCCATTGCACTGCCATCTAATTTTATACTTTTTAGTCCATTAAGCTTCTAACAACAATATTTTACTGGAAAGGCAAATCATGTGTTGAATGATATGCTGGGTTGTAAACGGCTATGTTAAAAAAGTGTGATTGAGTAAGCCTGGTTTTGCCCAAGTGCTGTTTGTATGTTGTAACAATCATAGTAAGTGCCTAAATTCTTAAGTGTTTTGTACTTATTGTGCTTCATTATTCTGTAATCCCTTTGGTGATACTAGGGATTTCAGTTTATGAAAAACAATTGCTTTCCATAACTATCACCGAATACCACAAACTGGTTTTTAAATGCAGTGAAATGCAGATTATATCAGTCAATCTAAATAACTTGCATTGACCATATGATGTATAACTTGATGTTGAAAACATGGAAATGGTTTTAGTTTACCCAAATAAGAAACAGTATTGACAGTTGGTAACTTTGATAAATTCATTGTATTGTTAGTGTATGAAATTGTAAATCAATTTTTTTTATTAGCAGAGCTTACAAATTTGACACTAGTTATAATGACAAGACATTTATTTTTTAAGTAGCCAATTGTTAAGAACTTCTTTAAAATATGAATACAAGGAAATGTAATACTTCACAAGACCTAACACAAGACTTTTGGTTCCATTCAAGAATTTTAGCTCCAAATAATCAAATCATGTGTAAATGTGTCCCAGACAACTGCCCTCATCAGCTAGGAGTGAAGAACTTCCTGATGGCTTGTGTCTGTTGATAACTGGAATGCTGGGAGGGGAAGTTGTTGATATCAATATAGGCAGTGACCTTTGACCATAAGAAAGAATGCTGAGAGGGGAAGTTGTTGATATCAGTTGGCAGTGGCCTTTGAACATGAAAATGAATGTTGGGAGGGGAGGTTGTTGATATCAGTATATCCACGCATTTACACACAGCATAATTTATACTGAAATCTGCTTGTGCAAACAAGTGCCCTGATTCTTTGACCAGGAGATGGCATATACATACAAATATACATATGCATAGCTACAAATTTTTCAATGTAACAATTCATTTTATTTGTGTTAACGTTAAATGTCAAAATACTTTGATCCTTTTCTTTCTAATCTAAGTTCTTTTCATAAATTCTAATGCGGAAAAATATGGAAATAGTTTGCCCTTTCCCCATTCCAATTTTATACCTTATAATTAGTGCTTTTTTCTACATTATTCTCCATTTCCAAATTTTGGAAACTTCCATGCCTTTTGCCTTAAAGTCCATGTTTTGCATCCATACCAAACTGTATTCAGTATACATGTAAAAATTGGTTTTTATTTTTTACATCTTGATCGAGCTTGTATTAGATTAATTCATGCAAATTTATCTTTTACCAATTTTATTTTTCATACCAATAGAGGCACTTTGTGATAGTCTGCTTCTCTTTACTTTAGTTTTCTTCGGCTTAATCTTCATCTGATATTTCCTCACAGGTCCTGTGAATCACTGAACAATAACTCCATCCCATTGGGTGTCTAATAATTGCTTAAATATTGTTATCATTTACCAACTCACATGTATTCCCTCCTCCAGCCCTTCCTATGCCATGCTTAACATATCCTTCCACATAGTTAAAAACATTGACAGTGATCCTTACGTGCACATTTAGAAGGCGACTAACCTCTAGGCATTGAGATAGGGAAGTAAACTATTGAAACAAAAGGTCTTTTCTTTCCAAAATCCATTAAAACCATCTGGCTTCATAATCACTGCATGGGTTGCATTGTTTTCAATGACTATGGCTTCACCATGTGCCACTGTGTTTTGATTCACAAATAAATTTTATTGTTTCATTAAACCACTGTTGATTTAAGTTTTAGAAGACTTGTATTTCATACCTCCTTTTGGATGTCCAGCAATCAAATGGAATTGAGTATAAATGCCAGTAACATTTAAAAAATGGTTAGTGACCACTTATTCAGGGAATGGTTGCAGTAGAGTTGTATCATGAATTGGAGCATATTCAGGAAAGCTGGAGAATTTTGTATTTGGGTTTGCTGGCTACCCTACTGTTGGAACTGTATAAGTTGAGCTTTGTGCATGTATCATTTAGATATTAACAATATTTTTGGTAATGCAGTGTGTAAACATTGTTTAGGCCTCAGAGTACATCTTACAAGTTATCACAAAAACAAGAAGTAAACTATTCTCTCTTTAAAGACACTGTTGAGAATGTGAGTTAACATTACTAAAGTGGGGACTGCTAGAAAGCTAATTTATGTAGGATGCATGCTCCCCAATATCTCATACCATGCTCTTGGCCAGGATACATGAGAAGAGGTTCAGAATAATAGCTTATTTTCTAAATGCGTCCCAATAAGGGGCAAGATAACTGAGGGACATTAACTCATATATGATATTCGCCCTTTTGATGGCATTGTCAAAGGAAGAAATCTGTGCATGGTATACAGATGTATACAGTAATTTACTTTAATAAAATCAAATACCCATTGGCCATTTTTAATACGTGACATGATATAGAAACCTTAACCTAGGGGTTTCAATTGCATGTAAAGTTTGCTAATAACAGGAAAATAAGCCTTCATGCCTCTTTCTCTTTTACTTTTCAATCACTCTGATAGCTTTCCTCTACATGAAGGAACTTAACTTTAGGAAATTTTAGATGCAACCTAGTAGATAATGCACATTCTTACATTTCAACAACTGACATGTGTTATTCAAATCAAATTTTGGCATGTCCCCTAATGATCTCTCACTGCTGTTCTATTGCTAAAAAATATTATGGATATTCTCCTCTTAGATAAGATTGACCATTCCTATTACATATCTTTGTAACATGTATCCACTTTCTGTTGTTAATTTTCTGGTCTATCTGTAAATTGTGTGTTAAGGTCAAATTATATCTATATACCAACTTATGCTCATTAAAGTGAGTGTTGTTATCACATGTGGTGTTGCTGGTTGGCTTTTAAATTGTGAGATAAAAATTGTGCTTTGTTAACAGCCATTTATGCAGGAATTTCACAGTGTAAATATCACTTACTTTGACCTGGGTCAATTCGAACGATTTGAACTCTGAAATTCCTGCATTTTGGTGCACATCAATGTATGGCTCCATTAAAGTACCTGTTGTGGCATCTCCTGCAGATCTTTGAAGAGCCATTTAAATTATATTGCCAGTCCACATAAGGAATTGATGTTGACAAGTGCATTTGTCTTTTGGCCCTTGCTATTAACTTGCTGTGTGCTCATAGCTCTGATTACTCTGACTCTGATTACTTTCCTTTTTTCCGGTGTATGATTAGAGTGGGGTAGGAACAGTAATGAATGACCTATATAATGTGCAAATATGTTATTTTCAATCCTGAGCTTGAATTTTGACTAGTCATTGAGACGAAACATTTTGCTGATTATGCTAACAGTTTGAGTATCTCATATCTCCCAAGCAAATGAACCATAAGCAAGCTATATAAAAAGTTCATTGTGAACATCTGCCAGTCAATTGTGTTCATAAAAGTCAGTGCACTGTACACAATTGTCAACGGCAATTCTTGGTTTAATAAGTAAGAGAATAGAAGTTTTGGCTCGCTGGTCATCCGCTCCTTTTCAAGCAAAATTTGCTGAAAATTACTTGAATTGACTGAATTTATCTTGTAAACTGAATGACTAAATTTATCTCGTAAAAAAGTTATGCTAATACATGCTAAGTTGATGTAAGTGCATAAAAACTGCTTTGAGTTGTGAAAACACTAGTGGAGAAATGAAGAATATCTTCAATTAAGCAGCAAGCAAAAATTGTATATTAGGTCAGTATTTACCATTGAGGCAATGTTATCATTTGTACTGAACTTCTCTCAGCTCAATGAGTTATTAGTATTGGAGTTAGTGCTAATTTACATGTTTGTATTTTTATAGTCATCATTATTCGTAAATGTCTCAGTGATGCAAATGGTTTATTATTTTTTAATATGAAAGATTCATAACTGTGAGCCATATTGGGTGCAATTTAGTGATAGGTCATGCTAAAAATAGGCTTTCAGCATTATGGACTTAAAAAAGTATTTTATTTCTGTACTTTTATTTGTGGTTTACTGTCATGTCTTGTTCTCTCCCAAAGGTTAGTGCCCCAAAATGCTGGATGATACCTGTATGAATATTATTTTAAAATATTTAATGGTCTATGAATCATGCCACCACATTTTTGTCTAGAAATTATTGTGTTTGTATGCATTTGAATGTATAAGGTATGTGTGTGTGTGTATGCATATATGTATGTGTATGTATATACATGTATGTGCATGTATATATGCATGTATATGTGTTTATATATATAGTCAAACACGAAAACCCGCCATATGACGAACACACATTCATTCACTCAAATCCACCTTCCCTACCATTCCTTTATTTGTCTTTTATGCGTATTCCTATCCCTTTTCCTTATATTTATTTCTATGTGAGTAAGAATATATATATATTGAAAACAAGTCTCACGGAAGTGAATAATAATAGAAATGGAGAAGCAGGATACTGCTAGCAAATCATCTGCCTCTGGGGGAGGTAGTTTGGCCACCTGAAAATTCAGAATGTGTGTTTCATTAGTGTTTCTATTTGTTTTTGTTCCCTAGCACTATCTTGCTTCTCTGTTTAAATTAAATGTGTGTATGTATATATATATATATTGCTCGATTCCACCTTCCCCACCTCTAATGTATTCATCTTTTATGTGTTCCTATCTCTTTCCATGTGAATGAATATTTATTCGCCATATGGTGGAATTTCATGTTTGAATGTCTATATATAAATATATATATATATGTATATATATATGTGTGTATCTATGTGTATATATATTTATTTATATGCATACAGGCACACACATACATACATACATACATAAAAATAGAAGAAATATATTATTATTTACACATTATTACAAAGCAATGTTTGTCTTGCCGCCTTCATTTTCTGCACAAGTTATTTTTAAGATGTAGATATTTCTAAAGAGAAACTTATTGGGAATGGACAAAGGACAAATGACTGGTTATAAATATGTATGCAACACATGTTTATATTAGAGCCCGTACTAAATGTTGTTCAAAATCTTTTCAAAGCAATATTTTAGGGTGATGCTATTTTGTAAGTTTCTTGGTATATGCTGGTTGTTCTGGTCGGAGCTCTATTTTCAGTGGTCCTATTTGTGATATCTGTAAATTTATACATATTGCTTTTGATAACAGCCTCAAAATAGGCAATTCAATACATGCATACAGTCTGATTTGAGAGTAATGCAAATTTTTATTTTTTTTCATAGAATGTATTACCATTGGGAATATATGCAACCATAGATTTGTGATTAATGTGTAAGCCCTATTCTTGTGTTCTGTGCAGTGACAGTCCGGGGGAATTTATAATGACTTTTGATGGTTGGAATGCTACCAAAATGTGCAAAAGTAAATGCATAGAGTATGGCAAAAGCACCTATGGGTACAAATCATCCAGTGCCCTTATTCTTCTGTGTACTGAATAATGGAGTAATAGAATTTAATAATTTTTTATTTGCTTTTATTTTTTCCTATCCCCATCCATGTTACTGCTGTAATTTTCTGCTTTTAGCAGCTACATCAACAATCAAAGAAATTCTACATCATAGTAAGTTCTGCAGCATGTGAAATTCACTCATCAGACAGAGGGGACATTTCCTTTCCTTGTATCACTTGCAATTTCTCCAAAAGATTTGGGATCTGAAAGATTACTCTGCTTAGGTATTCAGAGTTGCCCAGAAATGAAGCTTGGTTGCTGAAGCTCTGTTCAGTAGGTAATCATAGATAAATATTCATTCTCAAGTATTTTATTACATATTGACAAAAGGGTGACATTTCAAAAAATTTTAACTATTAGTCAATCCCATTTTTTAATTCTCATTTGGAGATTTACCTTACCTCCCCTAACTTATGCAACTTAAGATCAAGAGATGATTTTGCTGATAACACAATGTAATGCATTTGAGGCTCAACAATATGCTCCTTTCTAGTAATTCAGATTATTGCATCATTTTCTCCTACTGTTAGTGTATGTACAATATAAATACTGCAAAATGGTGTCACTAGCATTTCTTGAATGAATGTTCTTCCTTTTATTGGATTTATGAGAGCATTCAACAGAGTGGATTGATCAAATCTAATTATGGTTCTTCATAATGTGTAAGTGAACTGTAGAGAGTATCCACTAATCCAAAACGTGTAGCTGTTCATGTAAGTTAAATGTTGAGAAATGGAGGAATAATCAGGAGTAACACTGTAATATTTAGATTATACCTATTGTTAATGGCGTTACAGAATCAATTATTGTGGTGGACACCACATAAGAATTCAAAGTAATGTTCTCCATAAATATGAAATCTCGGGAAGGAATGTATGAGTTGCAGTTTAAGTAGGGGGGCATAATTACAGCAGATGACGTTTGCCAGTATTTTAATTAAAGCTGAGCATTTTAGAAATTACATTGGGGAAATAATGACATTAGCATTACAAAAACCTGAGACTTCCTAAAGAAAGACTCCTGGGGGAATTTTGAAGATGAAAGTGAATGGAAGAGTTGAGAAGTAATAAGATTTTGAAGGCATGATAGAAGGAAGAATAGGTAAGGAATAGGCGGGGAGGGGAAAGAGATTCTGTATGGTAACGAGGAGCTTGAATGTAAGAGAAATTGAATAAAATATAATAGTTCAAAGAAGGTCTTTGATCATTTGCTTTAAGGAGTGCTTGTACATATATGAGTACCAACCCATGCTTTGTTTCTATTTTATTAGTGGCAGCTTAATGCAAGCAATAATATTATGCCCTACAAATAAATTTTCATTGACTGAAATTATAGTCAATTCCGCTAGTTGATAGGTCCCTAACCTTGAAAGCTAAACCTTAATAGAAGTATGATATTCTGAATTATATACCCGACTGATTTGTTAGTCCAAAAATTCATCTGTTCTAGGCCCAAAAAACCAAATTAATTTCCTTTGATGCCACCAGTCTACTTCTACTAATTTCATGAAGCATAAGATCTCACAATGGAAATGTTTAGAATTAGGAACAACAATTCAGTGCTCATTAGAAAAATCCAGGCCCTCTCGACCAAAATTACTTTTTAATGAAAGAAATTACCAACAAGCTAGGTAGCTAGTAGTAGTAGGCTAGACTAGCAAATCACTTTTGCTGGCATAAATATTCATGGACAATTTTGAAGAAATATTATTCAGATCTGAGAAAAAATTGGCAAAGTACATATACTATTGGCATGGACATCAATGATATGTGGATAACATTCTTTGCTGTTGGACTAGCACAAACAGGTAAGCAGAATCCTTGATAGTGTCTAAAATCCTCACATAAAAGGATAAAGTTCACCATTGAAATGAGATTATAGATACAAACCATGTATTTTTGACTTAACCATCCAATTATCAAATGAAAAACATGATTTTTCCATACACAGAAAACTAACAACCACGAACAAAGTTATCCAAGCAGATTCATGTCATCCATTCTAAAAGGGATTGGCAGCCTTGCATGCACTTTTTAAAATTAACTTCCAGAAAGCTAATAGTGATAAAGAGTTAAAGGTGATGAACTGCAATATGTTGTATATTGTACTCATGGATGGCTACAAATTGGAATTTATTGAAAATATATTGCAATAATACAGCCAAAAGCTAGCAAGTTTAATGGTGTCATCCCTATATCTCGAAGAAAATGAAGTGGTTAAAATTCCATTTTAGGAAACATTTCTTATGTAGTGTCATGTTTTTTCCCAAAGAACATGTATAGGGTAGCATACTATACACCCTTAACTGTCAAAAAGTAGACTCTTCAACATCAAAGATTAAATCTTTACCATGAGAATAGGAATATATATTCCCTCTTGTGTGTGGACTGCCTGCCAAAATATATTGGCAAGACAAATGTAGGCACAAGGGGTTGAAGAAAATAGAAAATTTCATTCGAAGAAGAATTCAATGTTTGCCAACCACCTCGGGGAGAGACAATGTAAGAGCAGCTTTGTGCCAAAAATACTTCATTTTGAAAGATTATATGCCCTAGAATCCCTAGAGTTAGTACAAAACTCAATAAACAATGCCCTCCTGTTCAACTAGCAAGTATTCTCCCATTCTCTATTATTCTCCATTTCCTTAAAAATAATTCTGGTGGCAATCAACATCACCACAATTAGGAAGAACAAAGGACCCGTGAAATCACCAAAAAGACAGGATAAGTGGTGAAAGTGCTCTCCCTATCACACTCCATGCTCCTGACCCTTACCCAAGTCCTAACACCACCCTGCTGTCTTACAAGTGGACATAGAAAACCCTCCCCCCCCCAACCCATTCTCCACCTCCAAGGTGCCCATTGTCAGCCTCAGTGGGGGAGGGGTAATGTCCTCGCCTGCCAACCCTGAGGTTGCAGTTTTGATTCCCTCCTAGGGCTTGGGTGTACATAATTGTCTTCAATGTAATGTCTAAGAGTTAGGTAAAAGAAGAAACTATTAAGTCTCAATCCCATCCAATGAAGTCATTAAATAAATAAACTTAAAATATTGGCCTCTTACCCTCACTTTCCCCAAAACCGAAATTGTGAAAATAAAAGTCCAATGGAATTAATCAAAGATTAATTATTTCTTCCGAGATGGATTTCTTCAAAGTAAAGCCTGCAAGCTTCCTGTATTAAAATATTCCACTATCACCCAAACTTTTTTCCACCTTGAATCTTCATTATTTTGAAGGCTGATGTATGTTTCAGGAATGCATTGTAAAAAAGTACTATTTCATCAAATTTAAAAATAGGATCGCTTGGAAATAGTATAGTATTGGCGAACATTATCTTATTCACTGTGTGCCAATCATTCGAGATGTGTTAGCCTTCTCTTACATATATTATAATTAAGTAATCTACCAGCTAAGGTAGGTTTTTGGATGGACACAACTACTAAAATATTTTGTGACTCCTAACAAAACATAATCCAACCTACTCTATATCAGGTCCCTCTTCATCACTGTGTACTTCTTCATCCTGTCCAGCATCCCTATCCTGTTCCTGCCCTTTCCCTATTTGCCTAATATTCTCCCCTCTATTTCAGTCTTCAACATCCCACTGCCGATTAATACGCCTATCATCCAATTTTCCTGCCTCCATAGGATTTCTCCCAACAAATCCCTCTCCTCGCCCACCATCCCTAGTACTTCCTCATTTGTTTTCCTTTCGGTCCATTTCACCTTCTCCATTCTTCTCAACACCCACATTTCAAAAGCCTCCAATCTACGTCTATCCTCCTGCTTCAGTGACCACATTTCCGCACCATACATAGCTACACTTCATATCAAAGTTTTTACAAGTCTTTTCTTAACTACCCCACTCAACGTCCCTGTCATCAACTCCCCCCTCCTTGTGAAAGTCTCTTTGCCTAGCGCAATTCTTCTCCTTACATCCCTACTACTTTGGCCATGTTGGTCCAAAACACTTCCGAGATATGTAAACTGTTCTACCTGCTCTATTTTTTCCCCTCCTATTTTAATTTTTAGCTTAGCCTTTCTCTTTCTGGAAAATCGCATAATCTTATTAATATTGATTCTCATCCCATATCTATCACACTGAATTTCCAATTCACTCAGCAATGCTTGCAACTCCTTGGCTGACTGACACACCAAAGCAAGGTCATCAGCAAACCTTACTGAATTTATGAAATCCCCGCCGACTTTCATCCCTACCTCCAGCCTTCCCATGCCTCTTAAATCATTTTCTCCACATATACTTTGAACAGCACCAGTGATAATGGGCAACCCTGCCTTACACCTCTTCGTAACACTGCCCATCCGGACTTTCCGTTCCCCACTCGCACCGGAGCAGTCTGAGACATGTACAGGTTGCGGATCAGTCTCCTGTCCCTCCAATCCATTCCTATTTTCTGCGATACACGCATTAATTTTTCCCAATTCACTCTATCAAACGCTTTTTCGAAATCTACAAAACAGGCAAAAACGTCCTGGTTGTATTCTATATTCCTCTCGACTAATGATCTCATTACTGCAATGGCATCACGCGTACCTTTTCCTTTCATAAACCCAAACTGATCATCCCCTAAGCAATCATTTGCCTTACTCTCTATCCTTTTGTTGATGATCCTGAGAACAACTTTAGCTGCGTGGGATATGAAACTTATTGTTCTGTAGTCCTCATGTGATGTAGCCTTTACCTTTCTTGGAATAGGAACTAAAAACAATCTCCCAAAGTCTTCCTGCCAGATTCCTTCCTCATAGGTACTATGAATCAGTCCATATAATCTTCCTCCCACATTTTCCTAAACATTTCAGTAGTTCCGCAGGAAAGTTGTCCAGGAAAACCGCCCTTTTTGGCTTCATCCCCCTTTCTATCTCATCGTCAATTATGCCTGGACCTAAGCTATCTTCCTCTGTGTCATGTTCCTTTTATATGTCTAACCTTGTTGGCCTAAGTTCATTACCATACATCTGGACCACATTAAGAGATGTTTACTTCCATATCAAAAAATCTCACACGGCACCTTCAAAAGTTCTTCATATTTTGCCACTTTTGACGGTTTTCCTCCGCAGAGTTTAACCTGAATAAACTAGTCTCCATTTTCTCCTTCCCTTTGCCAAATACACACATCCAAAATCACCAGTATGTGAACTAAATATGAATGGAGCATTGTGAATTCTTCTCATAAAATCCTCTTCTAGCTGTTCCATTAAATTTTGGAATTGCCTACAAATTTCCATGTGATTTATTAAACATAAATTACTGTATATCAAAGGCTCTTTATTATTTAAGAATACATTATGGGCTGTCCATTTATACAATTACAATTACAACACTTCTTTTACCATGCCACAAATTTTCAACTTTCATCATATTATGTTTATTTTCCCTTGATTATCCATTTTTATAGTAGATACAAAAATGTTACATAGTTTTAATTATATATGTATTTTATTATACACTTAATGCTTAGGTGAATAAACTTCTTATCAAATGCAGATATATGGAAGACAAACTTGTGAAAATAACAGAAAAAGAAACATTTTGGGAATAGTAGCAGTCACTTATAAATATTATAACATAAAAAATACCAATTTTACATTCACTTCACTTTGTTACTTGGTTTAAATTATAATGATAAAACAGTCCCATGAGTATGGTCACAAGTCTTCTTTGGAAAAATGGGGAACCTCTTGAATTTGATCTATGCCAGCACTTTCTGCCATTCTCACAGCTATTTCTATTTGAGGAAAAACATCTTCAATGCTGGTTTTGGTGTCCCAAGCATCCAAAACTAGACCATCACGACCAACAAGGTACTTATAAAAATTCCAATCTGGCTGCAAATTTGACTGAGCTGAAAGGAAAATTTGGCATTGAAATTTGTATTAGCATTGGTGATTTCAGTGAGATAAACTGTAATGAAGATTTAGTCAAAAAATGAATGATATCCTTTTTTCTAAGACCAGAAAATTTTACCAATTAATGCTTTTAGCTGGTGGAATATAAAATACTAGTCAGGAAATTGAATTATTTAATTTGTGTAGAATCAAGACACTGGTATGAGTAAAATTTCTATTTCTAAATAGTGGAAAAAAGGCATATTTTTTACTACCATTTTGGCAAATGTGGTTAGCCTAACTTTGACTTAAAAATGTCATAAAACTCTTCAGATTATGGATTACATGAAAAATAAATAATGTTAGAAAGTATGGTAGACTAAATAAGAATAACATATGTGCCAATAAGAAGTATGAAAAGCAAAATGTGTAGTGATGAACAATTTGAGGGACAAAACTTTGATACACCATGTTAAGGTTTTATCGTTTTCCTGTTAAAGGTAGTTTTTGGGTAGTCTCTAATGACAATATGCTTTTAAGTATCATGATAGGGTAGGAAAAACAAATTCTCATAATATGCACCAAGAAAAATATAATTATTAGGGACCATCCAAAACCTACCTTCATTGGTATAATACACAACAAAAACAATAATACCTTAGTGATTTGTATTAAATATTTTTGTATTCCCTATTTTATTTCCTTCTTCAGGTCTTTGTTACTCCTACTTGCCTTCACCCTATCCACAACACATATTCTCTTCCTTTCCCTAACCTACTTAACTTACATTCTATAATGGCATCCCACTACCTATCACTATTTCCTCCATCTACTTGTTTGGAGTTCTTCCAGCAACATCCTCTCTTCACCCCCATATTTATAACTTTGCTGTTGATTTTCTTCTTTGCCCAACTTATTTTTTCAATACAGCTCAAAAACTAAATTTACTAGGGATGTTCAATGAAGAGCGATAATTGAATTTGTTTGCATCATTTATTGTGCAACATTTTTATTCTTGTTATCTTGTAGGCCAAATATGTATTGAATATGAGGTAAAGTTTCAGTACTATGACTCCCATTTTACATCAGTGGCAGTCATTGTAAATTGAAACATAACATGTGATAGGTAATTCACAACATTGAAATTTTACTTTAGCCTAAATAAATCCTTACAGAGGATTTTTTAATGGAATCTCATGGAAAGCCTGCTCTACCCTACACCACATCTGTAGAATGCAGTTTAAAATATTTAAAGAATACAAAATCAATATCAAAGAAAGTGGACTTGAAGCTCCAGTCAATGCTCTTACTGAAGTAAACAGTAACAGCCATGCACCATCGTGAGAGAAGATTACTAAATAACATTAAGAACACTATCAAAAATATTGCAAATTTCATTGGGTGCTACCAGCATGTAACAGAAGAATTGTATATATTTGTGCATGGTGGGTTCCGTAAAAGTGATACTTTCCTATTCTCCAAAGTGACGAAATATCTTCATTGAAAGTATTTTTCATCATTAAAATTAGTGAAGCAGCAGGCATAAGTGAAATGTTTCAACTTGCCAAGGCTACTGCTGATGCAACACTTAACTCAAATTAACAAAACTTGTGCCATATATTACTCACAAACCTTTACAATTTTTTTTTATTAGGTAATCTACCGGTTAAGGTAGGTTTTTGGATGGACACAACTATCTAACAAATATTTTGTAACTCCAAACAAAACCCAATCCAGCAACTTGATCTCCATCAGGTCTCTCTTCATCTCTGTGTACTTCCTTCCTCCCTTCATCCTGTCCAACATCCCTATCCTGTTCTTTCCTCGTTTGCCTAACACTCTCCCCTCTATTACCTTCTTCAACATTCCACTGCTGCTCAATATGCTTGTCAACCATTTTTCCTGCCTCCATAGGATTTCTCTCAACAAACCCCTCTCCCCACCCACCATCTCTAGTACTTCCTCATTTGTTTTCCTTTTGGTCCATTTCACCTTCTCCATTCTTTTCCACACCCACATTTCAAAAGCCTCCAATCTACGTCTATCCTCCTGCTTCAGCGACCATATTTCCGCGCCGTACATAGCTATGCTCCATATCAGAGTTTTTACGTCTTTTCTTCACCTCCCTACTCAACGTCCCTGTCATCAACTCCCTCCTCTTTGCCTAGTGCAATTCTTATCCTTACGTCCCTACTACTTTGACCACATTCGTCCAAAACGCTTCCGAGTTACGTTAACTGTTCTACCAGCTCTATTTTTCCCCTCCCATTTTAATGTTTAGCCTTTTACTTTCTGGAAAATCGCATAATCTCTGTTTTATTAATATTGATTCTCATCCCATATCTATTGCACTGAACCTCCAATTCACTCAGCAATGCTTGCAACCCCTTGGCTGACTGAGCAACTAATGCTTGGTCATCAGTAAACCTAACTGATTTTACGAATTCCCCTCCGACTTTCATTCCTACCTCCAGTTCTTCCCATAAACCTTTACAATAACAATTTAAATTACATTTTTACATGATAAAATATATGAATAAAAAATTTTATAATCTCTCTCTATTGAACAGCTCTTGTACATAAGCTTCTTGCTTTGAATGCTTGCAGGTTTCAAATTCGTACAGTCCTACATTATACATCAAAGTGTACCTAACTTTCTTCATATCTTTACTGAGCACACTTTCCAGCATTCTCTTCTTTAAAAAGCTTCTTTCCATCAAGTATTCTTCCCCTAATGCCCCCAACTGTATTACATTATGGAACTGATTTTGAGCTTCTGTGAAAGCCATTATGTCTACTGAATAGAGATGATAGGTAATTATATCAATATTTTTCAATAAATTAAATCCTAATGATAATCTATTAATAAATCTAAGTGAGCTCTTATGTTCTCAAAATATCATGTATCAATTATGTGAGGGGGAAAATCAGGACATTGTAATCAAATTTAACTGTGATATTACAAAGCTGCATTAGTTGGATGCAAAATTTATTTGTGATAAAATTAATATTATTTAGTGAAGCTTTTCAAACTTAAATACAGCCCCTCATCAATAGTCTCAAGTGGGAGGGTATCAACTAATCCTAGTAGTAGTTTTTAAGGCAATCGACAGCTAAGGATGGAAATGGACAGCGATGGATGGGAAAGGAAGTGTGGTGAGAAACCCCGGCATTGGCATAATCTTGCCGAAAGGTCCACAGTCTACCATCTCATCTGAAACATGTCATACTCACTCAAAATGCTCTCCACAAAGCACCTCAAGTAGGGATCAGAAATCCAATGAAAAATATTCGTTGTCTCCAGGATTTGAACCTGGGCCCTCACAGTGGGAAGCCTGTATGTTAGCCACCATATTATCATGATCCCTCAACTGATCCTATCCAGTTCATCAGCACATCATGTCACTTCACCACATGGCTAATAACATACATACCATTGATACATTATGTAATTTTTTGTCAGCCATGAAAAGCCCAAAACTTGAACCTTATGAATTACTTAGGAAAGTTATTCTGCCTTTCCCATACTTTTGTATCTGCCACATTCATAATATACCTACCCCTCTGTTGTTGAAAACCAGAATATCAATTCTAGCTTTGAGCATCTTCAACCTCATTCAGCCATGACTTTTTCATTCTAACCCATCCTCTAATAACTATTCTCACAAATATATCTTTGGTGATTAAAATTATTCATTCTTTCAGAAGACTAAACTAGTATAGAAATCTTCTTTTATAGATGTCTAAAAATGGTGCACCCTATTCGCTTTTCCATGGCCAACTCATTCTTCACCCCTCTCCTATTTTTACCATATGAATTGCTTACGGAGTCCATATCCACAACATTTAGTTAAAATTTATTCTTAGTTTGGCCTAACAAAGTTTCACTTCTATGCGATGATGTGATGGTGAGGAGCAAACTCTGATGAACTGATATTTCTGCCTTTAACAATCATTTTTTATGCATTCAGACAATCATTATATCTGCAATTAAACTCATTTATTACAAGCACATCTTTGGCTACTGCAAAGAAGAGTTTTGCTGGAAATTGACATTAATATACATCATGTCATTGTTAAGAAATCATTCTAGCTGACAAGTCTTGCAGGAATTGTTGGAAAATCTTTTATGGCAAATGAATAAACAGTGGTAGAAATGCCACATTCCTCGTGGGGAAAATGTAAAGGATTTTAAAACCATTAAAATTCACAACAATCACGCAATGAGATATATGTTTCAACTAACTCTAATGTTTTTAACACCTCTTGAGCATATATTTGAGAGCATGTGTATGTCAGAAAGAGAAAAGAAGTAACAGTACACATAACGGCTAGTATAAGTTATTTTTAGTCCCTTGCATATCGTTATAACATTTTGACTATACTACAAAAATCCTTCCCTGCTGGCATTCATTAATTTTGATTTTATTCTAATCTAGCATCAAATCTTCTTTCAAGATACACAAAATCCAATTGCCCAATATTTCACCATTTTTGTTCAGTATGTGATCATTCTTCACATTTTACTTATCAAACACGATTAATTTTTAGAAACAGGACACTATTAGCTATGAAAGCTATTGAGTGATATGATTGGCCTGGACTGTAATACTTGGCCAAATACCAAATTGGAGTTGAGAGAGGCAAATTTGTTTGGACATTTGCCTCACATTTAGCAATGTATGCTGCTTGATGAATCCAAAATGAAACATGATAGTTGTAGAACAATAATTTAACACCGGAAATTTATATATCCCAGTATTGTTCATGCAGCTTTAAGTACACTTATGCTCTAAAATTCATCAGTGAACGAATTTTTATTCTTTTTGAAAAACAATATTAAGTGTATTTTTTAAAGTTTGTTTCTTTGGGCATTTTCTAATGTTTTGAAGTTAATTTTCGATTGATTGCCTACATTTAAACCTGCCTCTGTTGATTAATTGTAGCAAATTAATATACTATTGCTACATAGTGTGCTTACCAACCTATTAAGCTTTTGAATGCTAGGTCAGCATTCTCTCCAAGCACATCTATTTTAGCAAAGATTGGAAACTCCACCCCATATTCATTTACAGCGAATTCTTCAATTTGATCGTTTTCTGATGGTTCTTGTCCTCCAAACTGATTGCAGGGAAATGCAAGAATATTGAACTTCCCGTTGAAGCTTAAAATATCTTGAAGTCTTTTCAGAGCTTTATAATGGGAATCAGTGTAACCACACTCACTTGCTACGTTCACGACCAAGGAAATCTATGGATGACAAAACAATTCGCATATTACATATAAAGTCAGAACTTAGCATCTTCACTAAATGACACAAGTTCTTGATCAGGAAATGGAATTATTATTTAGAAAACCATCAGTGGCATTACAAGCCAAACTTTGTCATTATGGCACTGATCAGCCGTTTGTCAGATTCCAGTATAAAATAACACATGGACTCCTTTAAATGAATGCACTAGGGCACCAAGACTATTGGGCTTGTATAAACGTTGCGCAACAAAAATAAAAAGTGTCAAATGACAGCTAACAGCATGTCAAGCTCCATACACAACAAGTTTCATTCATTAGCCGTTACAGTGCCATCAACGACTCAAGGCTGTGGATTATATACAATTAAATACCTTTCCACGATATTTTTCAAGGGAGACCTCTTCGCCTCTGATATCCTTCACGGTATGAGAATAGAAGTCTTTAATGTCATTTCCCACAGAGAGCGCATTGTGAAAGCACAACATCAGCACAATATAATAAGCATCCATTTTTATTCAATAACGTTTCAGGAATCTTCTTACGAGACCCCAATCATATTTAAACAGCACAAATTACTGAGAAGAAGCTAACCTGACCAAGCGTGCAGAAGTCGAATTATATTTTTTGCATGTTCACACACTTCCTTTTCGTGATTTTTTTCATTGGCCCGCCAGAATGGATCACATGGTGACGTCGACAGTACGTATGCCGGAAATGCCCGAATCGTTCAAATATGTCATCGCGATTGATAAGGTAACAAGCTAATATAAAATATATTTCTTCGCATGCAAGAATAATTTCGTTTATTTTACTTTAGGTCGTGTGAATATGTTCTACTTTCCGCGACCGTCCAAGAATTTGTAAAACCCAACACCTTCGGCAAATGGCTTCAAATGTGCGTAACGTATCGATAGTGTGGATGATGAGAGTCAATTATGGATAATCGAGTGAAATCGATTATTGCTATCGCTCTGATCGAGATCGATTCATCGTAGACCTAGTAAGAACTCATCGTGTACACGTATATGAAGAATGTGAGCCAAGTGCGTGGATGTTTATGTCCTTAACTGTATATGGTCATGGATTAATATTTCGAATGTTCACATGTTTGTGTCAGTGTTAGTTCTCCTGTGTCGTCAATCATCTATGCTGATTTTTCCATTGGAAACATAAGGTTACAGTAAATGTAGTCATCATACAAAATGACTCAAGTAGATGTCAAACAGGAGGCATTTATATCGGTGTTGAAGTCATTGCTAGCCGGAGGTATGATCGTAATACTTTGTCTTTTGCGTGCCAACCCTCTCGGCTTGTAATAAACAATTTTTTTATTTGAATTTTTTCAATAGAGTACGTAAAGGGTACTTGCTGACCTATTTAAATGATTTCCTTCTGTAGGAGTGGCTGGAATGTGCTCCAAAACAACTGTTGCGCCTCTAGATAGAATAAAGATTTTGTTACAAGCTCATAATAAATTTTATGAAAATTTAGGTGAGGTACCAAAATTTCCCACTGTACAGAGCAAGGATTGTCTTGTTTTTATATTAAATGAAATTATTTTAAAAGTAAATTTATTTTAGGTGTTCTGTCATCATTTAGAAGAATAATCAAGAATGAGTCGTGGTTGGCTTTATATAAAGGGAACGGTGCTCAAATGGTTAGAATTTTTCCTTATGCTGCCACACAGTTCACCGCATTTGAATTCTACAAAAAGGTAGTCATTTCTTTAATTTTTAAGTCTGGTCTGTGAATGGCACACCAAGAAAATGAAGTTTATTTGATGTTATTAATGAAGACGTTTCAGTGTTGCTCTGAATCACGTCGATTAAGAATATTTCTGATTGTTCATATTTTCGTTTCTTATTATTGATCCTAAAAAAACATTTCTGTAAAATTCTTCTTGACTTTGTAAAAACTGGATAGGGAACATTTTATGCATTTGGCGTTAACAACCCCTTGCCTACGTTATGGCTATCCCTTAACATTTTCTCTTTGAAAAATAATAATGGAAAACCATGGCCTACTCCCCTAGTTAACCCTGACCATTTCTATCATCCGTCCAGTAACATACTGACTCGTGGAGTGATTGAATGAGATACTTATCGTTTCTGTCTAATATTCTCTTGTGTCAAACATTTATAAAATATGCCATACCTATCTATATCACCAATAATTGATAAGTTTAGTATTATATTCCCATAATAATCTCAATGATGCTCTGTTTTTTGATATTGTTATAGTGGGAGACCAACCAAAAATTGGATATATATATTAATTAATTAAAGTTAAAGAATGTTTAACGATAACAGATCTTTCATAAATTCACTTTTACCTGGCTCAGCATTGATAAGCCACGTTTTTATTCAAAGAAGATGGACTTGATAATATTACTTGGATCTAAATCTTAATGCTTAATATTAACAAGTGAACTTGTGTTAAGTTATGAGGTGTAAATTAATCAATGGTGAAATAATTAGATAAAATAAAATTATAAGAGATATTGTGATAGTGATGATCAGTCAGATGATACATTCCAATGATACAGGTGAAGATTTATGCCAATAAATGTTCATTTTGTACCCTAGAAAAAGAGGGAAAACGGAAATACATGTTTGAACCATACCCTCATTCCTATAAATGAAATGCCAATTGGAAACAATGATGGGGGAAAAGTTGAAAAGAGCCAGTAAAGCTCTTCGGTCCAAAGTACTAGTAACAGTATAAAATCTAGCCTAACAACTTTGGAACAATTTGTGTTGATGATGAAATAATAATTTAAGGACCAACGAGTGATAAAGAAATAATGCACGTTTAGTATAGAATATGCTAAATGGGAATGAACAATATTAGCAACAAGAAAGGTATTCATTAGTGCTGTAGAACATTCTTTTCAGCTAGAGGCATTTCAATTTACACTTTGGGAAGTAGAACTTATTGAGAATTAAATTTGGTGAGCAGGTTATTTTGCAAAATGAGACCCATTTTATGAGGCCATAGATAAGAACTGTTAGTACATGCACAAGGAATATACAAGTTATTAACTGTACAAGTACTATCTAATGTACATCAGAAAACATTGTTATATTCTTTTTTTTACAAACAATTGCAGTAGGAATATAAATGCATGGAAGAGGCTACATATTGATCTTCCTGAGAAGGGGAAGACTTGGAACATCATGCCCAGCATTGTCTATCAGGAGTAAAATTTTGTTTTGCAGTTTAAACACACAAAGTGCATGAGGGGACAATCCCCAAAACCAATATTGTACTAGATACAATATTAAGGTAAAAAAGACCATATTAGATTGTGAGGATAACATTTACATAAACAGTGTAAAAAACAGTGCGAATAAGAAACACAAGGAGTTAAGTCTATTCAGAAAACTGTCTGTATGAGAACCTCCATGAAGTTGGAAATTTAAATTGATGCCAAGAAATTCGGAAGATAGCCTGAGGCCAAGGTTTTCCATCGAAAGAAATATTTAACTCTTGGGTGGGTGTGTTTTTTGTGAGCAAATCTCATGACTTGTGACTTTTTGACATTGATTTTAAGAGGAATGTGAAATGAATGAAATGCTCAATTTTTTAGAAGAGAGGCTTGTTTCAAGTGCAGATGACTGTGTTGGATGAAAATCATTTCTGCATTACTTAGAAACCAGAAATTACTGAAAATTCAAGCTGAACGTGATTTATTTAACAGGGATAACCCTTTTACACAAAGAAAGGCAAGACATTAAGTGACATGCCCTTATTGAGAATTAAAATATAATTAAAAATTAAAGAAGAATTTAGATTTTCAATACATGAAAGACATTTTTCAGATTTTATACAAGTTATAGGTTACAGGTGAACATACCTAGTTAGGCTAATTAATGCAGACCAACTATCGATTTTATATAATATTCAAATTTAAAAAATCAAAACAATATTAGAAATATAGTATTTGTTACAAGCCAGATGATGGCACAAAATGATAAATGGAAGTAGTAGTTATTTACTAGACCTTGTGGCATCAATTAGGAAAATTTTTTCAATGGGCATTAGGAACAAATTATTGGCATGCATGAAAATTGTGCAGGGGAGTACTGTCTTGTTTTACATACACAGATGAGAAATACATTGCAAAAAGATTTGCTATGTCATCATATGAACAAGCAGAAAGATCATTAAAACACATTATAGTTTTCCTCATACTGCTGACATGATTCCAAAAGTGTTTTGGATTATGTGGATAGCTGACTTGAGTTTGGTTTTGTATCTGTTTTAACAATTCCATATTAATTTAGCTTATTTTGACCTTAACTGTGAAAATTTATCATAATCAGATTACAATCCAGATTGTTTGTATACGTTGTACTGTAATTTCTTCCTGCCAATTGCATCTTTCAGTTCAAAGCTAAACCACCTTGGAAAACTACTAGTTTTATAAGTGATAAGTAGAGTAAACAGCTGGATACCATGATATAGAATGTCATGAAAGTGATTGAAAGCCTCATTTGTATTTAGATCAGCGAGTTTGTAGTACCAGTTAATAGTCAACAAGTAGTTGTTCAGAGCAAAAAAATCGCATTTCTTTAAGTCATATTTGCACAAAATAAAATCAATTACCTGAATTGAATATTGCAGTTAAAGAGAAAAGTTTATGGCGGGATGATGGGATCACATGATAGCAGAGGATTTTTATCCTTGAAAATGGAAGTGAAGTTTGAATTTGTAAAAATTAGGTCTAATAATTTTCCATTATAATTATAGATGTTATTTACTTGTTGAAATTGCAAGTAGCACATAGAGTCTAGAGTAGAGAGTAGCACACAAGTGGGAGTAGGCAGAGAGGAGGCTAAACAAGATCACTGTTCTGCAGAGTTCAGTAAATCCCAGGAAAAAACTTAAGGTATACCAAAATAACCCATTATTAAAACATCAGAATAATTATGAGTCCAAGACATTTTCAATTGCCTCACTATAAGCACAATATGCATCATTTGAGGAGTATGAAGGCAAGTAAACCGTGCTAATCAATGGACGCGTGAGTGAGGAGGTGCAGGGGAGGAGAAAGGGGTGGGGAACACAAAGTCTGGAGAAAACCTCGTGGCTGGATGGAGTGGGTGTCTCGTTGATCTCGTTCCGCTCTGAGGGATCAACAAGACACCCACTCCATCCAGCCACGAGGTTTTCTCCGAACTTTTTTGTGTTCCCCACCCCATTCTCCTCCCCTGCACCTCGTCACTCACGCGTCCTTCCACCTCCCCTCCCTCTATCCTCCATTTTCCACTACACACCAACCCCCCCCTTACTAGCTTTTCAGCATATATACTAGACACTGAGTTATGACTGTCACTTATTCACCAGAAGATGATGTAGTTACGTCGAAACCGGTCGTATTAAAAATTTTAAATTGTGGAAAATTGCCAATTTTTATTAATCATGATATTCCACCATATCACGCCTGAAATGTCTCTTTTTATGCATGAGAAAGATGCTTAACAAACAATGCCATATGATAACCCATTCAAACCATCCGATTTTCCTGTTCCACATCCAGGAATATGTATTAAAAGATAGGCTAGAAGATTATTTTGAGGTGATTAGTATTGGCCATGTAACATTTAAGCTGTTTGAAATGATGAGCAATAAATTGGAATAGTCAATAAATGAATTTAAAATTTATGATAACTTTTGTTAAATTATTTCCAAAACTTCAGTATTCTTATACTCTGAAGTAGCAATCACTATTTCAAGTCACTTCAAGGAATAACTCAAAGGCTTATTCCTTGAAAAAATTGAGTTCATAGTACCTCATCTTTTTGCTGAGAACTACTCCCATCTTATGGGCCGTTGTGATAATACACTAGAAATGACCCCTCCCCCCCCATGCAATTAGAAAATAAAGAAAGTTAGAAGAACAAGAAATTACCTATTATCAAGAATATTGTTTTAATCCATTTTTTCAGACACTTACATCAGCCCTTGGGGAAAATTCACATATAGCAAAGTTTCTAGCTGGTTCTGGGGCAGGAGTTACTGCTGTGGCTCTTACTTACCCGCTCGACACAATTAGAGCGAGACTAGCATTTCAAGTCAGTGGACAGCATGTATATACTGGAATCGTGGATGCAGCAGTTCTGATTTTTCGCCAGGTATGTTTATTTTTTCCAAATTATTATTTTTTATTAAACAGTTGCCATTAAAATGTGTCATCTGTTTGTAAATATCAAAATAATAAATTTGAGAAAATAATGGTTTCCTCTGGGTAAAGATTTCTTTTTGGCATTTAAATTTCATTCTGGTCATTGACTGCTCATTGAAGTAATTTCTTTAAAATCATTTATTTAAATGTCATAAATGCACTTAACCAATGAATAGTAAATTGACAAGATCTTTCTAAATTTTATTCCAATCAATCAAGTTAATACATCTTTGTAAAATTCAGGGTTGTATTTTGAAAACTCATTAAAGCAAGTGATGAAAGCTATCCGTATTTCAAAATTATTGCATTTTTTATTTGCATGAACGTAAAAGTAAAAATGCCAATTGTGTCACCTTGTAGGTTTAAATCCATTGTATCTGTGTGATCTGATCATCGAGCATTTTTAATGTAAATGGTTTGTAAATGCATTTTTATTTGCTGTGCATGTACTTCTTAGAGATGCTTAAAATGTTTTATCTTAAAATCTTCTTAGGAGGGCTTACAATGCTTATAAATGTCTGTGCTTAGGGCTGCATCTGCATACAAGGTCTAGACAATGCAAAATCTAATAAGATTTTATTCTATTTATGTTCTTCTCAAAAGTGAATGTTCAATTGCTTCAATTTCATATTGGTTCTTATGATTTTATACATGTATGGCCGTGAAAATTTTATGCAATGAAAAGCCATTTTTTTGTTTACTGCTTGGTGTATGCTGCAATGCTGATTTTTAAAACTTAATGGTTTTAATATGGTGAAGACAATTGGATATAACATTTTGAAAGAAAGAACACTCGTGAATATGGTTCATGTTATGACAGTCAAGCAATCATCATCAAAATGCCATTCTTGTAGGAAGAGCAGAGTGAATAAGTGGGGGAGGGTGAAGAGGCAAGGATGTAGAGGGATGGTGACTATTGGTTAGTTCTGGTATGCAAAATTAAGCCTGGGAGGTTTTCAAGATTGACAGCCCTGATGATTAAAAGGCTCTGTTGGGGCAGTTTAAGCAAAACAAGTCAGATTTTTTGCATTGATTCATAACTGTAGATGAAAGTTGGATCTACCACTACACTCCTGAGATGAAAGAACAACCAAAACAGTGGACTGTGTAGGGTAAAACTTCCCTGAAAAAGGTGAAGATAGTTTAATAAAGGTAATGAAGACTGTTTATTGGAATAGTCACAGAATTGTTTTCATAGATTATCTTTGCAAAGGTAGCACAACAATGGGAGAGTATAACACATAATCACTTTATAAGCTGAATGTAAAAGTTGCAAACAAACTGACTGCATTTGAAGAAGAAGAAAGTGCTTTTCCATCAGGACAAGGCATAGGCTCACGCTTTGGTGGTCACTATGACTGCAATTCATGAATTGCACTTTGCATTGGTTGAACACTCACTGTATTCAGCAGATGTGGCCCTCGGTAACTTTTTGCTGTTTTCTAACTTTGAGGTTTTGTTTGGGGGGCAGAGATTTTCATCAGATGAGGAGATAATATCATAAATAAATGTCAATTTTGGGGAGAAATACATCTACTGCTATTTGGAAGGGCTTAAAAGGTTAGCATTGCTGGGAAAAGTGCATAAATTTAAAATAAGACTATAATGAAAAATAAATTTTAAGAAAAAACTATTGTTTATTTGCTAGGTCAGAAATTTTTCATTGTACTTATATACCCATGGAAATCATTTCTAATCCCACATTGTCCTTCTGTCTTATTGAAAATCCTGTCCAACATGAGTGACATTTTCAAATCAACAAGGCCACCTGTGTTCCCCACCATCTCTTCTCCACCCAATTCCGCACCAAGTAATAGCCCTTACTGCAAATACTGCCATCTATTTCAACCTGCCACCTCTCTTGACTTCAAAATTCTACTCTACTTAAGCTCCTACTTACCTTGATTTTGCCATCCCCACTCATGCTGCTTCCCATGGTTAATCTTTTGGCAACCGCTTCTCTGTTTTGGTGATTGAAACCCTCCCAAATGTTCAAGTAGCGTAGAGGTCAGAACAGGAGATTGCCCACAACACCTCTTCTCCTTCAGTCTTTCAAAACTCCTGTATTTAATATCACCCACTAAAAGTAACCAGTAGCTGCCAAGATTCCATCCCATAAACCTTCGTCCTTTACCTTCCTCATCCCTCCCCAACATTGTCTCTCCATTGTTCCTCCCATAGAATGGCATTTTGATAACTGCTTCTCCATCAAAACATCAACCATATTTGTGAGTGTCCTTGCTTTGTGTTTCCTTGTTTGTTTAAGTTTTTAACCAGAACTCATACTTCTCTTTGTGTTGTCACTGAGGAGCATTCGTTTTTGTAAGATAAATCAGGCTTAATATCGCCTACTAAGACTAACCATTTTTAAAACCACTAGACAGACCTTGCACTCTTTCAAATAATTATCTAACCACATTTCACCAAGGGCTTGTTACAATTAAATTGTGGGGAAATAAGAACCTAGAAAAAAGTGAAAATATTTGCAGGGCCGATTGGTGCCATTGTACATAAAAATCCTATGTTTTTTGTATGCATAGCATTTATGTGAAAAATGATCACTCATTGCACTTGTGTTCTTGGTGCCTTTCCATGGCCGTTTATATTTTACTTTTTGATTTACTATCTTACTTTTTAATTTACTATCTTCTCTTTTTCTTTTATTAATATCTTACATCCATTTTTATAATATGATTTCTGGACAAATAACAATTTTCGGTGAATGTGATTATTTGCATTTGGATTATGTGATGAGGCAACTGATGACCATTCCGGAAAAAGACTTCCCCGATTGTTTTGAAAAGTAGAAGTGATGCTGGGATAAGTGTGTGAGGTCCCAAGGGATGTACTTTGAAGGGGACTAAGGCCTCATTACTCTAGGTGGGCTATTTTTCTCAAAATATTGCATACTGAATTGATAGAGCATTATTCAAAAATTGAAAATATTATAAATATGGTCCATAAACAGTGAATGTTGTAACATAGTATAATCTGAAAGACCTGAAGCAAAAATGCTACCTTCTGTCTCTCGATCAGTTTTCTAGTTCTGGTTAAAACTTGGCTTATGGAATCAGATATTGCCTGGATGCTGGTGAGAGATAATGAGGGATGTTTCACAATAATGGTAATGAGTAGGGATAAGTTTTTTTTAGAGTATAGAGGATAATTGGGAAAAAGTCTTTCGTCACTAATTACCATGGAGTGGTGCTCCCACTTTGTCTCCAAAATTGATTCACTTTCAAGGTGTATTTGTGCATAGTGCCAATTTCCTAAGTAATCAACAAACAGTTTTTCAATTCCCATGTAAAAATTTCATGACAAGGACAGAAATTAATTTGAGATCTAAAATAATATGTTAATTGGAGGACCAATTTTGTAAACATTAGTGTTGCAAGTAATTATTAGAGGTGTACAAAGCAACTAATATTTGACTCTATTTTACATTCTGAATTCCTATTTAATTATTATGGGATTCAGAGAAAAACTTTACATGGGAAAATGGCTGGTATTATAAAGTTACAATAGTCTAAAACTAATTTACTGTCTCTTCATGGGTTTTAATTCAAATGTTCTAATTTTATATTGAATTTTGGGATAACTTAAATGGGAATGTTCCATCCATTGGGAATGCACATCTTTCAAGTTCTGACAGACTAATATTCTTTATGGGGATTGGGATGGTGCAGTGGCTAGCATGCTGGCTTACCACCCAGAGGGATCCGGGTTCGAATCCCGGCAGTGGCAGATATTTTTCAATGGTATCCCGATCTCTACTTGAGGTGCTTTGTGGAGAGCATTTTCAGTGAGTATGCCACCTGTCAAATGAGATATGAAGCTGCAGACTCCTTGGTGCCTTTCATTAAGGTTAGGCTAATGCTAACTCCAGGTTTCTCCCCAACCTTCATCCTTTCCTGCCCATTTCTAACAATGCAAATAACCTCTGCTGTCGGTCGCCTCCCATAAAAACTACTACTAGTCTTTGTTTTACATTCCCATGTAATCAAAATATTCTTGATACAATGGAGAATTTAGTGCATTGCATTTTTGTGGTTGTTAGGCCTTCAGTTCAGCCTTTTTGTAAAACCTGGTATTTATTATATTTCATCAGGAAATGGCTTGCACTCATGGGAGACTCATACTCATAACATTGGGGTTGTATTTTTCCTTTTGTAAAGGGATTTGATTGGGTCAGGTAGCAGAGCCCTGGTTTTTGTTAATGCATAGTACAATTAATGTTTCAGAGCATAATATTATTTAATGAAATCCATTGCTTCTTTTACTTCTGTAAGGCTGCATTTTATAGCCCATACAGGGCGATAACATGCAACCTAATGGAAATTTGTGTATGCATAATGCATAGCCTGTATGTCCATAATGGTTAACACTAAGATAGATGTTTAATTACTCATGGTATCTTTTGTGTCTGAGTCAGCTTTTTTTGTTTCCAATTAGTACCCCATTCATGGATAATGTCTATAGTGACTTAAGTGTATTGGCTCCTTTGTGTATTATTATTGAATGTATGATCCTTATTGTATTAACTTTAACATGCTAGCACAAAGCGGGACCAAGGGTGGTTTCTGTTGCTTTTATTCATGTAAATAAATTAATGCTTGTCCCAAGATGCAAAGTTTTAATGTGGATTGCTTGTATTGTTCTTCAGTATTTTAAAATGTAGTCTTGATTAAAATTATTACTTATTTTACAGTTGCTGCTCTGTAAATACAGGATTGCATATGGCTGCTGTTATGATTTTTTAATATTTAATTAATAATCATAATACCGTATTTGCCTAGATAAATTTAATTTTTTTCCAATTCATAATAATAAAAATCATCCAAATTTCTAGCTCAGGAAAAATTCTTTTACTTTTGAAGGATTATGCACTGTATCATAAATAATAAAATTTAGCATTACTTTTCAATAATTTTCAAGGATACTTACAATTTTTTATAGCTATGCTAGCAATATTTTATATTTTTTATCACACCCTCCGATTTTCTTAAAATTTAGTTCATTCATTAAACATGTTAATTTATGATTTGATGATCAGTTTCAATGCCTACCTGTTTGAATTCTGATGACATTTAAATAAATGTTTTCTCCAATGGTTTGACCAACATAGTAAACTCTCATTAACCCAAATAATTTGGCCTGCCGTGAACTGTTAATCGTCTGAGCGGGAACAGAAAAACACTTCAAATTATGTTGATAAGATGTTAATTATATGAGTGGTGATTGAAAAGTGTTAACAGAACTGCTTCTGAAAGACCAAAGCACTCCATGCAAATGCAGGAATCAGTCCATAGTATAGAGGATGGCACATAGTAATGGAATTATTATTATAGTCATGCAAGATTGTCATAAGATGTGGTTTCGGAGAAATGAAAGTACACTGCTGAATTAAAATCAAGGTGGTAATAGGAAATGCAGAGCATCTACCATATTTCATAAACATGATCCCTTCTGCTTCTGTTAAAATCATTCCCTGTATGCTGCGGCTTTGGAGCCTCATTGAAGTCTTGTACATTGTGGGGCTATCCATCACAATATTTGGTTGGTTACAAATGGGCAGACATCATTCACAGACTCCCACAAGTTTTGGGCTAGGTTGTGACAATGGAAAGTAAAATTTATTTACAAACTTACTTATATTCTCATAGTTTACCATTATTTCTCAAGTTACCATTGAAAGAATTCAATGAATAATATATTTTAGTTCGCTCAAACATCCCCGAAATGCTTCAGCACAATTTCTGTATATTTTATACAATATGATTGTGATTTTTCGGGGGTTGATTCAAATTGGGGATTGTCTTATAATCAGGTAAATCCAGTAGTTCTAAAAAGTGGTTAGTAGCTTCAATGAACCAACTCTTAAGTTGCCTGTAACTATCTGTGCATGCATAATGAATAAATGAGCATGCCTTGTGATTGTATGTTTAAATCTCCAAAATATGTACCTGAGCACTACAGGAAGGTCACAAAGGTCTCTACCTAATGTGATGGAAGGGAGAAAGTTAAGCAAATGAGGAAGTGGTAGGAAGACAAGGTCTGTTCCAAAAGTAGTAGGACTGAGTTGATTTAAAAATTTTAATGACAAATGGATACATTCACTAAAAATTCATCAAAGTAACACCCTTGTGTGTCCACACACCACATCCAGTGGATTTTCCACACCTCGTATGCCTTCAGGAAGGTGACATCTGGAAAGCTGCTAAGCTCCCTTGTCACAGACTGTTCTAACAATTCCATCGAGCCTTAGTGATGTCCTTTCAGCATGGATTGGAGGTGGAGAAGAGAAAGAAGTCTAGTGGGGAATTGTCTAAAAATTTTGGATCCACACTCACATGATTGAGAAATTCTTGGCAGATCCAGGTGCAAGTTTCCTTTTATTTGTCCATGAGGAATTGTGGGGACCTTTCCCATGGCCATGTTTTCGGTCACAAGTCAATGGACATCACTTTAGGGATGCCAAGTTCATGAAAAACCATGGGAACACTTAATCTGCCATCCCTATCCTAAAAAGCCTTCAGTCTTGCAAGATTTTTGTCACTTTTGTCAAGGTCAAAGGGCATCCTAAACGTTAGGCATTTTCAACATCTTATCTGCCCTCCCGAAATAATTTGTGCTACTCAAAAACACCTGATCTGCCCATGTCATTATCACTATAAGCTGCCTTGGGCATGTCACGAATCTCTTTCCTGGTTTTGCCCAGTTTCAAGCAATATTTGATGGCGTAGTGCCGTTCCAATAACTGGTTCATGATGGAGCATAACAAAGTCACATTATGAGGTTTTGCAAACAAACAATCTGCACTCTGAAAGGCTGGGAGCCAATAGCCAACAGCATCCAGCCTTTTCTGAGACTCTCCTCCCTTGAACCCAGCGAGAGAAACTGTCGCCTAACCATTCTTCTTTGCATGATAAAATAAGTCCCACTACTTGTGGGACAGACCTTGTATGCATTTATATCAAAACCATATTTTATGTGTAGTTTGGTAATGTGTTTTTTGATTATTGATGCTTCGTCATGCATCCATTAGCATTGACTATTAAGACGGTGTAAAAAAATATTTTAAAAAGATTAATAAATTTTTTTAAAACCACTCAAGATTTACACAATATTTTGGTGGTCCCATCCACCTCCTTAGAACATGAGTAGTAACGACAGTGACTTATCATTCTAATCAGTTATTCATCATTTGTGGGTGTACAGCCATGTTTAAACTCATTTACACTATTATAAATAAACATGTGTGCAGATGTTCCTTGATCTTCATCCAACTTTGCTTTGTTCTCCTTTGGTGTTAAGTCTTCTAAATAAATAAAAATTTGTTGCTTCAGTTCGCTGTGAAAGAATGTGGTGGATTAGGGTTTTCTAAGGAATTATTAAACGACCCACATATGTTAATTAAATGGTTTTAATTTACTGCCAAAAGAATTCACTCCATTTTCAGAGTATTCTTTTAAGTGCTGTCCATGTTTCAGACATTACTCCTTTGTAAATGGTTTGAATATTATAAAAGGGGTATAAAAATATGAAATGGCCTTGTGGTAATTCATGCATGGGCAATTGAAAAAATAAATTGACAAGAATTTGATTTCACATTTTTCACATCCAAACTATCAGCTAAAAGTTCCATTAGATTATCCAAAAAATTATAATTTACACTGTGGTTCTTGATGCAAGAAATGGTAGGATTTCAAGGTGTTTTTATGATGGCAGTGAATGATTGTGGTATAGATTTTGCATTATAAAAAGACAGTAATCAACCCTCACGTCGGTTTGGTAGGTGATGATAGAGTTCACCCTTTACTAAGCCCAACGACGTGTGAAGTTCACACACAAGGAATGTGAAACTGATAATTATGTCAAGGAATGGACAAGGTTAAACCAATGAACTTAGAATGGTAGAACACTAAAAAGACTGTTTCAGTATTTTAGTTTATTAGTGTGTAGGTGAAGTAAACAAACCATTAATGTGTGAAGTTCACACACAAGGAATGTGAAACTGATAATTATGTCAAGGAATGGACAAGGTTAAACCAATGAACTTAGAATGGTAGAACACTAAAAAGACTGTTTCAGTATTTTAGTTTATTAGTGTGTAGGTGAAGTAAACAAACCATTATTTTTTTGTAACTAGAGAAAAGATCATTGGAATTATTTTTCAATGACCTATCTTTAATCTTTTACTGTGAAATAATGTGAATTATGTTACCAGAAAAATTTCGTACAAATGTCCCTTTACCTTTAAAATGCATGCCTTATTAAAATATTGCTACTTGATATTTTCCACTTTCAGTGCTACTGTAAATTGGAATGTAGTGAAAATGAGTACCTGATTTTATTACAGATAATACCAAGTGCAAATGTTATAAATTTCAGCGTTAAAATTTTTTTTAGTAATCTCCCAGTCATTCTCAAATGGCATTCTAAAAATGTAAATTTGTGTCTGAGTGTCATTTCAAGTGTGGCATTAATAGTAATCCAAATGGTTGATAAAAATAGAAAGGGCCTTGAACTTCATGAGATGGATGAGAGTTGGAACTGTGAGAGGGAAGTTTGGTTAAGCCCTTCATAAGTATCATTACACCCCTATAGCTAATTATTACAGCTGATTTTCCTGAATAAAATTTCATTCAATTTTTGGAAATGCTCGCATGTTATTTTTGGTGTGTTAAAAAAATTCAGCTGAAAAGTTTGAGTGATCAGAATGTTCAGATACAGTGATACACTGTATACAACTAAATGATTGTTAAATAGATTAATGGGATATTTAGGGACGAGATAGAAGCAGTGACGGGATCCTTTGCCATGTTCAGTGATAGTTTTTATTCATAAATTTCTGTTAAATTAAAATTATTTTGATTGGTATCCCTTGTTCCTCATTATTTATTTTGTACTGCATTCTCATAGTGATTCTTTCCATGGAATACCCTGTGAATTAACATCATTGCATGAAGTAAACTTGACTAGGTATTATTTCCTGCCACCAAAGTACTGTACGAAGTAATTTCATAAAGCATGGATTTCCAAATGGGTAAATTGATCATACTCTAAAGAAAAAGAATTATTTAATATTCTTATTGCCCGAGTGTGAACACCTCTAGGGAATATTATATTTTTAAAAGTGTTTTTCTGAACTTTAAAAATGAGTGGTAAGCTGTGAGGGATAATTTCCAAGTGAAGGAGAAAAGCCCCAGTCAAAATGAAATTAGTGCAGGATTTCCCATTTTCTGTTGCTTTGGTTTTGTTAATGAGGTTGGTCACTTTACTCATGGGTCCTATTTGAAATGCATTCATATGGGTAATCTCCATTATTTTGTCATTTTAAACACACATTTGATTCATTCTACAAAGATAAAGTTTACATAGAGTACAAATAAAATAATTATTAATTAAATTCACTGATGTTTATGTATTGTAATTGTAGTGAATCACTTTTTGAATTGCGACAGAGCAAAGGCATGCACAGATAAAAAATATATATATTTAAGTGTATGATTTGGGCTGAAACTATGTTGAAGTATCTCACTGCTCTTTTAATACCATTATTACTATATCTTATTCTTGTAGTGTAGGGCTTGTGGTGCATAAGGGCAGTCATCTTAATTCCTTTTGTTACCAGTCATTAAAGAAAAAAATAAAACTATATAATACCACCAATTTCTGAATAATACCATCAATCTTCCTTCCTCTCTCCTTTCTTATTTTCAGTTGTCCACTCCACTCCATTTGCAAATCCCACTGAATGGCATTTTCTTCCAATTTGCTCTCTCATGGCACAAGCAGACATGAAACCTCACCTCACTGTGGTCTGTCAATCCATACTGGCACTGAGAAGTACTAGACTCGTCAGTGATGGTGGAGGCTGTAGGTGCAATTTTGTTCAAAGATGGTATATTTACGTCATATTAATACTGAAAATTTGAAAAAGTACTTTTCCTACGGTAGTTATCTTTTGAAATTTTAAAATGTTATTTTCAATATTTGTAATGTTTCATTTGTGGGTAAATTTTAATTTAGGTTTCTGTCCAAGGCACTTGAACTAAGTAGACAAATAAAACATTCTTCTAAAATAAAAAAACATGCTTCTAAAATCTTGAACTATTTCAAATTTTAAGGTTTTGGATACCCCACAGTATATTTATGTTTGCATAAACGGGACTATTTTAGTGCTAATGAAAAATTTTATTTTGTTGAAGGCAGCTGGAAGCGAATGAACTCTCACCAGGGGGTGGGATGTCAATGATAATTTCGAAATGTCAGTTGTAATTCCAAATATTATAGTTTTATAGTTTAAATTGTACTTTTTGAAATTTTTTGTCCTTATGGAATGTCTGAAATGGTTAGCATCTGGATAAAATTTTCATATTTAGTTTAAGATCACCCAGGTAGAAGGGTAGTAATGTTTTTGTGTGGAAATGGGAGCTAAATTTTTGGCAAAAAGAGAATAAGATTTGGTAGATGGGTTGATGGCCAACGACTGTAAAGTAGGAGGGACTAGGTGTGGGATGAGGGAAAATTGGGGACCAAAAGGGAATGGTAACTCATAGTGCTTGATTCCTCACTAGAGAATCCATTGATCATGGGTTTCTGTGAGAAAAGCTTGATGTTCTTTCACTTTATCCAAATAGCAAAAGAGGAAGGGTGATCACCTGGGTAGGGATGTGGTGTAAGGGCAGGTTCTGAGGGAAAAAGGGGTCCTGTAGGCATGCATTGTCAATGGATTCTCATGTGAGTGCTTCAGCACTAAGAGTTACCATTTCTATTGTAATGCTTAACTTTCCCTCTTCCTACTCCTATATCTCTCAACATATCACAATCATGGGTCATTGACAATCTTTGTACTTAGTATTAAATTTGTTATGGTTTAGTGTTTTTATTGTCTTTACACTCACAAAAATGCTACTTGCTTATTAAATTATATTTTTCATTATTATCAATTTGAAAACTGAAAACAATTTCTTAAATAGCTAAGAGATGATCAAGGAAGTTTGTAATCAGAGCTAAGGATTATTTACTGAGGGATCCAACACCTTAAATGGCATGTCATCATGGTATAGCTGGAAGTCTTAGTCAAGGGAGTTTAAAATCAGAGATATTAACCTTTACAATGCTAATGGAAATTTCAATATTATATTGAACAGTTCAAGTACCAATGTTCAGAGCATGTACTTCTTGTGGATGATTATGTTTTGACTAATGATAAAACTAATGTATTGTAAAATCTAAAGGATCATATATCAGCTTATATGTAAAACTTTTAACTGTTGCAAATGTTTTTTTCTTTTGTCAGTGTTTATGTTTATTTAATTTGTCGTTGTGTGTTAGTTTCCCTTTTTGTTCTAAACATTCATATTTCATCAAAAACTTGCATAAAATATTGAATCTTAAAATTTTAGTTTATTTTTTAAAATTTATAATTAACTGCACCATAAATCATCCATGTTGATATGATATGATAGAAAAATACTTTTTCTCACCTCTCCAAAATATGAATCAGTAATTCAAGGGTTGAATATAATGCATGAAAACCTGCTCAGCTCAAGAAAAGCTGCTTCAAAAGGGCATACAGTAAATAACAACTACTAAACAATCTGTTTTTTGTTCCTCTTAAGACTTCCAGACTCTCTGCTAGATTTGATCAATTTCAAAGTTATTAATCATAAAATTTTTTACCTGTAAAATTAGGGAATAATTCTATCACCATAATGTAATGGGTTGGACAGAAGTTGTAAAAAAATGGAATTATGAACGAGTTTTGCCTCTTGGAAATCTTGACCACTGTACAAGGAAATGCCTTGTGCAAATCTGATGCATAGTATTTATGCCTTGGCACCTTTCATAAGCCCTTTCAGGGTATAATGTGGACCTAGATTTAAAATTGAGTAATTCTTCCATTATTTGTTTTGCCGTGCCTAGCAGACCTAATATTTGGTTGTTTGATGATAATCAAGACGTGCAATTGGTATTTCATTGTGGAAATATTTAGGTCTAATTAGGTTTATAAAATGATTTCACTGGATCATACAATAGGTATTAGCACATCCCCTAAATGAGTGTGGTGAATTTTAACTTTTTTGTGAAGGTGATACTATTTTCATGACCATGAAGAACCACTACTTATGAAATCCTGTTCAGATTAGTTGGTGACTATTTCAGACATTGTTGAATTTTTTATTCAACCCTAAGACACTATCCTCTCCATTGTTAGTCTCACTCTTTCATCTTAACTGGACATTCTTCGGAGACTGCATCTTTTCCTGACAGAGGACCTCATCATTTATTATGACAACATGATTCTTCTGCTGACATGAATATTTACTAGTCAAACGTGTGACACAGCAGTGATATATTATTGACTTAAACTCTCATACTTGCTTATTGACTTATTGCAGGTTATTTACGATATGTTGGGCTATTACTGTGTTCCATATGTATGTATTTTAAATGTAAACGGTTGGTTTTAATGTTTGTACGGGAATCCCTTTCCAACTCCATTTTTGTGAATTACTTGACTATGATGTGGTTGAATACCTATTTAATCAATACTTTTAAGGCTATATTTTCTAATTATTCACTGTTCAGCTTCTCAATCCATGTCCCGGCTGTTCATCATTCACATTTTATTCCTCTTAGTCAGCTACTGTCGACTATGACGAAGCTGTTGTATTAATTTGGTCTGCTGTGAATTGGATGAAAACCATTTTAATTTTTATTAAAGTAGTAAAGTTTTGAAAGTTAAACAACATTTTGATGACATCTGTATAAATTTATCAAAATACAAAATATTGGTTTGTTGGATACTCTTTTGCCAACCATGGAATTTTCCAGTAATGACTCTACCTTTTTCATGGTTTCTAAAGAGTTTGCTGTATTTTTTTTCATATTCATTAAATTGGTATTTTACAAATGTATTTCTTCTTGAATCAAGTGTTTCTCCATCAGTCCTCGTATATATTTCAATCATCAGTTTCATCGTGAGCTATCAAAGAGATTTTTGGGATATAATTAGAAATGTAGGTTTCCAGTGAAAGTATGGCATATTTAATTTGATTATTATTGTGTCTTTCCAGGAAGGTGGAATTAGTGCACTCTATAGGGGATTTACCCCTACAATATGTGGAATGATACCATATGCCGGACTATCTTTTTATTGCTTTGGAACTCTGAAATATTTATGCATGAAGTATCTTTCTCATTTTACCTGCACTCCCTGCTCCAAAAACACAGGTAAGAACTTTATTAAAGCTAATGGATTTCCTTATAACACTTGAGTTGCTGAAAAGGGTACAGCACTTGGCTGCTATCCAGTTGACCCCAGATGAAATTGAATAGGTTCTCATCACTGCCAAGGAAAGAAAATAAGTGAAATGTTTCTCAACATGTACCACTGAACCTTGCTTAATGAACACCTTGCATAACTTTTGATTCATATAATAAGCAAAATTATTTTACCCAGAAATGGCTTACTTAATGAGTGACAAGAAGAGGGGAATTATTGATTGGAATATCATTTGTGAGAAGGGTAAAGTGATTTTTGCCCACCTCATTAACATGATAACAGGGTCATCAACAGTGGAAGAAGTATTTATTTTTTTTATTTTATGATAGTGCTGAGTCGCATTTTCACAAAATTTTGAAGTGTCAGCAAAAATAAATGTCGCCAGACAGCATTCTGGAAAAAAGAAAGTGGTATTTATCATAAATAATGAACTAATTGTTTTGAATCTTTTTTTTTGTTTTAACAAATTGAGTTCGTGATAGAAGAAAGATAATGATTATCCAAAATCCTACTCATAGTACACATAATCTTCTTTGAATAAACCTAGGACATAATTTATTTGGCTTGAAACATGTTATCGTATTTTACATTATTTTATAAAAAAATTTTCAACAAACGAGTGGCTCGCTTTACAAGAAAGATCATGTTCTATAATGCTTGCTGTTGAGGTTCCACTGTTTTTCTGTCAGGAAAAAATCTAGAGCGAGGAATATGTCTGGATCTTCACAGTTATATTATTTTAAACATTATTGAACATGTGTTGTGTGGTCTACAGTGCTTTTAAATAATCTGAAACTCGTGTAATGTTTCTTAGTGATTTTCATTGCTAACCCATGTTATTTTAAAACTATGAACAAACAAATGAGCAAATCCAAACTAGGAAATGGTAAAAATGTTTAACACTAAACTTTACTCTTAAAATTTATTCTCACCAAGAAAAGTTTACTTTTCAGTTAGGTTACTGTATTAAGTGTATGAGTTAAATAATGGATTCTCCAAGAAAGTTTAGCGGTTAATTGTTGTGCACCCATTGATTATATTCCTACTCATTTGCTTTTTCCAATGTGAAAATGAATTTTTTCTATGCTTATAATTTGAGGTTGAAATAAACTGTCAAAGAATTTATATATTTGTTTCCATAAAATATGTTTGGACTGGAAATTAATTTCTTTGCTAATATTAGCCAAGTACAGTGGGGTTGGAATACCTTTTACCAACTAAGGGATACATTTTTTGGTCATTTTGTGTGAAAGAAGCATGTAGTTATGGTTAGAGATTATTCAGGTGTAAGGATTAATCAAAATTATGAAGTAAATATATTTGTTTCCCTGGGAATCTCAAAGAAAGGAGTTATATGTGGATTGGGATTTACATATGGCAGAAATTCTTGCTTATCTGCTATAGTTTCATTGTGTTTATTTATTTATACATAGTTATTTTTGTTTACTTCAGTCAATTCATGAGTGCACATTCAACCTGAAATTATTTTAAAGAGGAGGTCAATGAGGTAAGCATAGAAAAACTGAGTATCTTCATCAAATTTTTGGAAGTGACATGAGATTGCTGAAAATGAAATTAATGACAATGAATGTACTAATGGGATTATGATGTATGATGATGGTTTGAAAAGTCTGTGCAAATATGAAAATCACTTAATTTTTTAGTATGTCTGTTTTAATTTTCAAGTCTTATTTTAGGCTTATGCATTTTGCCAAATGATGTTCAAAATCAAGCAATTGCTCCAATAACAATAATTATATTAATGCAAATATTACTGTACAACAGCATTATGAGGCACATAATAGCACATATATATGCAGGAATACAGATAAGCATGCATGTACAAGTAGAGAGAAAAGTACACTTTCTGATCATATTTACTTATAAATGGGTCATATTTTACAATGGTTATATTTTGCATGTGCATGTCATATTTTATCAGTCTATTTAAAAATAAATTTAATGTAAATTAAAAGTCAGTTGTTTTGCAAACATATTGTTTAGCAAGTGGTCTGTAAGTATTAGGGTTATCCTTGCTTCTTTCATATTCATTTTTATAAATAGGAATGAATTCACAAATCTAGAGGCTTTGGGAAAATGTTTTGAGAGATGGATTAGGTAATTTAAAAAAAAAGCTAGGTTTCTTTGAAGTATAGCAGAATCTCTCACTTTATGTTTTCTAATTTTCTTGCCGTCAGTATGGTCCTAATATTCCGTCTCCCTATTCTGAATAATTCTGTCATCTTCTGTACTGCTACTGTGGCTTTGCACTTCGCAAGGATTTGATGAGATGATGACCGCAGAAGTCTTGCCTTCTCCACCACTGAGCATAACGTGACCAATTGGGCTGAATCCCATAGGTGCCAGGACTCTTTTTCATTATGCCATCCATCACAAAAATCGTAGGTTTAATAATTGTGGTGGTTTCCTGTTGCCTTACTCGAGTGTTTTTAACATGATACCTTCACTCAATGGCCACCCCACTGGGGTCAGATGCCGTTGCAGCCTTCATACTGAAATAATGTACGGATTACCTATCTGGCATGGGTGACCATACCAGCAGAGCTCTAGGGGTGATCGGAATACACAAGCCCTTCCACCACGTCAAAGTTGTAATATATGTGGAGGGTTCATAGGTATATAATCTATAAATATTTTTCAAGTCTCATGCTGCAATCTTATAGTAAAATCATGGTATTTTTCTCAAGAATAGTTGTTTTACAGTTTATGTTCAGTTTTAAACTTGGCTTAATTTAAAGGCTGCAAATAGTGAATGGTGATCACAAAAAGATTGTGTTTAAAGAGATATTTTCATTATCAGAGATGATTTTTCAAGTTTTGTTAAAATATTATCCATAAATTGGTGTATTAGGTGAGAAACATGGTATTTGTAGCTTAATCCATTCTTACCATTTCACAGTTAAACTCTTATGGAATCTTGGGAAATTTTCCATGCTCTTAACTGCAGCAAAATGCACTTTTTAGAGATCTTCTGCAGGATCATGGTTGCATAACATTTTATGGGATACACTTCTTTCAGATGCTCTAAGATGATATTTAGTGCAGCTATATTTTTGGGGCCGTCATTAACCTTAGAAATTAGATCATTAACAATTGCATGAAAGTTTTCCTGGTTACTTAGGAGTTCTTTCACAGCAATGTTTACATTGTGCATTTGATGGGAAGGATACTCTTGGTAGTTATTACACTGAAATTCTAGTTCGCTAGTTAAATGTAAGGCATAAGTCAGTGCATTTTTAGGGTTGTTACATTGAAAATGAAGCTGCGATAAGACGCCAAACTCAGAATTAATAATACTTTTTTCAAATGTTTTTAGTACAAAGCACATTGTTCATGCCTTCTTGATTTTTTTTTTCTGAGAAATGAGCATTTGTTTCCGCAGTCACCTCCTCATCTGAATGAAATGTCCCTCCTGCAATCATTTCTTCACCTTGAGGAACAGTTAATTGTCCAAGCGAACTAAATCTGGAGGGTAGGGTTGATGGGAAACATATTGTGATCATAATTACATTTACTGAATGATAACAACTTCAGAGGAGTTAGTTGTGTTGCAATGAATGAAAAGACTTTGCGAGCCAATCATGGATGTTTTCTGTGCAGCTTAATTTTGGAATGGTCTGATAATGACCCACAGGGCATCCAGAATATTCTATGTTATTTGTGCTCATAAGGCCCTTTTGAAAACTTTGAAAACATTTATATACCATTGTAATATAAAATGGGTCGCGGTGGTCTAGCTGGTAGAGCGTTGGACTGCTGACCAGAGGGTCCCGGGTTCGATTCCCGGGCAAGGCACTCTGGGCACCTGCAGCTCCACCCAAGCCAGTTGATTTTTCGGGTACCAGATCTTCCTGGGAAACCATAACCGGCACAGGGAAAGGAACTGGCCCCCCTACCCTGATGTGTGAATATTCACACGCCGTCGGGCTTGGTACATGGGTGAGCTCTACCATCACCTACTAAACCGACCTTCGGGTTGATTACTGTGTTTATGGTAATATAAAATGCAAATTTTACCATAGTTTCAATTTATCATGTTTCTATCAAGTCTCCCGAGCTGAGATGCCTTTAATAAAATGTTTCATTAACTCGCCAAATTCTCTTTAATCCCTTTTTTTTGGAAATCACTCAACTTGCTTGATTCAAACAAACTAAACACAAAATAAAAGACTGATCTGGCTAAAACTTGGTGTGTATTTTTTCAAGAGATACTACTAATTGAAAATAACTGTGAAATGCCGAGTGATACCATCTCTCTGGCGTTGCATCGACTTTTCAAACTACCCTCTTAAATTGTCATTGAACAATAGCTCATTAAAGTACAACTTGCTAGTAGAATTATAAGAAATAAAGTTCATGACAAAGCAATGGTAAAAAATATGCATGATTGGATTTACTTAGTAGCATAGCATGAAGTACATACATGATTAGTTTGCTAACCAACCTCTGGTTACAAGATGAATGCTGCTCTTGGAATGGCTATTATATTTTATGTCCATGATAAATTAACATTTATTTTACTTTTAAATGCACCGTCTTGATTGAGCATTTGCTCCATTACTGTCCATGTAGGCTGTCAATTCAAATTAATTTTTGACTCTAAATGATAGAGCACGCAATACAATAATGAGAATTAGTTGGAAAGCTGTGTAAAGTGTAATACCAGAGGCAGGTGATTGTATCCCTATGGGCAGTGATTTTAAATTCATTATTCAGCCAGTTACTGCTACAAATTCTAAGTTTGTCTTATGACTGCAGTATATGTGGTCTTTATATTACAGTATTCTTGTATAACTGCCAATTGAAATTTAGTATCATTTAGTGAGATTTGTGTTTGCATCATAAATAGGCTGATGCTGAAAGAATGGCATACTAATATGAATTCTTGAGATTGAGCTTTACTATCTAATTCTCTGTCTTGTATTAACCATAGAATAACATGTTCATTTTCAGGTGGCCTTGTTTTAATATTACCAGCTAAGTTGTTGTGTGGGGGCTTGGCAGGTGCAGTAGCTCAAAGTGTCTCATATCCTCTGGATGTAACACGTAGAAGAATGCAATTAGCCCTTATGCCAAAAACTGAGGCACAACGATTCGGGTGAGTCTTACATTCAATGATTTTTTTGAAGGTTGTATCTCATAATAGCATCATAATCTAAACTTCTTTCTGTTGAGTGAGCTTTCTTGGATTGTAAGAGTTTTAGGAGGAGACTTATGTGTTTCTGTTCATGGGGTGCTTGAGCATATTTTTTTTCATCAGAATGTAAATCTTGGAGTCATTTACTTAATTATTTGCTGGACTGAAGGTGCCTTCTAATCTCAACAGAAAAGATCTTGGGGATTGCACAGATGAAACCATAATTGAATTTACAATAAGTGAAAAAACCATCGCTAAGTAGTGGTCATATTGGTGTCATATTACACTTCAGTGTTGCATGTAGTGTTTTGCAAACAGCAGTCAGCTCACCTGTGAGACCAAGGGGTATAATGTTGTGCACATTGCAAGGAATGTTTCGCTGTGCCCATTTTTAGATCAGATGTTTCAAATGACAAAACTGCCTTCCAGATTTAATTACATCACTATGAAGTAGAATTGGTTCATTTGGAAATGGTCAAACCTGAACTGTATGATGAAAACTTTGTTGCAATTTTCCACAGTTAAAACTTTATTGCCGACCATGGTTTCGATACACTGTATCATCTTCAGGTGAGGGAGAGTACATTTGCCACCCACCTCTTGGAGAAGAACCATTCCCCGGATTTTGAATTTAAGCCGTTGCATAAATTCGAAAAGAGCAAGAAATTGGACACTCTCGAGAGTTTAGAGATTATCCAACGGAGAAACCAGAAGATAGAGCTACTTAACGACATTCAGTTCCTCTCTTGCCCCTCCCCACTTTTGTCTATTAACTTCCCTCAGTGACCATTATGGCGACACCTTCCCCCCCCCCCCCCCCCCCCCCCCCCCCCCGAAGAGTGAGCTGCCCGCACTTCGGGGGGTTCCATTGGTTTTTCCTGCCTTTCTTTGTATGACAAAACCCCACCCCCCCTTCCCACCCGCTCCCTCCTCCCCTGCCACCCCTCCTTGGTATATATATCCTTTCTCCCTGTACTCTCCCTCACCTGAAGATGATACAGTGTATCGAAACCATGGTCGGCAATAAAGTTTTAACTGTGGAAAATTGCAACAAAGTTTTCATTATGTCTCGATTCCACAATATCACGCCTGATTCTTCACTTTTCGTGCTGAACTGTATGGTTTACATCAACATAAACACCCTGCGATCCACAATACAGGTGTGTGGCAGTACATATCCAGTACTACAAATCACAGAAATTGGTAACTGAGTTCATGGCTTTGTTTCTATATGTGAAGATTTATTTGCTCATTAGGTTGGTTAGGAAAGAGTGGCTGACCTGTTAAATATTTCCATTCCACCCCAAACCATGTATACATGAGGCAATCAACAATATTTGAATGTGTTTTATTTTATAACAAATCTGGTGAAGTTTACAATACCCATATATTTCAGTTTGCATATAATAAGCAGTTAATAAAATAAAAAATAATCAGCCAAATTTTTATGCAATAAGGATAACTGTAAATAACTACTACACAAAACACTAAGAGCTTTCAGGTCAGCACCATTTCATATTTTCATTTGTAAATAATGTCTAAAGGTCCTCTGTTAAAATCTCAGCTGTAGTGGCCAAAAATTAGAAATTTTGATGCTAATGTAAGCCTGACCAGTTCTTTTTCTTCTTGGTTCAAATATCTTTATGCCTTCATATTTCCCGACACTTCCCAGAACAACTAGATTGTTGTAGCTGATCTCTGCTGTGAATTTTGCCAGTTATAACTTAATGACACACGAAAATGAATAGAATGGACTTATGGAACAACTAATGCACCAGTTCAGGATTTAAGAAGTTTAAGTGCAATTCCTATGATATGCTGACCATAACTCCTTATCCTTACAGAAATAAGACAGAGTAAGAACTAAGGTTAAAAGAAAGTACGAAAAACTTTTTTGGGCTTGAGGCTGACTCACCCCACTGTATAGAATTCTTCATTTGGTAGTCTCAAAAAAGTTCTTGAATCAAATATTCATCAAGCATTTAGCTGAAAATGCAAATATTTTATGGTTTTTAGGATATGTATTAATTTTACTCAGATACATTGTTTAATTTCTAATGTTCTATGAGAATATTAATTTGAAATTGTTCCTTCTTTATTTTGGGTAGCACTGGTATGCTTCAAACACTGATGCTAATCTACAAAGAAGATGGTGTTGTTAAAGGCCTCTACAGAGGAATGTCTATCAATTATTTGAGAGCAATACCCATGACTGCTGTTTCATTTTCTACATACGAAATTATGGGACAGTTACTTGGACTTGACACTGGGATGAAATTATAGTATTATGCCTCTAAACACAATGTGCAATAATTGTTCTGTGATGTGCTTAAAGCAACATTTTCATTCTTCCAATTAAGCATTGCTACAGAATCACTCATATTTGCTGATTGAAAATGCATTCTGTAATGCTCAAGAGTTAACTCTAAAGTCAGTTATCATTTGTTAAAATCTCAGTAAGGCATGTAGCATATGAGTTGTTGTAATCTTGGTTGCTGTTATTATCTTTTTCAAATATCTTTGGGATTGGTCTTTTTATGAGTGTTTGGAAAAGATTGGGCAGCCTTGCTGTTAGGAAGAGAGCATGTTTTTATGATAGACATCTCAAAATCAATGTTGACACATACTGTATTTTGGATATGTGTGGTGTTGGAGGCTACCACTTGATTATATACTCTGCAACATTCCACACAAGTCTTGTGGAACCAACCCTATGACTTATATGAAGAGTCACCAATGGTCGTCAAGCCAACACCATAGCCACCAATGGTCTTCATTGCCATTATTTTTTTGAAAGGGACATATTAGAAATTAAAATGATTATTCAGGGATATGTTGCCCCAAGAAATGTTGTCAATGAATCCTAAGTGGATATTTAAAAAATCTTGTTAAACAGTAATTGTAAAAAATATTGTTCTTCGTGATAGCCTGGTTAAATTGACTCAAATCCGTGCAAAACTATGAATTTCTTGAGGCTTTAAAGGGATCAAGATGTTATGATGAATGTCCCTCATCAATGCAACAATTTCAGAGTGTAAAAATCATTCGCCTTAACTGGGCTCCTCAGTTCCAAAGATATTAATAGTGTCAAAGATAATGTGAAAATTAGAATATTGCTGCTGCAGGTATGAAAATTTGGTATATTTATGTTTGCTGCTGAAGCAATGCTACTCAAAATCAGTCGTATGGAAATGTTGCTTAAATCTTAACAACCCGAAGACATCCATCCAGTAATTATTCTTAATGACCTAAATAACTTTCATTGTATCATGTATTTATTGATTTCATCTCATCACATGCAGAATGACATGTTTGTTCTTCAAATGTATCAGTTTGCAAATGTACCAGTCAGCAATTGCTCAATTGGTATGAATATGCTTTGGTTTGAGGGAGAGTTTTGTACCAATTCTTGAAACTGAATTATGTATGTATCTGCATGTCAGTTAACCAGTAATGATATTCAAGTTTTTTAGATTCATAGATTACCGAGTGCTTTTATTCATTTATACATTCCTCTACTCCCTCTTTGTTAATATCTCTGCTCCTTCAAGATTGTTCCTAAAATTGACAAATAACCTACCCTGTATTCTTTCTAGTTAGTGCTAGAACATATTTTTTAAAAATTCATGCCGTGAATGGAGCATTTTAGATGACTATTGCAGTTTTTACTGCTTTTGTTGTAATGTATAGAAATTATATTTTTACTATTCAGATTATTCTTGTATGAAATGCATATTATTATGGTGAAAAGGGTTTTTTTCTCAGCATAAATTCAGTATTGTCGTATATATACATTCAATTAGTCATGTGAATTACACTTTACATATTTTTATTTATGTTCTTTTGTGATTTTTCAAAATGCAATGAATCAGTTGTTTTACCATTGCTACCTTAGGGCAAATTATAATTTTTTTCAAGGATCATCACCCTGAGAATTGCTATAGTTGAAATAGGAAATTTCTGTTGCCAAAAAATGCTTGCTATGTGCCTTCAGAAGTTGTGAAATTGACGTGCTTTTTGTCTTCCTCGATTAATGCCAAGCTACCACTGTTGAATAATTCAAGAATATTCATGGCTATATATTCATACAGGATGGTGTTTTCCAGCCACAATGACACTTTACTTTAATGCCCATAGCAGTAATGTCTTACTTCCATTAAGGCCATAGACTTTATGTTCTAGGAACTTCCTCATCATCACAAAATAGTTTTATCCCATGTTTTACTCATGTAAAATTTCCCTATGATTGGTTGATAAAATTTTGCAATGTTCAATGGAAAATAGTATGATTGGATGGTATACTTTTTATGGAAAATTTCAAGCAATAAATGTATTGTTATTAAATTAAATGTCAGCATTGAATATGGAAGAGTATGACTGCATAAAAAAATATATTTTTTAATTCAATGACAGTATTTCGATTCACTAGCATTAAAAATAATGGTTCATAAAACTTACAAACTTTGTGATGTATGCACTGCCTTTGTTATTTGGCTTTCCAAAATATGAAGTTTGTAGAATGGTATCATTTGAGCACATTTTTGTGTAGGCCGAAAACATATGAATTAGATATTCTTCCATGAGTTACATAGCTCCATTGCATTAATTTGAAGTTAGTCAAGGTGATTGATTCCTTAATGGCACAACTGATCTTTTTACTTTGCCATTTTGTACTTCCTGCAGGGTTACCATTCACCTTCAGTCTTTTTAGGAAAAGTAAAGGAGGAATTTTTATATGTATCTTAATGCATCATCAATAATGTGGAAGAATTAAACATGGTCACTATGAAAGTTCACCCATACTGGCTGCCATCTCATAATTCCCAGCATGAGTAACAGTTGAGAAAGGAAAACTTTATTAGAAGATAGATGTTTTTCAACTACTGACTCTAACATTGGCCATGAACAGTGGGAGAATTGAAAAAAATAACTTACAAATCCAAAGTTTTGAGTATGTATGGCAAAGTTGAGAAATATTGAAAAACGGGCCTCCATCTGTTATAACCCAATAATACCCTTTTGGCATTTTTTTAATTAAAGAAAATTCTCTACATTTTGTGACAAAAGCACTGATGACTTCAAACTATAATGTGTGGCTGGAACAAGATTCAATGTCAATCTTAATCTAAAGAAAATTTCCTGTCAAATTCTTCTGAGAAGATCTTGAAAAAGTTGCTGGCTGGAACTGCACTGGCAGAGGGCAAAGGGGAGCTGGCCTACATATAAAATATTGGTTCTCTCAAAATTTGGGGTGTGCAAAATTAAGCCAGCCAACGTACCGAGATGATTAGCTGGAAGAAATTGGTGTTCTTATAAAAGTAGTATAGAGCAAAAGGGCAGGTAGCAATAGTTAGGAAGCTTCATTTGTCTTTTCTCCCTGATTCTCCCCCAATCCCCATTCTCATAGGTTCCATCCCGCTGGTGCCTATGTACTCACAGGAGTTTACTTAGATAAGCCTGTGAATGGCTATGCCCCTTTTAGGTTTTGAATGAGAATAGATTAGATATTTTTCTTAAATCTACTATTTCCAAAGTATCTAAATTGTAAAGGAGAGCATTTCTGCGAGGGTATCAGCATTGCTAGCCTTTTTTTACTGCCTGTGTGTGTCAAGTTGCTGCATTATAATATCCCTCAATGTACAATTTCTACTCCGTACTCTTCCATCCCTCTATCTTCTACAAAAACATGAAAGAGGAATTTCACTGTGTATCATCTCAATTTGTTGGGGCATATCATTGTCATCGTTTCTCATTTTTGCACACACGTATGAGCTATTTTATATAAAATAATCTTTTCTCCTCTTATTTAAGCTGGTAATTGGTGTTTTATTTGTATATGTTTTAATTAGTCCATCTATCATTTGAATGATGAAGTCTTGTCATTATTTTATTATTATTATTGCACTAGCAATTTTTGAGGCATTGTTATATTTACGTGGGATCCATTATTCATTGATATATTGTGTTTACATTACATTCATTATCTTTTATTGACAATTTATGAAATACCAGTTCATATTAGTGTGATACTGGAGCCAAATCCAGTGACATACTTTTATTTACCTTAGATAGCGGCCCAAATCTTATTTTAGAACTAGTCATCCTGTTTTTACTTTTACTAGGCCAGAAAATCAATGGGTTTTTTGTTAGTATTTGGAATTTTTCATGGAGTATAATCATGTAAACATTTTATTTTACACTGAAAAAATTACTGAAATATAAAAAATGCTTCCTAGAAAAATATTAAAGCATGTTTAAAATAATATTTATACCCAAATGCCAGGGTCAATTTTTAAATAAATTCATTTGATGCTAGATTTATATTCTGGTTATATTTCATTGATGATTTTTATCTTTTATGGACAATTTGATCTCACATCATAGGTGGTCGTATATCAGGTTATATGACCCCATGTATCTCAGTGTATTGGGATTGAATATCACTCAGAATACCTGAAAGCTATTGTTTTAGTTTGAATCAGCAATGCATTTCTTCTTCTGTTTTTCGATCACGCTAATTTTTTGTCTTAATTCAGTAGCCTAGGACAAGAGTGAAGTTGTTTTACAAATAAATTTATACAGTGGTTTCACTTGGTTTTGATTATATTGAATATTCTACTCTATGTAAAGTGGAGTGACCATGTTAGTAATTGGTTGGTGAGCAATTAATCTACTATTGGCTAATTATGCTCTACGTTTATTCTTTCATGGCATACCCATATTAGAGAGGATCATCTTATTTCTCTTCCTAGCTTTAACCCTTGCATTGTAGGTGGGGATACTAAAAAAATTTATCTCAAAAAATAATATTGATTTGTTTAATTTGTTTCATGCTCTTTGTTAGTAACTATGACAGGCTTGCCTGCCCTTGATGGACAGAGTCTGGTAATTTATTTCATACTGTAAATTTAATTATTTGATCATATAGTCCAGAAGTAATCACATTGATGGCAGTCAATTTATTTCTAGCATATACATACAATTGGGTTGGTACAGTGCTGTATAACCAGAATCAGATTCAAAGCAAAATACTCGTAGGACATATACTAAATTAGGTTAAATCTGGGACCAAACCATATGCTGTCAGGTTGTTTTTATACTTCAAAACCTCCCATGTGATCATGATATCTACTGTGGATTAACAAAGATCCTAGGAAACATTTTTAGATCAAAATATGTTTCCTGTAAAATATACAACAGATATTCAATTAATCTGGATGTTCTAAAAAACACCAGTTGCTAAATTACAAAGGTATATATGAACATAATGTATGTACTTCACCCAAAAAAAATAACAGATTCTACGACCAGTTTGGTATCTCAGATAGTGGACACTAAAATATGATGATCAAAACCAGTCTTAATTCAATAGATGTATCTGCTCCATATCCTGGTTTATTGATTTCTTTATCACAATCTATGTGGACAATCATTATCTTGCATAAGCTCTCCAAATGGTTTTAGAAATGATTTGCAAGTGAAGAAGTTTCATTGTAAACCTATGCCGAAGAGTTATTGTAAAATCAGTTGCCTGTATACGTCATACCTTGATTAAATTTCCTATGGGAGCATTGTTTGTAGAACATTTATATCTCCAAAAGTGTGCCAGGCATAATACTCACACATGGTGTAACACCTATATTGGATTAATGAATTATAATGAAAAAAATCAATGATGTAATATGTAATGTTAACATTTATTTTATATCAAGAGTGGGTTGAGTGGGCTCTTCTTCTAGGATAATTATTTCACATTCATTCCGGATAATCAAGTCTACTGGGCCAATAATTCTTATTTTATCATAATATGTTATCTGTTGCACAGATATGTGGTTGACAATTTTTTATGGTGATTTAGTGCATGTCACAGTTGAAGCTTTCTTTAGTATTATTTGTAAAGATAAGAAAAATAACCCGCCCCAGTATATGTCTTAGTTATATCATTGGCTTCCTACAATGTGAAGAAATGGTGCATACAAGCCATTAGACATTTCTTAATAAATGGTTTGCATATGCATAGTATTGTAACTCCATAATATTTGAGCTTCTCTAAATTCAAATGTGAAATGGATGGAATTCATAATTTATATATATGTATGTGTGTATGTATGTATGTATGTATATATTTTTATATAATCTACATGAAGTTAGCACTAGTGGACAAAGACAAAAACACACAAAAAAAGAGAAGAAACTCAAGAAGAGAAGGACAGAGTTCTGTCGTCTTCCTTGAGAAAGGTGGCGTGGACCACTGAAAATTTGAAACCTAGTGAGTTACTTTCCTTTTTGTGTGTTTTTGTTTTTGTCCACTAGTGCTAACTTCATATACATTATTATTCACATCCGTGAGACTTTAATGAGTGTGTTGTAAATATTTATACACACATTCAAACACGAAATCCCACCATATGGTGAACAAATATTCATTAACAAGGAAATAGATTTTAGGAAAAGAGATAGGAACATAGATAAAGGACGAACATAGGAGAGGTGGAGAAGTTGAAATCAGGAAAATCACTAGCATAAAAATATTTCCTTGATTGGGGTTTGAACACCTTTATTATATTGCATGATTGCTGCTTACGTACTGTCCTCCTCTTGTCTCTTGTATTTCTCCTTCGGTGGGTGAAACCTGATGCCTTCTCTTGGCCATAGAATTGGGGCACTTGGCTGCTATATGACTAGCAAATCTCAGTGTAAAATGAAGTTTTCTTGATAGCTCAAGCAGTTGGAGCATCCACCCGGCAAGTGGAAAGATCTGGTGTTCAAGCCCTGGTCAAGGAAATATTTTTACGCCAGTGATTTGCCTGATTCCACCTTCCCCACCTCTCCTGTATTTGTCCTTTATATATTTTTCTATCCCTTTTACTTATATCTATTTCCTTGTGAATGAATGTATATTCATATATATGCATAAATACATATACATACATACATAAACAAACATACACCCTAGCATCAACAACACATGGCACATATTAAATACTCTGGTAGAATATAGATGAAAAAGAAAAGGAAATTTGAATATATATTTTTACACTTTGATGGTCATGTCACTTTTGTTGAAAAATGGTGTCCTTTTTGGTATGTATGTGTGTGTGCATATTTATATATATATATATATATATATATATATATGTATGTATGTATATATACATGTACCAGATCTTCCTGGGAAACTATAACCGGCACAGGGAAAGGAACTGGCCCCCCTATCCTGGTGTGTGAATATTCACATGCTGCCGGGGTTAGTACTGGGTGAACTCTACCATCATCTGCTAAACTTACCTTTGGGTTGATTACTGTGTTTATGGTTTATACATACATAAATACACATATGTACATATATGTATATATATACACACACATACATACATGCATGTGCATACATATAAAGGATTTGTTAGAATTAAATTTCAAAATATAGTATCAAAGTCATCACCAGTAATTGGGTTTTGGGATTATATTATTATTTTCAATAATTTAATTTTGAGTACCAGCTACTTTCATTTTCATTCAAAAAACCAATTAAGAATGACTAATTAATTAAGGGGTTGACAATAATTAATCAACACTTGACAATATTATAGGAATTTTCAATAGAATACCTCGTTAAAATGGTTTATAATGTTTTTCATGTGTGATTCACATTTTTCTAATGTTTGCAGATTGTATTGAAGAAAGTATTGGCTTTCCATTATTGTTGTGATGTTTTTTAGCTGCTGTTTATGGCAGCAATATATTATTTGTTGCAATATTAATGTTGTTATACAAGTATTTTATTTGTTCATATTTCATGAATATTATAAATTGTGGATAATTGATTTTTTGCTAAATAAAAATATATTGTTTAAATGTCTATATTTTCATTTGAGACAAACTTGCTAAGCGGAACAGAGAGCACGTTCACATTTTAATTTGTCCATTCATGAGTGCATCAATCCTCGCTACATCATTTGAAATACATCTCAATGTAAGAACAAGAAAGGATAACCAAATTTACAGCTAAACAGTCAAATTCTCATAATTCATCGAACATTTGTAGTTGTTTCAATGATAGATGAAGAACTTTTAATGGGAATTGTTAGTTTTAATACCTAAGGAGACAAAAGAGGGTGTGGAGAAAATTAAGTGGGCATAAAAGAAAACAAATGAAGTGCTGGGTATAATAGGGGAGGACAGAGGATTGTTGGGAGAAATCAAGGGGAGATGAGGGAAATGTGTGCAAGGCATATTTGACATCAATGGGATGTTGAAGAATGATAGAGGAGAGAATATTAGACAAACAAGGAAGTGGCAGGAATAGGATAGGGATATTGGATGGAATGAAGGAACGGAAGTACAGAGAGGTGAAGAGTACTGACTGATTCGGTAATTAGATAATACATATTTATATTTAATGTTCTAGAGAAAGAATTTTCGAGGGTTGCTATTTTTAGTTTCAGCCTTGACAACACTAAGTGCTTTAGGTGCCATCTGACATTTCCATCTGAAAGTTTGACCCTTTTAGCGCTAACTTTCTTCAGAACATTGTGTTATTTGATCATAACTTGTGTTGTTTACAGTGACTCAATCATTTTGCCTCAGCGAAAAAATGGAGTTAACTCGTGAACACTTTCGTACGATGATATTTTACGACTTTCAACGTGGATTAACAAGGTAGGAGTGCAGCGATCGACTTACTTTGACGTTTGCCAATGAAGCCCCATAGTTTGCCACTGTGAAATGCTGCTATAACAAATTCCATCATTGCCACTGTTTACAAGCGACGAGCATCAATAAGATATTGCATGAACATTTAGCTGTGAAAGAAATTTGTTTTCGTTGGATCCTGCTTAATTTGACAAAGGCTCAAAAAGATGCTCGTATCAATTGGTCCAAAAATTTCTCAAGAAATACAATCGCATTGCATCAAAATCTGTGTGTAACATCTATGCAGGTTACAAATCTTGGATCTATGCTTATGAGCCCGAAACAAAGCAGCCAGGTGATGCCAATTGAGCCAAAGATGCATAAGCTGAGCCAAATCCAACAAAAGTGATTGGCGCACGAAGCACATTGAAGCAAATGATCACCTGCTTTTTTGGAATAACTGAAGATGTGGCAACCGTATTGTTAGAACAATGTAGAACCGTGAATTCTGAATGGTACATGAGCATTTGTTTGCCAGAAGGGCTTGGTGAAATGTGGAAAAAGAAGCAGCAACGAAGGATCATTCTTCATCATGACAATGTAAGTTCTCACAGATCAGCTGAAACACTTAATTGACTGGCCAAAATATCGAATTGATGGGTCATCCTCCATACAGCCCTGATTTAGCACCAAATAACTTCTTTTTATTCCCGCTTATCAAGAAAAAATTTCTTGGCCAACATTTTTTGGCCGAAGAAGCCGTTGATGCATTCAAAAACCATGTTCTGGAGGTACCTCAATCAGAGTGGAAAAAGTGTTTTGAAAATTGGTTCGAGCGCATGCAAAAGTGTATTGATTATCATGGAGAATACTTCAAAAAACAATTGAGCCATTTAAACAAAAAATTAGTCTTTTCATTATTAGACAGAAAATATAAATAGCAACCCTCATAGATGGAATAAATGTCAAGGATGTCAAAAATAAATAGCAGAGTCCTCGCTGCTTGAGTGAAGGCATGACAGCTGTGACCAACTTGAATTAGTTTTTATTTTGATAATTCTATAAAATATAGTTGTAGACAGAGATGAAGAGGGACCTGATGTAGAGTAGGTTTTCTTAGGAGTCACAAAATATTTATTTGATAGTTATGTCCATCCGAAAACCTACCCTAACCGGTAGATTACCTAATAATAATAGTTGTAGAGTAGAATTCATCTGAGATCTTAGCATCCCAAGTTCATGTGATAAGGTAATGTTCATGGGCTGTCCAATTTAAAATGTCTTTTGCTTTTAGGAATGTCAGAGCTTCAGTAGAAGTTATCTGTGGCAAAGCAAGCTAATAAACAAAAACAAGGTATATTTAAATTCAAATGGCAATGAAAATACATTACGATTTAAGAAAGTTGAGAAAAATTATCACATAAAAACGTAAGTTGAGTCAGTTAAAAAACCAACTTTTCATCAACCATACTTCAAAACCTGTAATTTTAATCAAGATATATATGTATGTGACCCCTCCATACCATTCTAGGGATTTGAATTTTTTAGTCAAAGGCCAAAGTAAAGATAATAATTTTATCCAGAAATAAAATTAAAGTTGCTGCATACTATTAAATTATTAATGGGAGCTCCTATGCTGCTTGGAAAAAATCTATAACTGAGCAGAAGCAGAGTTACTACATCTCAACACTATGTAGGGCAGTTTGGGAGAACATTCAGGAATAGCATGAAAAAAACATTAACTCTGTTTGAAAAACAAAATGAATCTGCAAAGTATTAATTGAACTCAACCGTCAAATTAGTTTTATATGATATATATTAATTCGAAAAGAAATATGTCAGCATGGATACACTGTAACTTAATGAAAAATAGTGTTTTGCCAAGATTGTAAGTCTTCAAGGACTATAACAAATCATGTTGGTTATAAATATTTAATAGAGCCTTTCCATAAATTCTTATATATCCCTGTCATCAATTCCTTCTTACTTTCAAAAAGATTCTTAGCTTTGCACAACTCTTATTATATCACCGTACTTTGACCATTTTGGTTAAAAACACGTCAGACGTGTCTTCTGTTATTTAGCGTTTTTACTTTTTCCGAATAATTTGTGTTATTTCAATAATTTCTATTATATTGAAGGATTGGATGGATCCAAGGTTTACTACAAATGCAAGGTGTTTGCGGAACAGCAAGGCATGGCTTTCACTATAAATAGTATTAAGGACCACTGAGAGAAGTCATTAGATATAAAATTATTACATTGCTGCAGAGTCATTTTGCATGTCTTATATTCTTTTGGACTCTATTCTGCACCCCCCCCCCACAAGGTACACTTTTCAGGCGCAAGTTTTTCTTTGAAAGAAGCGCAGGGGGTCACTGTGATATGAACTTGGCATCAGTAAACCAGAATTGGTCTGTTAAATGCTAACCCAGAATTTCCTTTCTTACTTCCTGAAGGCGTTTCTACCTTCTGTATAGCGCACCAATTTCCCACTTCCTCTCTGAACTTTCCATATCCTCGCACTGTCTTATACCACACTTCTTTTAATATATTTGTTACCTCTCTCAATACATAATTTAACTCTTTATACTTCCCCTACCCAACTATTGTGTTTACATTCTTCCATTTCCTTCAAAAGCAAAAATGCAGCAAAGTATAAAAATGATGTAAAATATTTAAATTATCTATTCAAAATCATCGTTATTTTACTTTGTCAAATTTCAATATCAAAATGTTATATTTAAAAGGTATTGCCCAGTACTCTTAAACTTTTGATTTAGTAGACCCTCGTAAAATGTAAGAATTGATTTATTTTGATTCTTCCAAACGTACCTCATCCGCATTTCCTTCTCTCACTTGTTACAAACAACCGGTGTCAGTGTTCGGCCTATTTTTGTTGGACTTATTCCAGGCCTTCTATGAGCGGAAATCAGAACTAAGAGATTCCGACAGACCTCCCCCCCTGCTAAATGAGGAGGTGGGGTAGAGAACTGTCTTCCCGCGAAAGGATGCAAATTCTCTTCAAAATCAATCTCCCTATCTTCGACCGAAGTTGAATTTTCTGTGGTCTGTCGCTGTTCAATATTCCACAAGTCAGTAATAACACGTAGGTGATTTGGGTGTTCGGTTGTGAAAAAAGAAGGAAAACATTTCAACTTTCCGAGGGTAATTGAGAGGTAAGTTAAGTTGTGTAATAAGATTCATACTTAACGAAGTCACGCGAACATGTTACCTGTCAATGATGGAATTCACTTTTAGCTATGATAATCATCAAAAGTTATTTCATGAGTAGAGTTATTTCATGCGGAAATCGATTAATGAAGGGTTAGTTCCGCTTGTCTCGGTTAGTGAAATACTGGAACTACCTGCAGTATGTTTGCGAATTGTTATCATACCTAGAAAATTCTATTGAATTGCGCGTATTTTGTGTTACACGTTAACTCAGTTAATAATATTTATTGATATGTTGTAAAAAATGTTTCAATTTCTCAAAATTTTAGTTGTTTTACATGAGAAGGACTCAGCAGTCCAATTTCTGTTATGACAGTGTTTCAGAATAGAAGCCTGAAATTTAAACTTGAAATTGTGTTTTTCATAAATAATTTGTACCTAATAATTATAACTAAATCTTACTTATAATTGTGTGCTTTCAAGTGAACTTCAATATCTGTGTAAATAAACTGACATATTATTTAAAAAAATAGTGATTAGTTGATCAAGAATAATGGTTTGTTGCAGGCATGATTGAAAATTTTCATTTACAGCAGTGCTGGAGTTTTGCTTGTTTTTAATGAGTTCATCATGTAATTTCAATAAGATTTGAAAAAGTTAATCATTTTAACCTTTTTTGCATGATTCAAAATTGATTTTTAAAAAACTGCATCTGTTGATCTTATAATCTGATTGGCCATATTATTTTTTGTGTGGTGTATTAAGTAACTCTATCATGTTTCATTTATATAGGCTCTATAACCTCACAGAGGCCCGTTTGTCCCAACATCATTCCAGAAAATGCATATAAAATTAGTGCGTCAAGCTTTTAGTAATTATATTGCCGGAGGAGTACATGCATTAGGAGAGGTGATAAATGAGATGTTTTTCCTTTTTTAATAGAATATTGTTAGTTAGCATCACCTGCATCTTTCTTTTGTTCTTTTAGGTGGTTTGGGCATGGATGATCTTTGCTACAGCACAATTTCTGATGGAAGAGGATTGTACTTTTGACAGCTTCAATGGAGCAATGGATAACCAACACAAGAAACCCTTAAGTAGCTGTCAGGAATGTGTCCTCATATGGATCAGTCAATTAGCCCTTGCAAAAATCGGGTAATGGGAGTTCCAGGAAAAGATAATAGTAATCCATCCTCCTTCACAGGTTGGGTGGGTTAAGAACCATAAGAGCGGTAATGTTGTTGTGGGTTGAATTGAAGACTAAGTAGTTCTGGCAAATCAACACAAGAAACCTTAATCAAGTTCCAATTGAAAATTTTTTCAATATTATTGGATACAAATTGGGATAATCACAATCCCAATACCCAAGGAAATGCCATGGATGATGGCTGTGATCTTTTGACTGACTTATCCTCTCTTTTTCATGAACATATTCAATTCAGTACATAAGAATCAGGTGATGACAAAGAAAAGTTTATGTTAAGTAACCAAGAAATATGTTCAGATGCATATGTGAGTGTTCAGCTGGTGTAGACAATCCTCAAGGTTCATCCTTGTGATCAATGTGGAGCAACCCTAACAGCTGAACTTAATATATTACAGGATACCTTTTTATATTTTCTTTTAGATGATGACCATTAAAACACCACCTGTCCCTCTAAAGAATTTGTTTCTGCTCTTGGCCAAGGCATCACTGCGGCTAAGCGTGCATTAAGAAAAGGTCACAGGACAATTTTGTCTAATTTAATAACGCCAATACTGTCTGAAGCAGTGGATTTTCAATTTTTGCAGGTGTCACTCATGGACTTCATTTTGAGCATTTATTCCTTTCAGTTGTCATTAAAGTATCATGAATACTATTGGCCTATATTTTTTGCAGTTTAATATTTTTTATCTACTGCTGTGTCTTTCACATTCTTCAGGCCATGCTCCATGTACTGGCACTTCTTAATGGGTTATCTATCCTTTACTGACCCCGGTGGCAGCATGATAAAGTCCTCGCCTATCAACCCATAGTATGCAGGTTTGATTCCTGCCTAGGTGGATTGTCCTCCATGTAAAGCTTGCAATTGTCTTCAATTTAATGTAAGGGTTAGGTTGAAGAAAGGACTCTAAGTCTCATCCTGGCCTACTCAACTTAATAAATAAAATCCATATGCCTCCTGGGGATCTCTTTTCCACATGGGTTTTCTCTATGAAATAAGAGAAATGCTTCCAAGCTGATAACCTTTTGTGTGGTAGTGGAATATACTACCATAATATTTGTTTTTTACAACTTTTTTTGTGGTGTTATCATCTTAAATTATTTTCATGGTGATTGCAGCAGTCATAGTCATTCGTTTAATAAATTATTGAAAAGCAAGCTTATCCTTCAACTGTTAATTGATCAGATTTCATAACATTTATAACTGTTATATTTCTTCCACAATGCCACAATTTTAATAAAATTGTTTTTCTTTTTTGCAGGGCCAGTTATTAAAAAATAATAAAGCAGCAATTCGAAGGTTTTAGTGCTACCTATCAAAATTTGGCGTTTCTATTGGAAAGATTTGTTGCCAAAATATGCATTTAAATGTAGGGTCAATTTTTTAATAAATAATTTGCGATTTTTGAATTGCACGTGTAGGCGTTTCTACGTTCAATAAATATATATTGGCCTATGCAGATTGTTTTCATTCCTGTGAACATCACCGAAATCATTTCATAATGTCGGAGCTTCGTTGTGGTAGTAAGAAATATGATAAATAATTAAATATTAATAATAAATATATGTATATAGGCGGTATAAAAATACAAAGACTGAGTTATGGCGCAGTAAAATGATGTTAGCGCCATCTATCAGCTAAGAAGGTAACTACGTCCAAGTTTTATTGTAAAACAGCTCACTCTTCAAGCGGGTTTCCCAAAGAAAAAGTGGAAGGACAACGTGGACCTAACTTTTATCACCTCATCCGGGAATCTGTAATACACAAAAGGGACTTCCAATAAGTGGTTTTATGTTCAGCTTTTAAGGTTATCCCGAATTTTCATGTTAATATTTGATTGAAAGTCAATTCTGGGACATTATGTGTAACAAGAAAAACAAAGACTGCCAGTTTGTGTGTGTAACATGTGCTGTTTCTGTCTCGGGAGTGAGGATTCATAAAATGCATTTAAGGGGTAGGAAGCATCGTGTTAGACTTCTTGCTCCAGAAGATGAAGGAGGAAGGCATCTGTCGAAATTGTTTGCCTGTGAAAGTTCCCATTTTGGACATTTTTATAAAGCAATAGGTAATGTTTTTGAGGGCAGTCGTTGTAAGTCTTGATAGTTACCATTGTCTTAGTTGTACTTATTTTTCTTTAAGTCTCATATGTTTACCATAATATTTTTAAATAGAATGGGTACACAGTACAAACCTACCCTAACTGGTAAGATTACATAATAATAATTATCTACTCTTTAGCAAAGTAGTGTACACTATGTGAGGTGAACTTTTATGGCAGTGATTATGAGTGTGGGAATGCTCTTTCTTACTTACTAGAACGAATGCAAGGGAAAAAACGCTGAGAACCATTGTGTTTGGTCATCTTGAAAGGTTGTTTTATTATTTCAGCTGTTCCAGAACACTCTGGGTGAACCTGCTCCACCGGGTCATGGAGATTTAGTTCAACAACACAGTGAGAGTGTAATAGGAAGTCTTCGGAAACACCACCATCAGGATGTAAGTTGAATTAGCAGAATTGTGTTTCTAGTTAAAAACATCATGATGCCTTGATTATCAATTTTAGTTATCTATCATTATTTGATAGTGCTATGGTAGTCCTGGCATCTACTGACTGGAGGGCCCAGGTTCAATTCCAGGGCACGCATCTCTGGGTATCCTCAGCTCCACCCAAGCTTTGTGATTTTTCGTGTACCAGATCTTCCTGGGAAACCATAGCCGGCACAGGGAAAGGAACTGGCCCTCCTACCCTGATGTGTGAATTCCACACGCTGTTGGGCGTAGTACTGTTGAACTTCACCATCACCTACCAAACCGACCTTTGGGTATCCATTGTCATTATGTGCTAAAAGAATTGAAATGTCAGCATTTATATAACTTCAAAATAGTGACAAGGGAAGACCAAAGCAAAGGAATACTTGAGGGATGATAAGTTATTGATGAAGAAGGGGAGAGAGATGTATGATGCCACTGCAACAAATATGTTGCTAATAGATATGAACATAGAAGTCAATCTAGAAGTATTTGTTTCATAGCTTTTGAAAAGGCATTTGAATAGAGTGAGAGTAGAGTGAATTAGTATTATTATTGAATGTGTTGCATAGAATAGAAGTAGATTGAAGTGATAGGAGAATTTCAACTTGTGAAAGTCTCAGACTGCTTTGTGCATGTGTGGCAGGGTGGGCAATATTGGGAAAAGGAGTAAGACAGGGTTGTCCATTATCACCTGTGCTGCTCAATGCACAAGGTTTGCATGAAAAGTATTGGGAACAATTTTTCCGGATCTAGCTGTATGTCGCAGCATGCAGGGTCGGTGGTGGGGGGTCTGGCTTTCAACAGGTGCCAATTGCCTGAGAGTGTTCATTCAGGAGAGATTGTGTTTTTAGTGCCCCCTGTTGAATACCTTGATGCAAGTGCAAATGCATCCAACGGTTTATCAGTGGTATGGCATCAAAGTTAATGCTGGACTGGGAAAATTGGCTATGGAGACATTGGGTATGATTTGCCAAGTGTTAAAGGATGGAAGCATATCACAAACTCCAGTTTTTAGGTGGCACAAGCCCTTCAAAGAGGGCTGAGAGAGAGTGGAGGACAAGCCCCATGCTGGATGCCCCTTGACGTCAAGAACTGGTGACAACGTGTGCATTAAGTGCTGAATTCAGACCGTTGGTTAAGTGTGTACATGATCACAGATTTTCATTCAGATCGTTCATAACCATTTCTTTCACTTTTTCCATGTTTTCATCGATTGTTGATGTGCTGGGGCGTCATCTACAAGGTCTTCATGGCCTTCTTGGAAACACTTATACCACTCGTAAACTCCTGATTTACTCATAGCAGACTCACCATAGGCCTTTGTTAACATTTCATACACTTTGTTTTATTTTTTATGCAAAATTTGATACAAATTCTTTGATCCATTTCTTTTGACATACGAAAATCGCCGAGCTCATAAAACACATCTAACCTTAGTGGATGTCACAGGCAAAGTCCACAACTAATACAGCTGAAAGTTTTATCATACTTCAGGGGCATGTTTACCAACATAATAAAAAAAGTTTTACAATCGGATTCTCCAAGCCCACGAAATGAAATAATTCGAGTTATTTTTTGAACACACCTCGTATGCTGAGGAAGAGGTCACAGCAGAGGAATATGAGGTGGATGTATGGTCCCTCTAACAATAATTCCCTGGGGCTCGACGACCTATCAGCCGAGCTCTACAAGGTATTATAGTAGCACCTGAAGAAGCCCTTCCACAATATGGCCACTTAAAGCTTCTGAAGAGAATGTCTGTCCCCCCTAGATGCAAAAGGTGGTACTTGTCATGTTCCACAAGAAAGGAGACAGGAGCGAGCTGAAAAACTGAAGACTTGTGTCCTTAATAATGGTGGACTATAAAATCCTGGCGAAAGCCATGTTCACCAAACTGAGTGACTTCATGGGAAGCGTTGTCTCCCCCAAGCAGGGTTACTCCATCCCCAGAAGGTGCATCCACAACAACGTGTTGATCATCAGGCACATCATTAGGTATGCCAACAGGAGAAAAAATAACCTGGCCATCCTCTCCTTGATTAAGAAAGGAGCCTTCAACAGGGTCAATCACTCCTTGTTGGTCATGATGAGAGCCATGGGATTCGGGGAAGCCTTTGCCAACTGAATCAGGACCCTTAACGAAGGACAGATGGGGCTCGTTTGGATGGGAGAAAGCCTGATGCCCCCTATTCCCTTCTCCTTAGGTATATGCAAGGGCTGCCAACTATCTGAGCAGCTTTACATCCTTGCAGTCGAACCCCCTATGGAGAGACTTAAGAAACTGTTAACGGGGACGTCGATATCGGGGGACAGCAAAAAATGGCTGGCCATCTCTGCTTATGCCGATGACATTAACATCTTCATCAGGGACGATTGGGACTTTCAGGTGATGGAGGATGTTTTCTTCATGTATGGTTGGGCCTCTGGTGCGGCCCTGAACGAGGAGAAGTCCACGGGGTTCTGGTGCGGCAGGAGAGGGAGGAAGACCCCTTGGGATACTGGTGGAGCAGGAAAGGGGCAGCTTTCGTAGGGGTTTGGCTGGGAAATGACCAGAGGGAAATGTGGAGGGAGATAGATGCACACCTAAAAAAGAAGCTAGGCGAAGGGATGGAGAGACGGAAGGCAGTGAGTGTGGGTCTGTCCCTGAGGGGAAGGGTGGGGATCTTCAACCAGTTTCTGGCACCCAATTTTGGCACCAGCTGCAAACGACAAACATGTCCCAGTAGTTGGCATGAGAGCTCTAAGGTATGCTCGTATACTTTGTGTGGGACGGGGGCTCATTGGGTTGACACTGCCACTGTGTGCGCCCCAATACGGGAGGTAGGACTGGGCCTGGTCGGAATGGATACCAAAATATGGACCCTCCAGCTCCTGTACACTCAAGGTATCTCTTTGGTGACAAACAATAACTCTGAACCTAACTGGTGTGCAAGGAGCTGACGAAGAGATGCTCCGTGGACAATTTCTACTCTTCGGTGAAGGAGGCTTGGAACTTTATGGAGGTGCGCAACACCACGTGATGAGATGGCCGCCATCGGCAATGGTAGCGATGGTGTACTTCCCGAATGGGCTGTCCGATGGGGAATGCTTACTGCCTCTGCCCAAACTGCCGCCTATGGGTAGGACATCTACAAACTCCACTGAGAGATCTGGCCGCTGAAGGTGAAATACCCCCCAAATAACTGAATTGGGGAATGTTCCATGTGTTGCCTTCCTTCAGCAGGGAGATAGAAGTGGCCTGATGTTTGGCACATGGCAGGCTTGCGGACTGCCGCTTCCTTCACAAATGTCACATAAGAAAATGGGCAAGTGCCCTTGGTGTCCAGGGATGGTAGGGGACTCGTGGCACATAATAAATGAATGCGGGCAGGTTGTTGAGACCTGGGACCTGGTTAACTCATAACTCTGGAAGCTCTTGCCTGGAAACACTTTCACGGGGCAAACCTTGCATGGGTATTGTCGAAAGTAGAGAAACAAAGCTGGCCACCTGTACCGCAAACTTCCTCATCATGCTCACGAAGAGCAGCATGTACAGGTGCTTCATGGCGGTGAGCACGGATGAATGAACAAACCCACACTATGTTCCTAAGCAATGCTTCCCTTAAAAGCATAATTAAGGAATGCGTATACTGTTGAGTTAAGAGGAAAATAAACTCCTTCAAACACAATTGGACCGTTGGGGATGCAGTGAGACGAACTATTCATGATGGCATATGAGGAGGAAAAACATCTACGAGGAAGTACGGACAACAACTGACAGCGAACGCATGGGGCCCCATCTCGAGAATGCTTAAGGGGTGACTCATGTGCAGCAGGAATAAGGGGCCAAGGTTGCAGTACTAGCCCCTTAGAAGGCGTCCTGATGTCACCCAAATCGAGAATGACCAATTGTTGATGTGTGTAGATCAGCCAAGCTCACACCTTATTCCCAATTTGCAATGATTTTACTTCTCATTTCAGCTGTTAATTTTACTCTGCTATGGGTTTCTTCTCATGCCTTTTTCTTCAAGAGTATTTTAAAAACTTTGCTGAAAATATTGTTACACTTGTACAAAAAAGTTGAAATAATGTCTGGAAACAAGTTTGAAAAGTTGTGTGAATACTAGTGGCACTAAGATGCTAGCAGAACAAGTGCTACACACAAACTGAAGTAGCAGGCAGGAATTCTCTCCTCATCACTCATTATGGGAAAAGTTGCTCATTAAGGAAGTCATTTTCGGGACCAATTTTTTCACTCGTTATGCAAATTACTTGCTATGAGAGGTTTCATTGTGTAGAGCTATCTTATCTTCCGTAAATGTATTTTTCCTTCAAACTTCTGAATTACTGATTTTAAATTAATTTCTTTTGGAAGATTGTACCATTGTGACATGAATTGAAAAATTGTAATTGAAAACCTATTAAGGAATTCAGCAAGAAACAGTGGTGATTTTTTTAGTAAAATTGTTTATAATGTTTGTATTTTACTTCCAAATAGGTTTGGAATTCCTTGTGGAAGCCATTAACAAAAAGAGCCAGAGAATACTGAGCACATCTGTCACCTCTGTAACCAAAGAATGCCAAAGTCTATTGTAATTTCCCATGTGTCAACCAACCCCAACTCATCAAGCAAAATATCTTGTGAGTATACAGTTATTTAGTATTTTTATAAAAGCATAAACCTTACAAATAGCATGATCCTGAATGGTCATGGATTCCAAAAAAATTAGGTCTTCAGAGGGAAGATCTAAATTTGACTTCAGAATTTTTACCTTGGTACTTCTCTAAAATTAGACTCCTAGAAAACGAATTTATTTTTTGCTGCAATTTGTGACTAACAACTATTACATCACACTGTATGAATTCTCTAAGAGTGTGAAAGTGAAATGAAGATGGTGAAAATATATTTTTAAAGCAGTAAGTGTTCAATCAACTCTTTTAATGGAAATGCACATGTTCTTCAACAATTCTTCAACAGGAGATTGATTGATTGCAGGCCTTTAATGCTATAAAAATTCTTGTATGCACTGATAGCTTCCTGCTCTATGTCCCTGGATCTTACTCTCTGTTTTCTTTTGTACTGTATCCCTATCAATTCATTGCCTCAAGGTGTTTCCAATCCATTTGGTTCTTCTTTCTTCTCCTCTTCTTTATGCAGGGTGGGGCAGATTGGACTCATTGATTTGATGGATAAATTGTAGAAAACCAACCATAATAATTAAAAAGGTTAATATTTTTGAAAACTACATTTAATGCAATTTTTGTTTAATTAGATTTTGAAGATTATATTATTCAAGTGACGACCTTGGTGAGCGACATGCTGAGGCATTCAAAAAGTTTTTGAAAACTATTCTCAGCATATCTTGTGTTATTCCAGTGATGGCACCTGTAATTACCTCCATTTAAGCTTCCAAGGTCCTTGGTCACACTGTGTAAACCTCAGCTTTGAGATATCCTCAAGGAAAAATCACTAAACCACAGTGCCTCTGCGTCACCAATACACTATTACTGTTCTTAAAGAACATTTCTATGACAAAACCTCGATATTCACCGGACCACTGCATGGTACTAGTAAAAATGGCATTGTTTCCCCAGCTAACACCACTACTTCCACTCTGCCAGGTTACCTGCGCACTCTTCAGTGAGTTTTCGAAACTAAGGAGTCCATTCTGTCTGACCCTATATCTTTTCATTTTTTTATCATCTCTGTAGGCCTAATTTTATGTCTGATAAAAAGGAACAGTAAATTTAATCTCTAGATAAAGCCAAAAATCAGATTTATAATTGCTAGTGAAGTTGGAACAATCAGTTAAAATACTCATAATCTTAAAGATTGAATTTCAAGGGTTAAATTTAATGAGAGGATAATCATAGTGCATGATAGGATCTTGATAAGTAGTTATGGCAGACCTTCTGTTCCAGCTAATTAATGAAGTAGAGGATGTGGTAGTAGGTGATGTGGATAACTGACCAAGAATCCACGTAATATTTCAAAATAAAATTGTAGAAATTGTGGCAAAACAAAAATTGTGGAGCAAGTTGATTCTCTTGACTGAATCTTTTTTGATCTGGTGAAATGTTTAAGATTGCAGGCCTCTCCATTTAATACAATAGTAAGAAATGGTGATTTGATTCTTAAAAATTCAAACCAGTGCGGGCCTAAAATGAGAAAATATGTCATGAATTCAATGTATGAAAACTTATTACTGAATGGGTGTTTCTTCAAAATTCCCTGTGAATGGAGTCAACATGAGAGAAAAAGCATTGCACATTGCCACAATTAGATCTATTGTCATTGCCACAAGCCAGGTCAATAATTGAGTTTACCTTTGAAGTTGTGTGAGTACTGTTATATTATGTTAGATTATTTTGAAAACTAATTCTGTAAAAAGGAGTTGGAAGTAGCATCAAACAATGAAACTTTCAAGTAATTTCTTTCCCTGGAAAAATTGTCAGGAATGCTAGTGGAAATTTGTAAAAAATAATGAGCAGTAAAATTTTGCCTTGATTAGAATTCATAAGCAAGATCCAAATATAAGTACAGTAGTTAAAATAATGTATGAAATACCTTAGTTTGATGGCATATTCAATTGTTGAGGAATTTGGTTTGGGTCAATGATTGAATATACCTTTGAAGCTGCTTGAGTACTGCAAGATTATTTTGAAACTAGTTAGGTAAAGAAGAGGTAGAACTAACATCAAATAATGGAATGCTCAAGTAATGTTTCTCTTTGTTCTTCTAACTCCATTTCTCTCATCAATTTTTTTGGTTGCCTCACCCTTAAACGTTGGCTGGGAATTTTAATAGAAAGTTGTAAACAATTATATACCGTTATATATCACCTCTTAATATTTTATTTAATATAGAAAGAAAGTTCGCAGGATTGTGGAATTGAAGGACAGGATCCAAATTTAGGAAGAGTAGTTTAAAAATTTAACAAGTATATTACTTTGGTGGTACATTCAACTGTTGAAGAATTTGATCTAAGTCAATAATTGAGTGTCCCTTTAAAGTTTTGCGAGTAGCACAAGATTATTTTGAAAAGTAACATCAAACACTGGAACTTTGCATGTAATTTTTCTCTTTTTCTTTCCTCCTCCTCCATTTCTCCAAGTGCATTGTTGGCATCTAATTTATGGTTGCCTCTCACAGAAAAACTAGGAATTTCTAAAAATCAGCCACATGAAGGTGAACAAAAACATTTGCTAAGCCGAAACTCATGTGGTTGCATTATTAGTGGCCATCTGTAGTGCTGAAAGCTATGTATTCTTTACTTTGGCCATCCATCTCCATCTGCCAGTATCCACTGCATAAGTCCATTGTGGAAAAGTACTGTGCACTGCCTAATTGATGGAGAGTCTAGTCGATGTTTCGGAGGGGAAAAATTTAACAAGTACACAATTTTGATGGTACATTCAAGTGTTGAAGCATTTGATCCAGGCCAATAATTGAGTGTACGTTTAAAGTTGAGTGAGCAAAACAAGATTTTCCTTTCTTGTGATGCTGTTGAGAGTGCGGTAGTATGTACAAGGGTGATATTGGGCAGGCTCCCCGTTTAGAGATTTTTTCTTGACTAAAATTATTGGGGATCCCAAGGGGCTTGGTGATGGTGATATAACTGCCTCGACTAGCATTTTAGCAATTGCCTTGTTGAGATATGGTCTTAGGGAAAAGGTGATGCAATACGGCCATTTGTTTATAGGTCCTGCCCTGCTAACGTCTATTGAATTCTGTTCAGTCAATAGGGATTTTAGTGATGTTAAAGCTTCTTTGGGTACATTTTCCAAGTTAAGAAGCGATAACAGTTGCTTTTGCTGCTCAGGCTCCTCTGGCCAAAATTCAACCTCTTTCATGGAAAGTTTGTTAACTGTTGGAGCTAAATCCTTTGCAGTTATGACTCTTAGGGCAATATCCGCTCTTCACTTCATAACCTGATCATTTCCCCCATGTAACAGAAAAGGATGGGAAATGTTCCCTCGCTATTTGTCCCCATCAAAATAGGTAGTACTTCATGATCGTTTAATACCACAAAAAATCTCTTCCAGCTAATTCTAGGCTCGAGGCACAAGTCAGAAACAAGACAGTGTGGAAATTTTTTCTCTGTTTGTTAGGCATGCAGTGGAATTATTTATGTCTGAGGAATTTTCCTTTTCCTCCATGCGAGACTCTGTGCCTTTCCTTGATCCCTTTTCTAGATTCAAATGCTCATCAGGATCTGACCGAGTAGCCAAATATTCAAATATTTTTCCATCTAGCTTCCCAGTCATTATGCTGTTGACGAAGTCATTCAAGTTATGAATAGAGTTTAAATCAGCATCCCTCGCAAAACGTACCCTTATATAAATATTAACGAAGACATTCAAGTTATGAAATGCATTTTCAGGAAGCGTTGGCCTCTCAAGCTCTTCGTTATATTCTCCAGGAATTAAATTAAGGCTATTACTTTTGGGGTATTTTGACTCTTAATCTGACCTTAAGGGTTGCCTTAACTACCATTATGTCTTGGTCAAAGGAAATACTACTTCTGTTTTTCTTCATAAAGTCTAGCCCGACAATTCTCTTGTAATCGATGTCTCCTAAATGTATAATGAGGGTGTCATGGGGGTAGGAGTGTTCATCTATCCAGAAGGGGATGAAGCTCTGCCAACAATTTCCAGTACATGACTGGAGGCACTTCTCACTGATCAGTTTTATGCCAAGACTTCTACATTTCCAAAGGGGAATACTCTCTTGTATGCAATAGTGACTGCAAGGAAGAGATGTATTCTGTTCAGTATCCATGCCTAAACCATCATCCCACTAACAGGGGAGATTGCCAAAATTACTTCGTCCTTAGCGGGGGGCCGCCCCTTGTCCCCCATTGGAATGAGAAGGACAATCTAGAGGAAGGTGACCTGACTGCTTACAAAGACAGACAACTGAGGCTTAAGGGTCGGTTGGAGGGGCAGGGGTGGGAGTTGACCAAGATCTCTACTGAGCCAGTTGTAGGAATTGACTGCTCTGTGGAGGGCCCTTTGCTACTTATATCCCTTGCAGAAGGGGTTATCTCCTATGACATGCTAGTCAAGGTATGGCAGGAGTTAGGAAGGTGTGATTCAACATTTCTGAAGCATTGGTGATTCACCCTCTGTCTAATCATCCCCTGCTCTGGGTGCCGGGAATTTTTCCGGAGGTCCTCGGTCCTCACAACATAGTCAGTCTGTAAATTAGGTGATTAGCAGTTTTACACAAGGGGTCTGCATGAAGTTACCCACATACAAGTTGCTATTTTTTTGCAAAAAATTAGGAATTGTTAATTTTGCATCATATTTTTGGAAGGGAATGATCCACTTTCATAGGATTTTAATTAAACAATTTATTGTTTATGATCATTCAAACAATTTTGTGTAAACATTTGGTAAACATTTTCATTTTTGTAAAAAAATGTTTGTGAGAAATTGTTTAATTTGTCTGGGTTTTTGCACTGCACCACGTATGCATACTTAATTTATTAATTTCATTCTCCTTTTTATGTTTTTTAGAAAAATTGTTTACCTGCTGTCATTCAGTATATTGACAAGAAGTACGGTGATCTGGAATCTAGGAAATATATTTCCCTCTGTATTAAAGAGGTTTGTGATAAGATTGAAGCACAAGTTGGACGTCAGAAACCATCTGTGGTTGAGATGGATATCCTTCTGAATAATTTAAAAAAAAATAATGCTTCAGCACGAAAATAGGTAAGAACTGATGTTTGCCCTGATTTCTCTGTATCATTATTGGCAGAATAATTATCTTGTTACATTGGCTTTCTGCATACTAAGTAAATTCAATAAAAGTTAATAATACATTAAAATGTTTGTGCTCTTCTGTTAAATTAAAAATAACTTGTCTGAATGTTGTATTTTGAATTCATTTTGTCGTCCTTACAGAACATCAGGACTTCAGCTAAATGAAATAATTGATGCGAAGGTTGAGTGTGATCAGCAAAATCAGACTCATAGAAGAGGGGAGGACATCTTTAACTCTTCAAGAAATAATTTGATACCAATGTTTGGAGTAATTAATGAAACGGAGGAACCCGGTATGGTGGATGTACTTGCATTTTTCATGAATTGTGATTTCTTGTCTTCTCATATACAATTAGTTAAAGTAATCTCTTTTTACTTGGCTTCTGCTCCTTGGAATATGAATAAGAAGACACTGATAAAATTCAGGTTTTAAGGTAAGAAGGGTATTTGTAATCTGTTATTTAAACCTATGGTTCCCAACCATTTTCATGCCATAATGCACTCAGAATGAACATTTTTCTATGGAAATAAATTGTTATATGTTATAACTATGGAGGCAGGAAAAATGGATGAAAGGCGTATTGAGCGGTAGTGGAATGTTGAAGAGGGTAATAGAGGGGAGGATGTTGGGCAAACGAGGAACAGGATGAGGATGTTGGACGGGATGAAGTGAGGAAGGAAGTACACAGAAATGAAGAGGGACCTGATGTAGAGTAGGTTTTTCTTAGGAGTCACAAAATATTTATTTGATAGTTGTGTCCATCCGAAAACCTACCTTAACCGGTAGACTAGGTTTATAATTATAACTTTCTTTGAATAATGTTTTGTAAAGAAATGCATAAAGACTGAATAGATATTTAAATTTGTCTTCATATCCTGTCATATACACAAAACAGACATAAATGGGATGAAAATACCAGCACATATTAATGAGTGGGATTTGACTTAATTAATGCATGCAAATATTGACTAATTTGCAGGGGTGGTTCTTGGGATTGCTGTATTAAGGTCGTTAACAATATTCTCTTTGGAGCAAACACTGTCTGGAGTTCATGAAGGATTCTCGGGTCTTCCACCGGGTCAGGGGTTCCATGTTGGCCAACATGGAACTCCTGACCCGGTGGAAATCAACCCAAGTCTAAGGAATTCCCGTCGTGGTTTAAGCCGGATACTGTGCACATTCTTGGTAGCAAAAATTGCACTTAGTACCTGTATATAAACTTTCCAAACAAGAACACTCGGCATTCTTTCACCGAATTACGTCACTTTTCCAAATCTCTCATCCATCGCGACTACGAGGAATATACACTAAGGCTATCATCGTCCACCACCTTTAACCCAAAAAAATTCTGGTAATTTGTCAATTGTTGTCGTAATCGCCCGCAGATGACGATGACAGATTAATGACGGTCCTAAACTAATTTCCCTTATCAATTTCAGAGTTCCCCTCGAGTTACTCGTGATCACTCTTTGTTCCACCAGCCCATTCCCAGATTGTCCCTCACCAAACGTTCCCTTTTCTTCCGTCTCCCCGCTCTACTGAATTCCCTTCCCGAAAGCATTGACCCACTCTCACTACCAGCCAACACATTTATAAACCTTTCTCTGACGCATCTCTCTCGAAAGAACTAGCACTATCTCTATTCACTCCCACTTCCCGGTTTTGTTGCTTTATTTTTACTGTTTGCTATTTCTATGAATTTTAAAATTGTAATAACTACGCTAATAATAGATTTGTTGATGTTTGTGTCCTTACATGTTGCTGTTATACGTGCCACTATAAATTGGCAATCCTGCTGTATGTGCACAATTTTTACCCAATAAAATAAATAAAAAAAATAAATTGTAAAATAGTGTATTTAAGTTAAATAGTTAAGATTTTGCACATGAAATTTTCTTTTCAGTTGGTATACTAGTGCTTTTGGAGATCGGAATGGTGTTCTGGGTAATGTTTAGGCTTCCTACAGAGAGGGCCCAGGTTTAAATCATAGTGACAACAGATATTTTTCAGTGGTATCTCAATCCCTACTTGAGGTGCTTTGTGGAAAGCACCTGAGTACAACGTCCGTCGGATGAGATGTTTAACTGTGGACCACTTGGCACCTTTACAAGAGTAGACTAATGCTGATGCTGAGTTTCTCTCCACCCTTCCTTTGCCATCCATCCCTAATGGCACAAATGGCCTTAGCTGTTGGTCGTCTCCCATAAAAACTGCTACTCCAGTGCTATTGGTATATTTTTCGGATGTTATTCGCAAATTTCTTAAAGCAGTTTCTTGTTGTTTTTAAGAAAGTGCATTTTCATTTTCTCTTCTATTGTCATTTATGGTAGTGTGAAATAAATTTTTAAAAATGCTTTCGTATGTTGCGTTTTTGATTGAATTACATTCAAATATTGTAACTATAGTCAAATATGCTTGCCATTATTACATGAATGTGTTGTAGCTTTCTCATTGACTGTATGGTTACTTGAACTTCAGAAGGTATGGGGGAAGCTTCACCCCTAAATTGAAATAATGTCAAAATTTTCTCCTAGCAATTATACGTATGTTTATTTATTTAACAAAGAAACCAAAAGTGGCACAAATGCTTTTACATTAGCTGACAGACAATACATATAATATACACTAAGAAAAAGGAGTAAAAACAATAAACAATGATGAAAAGTTAACAAATAATGTCAAGAACAGATATAAGATGGCAGAAGAGCACATATGCAAACAGAGAGAGCTAAGTTACTATCTGGTGTTTAAGGAAGGAGCTGAAAGCAGTGAGGGAGAAAGAGAGGTCCAGGGAAATACTGAATGCTCAGGGAATTAAATGTATTGGAAAATCGATGGAATAGGGAATGCTGAGAGACCGAGAGATGGAAATTTGGAATCTGCAATGGACAAAGTTACGTGTTGTCCAAGGGGGAACACGAATTGAGAATAGAGGAAGAAGGTCGATGGCATGGAGAGTTCCATTAAAGATGCAAAATAAGAATTGCATATCACATGAAGCAATCGACAGTGGTGGAGAAGGGAAGTACCAAGGGGTGAGAGAGTAAAGTCCCGGGTTGTATTTTTGAGGGAAGGAATTCAATAACGGGAAATGGCAATAAAGAAATGAGGGCTGTTGAGTAACTCTAAAGTAGCTGGGAAGGCGGTCAACCAGATTGGTGAACAGTGTTCTAAAATTGAGAGGGCACAACCTGAAAACACCATCCTAAGGGCAAGAGGATCACGAATGCCAGTGTGGCAGTAAAGTAGGCCAACTGTTGCTGTTGCTCTCCCGACAATCCTTTGAACGAGCTTGTGAAAGGTGAGCTTCGCGTCAAAAATTACACCTAAATTGCAGTAAGAACTGACAGATGGGATAGGGCTGTTAGAAAGAGTGTATAAAAGCGAGAGTGATTTGTGCTTTAAAGAGGTCATAATAGCTAATTTTGAGGGATTAATGCATAACTGGCAATCGGAGCACCAAGCAATGATGGAATTAAGGGCAGGTTGTAGGGAAACGGCATCAGATTTGGAATCAATCTGTTTGAAAATTTTGCAATTTTCTGCATAGAACAAAATATTGCATCCAAGGCGAACAACACTGTCAATAATGTCATCTAAGTAAAGTGAAAAGAGGAGAGGACCAAGGACACTGCCCTGTGGTACCATGGATGGCATAGAAAGAAGAGTGGAGGAAAAGCCATCAATAAGGACACGCTATTTGCGAGAGCTGAGAAAGCTGCAGATTAAAGAAAGGAAAATGCCGTGTATGTTATACCGATGTTTGAGTTTATGGACCATTAGTGTAGTAAGAGTGGTTAATGGAATCAAATGCTTTCTAAGAGTCAGTATAGCAAACATCCAATTGTGGGTTAAGCTTGAAAGAGCTTGTGATATGACGGTATAGTATGGCCAGATTAGTGAGACATGATCCACCAGGGAGAAAGCTGTGCTGATGGGAAGAGATGTAAGGGAGGGTGAAGTGAAAAAAATCATGAATGGTATGCTCGAAGATTATTGAAAGAACGGGCAAAATGGAGATCGGACTGTAGTTTTGAACGAAACATTTGTGGCCAGATTTTAGTATTGGGGTTATATTAGCAGTCTTCCATTGAGAAGGGAAGGTGCCACTGGAGAAAGAATCTGTTGAAAAGAATAGAGTTATGGTTTATGTTGAACATCCCTTTTGGTAAAAAAGTGCATCAGTGTAATTTTTGGTATTTTTCATAAATCATTCCTTTAATGGTGTAACATTTTAAAATTTATTTAATGGTATAGTAATTTGATAGGAATTTTTTAGGACTTTTAGGAACATTGGATGGTAATTATGGGGCAGAAGGGACTTGCAAAAAAGGTAATATATTTAATTTTAACAAAGTATAAAATCTACAATATAAGTTACATATCTGAAGGTATCTTAGGTGATTAGCAGTTTTACAAGGCTCTGCATGAAGGTACCTACATTTAAAGTGATTAATTTAGCAAAAACTGCATAAATTGTTTATTGAATCTTATTGTTGGCATGGAATTATCCATTTTCATAGGTTTTTATTGAAGTGATAAAAAGTTCATTAATCAGATCAAAATTGATGTTTTTGTGTCGTAAAAATTCCCGGAATTTTGTGGAAAGATCTTTGTAAATCTTGGAAGACGAAAACTAGAGAAATCAGTTAATTTGATATCCCATTTTTTGCAATCAAGGCTGGTTAAACTCTCAAATGTGTCATATGATGAAAATATAACTTGGGATTATGTTATTCTTAATATATTTATCTGATAATTGTAGAATAATATACAGCGGCTGGGACGAGAGCCAGCGAGGGGTTGCCGTAATATTAAATAAAGGGATAGGAAGAAGCATAGTCAACATAGAGCAAGCAACTGATAGAATCTTACTCATAGAGATTAAAGCAGAGCCGGCGAACTTAGTCATTGTTCAGGTATACATGCCACCGAACAATCACAAGGAGGAAGAAGTCAATACGGTGTACGATGAGTTAGAGGATATCATCACGAGTGTTCCTGCAGGGAAACATTTGATAGTGATGGGGGATTGGAATGCGTCAGTAGGCAAAGGAAGAGATGGTGGTGAGGTGGGGGACTATGGGTTAAGCACAAGGAATGAATGTGGGGAGAAAGCAATTGAATTCTGCAGGAGATAAGGGTTAGTCATCACCAACACATGGTTCAGACACCACAAAAGACATAGGTGTACATGGAAAATGCCAGGTGACTTAGAAAGGTATCAGATAGATTATATTATGGTTAGGCACAGGTTTAGGAACAGTGTGATAAATTCGGACAGTTTCCCAGGAGCGGATGCGGCCTCAGGAACAGCATATTAACTAGATCAGGAACAACATATTAACTTGAGTAGAATGGAACACAAAAGAATTATATAAATTCAAGAGTTTAAATAAATTGCTAACCTGTATTCTGTTTAGAATTTAGTATTGTCGGGTACTATTTAAGAATAAAAACATGAAACAGCTATAAAATTATAGTTACTTCTGCTGAAACAAAAAATCATTCAGAGTACATGATATAATATTTATTGTTCCTGATAGTTATTCGAATACTAAAAAACATAATTTTCTCTGCAGTACATCATTTCTAACTGAAAGGAAAACAAATGAGGAAGTACTAGGTATGATGGGCGAGGTGAGGGGTTTATTGGGAGAAATCCTATGGAGGTTGGAAAAATGGATGAAAGGCATATTGAGTGGCAGTGAGATGTTGAAGATGGTAATAAAGGGTTGTGTTAGGCAACTGTTAGGCAAACCAGGAAAGAGCAGGAACAGGCTAGGGATGTTGGACGGGATGAGGGGAGGAAGGAAGTACACAGAGATAAAGAGGGACCTGACGTAGAGTATGTTGCTTGATTGTGTTTTGTTTGCAGTCGCAAGATTTTATTTGCTAGTTGTGTCCATCCAAAAATCTACCTTAAGTGGTAGATTATCTTATTCTAAAACATCATTTCTAAACTTAAGGTACAGATTGCTGCAATAGAAATCAATGTAAAGAAGTTAAGTTGATTGCAAAATAAAGGTATATCGTATAACCTGTCTGGTTTATGGTGAAGTATGATACTTCAATGTTATTAGCAAGCCAGACATTAACAGCTACTTATTAATAGTTCATGGTTTCTTGAATAAACCTGCCATTACCAAAGATCATGCATATAAAATATGTCACAGATCTAGCCAAATGGAGGAATGCTTTATTAAGAATATTAACCTCTATGATAATTGATGAAGAAAAGAGTAAAGTCAATATTGGGAAAAAGTGCCATGAATCAGCAAAGAGAAAACCATGGAGATGAGATTTCTAATTAATGTAAGTTTTAAACTTTGAATCTGGTTAGCACAACTGTGGCTAGGATGATTAAAAAAATTAGAATATTACAAAATTGGTTTGGACTTACGTATTTCACTAAGTTGGGCCTGAAGGAACAGTAGTACTTCCATTACAATTATAACCTGTTCACATTTGAGGATTAATGCCTCCTCGTCTTCTACTGTGACAAAAGTTTTGGGGATACAAATCCAAGAAAGACTATCCTACCCATGTTGATACTCGTAACATAAGCTCTAAAGTTGCTATTGGTTGTTATCTCGTGCGGAAAATTGTGACCCTGGTTGACGATGATACGTCACCTATCAGTTTATCATGCATTCATTCATAGTCGACTGACATATAGTATGGAATTGCTGTGTGGGGTCGTCATTCTGTAGCACACGGCTGCCATCTAAGTTTGTTGCTCGGGCGTCCAATTGGATACTTTCTCAGTGCCTGCCTGTAGAGATCTTGCCATATAGTTCCACGCACATGTAGAGAAGAGACGCGTAACAGGAGATACCAGCAATAAATCGCCTAGCTTCGTGAAGATTCCTCCACCAGCTGAATATTGGCTTAACGCAAAATAAATGTCCAGTATTAATAATCCGTTTAAGCTATTTACCGCACTAAAACCACCAAATTTGGTGACCCCAAGGTGATCTGTGTCGTGCATAGTGGTTTTAGGGGAAAGTTAGGTTTTATGCTACGTGGGGTTTAGGACTAATCTGCGTTCGTTTCCACACTACGTGGGCTATAGGGGCTATTAGGTGTTCCTTTTTCGTACTACGCGGGACATAGCACCCATTCGTGTTCGTTTTTCTACCAGTATACGCTCGAATTGTGAAGTGGCCCTATTAAATCTTCGTGTTTTCATAGATGCCTGATCCCGCCCTTCCCCATGGTGTGCCGGACAACGTTGACCTCATTTCAGTGCGCGTTCCGCCACATTGGCCGGAGATTCCAGCCCTGTGGTTCGCGGAACTGGAGGGCCAGTTTACCTTGTGCAGCATCACTAGGGACAACGCGAAATTTTGGCAAGTGGTAAGCCAGTTGGACAACCGGTGCGAGCAGGAGTAGGAAGACCTAATTAAGTTCCCTTCCAAATAAAAATGAATACAACCATTTATATGACAGGCCTCCGCCAAAACAAAAACAGGTCATGCAGAATTGAAAAGTAGGAAGGCGAAATTCTACTATTAGATGGACATGCAAACTCATGATCTCCGCCCCTGAAGTAACAGGGAATGTGGCAGACTGCTATAGGCAGCAGCGGGCGTGAGGCGTCCCCCTACAGAGAGAGAGACGAGGAATGGAAGGGGAAGCTTGAAAACAACAAAGAAAATCAGGCAACATTGCACCGATCATTGCAGTCATTACACGGCAGCCCCATGCGTTCATGTAGGAGGGAATGTTACAACAAAATCGACGAGATTAGCGAAAGTGCATCCATTCGGGTAAACTAATTATTCCCGAGATGCTGTGGAAGTCAAGTGGGATTCTTGCTCTTTCTAACTTTGCAGTTGCTATTCCGAATAGTCCGTAGGAAGAAGTAGGCCTTGAATCGGCTAGTTCTGGTATCTATTTCTAGAATTTTATATTCATGATCCAAGCGACCCAATATGTTGGAGTGCGAATAATTTGCGGCGCTTAAACATGCGGATCTGAATTTATTAAGTTCATTCTAGCAATGAATCGTTTTTCTCCTAATGATTCCCACTCCAAATCCAGAAACATTTCTGGGACGCCTTCCGTTTTATTGTAACAGTTTTTAACGAAACGGGCTGCCCAGCGTTGAACCTTCTCAATTTCCCTTATGAAGCCTTTTCCAGTCGGATCCCGTACACTACATGCATATTCTAAACGAGACCTTACAAGAGCAGGGTAACGTTCCTTTACCTTGTAGTCACTTTTACCAACAATTCGTCTACTAAATCCCATTCTTTTATTGGCTTGCCCGCTGATTTTACGTATGTGGGTGCCCCAAGTTAAGTCGTTAGTTATGATAACTCATAGGTATTTTACCGTGTCAATTACTTCTAGGTCAACTCCAGCTAGTCTATAAACAAATCCCGTTGATATTTCAAAGAAATATACTACAGAACATTGGTGATGGTGTAATGACAATCCCCATTTTTGCACCATTTCAAATGCAATCTAGGTCCTTTGCTGGTATTGAACTATGTTCATCCGCAGGTATCTCCCGATAAATCGCCGTGCAATCCGCGAACATCCTAATCTTACTTTTCACTTCGTGGTTCAATTCATTAACAAAAACAAGAAAAGCTGCGGCCCGATTGCGCTTCACTGAGATACACCCGAGGTCACTCGTACGCTGATGGGACAAGCGCCGTCAAGGACTACCTTCTGTTCCCACTTGGACAAAAATTCTTCAATCCAATTTATTGCGCTCTTATTTATACCAGCAAACTTCAATGAATGAATTAGTTTACCGTGGAGAATCTTATCAAATGCCTTGTGAAAATAAAAAGAACGCATCCACTTGCCGACCACTCTCACTCGATGAAAATAAGTCTTGTAAATAGTCCTAGTTTCTGTACGATAGGAGAGTTGACCTTAGGTCGACGAAGGAGGCTCCTATGTCTGACCAGAATCGCCATAGCCTCTGGTTTATGCCTTCCACTCGGCCCCAAACCAGAGCCCCACGATCTTCCTTAGGAATAATACTGCAGACCGTTAAGCCCAGCTTCACACCCCGGACGCCCGACAGAACCGGGTACGTTTTGGTTACGAGGATTAGAACTGCCTCCGCATAGTCCAATACCCGCCGCAGTGTTACCTTCCCTTTACCCCGAGAGACGACGCTCCAACCATCCGATCTACGGAGGGACGACACTCTTTCATTGGGAGAGGAGGTAGGTTTTCGATCTCCTAGCCACCTGTAGTATTCGAACGAACCCGTACAGCCTTAGTAGTGTGGCGGGCTTTCAAATTCTCGCCCCGAGCTCCATTTCACTTGGAAGGAGCCACCCGGCCGTCATTCTTCGATCGGAGCTCCCACACCATTCTCTTCACCGTGGCAATATGAGCCCTTAAAGCCGTCCATTCACCAGCGTTTTTGAACATGGAAACTGAGGACTTAGGTGAAGCCATCCTAATTTAACAAACGAGTTCCCAAAAAAGCTAACATATGTACAACATGCGAAAATTATTTACAAGGCGGAACTTAAAATTAAATCACAGGAATCAGTGAAAAAGTTGTAATGGACTCTGAAGCTTAGAAGGCTACTCAGTGCATAAGAGATAAATAGCACTCGCCAATAACCAGTCTGAGGAGCTGGACACAAATAATTACAAGTCACCAAGTTTACCTGTAGTAGTATTCAAAACTAGCAACAAATAACACAGAGACTAACCTAACTAAACTGCTCTATAAGACATTGACCTATAGTGCGGAAGCTGGTAGTATGTTGTGACCACCCAAGGAAAGAAACAAAATATATATGCTGCACAGGGTTTGCAGGTTACAAATACCTTTTTTCGAGGGTGAATTTCAAACTGTTGGCGATATGAATTTCCAACACCTGTCTGATATTTTGGGGGATCTGTGAATGGACTCCTGTATAGAATGACGCTTCAATGCTAATACTCGGATGGACAGGCCTTTCCCTTTACGGAAGGGATTTAGGATAATTTATTTATTCAATATAATCACATTATATTTAGTAGAGGGAATTTTTGGGGGTCCAGGGGTTGCCCGATTTTTGCCCTGAAATTTTCTGGATGTCACATCTTATTGATATCAGAGAAGAATCGTGACTTCATTTCGAGTTAACAAAGAATCAATGGAAGCAAAATTTACATTATTTTGGCTTAGCCTGGGCGTATAGAACCAAAAGAGCATTGAAAAATGTCTGGTAAAACTTTCCAAATAATTGAAAGAATGAGACTTGGTGTTTCCCGGGAGGCAGCTGCATACATGTTCTTTCAGACTCAAGGGTCTTGTATTATTTATTGAATGTATTATATAATCCGTGATTCCGGACGGAAATCTGATAATTAATTTCGGAAAAATTTTAGTCCGTGGTAGACAGTGGGTGGGTACGTAAAATTGTCTGCCCTTTGCGGGAAAAATAGAGCCCAAATTGAAATATCCTCATTTCAGGATTGTTTTACATTGTTTTGAAAAGGACAGAAAAATGTACGTGCCGCGGTGTCTACCACGCACTTTAATTTATCTCAAATTTTTCATCAGATTGGGGTCAAAGAATGCATGGGAGTATAAGCCGATAAAGGTACTTGAAAAGGAAATAATAGGGTGGACCTCCAGGTGCTGGGAAATAATATAATGTTTGACAATCCCAACTTGCCTGGAGCTGTATCAAAATTAGATTTCTACATGGATGGCGTCTAGGAAGTTGCAAATATATTCAGTGTCAATTATCATGTCTTTGTGGTGTCTACTAGGTTATCAATAACGCTTAGACAAAGAATATTAGTCATATGTTCTTATATTCGTCTTCTTCTAAAGCAGATGTAATAGCTTTTGAATTAATTTCCCCAGGGATGCTAAGTAATTTTGGTACAGGGGGGCCTGTGGAGTTATTTTGTGACATTGCGGGCCCATTTTCCGGACCCGGTCGGAATCGGCACACCAATATCGACTTAAAATGGCCAAAACGGGGTCTTGGCATCCCCAGTGACTACTCGGCCAAGTTTATGACACAAAAAAATATGTCCGGTTCGCACATTTGTTTGCAACTTTGCGTGCCCGTTTTCCGGAATCGGCACACCATTATCGTCTTAAAATGGTCAAAAGGAGGTCTTGGCATTCCCATTGACTATTCTGCTGAGTTTACGACGAAAAAAAAATATGCCCGATTCACAATTGTTGTTTTGCAACTTTGCGGGCCGGGTTTCCGGAATCGGCACACCATTATCGTCTTACAATGGCCAAAACGGGGTCTTGTTATCCCCGTTGACTACTCAGCCAAGTTTAAGACGCAAAAAAGTATGTCCAATTCGCAAATGTTTCATCCCCCCCCAGGGGAAAGACAACTGGTAACTTGTAAGACTTGCCTCTTTTGTACTCTGCTAGGCATCCTCATGAAACGTGAGCAAATCTTTAAAGTGTAAATATCAGGTTCATAGCATACCACCAGCTCCCGTACTATTATGCTACTTTTTACTAAGGAAGAAACTAGCACAGAGATAGTCGACAGTTACAGTTATGCAAGCAGACTCAGGTAGGATCAAAACGGTTTTCAGGATCGAGCTCCAAAATACTTCCGCTCTCTTGGAAAGTCGAGACGAGAATGGAAACGTTTCCGACATCATTGGAAGCTTTGAGAAATGAAAAAATCAAACTTAGTGACCCATTGCTCTCTGACAAGTCCATGTTCGAACGTGGATTTATATTGCACATCGAGCTGCTGACAGCCTTGGAGGTGTTACTCGAAAGTTCAACGGCCTTCTACGCATTCAGCGAATTGGTTTGTTAATTCTTGTCTGACCTCACGAGACGCAACTCCACTTCCTTTGAAAAAAGATTTGCACTGGCCCTCTCCCGATAAATGCTTCTTCTCCACATTTTTCTGCATTATTTTATGACACTAGCTCCCCAAAATCACGTGTACGCTTTGAAACGCTTGCGATCTCACCCAGTGGCTCCAGCAAAATCGTTTCAAAGATGAGGATGGGCATAACCCTTCCGCAGATGAGGACTTTTCTCATATCCCTCCCCCAAAAAAATTCATCATTCTCTTAAGCGAGCAACATTCCTAACAAACTTCAGTCGTCATGCTGCGGTCGGAGGTTGTCAGGTGTGGCCGGTCAGATTCAAGTAAGGAGTTTGAAGCAGTAATACAATTGAATCATTCAGGTTTAGCGAATGTTATAATTTCACAAGCTGATTGGTTTGATATTGCTAATCAAGATGGCCGGGGAATTTTCTCCGCGAGGATTGGTTGAGGAGTAACAACACCTACGTGATTTTGGTGGGGTTTATGGCTCTAATGCGGATTCATGTTTTACAGAAATTAACTGTGCCAGTATATTCTATTCATTCTAATACTATTTCTTATCATTATCGAGTGTTTTCTTCCAATTAAATTCGCAATTGTTTCATTTGAATATACTGTCTTAAAAATCCTCACCCAACTTCTTTTCGTCGAATGGGCCGTTAAACTGCGGACCCCTTTGCGCGTTTCGTAAAGAGTAGGCTAATGCCGACGCCGGGTTTCTCTCCAGCCTTCCTTTCTCATCCATCCCTAATGGCGCAAATTACCTTAGCTGTCGGTCGCCACCCTTAAAAACTGCTGCGGTCGACTGGTTGGGTCACCTATGCCAGATAGCTCGAAGGCTGGGAGACAGACGAAAGGTAGTCACCCAGCGTCTGTTCCTCAGTGAGGCGGCTGCAAAGGCGTCTGACCTCAGTGGGTAGGCCATTGAGTAATAGTGTTACATTAAAAACACTATTGAGGAAGGCAACGTGGGGCCACCTCAATTATCATTCCCAAGAACATAATGATGGACAATATTAAAAAAATGAGTCCTGGAAACTACGGGACTCGGACCAATCGGCCGTGTGTTGTGCCCGGCAGCGTGAGGGGCAGGGTTTTCCCGGTAGCCATCCCACGAAACCCTTGCAGGGGAAAACCGACAGCAGTAGGACAGAAGACGCAGAAGAAGAAGGCGAAATGAGTTAGAGTAGGAACTTTAAATGTTTGGACAAAGTTGAGGACATGAAAGTTAGAGTTAATAAGGTGAGAGATGGAAAGAGGAAATATAGATATTTTTGGTCTCTGCGAGGTGAGATAGAAGGATAGCGGGGATTGCAAGAGTGATAGTTAATAGAAGAGTAATATACAGCGGACGGGGCAAGAACCGATGAGGGGTTGCTATAATACTGAATACAGAGGCAGGAAGAAGCGTAGCTAACATAGAACAAGCAATGGATAGAATATTGCTAGTAGAAATAAAAGCAGAACCGACGAACATGGTCATTGTTCAGGTATCCACGCCAACAAGCAATCATAAGAAGGAAGAATTCCATAGGATATACGATCAATTCGAGGAAATGATCGCGTTTGTTCCTGCAGGGGAGCAATCACAAGAAGGAAGAAGTCCATACGATGTACGATGCGTTAGAGGATATAATCAAGTGTGTTCCTGCAGGGAAACATTTGTTTGGAATGCGACGGTAGACGAAGGAAGAGATGGTGATGAGGTGGGGTACTACTGTTAAGGCATTGGAATGACCGCGGGGAGAAAGCAATTGAGTTCTGCAGGAGACAGGGAATAGTCATCACCTACACTTGGCTTAGAAACTACAAAGGCGTAGGTATACATGAAAAATGCCACGTCACTCAGAAAGGCATTAGTTAGACTATATTATGGTTAGATTCAGGTTTAGAAACAGTGTGATCAATTCGCACATATTCAAAGCAGCGGTTGCAAACTCGGACGACAGTTTAATTGTTATCAAATGTAGCGATCGTTTCAAAAGGATAAGGCGGGGGAGGTAGGTTACCAAATAGAATGTAGAAACATTAACTGGATTTACAAGAAAGGTGTATCAGCTGGCTATAGAAAAAATCATGAATGGGGTAAATGAGCAGACTACTATCGAGGCAGAATGGGAATGTGAAATGTCAAAAAAGGATATCGAAAGCCGCAAAAGAAACTATAGGAACTGTTAATGGGGACAATAAACCATAGATCACGGATGAGATGATTATAAAGATAGATGATAGAAGAAAATGGAAGAATGTAAACACAGAATTAGGCAGAAACATATACCAAGAGTTAGATAATAATTTGAGACGGGTTACAAATAAAGCAAAAAGTAGCATTGTGGAAGGCGCAGTGCGAGGATATTGAAAGTTGGCATAGGAAGGGTGAAATTGGTGCGCTTTACAGTAATATTAAAACACTAACAAGAAGTAATACAGAATTATGGTAAAGAACATAGGCCAACATGCTTTAGACATAGAAAGAGAATATGACGTAGATGACGATAGTTTAGGTCCAGGCATACTCGACAATGAGATAGACATGTGATTAAGGGAGATGAAATCAAATAAGGCCGTGGGAGTAGGCAACATTCCTGTGGAACTACAAAAGGTTTAGGAAAATGTGGGAGGAAGGGACGATACGGACTGGTTCGTGGTATCTATGAGGAAGGAATCTGGCCGGAAGATTTTGTGAGATCAGTGTTAGTTCCAATTCCGATAAAAGTAAAGACTACATCATGTGAGGACTACAGAACAATAAGTTTGATTTCCCACGCAGCTAAAGTTGTTCATATGGACATCAACAAAACGATAGAGGATAGGGCAAACGATTACTTAGGGGAACATGAGTTTGGGTTGGGAAAGGGGAGAGGTACGTCTGATATCATAGCTGTAATGAAGTCGCTAATAGAGAGGAAGATGGAATACAATCAGGATGTATTTGTCTGTTTCGTAAATTTCGGAGAGGCGTTTGATCGTGTGTATTGGGAAAAAATAATGGATTGATTGCAGAAAATAGAAGTAGATTGGAGAGAAAGGTGACTAGTTTGCAACCTGTACAAGTCTAAGACTGCTCAGGTGCGTGTGGGGAACGGAGAGTCCGGATGGGCAGCGTTAGGAAGAAGTGCGAGGCAGGGTTGTTCATTATCACCGATGCTGTTCAACGTATATGTGGAGGAAATGATTAAGTAGGAATGGGAAGAACTGGAGGTAGGAATGAAAGTCGGTGGGGAATTTATAAAATCAGTTAGGTTTGCTGATGACCGTGGTATAGTTCGTGAGTCAATCAAGGGGGGTCCAAGCATTGCTGGGTGAATTGGAAATTCAGTGCGATAGATATGAGATGAGAGTCAATATTAATGATACAAACGTTATGTGATTTTCCAGAAAGACAAAGGCTAAGCTAAACATTAAAACAAGAGGGTAAAATCTGGAACAGATGGAATAGTTCACGTATCTCGGAAGTGTTTTGGACCGAAATCGTCAAAGTAATACGGACGTAAGGAGAAGAATTGACCTAGGGAAAGAGGCTTTTACAAGGAGGAGGGAGTTGATGACAGGGACGAAGAGTGAGGATCTTAAGAAAAGGCTCATGAAAACTTTGATATGGAGCATAGTTATGTACGGCGCGGAAACATGACCACTGAAGCAGGATGATAGAAGTAGATTGGAGACTTTTGAAATGTGGGTGTGGAGAAGGATGGAGAAGGTGAAATGGACCGAAAGGAAAACAAGGGAGGACGTGCGAGGAATGATGGGCGAGGAGAGGGGATTGTTGGGAGAAATCATTAGGAGGCAGAAAACATGGATAAAAAACGTATTGATCGCAAGTGAGATGTAGAAGACTATGATTGAGGGGAGACTTAGCCAAACGAGGAAAGGGCAGAAATAGTTATCCCTTGTTGGACGGGAAGAAGCGAGGAGGGAAGTACATAGAAATGAAGAGGGACTTATTTTAGAGTAGGATGCTATGTTGTTTTGTTAGGAGTCACAAAATATTTATTTGGTAGTTTTGTCCATCCAAAACCTACTTTAACTGGTATACTATCTAAGGAAGAAATATTTTTTAACCTTTAACTCATGACTCACTTCGTCCAATAATTATTCTGATATTCGTGGATTTAAAATAAATAAATTTTGACTTAATTGATTCCAAGTAGATATGTGATTGGGTTATCTAAATTCACTATGAAATAGATGCGTTGAAATGGTGTACTTTTAAGGAGTTGTAGCATTTTGTAAAAACAATTTATGCGATCCTAACGTTTCCAAAATTTTTCCAATATCATTTCCCTATGACCCGTTCCAAGGGCTCAGAAACTATTAATATATTTTATTTGCAATAATTTATTGCCAAATATGAGAAGGCTAATCTGCTGTCTATATTCTGATTTAGAAGATCAATTTTGTACTGACACTTGTTTTTGACGTTTTCCACAATAACGGCTAGTTTGGCTACGACGAATAAAACCTGGCGGAGTTGGGAATTTTGAATACTTAGAGCTACATTTTTCTCAGCAACATCTAGGCCATCAATAGACAATGGCAAATGATTAAGTATGTAAGGACGCACTTAGCTGTGTCAATAGCCAAGCGAACTAATGCTGTGCTTGTATTTATTCATAGAATGGCGAATAAATTATTAAAGTTCATGTGAATGAGAAGCGGATGAAAGCTGTTTTTATTTTCTTGTTTAAAGTACTTAAATATCTTTACGATTACCTCTTTGCTGTCCAAATAAGAACAAACATTAATAAACTTATAATCTTTTTGTGGTAACGTGATTAAATATGTACCTCTATAATCAGTTATCGATATCAAGGAAATTCAACTTACCTGTCATAAAGTATTGAAGAACTGAAGGATTAAATCCCTGAGTTAAGAAACACATTGGATCAATAACGAAGGGGTTCTACCATCTACTCTACATATTCTGAGTTTCGCATAAAAAGAAATACATAAAATAAGAATTCCATTTTCGATAGTATAGCACGTAGTTTTTCTCCTAAAAACACGTATTGCGTAATGCTAAAAATTTTCAAACTAACATGACTACCTGGTTGATTCATGACAAAACACTTAAAATATGTGATTTTTTCAACTTCAGGCATTATTTGATGGTACTTTAAGAAACGCAATGGACCATTACTTCTAATTAAAATAATATCTCTATACTAGAACTTTGGTTTAAATTTCCGTGATTTCCTCACGTGATCGAGCCATTATCATGCACGATATTAATAGCTTGATTCGTTTTCTAAATTAAGAGTAATAATTTCATGCATGTTTCAAAGGTACTTAAAACCAACATCTCAAGTTTATTGTTAAAATTTCCCCTTAAAAATATCTGGAAGTTAAAATCAATAATCTCGTTGCATAGCCCAAAGAACATGCTTTTATTAATGATAAGTATTGCTTTCTTTTCCGCTTTCGTAAAAGGAAAAGCCGTTGTTCCAGAACGATTTGTTTCATCGGATAAAATACGATAAATTGTCTCAATTATGTATCGTAGCATCATGTCAACGGCAAATAATGATTACGTTTTGCTTAAGCATAATAGTATATACAGATCAGGTCGCCTTGCGCGTATCATCTTTTGTCGGATCCACGTCGAGGTCAAACCAACGCAATTCCTGAGTTTTCACTGGCTCCCGCAAGGAAAAACGATCCCGAAACTTGGGGTTATGAGAATCAGTTAATGGACTTCCCGTTTGGGTGTGGCTCTGGAAGTCACTTTGGGGAATGATGTTTGAGGAAGGTGGAGGGGTAATTACAGAGAGAGGGAAAAGGGCAAATGTGAGCACTCTATAGAATGCAAGCACGAAAGAACTGTGCCACTGGAGCCCTTTCTCTGTAAAATAATCGTTAAGAACACAACAGAAAATGAATATTTTGGCATTAGATTTGTGTTTTAGATACGTTAGTAAACTGTCAGTTGCAAAATAAATGTCATGTGGCTTCTCAAAGCAATTGCTTTTGGACAAATTTTCCATCGAATTAAACTAAACTTAAAATATTTTTACCAATTTTCGAAAGATGCTATGAATAATTTTAGACTATAGTATCGGTCAGTCGGTTTTAAGTTAATCCTGTACAAGTTGTAAATTATTTTTTCTCCTTTTAGCATATTTATTAGATAACGTTTTCTTTAAATTACTAATTAGACTCTGTCATGTTATTTCTGAAAAATTTCAACACTCCAATGTGGCGCAATATTTGGCGTCTCGATTGCCATCGCAATTCAATGTTCATACTAAAATCACTCCAGTTAGACCCAGTAATTTATTGAGCCTTGCCTTGTAATTTTGAGATCATGTGGGAAATTAGACCCATGCGACGAGTTCAGTGACGCAGCTAAATTTTCCCTTATATTACGAGTAATCTCTCGTGCCTCTTTGAAGTGAGTCGGTACACATTGTCAAATTAATTTCACTAGTTTTTTCAGGCGAATGCCAAAACGGTTTGTGCCGTTTTCGTTGTTTTTAAGTGAGAAATTCATAGCCAAATGATTGTTTCGCCTCGTCATTATTTGTACAATCGTGAGAAATGGTGAAATAATATGAAAAATATAGAAAAATGGTGAATTTAAAAGAGATCTACGCAAAGATTTTGAACATCAGATGAAATTTACCGAGGAAATTGATGTTGAAATTAAAATAATATTTAAGATTTTGATAAAAACATTGAACAATAGATAATCTTCATCCCATTGATAAAACGGAGAAGTGCCACCGTGCAAATACCCTTTTCAGATAGGTTCAGTGAGATGGGAAAAGCAGAAGGTCGACCCCCTCAGGAGTTATAATTCAAACGGCGACATTGAATAGCTCTACGTCATCTCATGGCACCTTTGAGGCAGTGAGCGACGTGGTTAACATTCACTCAAAGGTGGAAAAAAGGTGGGTGTGTCCGGTGAGGGGCGGGGGCCTTGGGAGGTTAGGAAAAGAGGAATGGAAAGAGTGCGGATGCATCGCCACAGGGTTTCTGATGCCCTCTGCTAGGTGGAGTCTGAACCAGTCGTTAGCCCACCTCGATCCTGTCTGTCTCTTGTGGCGCTAGTGATGGGGTAGTTATGGATTCCAGGCGGTTGAAGTGAGTAGGGGAAGATGGTGTGCCCTACGATTGCCAACGATATATACTTAAGCCCTTCTACAGTGAGTGATTTTTAAAAATTGTGTTGTACCTATTGGGCCATAATCTGCTTTAAAGACGTAGTTGTTTGTATTTCTAAGAATTTTAGCGAAAATTATTACTTTCGGAAATCATTGAATATGTATAAGGAAAGGAATCGTCAATAGGACAACATTTGACCATCTTTCAGATGAAGAAGGGTATCTTCGTAGTTCGTTCCTGAAATATTCACACTGGGAAGTACATTTCTACAGTCATTAGTTTATTTTCTGTATTTAAAACTGTACAGAATTGCCTCAGAGACATAACTGGAACCGGCATAGTTACGTGGCTCATGAACAGGCTTTCTACTTTGAAAACCCGGGCTCGATTCTGGGGCGTGACAAGGTGTCTCTTGTGATGTTGGTGTCTCTATGTGTACGTTGTTTGAAAACATTTAAAGTTCAGTACAACGTTCATTAAATGGGTTAATATTCATTACGTTGGGAGTTTTTACAATTCATACTGTCGATTATACGTCACTGATGTATATTTATTGATATATTTTACACATACGAAGTTTGACACACATTTAGTATACACACGCCGAGTATGAACGTCTTCTAATTCAGATTTGTTTTCTTAGGATTGTGTTACAGAGGAAGCAGGGGAGGCTACTTTCATTGACGATGGTTGGTTGGAAACATACGTCATCGCTGAATTTCGAGTGTGGCAGATTCTCCTCTTAGCAGGAACAATGATAACAACAATAGGTAAATTATAGTTTATTCCATGAAGATGTATTTGGTTACTATGGGTACTAATAGTAGAAATTTCCAAGAAAAAACTTGCGCAGAATATAAGTGGCGGCATATTTAACGGGTATAATTAATCTTTTAAAGTTTATAATTATTTCATTGTATGCTTCATGTGATATTGTTCACCTTTTATTGTAGCAGAAGGGGTAATTGTTAAAAGCGCGAGGAAAAGTTGATGATTATTCTATTGGTTGATACCCTGCGGTATTTTTACAAGGTTTATGATAAAGGTTTGGGTGGAATATTTAAAAAATATGATGAGAAAATACAATTGAACGCTTTAATAATTTTAAGATTAGATATAATCCATTTTCGATATGGTCTTGTAATATTTTTTTTTAAAACAGCTAGTCATTTACGTCCATAAATTAACGGTGGCTCCCGTGCCCAAACGGGAACTCAGAACTAATGGGGCTCATTCTGCTTCCTGCTTATGTGACTCAAGATGTAGATTTGATCTACAACATTATCATTCGTCTTCTGACTACCAATATGTCAAATATCCGTAATTTTGAAATTTCATGCTGCAGGCTTGCTTCTTTTAATCTATCGATTTAGATTTCATAATAAAAGAACAAAATATTACTTAAAATATTGCATGAAATATACGTTTTTCCTAAGGTTATTCCTAAGGTAATCCATGAACGGATTAACGAGTGCCCATTTCTTTTCACGTACTTTGAATAGTATATTCAGGGCGATATGATAATCTGGACCAAAGTTTGTCGTAAGACTGCTTACAAATCAATGGCATCATTTAATAAACCTATATTAGGTTATATTTTATTTTGAAACCTTTCAAAAATACCAAGTTTCTCTTTGATGATCAGCAGGGCATAGATGTGTTGACCATTAGGGTCCAAATAGTTATCCTCAAGGGTTGTAACTTAAAGATGCAGCTTTGCGTGGAATTTCCAAGAAGAACATCTGCCGAAGTTTTTTTGAACATCAACGAAATTAATTTTTACAATCTCCTTTTGAAAATTCTCTGCAAATTGTGAGTTAAATGTTTACCACAGTGCGAGTAGCCAAAACAAGTGACTATCCGAGAAATGTTTACTATGGTTACTGCGCGACACCAGTTGCAGCCTTAGGATGGTTAAATCTTCACATTTCGGATGAACTGTCGGAATATTATGACTAAAAGAGTTTCCTCATTCCAGCCAACTAGCACAATGGGTTTAATTGGAATAATATTTTGAATGGAGATCAAATATATTCATTTTATAAATAAAAAGATGATTTCACGCTATGATTTTCTTTGGAATTTGATTATTAAATCAATAGCTGAGCGCAGTCATCTTACATATGTCTAATCCCGAAAGCGTAATTATGAGGCCATTGCCATTTAATGTTGTCACACACAATTGTCTTTCGATTGCTTTCTTCTCTTTTGTGATATTAACCGTTACTCTTAGAAGACCGCTAAATTAAATGTTTTTAGAACTTAAAAATAAATTAAAATAAATTCTTATCCAATCTCTTCCAATCGAGGTAAAGTACGGAATGCTTTAATGGGCGGGCACAAATTGGGGGCAACCAGGCATTCAAAAATCTCACGCTCCCCAAGTGCCTTCCAGAGTAAGCCTGTGCCGACTCCCCACGCTGGAAGAGTACAGAATCACAAATTAATTACCCCATTCTACTTGTTTTTCCATTTCCAGTGACGTTCCTCTGCTGCTGCATACGCTTCCGCATTCCGCGGACAAAGCAAGAGATTGAGTCGGATTGGGAACGCAGGGAAATGGCGCGGGAGTTCGAGAGGCGAATGAAGAGGATCATGGGACCCGAAGAAGGTTCTAAACTGGATTTAAGGAAAGGTAGAATGGTGCAGGCATTTTCACGCCGGTTGGTTTCTGCCCGGGGCACTCAGTGATGGACATTTAGGCTGCTCTGGCCAGCAAACCCCTCCTCCTGAAAATGCTCCTCATTCGGGGCTCAGCCAAGATGTTGACCCTTTACCTTTCAGATGGTTTTTTTCTTACTTTAAGAAAAAATTAAAGCAATGAAGTGATGATGTGATTTAGTTCACTATTTTTCGATGCTGAAAAGTAATGCAATTAGTTTTAAGTGCAGAGTACCAACACACCTAAGCTCTATTTACTCATATTCCATTAAAAAAGGCTATACTTGGATTTAGGTAACGGTTAGTCTTCGCAAATGGGAAAAAAACACGTGGTAAGAATTTTAAAACTCTTTTTTACGATTGGTCATAAGTTAATCAAAACGAAAATATACATTCGAATATTTTTTTAATAAAAACTCCTCACTTTACCAAGGTAAACCTATTTCCTTTACCATTCTACGATTCTGAAGTTTACGTGGCGATATTTTTTTTGACTTTTTTCCGTGGTAAGATTTATAATCTGCTAACATATTATGCGATTACTCAATGCACAAACTCTACTCAAAAACGTTTTCACTACCGATAAACTTTCAGTGGTATAACTTACCGTCCGAAAACTATTTTGATCCCAGGGATAAAACTTATGTCCTATAGTAGTTGAAATTACCAACCATAGCGCAAGGAAATAAGCGAAAATTTGGGCTTCGGACTTTCCAAACGATAGATGGAGCCAGTTCGTATTCTATCCTTCCTAAAAAATGGAAAAAACATGTAATCAATGAAAAGATGGGCCACCTCTGCTTCATGAATATAATCGGTAGGACATCGTGAGTGATAAATGGTTTCACTTTAAATTAATTACCTGTCAATTATTTCCTTCAAAGATCTAGTGGAGTCATTTCCGTAAAATATATGTATTCTTTTAATAAGATACGTTTTTGATTGTTTCTGTTCTACGATTTTTCATAATTCAAGGAATATCTTTCAATAAAACCACGGTTCTCACTTATTTCCTGAGTAAAGAAGAAATACCAATATAAAAATAAGAAATCTCACGACACAGGAAGAAGAAATTGAATGGCTTGAAAGCCTTCCTGTTTGCCCTAATAATATACGACGTCTTATAGTTCGGCATGCATTTTAGTACTGAAGAGAAGCCATATGAATGATGCTTGAAAATTTTAAAATGTTTAATTAGGTTGTAACTTTTCTCTAATACCTATAGTTACTTTTACTAGTTAGGAGCACCGATCTCCTTTTTTGTATCACATTTTATCCATTATCAGCAGAAGCTTATCGTAAGAACCGTAGACTTCCTGAATGCTCAGAGGCAGAGATTTAAGCGTCCAAGTAAGATGGCTCCTAAAATATTTCCATACCATTTCTTCAAGAATATTGGTTATTTCACTTCCTTCTTATGGAGCAGGCATAGTCTTATTGCGATATCATTTCCAATTAGGAACTTATAATGTAATATGAACTTACTGCGATATTTTAATGCATTCGTATCATTCATATCAATGCAGTATTCTTACAATTTTAAGGCGGCGATCAGCATCCCACCAACCTTCTCAATCCTATATGATTCTCATACACCATTGTGTTGCAACTGTAAACTTTTTTCGACCGAAATTCTTCTCGTTGCAGAAGTACAATAATCTTCTTTGTCTTACCTAACATTTTTCCAGCTTATTATTCGTTCCGGCTTTGTCTTCTCCAACCACAGTGCTCAAATAGCTCATTATGATGATTGTTCTCCTTTTTCCCACTCTCGTAACTCTTTCTGCTTCCTTTCCGTGTGACTGGATTTCGATATATATGTATGCATACACATAAACACATATATGCCTCCATGTATCAAAAAATGGATATCGAAAGCCGCAAAAGAAACTATAGGAACTGTTAATGGAAAAAGGACAAGGGAACCATGAATCACGGATGAGATGACAAGAAAGATGGTAGAGTGAAGGACATGGAAGAATGTAATCACAGCATCAGGCAGAAACATATGCCAAGAGTTAAATAATAATTTGAGATGAGTAACAAATAAAGCAGAAGTAGCGTGATGGAAGACGCAGTGCGAATATATGGAAAGTTTGCAGAAGAAGGGTGAAATTGGGGTGCTTAACAGCAAGGTTAGAACACTAACAGGAAGTAAGAAGGGAAGATCTGTGCTAACAGTTAGAGATACGTCGGATGAGAAAATGGTTGAAATAGAAAAGATCCAAGCGAGATGGAAGGAATATATAGACGATGCATGGTAAAGAACGTAGGCCAACATGATTTAGACATAAAAAAAGAATATGTCGTAGATGAAGATAGCTTAGGTCTAGGCGTACTCGACAATGAGATAGACAGGGCATTAAAGGAGAAAAAAAAATCAATTAAGGCCGTTGGAGTAGGCAACATTCCAGTGGAGCTACTGAAAGGTTTAGGAAAATGTGGGAGGAGGAGACGATATGGACTGGTTCGTGGTATCTATGAGGAAGGAATCTGCCCGGAAGATTATGCTAGATCAGTATTAGTTCATATTCCGATAAAAGTAAAGTACATCACGTAAAGACTACGGAACAATAAGTTTCATATCCCACGCAGCTAAAGTGGTTCCCATGATCATCAAAAAAAGGATAGAGAGTAGGGCAAACGATTACTTAGGGGAATATGAGTTTGAGTTAGGGAAAGGAAGAGGTACGTCTGATGCCATAGCTGTAATGAAGTCACTAATAGAGAGGAGCATGGAATAAAATCAGTATATATTTATGTTTCGTAAATATCGGGGAGGTATTTGATAGAGTGAATTGGGAAAAAGTAATAGCTTTATTGCAGAAAATAGGAGTACATTGGAAAGAAAGGTGACTAGTCCGTAACCTGCCTAACAGGTCTAAGACTGCTCAGGTGCAAGTGGGTAACGGAGAGTCCGGATGGGCAGCGTTAGGAAGAGGTGTGAGGCAGGGCTACTCATTATCGCCGATGCTGTTCAACGTGTATGTGTAGGAAATGATTAAGGAGGCATGGGAAGAACTGGAGGTAGGTATGAAAGTCGGCGGGGAATTTGTAAAGTCAGTTAGGTTTGCCGATGACCAAACTATAGTTTGTGAGTGAGACAAGGGGGTTCCAAGCATTGCTGAGTGAATTGGAAATTCGGTGCGATAAATATGGGATGAGAGTCAATATTAATGATGCAAACGTTATGTGATTTTCCAGAAAGACAAAGGCTAAGCTAAACATTAAAAAAGGAGGGCAAAAACAAGAGCAGATGGAACAGTTTACCTATTATGCAAATATTCTGGACCCTAATGGTCAAAGTGGTAGAGATTTAAGACAAAGAATTATGTAGGCAAAGAACCTTTCATAAGGAGGAGGAAAGTGATGACAGGGGATGGGAGTAAGGATGTGAAGAAAAGGCTCGTCAATATTTTAATCTAGGGCGTGGTTTTGTGCGTCGCGGTAACATGGCCACTGAAGCAGGATGATAGAAGTAGACTGGAGGCTCTGAAAGGGACGGTTGTCATTTAAAAAATCGTAGTTTTCAACTCGAAGGTCGATTTGATAGGTGAGCTTAGAGCTCATCTAGTACTAAGCCCAAAAGCGAGTGAAATTCACACATAAGTTCAATTCCCTGTGCCATCTTTGGTTTCCTAGGAATATCTTGTATCTCTAAAATCACAAGCCTTTGGTGAAGTTGAGGGTACCCAGAGGTGTGTCCGGAAAGCGAACCCGGGTCCTCCGGTCAGTAGTCGAACGCTCTATCTTTTGGACTTACAACGCTCCGATGTTTGTTAATATTAAAATGAAATTAAATTAACTCTGTGAAACTCTGATCACTCGACTATGCCCGAGTGCTGAGACGTGATAGTTTCTCTTCACGTGGAAATCTTCCCACAGGCATTAGACACTCAGAAACACCTCATGAAGATATGCTCATCCTCTTCAAAAGGATTTATGTGTCCACGTTTTTTTCCAAAGTAAGCCTCTCGATTAAATATGAAAAATATTAATTCGATGCGTTCTCTTAAGCTCTCGTGCTGTTTGTTTCTCCTAAGTCCCAACCATACGAGTTTCGGAATAACCCCACTGGTTTTTTCATAATTTTGAGCAAGAGAAAGATCTAAAAATATCAGAGAATTTTCCATCTTATATTTCCGGAAGTGCACTTGCTTTGGTGCTCACTTGTGTTACGAAAGTGTCAGATAGCCCAAAATTATTTATAGCCAACTATTTTCATCCCCAAAGCTCACTCACTCTAACTAAATTCACATTGTAGTTTCTGCTTTTAATTTCATTTAGTTATGTACCCATCTACGACTCACACAACCTTTTACTTGAATATTTTTTATTTGAAAAGCATAAAAATTGCGAAATACATGCTTTGTCATAGATTAAGCTGTGGTGCATATTCGATAGCTATGAAGTCTTCGATAGCTATAATTAGGAGCTGATTATTTTGCACACATACTGTCTTTTTATCTTTCTCGGTGGGGTTTTGAAATTTAAATTTATAGACCATTATAAACCATTTTCCGGTACTGTAGATTAGCATTCGAAACTTTATTGAGGACGTAATATTATATTTATGAACCGAAAGAGAAAGTTAGGCAGTCGATGGTACTTTGAATATCTAATCATAGATTAATCCTTATTGGTCGGAATTTTTCTGCAAGTCTTTACTTTGTTGAAAAACCTTAAGTTCAACTGAATTTGTCCAATTGTAAAAACGATGGATAAAAGGCGAACTACTCAAACGGAAGGGTTCAAATTCAAAGGAAAATTGGAGAAATCAGAGAAAGATAGAAGAAGGAAAGCTCACGAGCTTCCCTACGAACTAAAAGGGGCGAACTATGTATGAGTTTAGGTTAAAGTAAACCAATGCTCCAATGAATGATTCTTTTAGTTCACCAGACGAAATAG